>OY720642.1:24447631-25647631 GCA_963169105.1 Ceriagrion tenellum | reverse complement strand
ATCTTCGTGTTCCGGTAATTCACACATGATTGGACTAAGTAAAATCCGCAAATGTTAGGAGTGGTATACGCAAATGATTGGACTGAGCACTAAATTTGAGGAAATCTACTCCAGTGGGGATTTGTATATGACGTCTTTATCTCCATAAACTTCAAGTAGACCCTCTCGTCCAAGGAATCCTCAGTTTGGTGTTTTAAGATCTTTAAAGATAATATGTGCCAGTTTCAAACTCGCTCGACCTGAAATAAGTGCATAAAGTTCTTGAAATTGGAAATAAAAAAATATAAACAGAGCGTTTTTCAGCATAGGAGATTACCATGTCTAGTGTAAATAAATAAAAAAAGTGGATATCATTCACCTTGACTAACTCAAACCTAAGGAGGTGAATATTTCCCGTATTTAGGTACGTAGGCCCTACGTGGTCCTGTTCATTCTTTGAAATACGTTCTTCCATTTTTTCTTTCGTCATTATAGTGAACAAATGCTTCAAAGGAAATAAACGTACGATTGGGGGCGTACCATAGTAATGTGATATCTAAGCAGGTAAACTCTTTTTTTATCATCCCTCCAATCGCAGCCCATTGTGCCTTTTTGAGGAAATTTTTGAAATATTGGGGATTTGTATCATCCCAAAACATTTTACGAAACGAGTGACAAACATGAACTATGCACTGTAGCAAGTTATCGAGTCTTAAACTTGAGTCTAGGGCTCATTAAGTAAAATGGGGCACCAGACCTTCAGATCTGTAAGGTACATTTCCCACTACAAGATATGAAGAATAAAATTTTGCAAGGTAATTGAATTTAATAAAGTAGGAAATCGAGGAATAGGAATTCCAACTAAACTCTTCGCTATTGCAAATCTGAGAGGCAATGAATTAAATGCATGGGAATGATAGATCGAATATCAATTATTATTATCAAAATTTAACAGAATATATTTTTAGTCCGTGATTGTAAAGAGCTCTAGCTAGAAATGAAACGGCTAATTGAATCCTATGGTTGCGTTCAATTCTTCAACGCCTGAAAGACATGAGCAAAGGCGGTAAGGGGGAGATTGGAAGCGATGGTGACATGGTGCCTCAGAGTAATTACGATGGATGGGAGGAGTGACTTAAGACAAAGCCTTTTTTTATAAGTGAGATTGGGAGAATAAAGTCGCATGCCGGAGGCACGGAAAAGATGGACAGCAAAAGTAAGTGGATTGCACCTCAGAAATCGTGATCCAGAGTAGTTTTCAGACAAAAACGTGATTTTGAAAAGAAATAACTACACGATTATTAAAAAATGAACTACCTTAAACGAGTAGCTAATGTTGCCAATGTATGCAGAAAACAAACAAGTAGTTAAATAAATAACTGATGACAGAGAAAATAAACTAAAAACCAATTTAATGCATCTCCATTAAAACCAAGACTTATTACAATAGCGTTGATTCATAAAAGTTCCGATGAAAAGGAATATGATCAACACATTTTATCCACAAAACAAAATGGCAATGAGACATTAGACCAATATCAAAACGAACGCTATCTTTGTATACATCGCAATCATTAGCTAAACTGAGATTGACATGTTTCCTATTTGGGATAAATTTCTCCACTGAACCATGTAGTCATGAAAAAATATAGTTTTGTTGGACTTCATTTTAACAAAACTGCATTATTAGAAATTCAAATACATAAATGCAAATATGAATTTCATAGTAACAGTTTAGAGCTGGCAATTAATATGTTTACTGATGTAATACGAACAACAAGAAGTAGAATTAAATCACGTGATGCATTTTTAAAATCGTTCCATTCTTCAAGACCTCGTAGATGAACCGTTTAAAGAATGAATCCGCATTTGTAAGGAGAGCAAAACATATAAAAGAAACGGCGAAAAGGAGGAGAGTTTTTAAATTTTACTTCGAGATTGGGACGGATGAGAGAAAATAAAAGGTAATAGCTTAAACATGGGTGTGCCTCCAATCATAATTCCTTAAACCTGCAGGGGGATATTTTACATTGGCTTTATGACAGAAAAAGGAGACGAACGTGGATTTCAAAGGATAAAAACCATTGTGGAGAAAAAGAAATCTCAAAAAATTTTCATAGCATTACAATTGAAATTTTATGGAGTAAAGAATAATAAAATAACCATTGTTCTGGAATTTTACCTTTATATGTGGACTATTCTTTTGATGGTACTGCTCTCTCTATCTATCTCTCTGTAGTTTTTCGCTTATCATATAAGTTCCTGTTCAAATGTAGTGAGGAAATTTAATTTAAAAATATAATTGTATACAAAAGCGCGGTAAAGGGTGAAGCATAAATAAATTGTGCATGATTTCGGGATGAGCCAGCTCGAAAGCACTAAATTATACGTATACTTTTAATTCTTAAATGCTCATCTTAGATAATAAATAAAAAATCAAAGTATTCGTTACCATAGAAACAGTATTTGGCTTAATTAAGAATTTAATATGCGGTTGAGTCATATTAAATGATTTCATTGGTACTCAGAAAATAAAAATGCTAAAAAATTACTAATCACGAATCATATATAAGATAATTTTTAACCGTAGGGTACCTTTTTTAAACAGATTGTAATTATTAAATAGGTTTTTAGATGATTACAAGCGTCCATGAACTCAATGATAGATATCTGGTGTAGAATTTTCACAGGCAACTTTTTGCGAGGGAAATCTCTTCAAAACTCGGTGAGGACAATTTTCCCAGAGCAAAAAAAAATCTTTCCAGGGATGTAAACCGGCCGCCATAAAACTGCTGGCGGTGCCTACGCTAATTTGAGTATTCGTCTGTCACCCAGATCAAAAGCGCTCCCTGCAAAAGATCCAATGAGAAGTAGTAAACATATGAATCCTACAGCAAAGGGAAGATACCAAAGCAACGCTGACTCCCGACATTTCAACGCTGCTGTCGCGACAAGATTTATTGAGAATGAAATTTCAATATGTGAACATTTACAATTAGCTCTCCCACCTAAACACACCCACTCAACTTTCCCCTCAACCTCCATATCACATAGCCTTTGACGAAGATCCACTGTTGGAGGGAAAAAAATTCAAACATTTACTAAAGTTGCCCACTATATCGAGGTTATTTTTACAATAGGATTTCCGCGGAGAATGGAGCGGACGGTGGGAACACAGAAGGAGATTAACTCGGGCGAAAGGGAAATATATCAAGTGCCAGGACAAACGTGACGCTCGGTGGGCCAAAACACCTCCATGGTTGTCTGTCTGTTCCCCCCCCACCCTCCATTTCCACCCACCTGCTCGCCCTCATCCCATCGCTCAAACTCTCGCGTCAGTTGTCCGGACTCCTGTCCCCAACTCCGACAATGCCAAAGGATTGGCGGCGAGAGCAACAAGAGTCCGAGGGTACGGAAGTATAACGCCAGTCCCCTGTCCACTTTCGGTCGCCAGAAAGGTGTGCCCACAACACTGGATGCCCAGCTGCTCGCATCACAGTGGTCTGGGCAGAATGAGAGGGAAGGGATTTGTACAGAAATGACCGCGGAAGCACACAACCGCACACACAAAGGCAAGGGCGGCACACGGACAAAGTGGACCGCACACAGTCGGAAATTCCAAAGCCCTCACCGACACTTCCACACACCTACGTACACATGCGAGTGCAGAAAATTGTCAGAGAGCGATCGAGCACTCACACGCGTCGTTAGGAAGGCATTCTGAGTGGCCGATGATGCGGAGAGGGACATGCGGGAATTGGAGCGAGAAAATATTTCGGAAAATGAGAATGCACGTTCAACCTCAAGAGAATCAATGGCATCCGTTGAATTCAAGAGGAAATACTATTCGTGTTGAAGTGCGAGTGTGAAGTCTGAAGAGTGTGCATGAATCTTAAGAGAGTCTATAATAAATCAGATATAGGCGTTGTATTAGATTCTTCTTAATCGTTTGACATGCACATTGATTTAATGGTCACTAATGCTTATAAATTCCTTGGTTTTATGTATCGTAACTGTAAGAATTTAAACAATATTGCCTGCTTTAAACTACTTCCTGATTCACTAGTTAGGACCTCCCTGGAATATTGTTCACTTATATGGATATGGAATCCTCACTATGGCAGATAAATTACTGCCCTTGTACAAGTGCAAATAAAATGTTAACAATTGGTTGCATACAAATTTAAAATTAAAGTAGATTAAGGAAAATATAATAATATTCTTGCAGTCTAAATTCTTAACCCTCTTCCTCTGTCAGACGAAAGCGGACTGGTATTTTATTTCTACACTAATTCTGTACCATAAGGTCAGATGTCCTGATTTATTATCACTGATTACTCTTAGTGCTCCGCTGTTGCACATTAGATACCATCATCTTATTTTTATTCCATTTGTAATAAATAATTACATTTATAATCTGCCTATTTATAAAATTTTGAAATAATTCAAATATCTTGGGAACAATGCTGATATTTTTCATCCTTCCGTTAATGTATTCAAAAATGCTATAACTTATCTATGTCCCTTATACGAAGTTTATGTGTTTTTCCATTGTTTCAGTGGTATTAATTTATTTACTATTTGATTTAATTTAAATAAGTGTAATTATTACTTCATGTTAACTAAGCCTGTGTATGTACTTAACTCTGTATTTCATGTTCTTCTGAAATTGCAATTTTCATTTTATGTGAAAGGATTTTTAATCTAAATAATAAACATTACTATAATAATTATTATTATATGTACTTATGTTGAAGTGTTTTAATTTTTACATGATTGCATTATGAAAACCTCAATTTCAAATTTCAATAAATTTCAAATCACCTTTTTGCAGAATAAATTTCGGGATCTAAGAATCTAAGTTACACTCCCAATCAAGGCGAATTATGTTTCCTCTGTAGAGGTTCGCACTTGCGGGCTATTTCGTAAAGGTAATACTATATTTAGTCCAGGTTTGCTCCAATTTTGACAGTTTTAGAGGTGAAAGGAAAAAGTTTTGAATAAAAATATTTTTTAGACTCATTCATTTACGATTCTACCCAAAACTGATGAAGAGAAATGCTTAAACAAGAAATGCTCAACGAGCGAGTATGTAAGGAACCCCAATGAAACCAACAAAGTTCATTTTTGGTATATATTACATATTCTGAAAAAAAAGACTCGTAGATGCATGTAGAAACTATTTCTTTTGTTGTACTAATGTTGAAGTTCATCTCTTCTCGAATATAACACCAGGTCATATTCAACACTTGCATCAACGTATCGAAGTACCTCCCGCTCATATTGTCATCGTAGCCCTGAATATGACGAGCCTTTTCACGCTCTGTTCATTCTACCATTTTCAGTTATAATAACAATAGACATAGCGTAATTGATGGCAGGACCTGGCTAGGACAAAGAGGAAGACTAATTATGAAAATTATACGACATGAGGACAAATATGTAGCGACGCGTTTTACTGTACAGATTGATTTCCCCGATGGAAAAAGAGCAACTTAAAGCAATGGAACTTTTGTAGGTATCCGATACAAAGAAATGGTCTATGAAGCAATCCTAATAATACAAAGACTTTGTTTTCACTGTAATGCCACAAGTTGTACGATGCTTTATCATCAATCATCACTCATATTAATTGTCAAAACAGCTACGTATCTATTTTCATGGTTATCAGAGCATTGCACAATATACAAAAAGATATATTTATTTTGATGGGAAAATAATAGAGTAACTCAATTTGGATATTAAGATTCAAAACCTGTGTGCACTATTGATAAAATAATCAGAGGCATTATATACAGTGAATGGAACTAAAACAAACTTGAGATTTTTTAGATACAAAAGAGGAAAATTGGGTTGCATTGTTTTTTTTCAATGTCTAAAAATAATTATAACGATATAAGAGCAAGATAAGTACTCAAAAGGCAAGCACACTCGTAACTGAGAGTGGAAACAATGTGAGAATAGATATTTCAATGGCATGGTTATACGAGCAACGTCAAATAAAACTATACTACACCAACTGGAGAGCAATGAAAAATATGACACCCATAACGGAAGAAATTTTTGCGCCATAAAGCGTAGTTCGCAAGCAACTTAAGATTTTTATGGGAGTAATGTTAGGCGGGTTACAAGGAAATAGATTCCAAATGTTTAGTTTTTGACGGATTACTAGGGATACGCGTTATAATACCTGTGGCATACCTGGAGATACTATAATAGTTCCAGTCGTGCAATCATTTTTGTCCTGCTATCTCGCCGAAGACAGTTACGGGGCATGTACCGGGACTCTGCAGTTCACATTTAAGTTGTACGTCAAAAGTAATACACTCAGCGATTGTCAGCTGATAGTTACAACTAAGAAGGAAACAAGCAAAAATATTTTTGATAGTTTTATCCCAGCTAATGCTATCGGATGGCTACGGTGACGCATACATTTTACGTAAATTGCTAAGTAAAATTACAATATAGATAGTTATAAACGTTGTCAGGAAAAAATTCTAGATCTATAAATGAATGACAAATGATTTCTCCTAGCTCTTTTCAAGTCGGTTTTCCGACCATATCTTTTCTTTGCTAGGGTATTTGTATGTGAGGAGCCTTAAGGATGGTTAGACTCGTGAGTCCTGCCACTTTCAGTTTCCAAAAACTTAAGCGTCAATAGGTATAACGGTCCTTTTGCTGTTTAAATAAAACTCATATCGCACAAGCAATCGCTGAAGAGGTTTCATGGTACGTTGAAAATGAATAATCCAAAGCAGTATTCCAGTAATCCAAACTTCTAGTATCAGATTCAAATAACGAATTTTGACGCAAATTACACTGCTCCGATTTTATTTCAAGCATCACTATCACGAGAAATATCCTCACGAAGAGAGATGTGATGAAGCTGGCATTTTCCTAAACGAAAATAGCAAAATTCGTTTTTTTAATTTCAAAACAGTACGTCAATAACAGCATTTATTGCATACTATCTAGCAATAATATTTGAGTTGCCCTATAAATTGAAATAATAGACAGGTATTTGTGAATATCTCAATTACTCAAAACTCAAGAAGAAAAACGTGTTCCAATTCAGGTATTTAATCCCATATTCATATCAACACGGAGCAATATGCTGATAAAAGTGTCATGAAATTCCCGAAAGACTACATTAACATTCATAAGAAATAGTTAACAAAAGTTCATAGCATGGTAACTTGGCTGAGCGGTAAGATCACGGTAATAATACTGGAATGTGACGAAAACATGAACATGACATTTCAATGGGTACCAGGCTCTTCAGATCATACTCTATAAAAAACGCGAATCGTAAGTAACACTACTGCCTAAAAAAATCATGATGGTTTTTCAGTTTTACAGCATTTCAGTCCTTTAGTTTTAGTTGATGTAGTACATTTCGAATTCTAAGCGATGATATCGTGTTCATAAAAACCCAGTGTTAAATAATTCGATAATATAACAAAAAGAATTATTCCCGTCACAACAGGAAATAACTAATTTGATATAATATAAATCTACAAGGTTTAGGTCATTATTTTAACCTATTAATCCATCTACATGATTCCAAACAAAAGATAGTCAGCTAGCATTGACGAAAAATGCGTTTTACTTTTTCGCTGAAAGGGCTCAAATTTAAGCCGAAAAAATTATTTAACAATAGTTACATTTCCTATCACATCTGCATAAAAAGAGTCGGTAATTGAGATTTCTTCCTCAAGACTGCAGTAATTTGCGAATGAACTTTATTGGAAAAAAGACGATAGCAGTTTCAAATTTCAGGAATATTCATCCAGCAAGCTTCTCAACCACCGTGGCGTTCGGAATCTTTGACTTTCCCGATAAATCAATGGTAAAAAAAAGAATCCAGGGCCGAAAACTGCTAAAAATTCGTTTTTGATGAACCTATTATCGATTACCGTTACGAGAGCACGCCGCACTATATTAAGTTGGGTTAATGGAGCAGTTTAGTCTTCTGAGGCTCAGACAATGCTTTAATGCGAAATGCATGCACGGAAATAAATTTCCAAGACACTTAGGCACAAGGCTTTAGGTGCAGCAGGAATTCTGGAGGTAAGCGGCGTAGGAGAGCTGGGTGGGCCCGTCAGAAAATAGTCCTGAGACCGGGTTTATGGAGAACTCGGGTGCCTCTTGTTATCGTCATATTATCCTCATGGCAATGTAGGTCATGGCGCAGGATAGATATTTCAAGTATTTTGCTGGAATATGAGCTCTCATGGCACAGGTGGTATTATTTGTTTTGTTGGACCCGCCCCCGCATTTACCAAACGCTCAATATTCCTACAACGTTTCCCATCTAATAATAATTAAAGTAATACTTTCCTATAATATAGGTATGTGAAAAATGCAAAGCTCTCTAGTGAAATGGTTACTGAACGAGACCATAATGTTTTACATTTTTTTTACTTTTTACACTCATTAAAACTGCAGAATGATTGGTTTCGGGCTTTGCCGGGCCCGGTGGCTAAGGAGTGAAGCTTTCTCCAGCTAATCTTTGGGTCGCCGGTTGTATTCCCGTCTGAATTGTTTTAACACCTCTTATATTGGACATAATTATGCGAAATCATCCTTTGAAATGTTTAAATAAGCGTGATGAAATTGTCTAATGAGTGAGTGTAGGGTTTCGAGGAAAGTAAATGGAAAATTAGCTCAAATTTTTATTGTCTATTTTACTGCAACGAATTGCCATGATAAGTCATCAGCTTAAATTCAAATTTTGTATCTAGGATCATAAAGGAGACACCAACAATCTCTCACTAATGCATGGCATCATCACGACTTTTAAAGGAACTAAACGTTGGCTCCATAGAGTTAAACTCATGCTCATTTTTATGTAGTAACCCAAATATCATGATGTCAAGTACTGAAATATCTTTTGTAGAAATATAACGTAAGAAAAAAATTCATTCAAATAAAACCGATTGTTATATTAAGGTACGTCAACAATGGTTAAGTTACGTAAGATTTGGTTATTTAATAATAGAGGTTATCGACGTAAGAACGATTCAGGATTCAGATGGATTCAGGGCAGGATGAATAATGAACGAGTATAAACTGGTCCTTAAATAAAAGTTCAAGAATGTATTCTTGCTATAGAAAGCCGTATTTTTCATAAATTGGATCATGAGTAACTTGTAGAAAAATTGAGAAAAATTTCCGCTAAGAATTTAACGCAGAATTATAGCTTTTGAACAAA
Organism: Ceriagrion tenellum; assembly: GCA_963169105.1. Classification (NCBI taxonomy): domain Eukaryota; kingdom Metazoa; phylum Arthropoda; class Insecta; order Odonata; family Coenagrionidae; genus Ceriagrion; species Ceriagrion tenellum. Next base: position 25,638,438 of record OY720642.1, on the reverse strand, counting down.
TATTGATGATCTTCAATCCCACAGTACTATATAAATATATCACTAAATATTACTATGGAAAAATTTAATTTTAGCAGATGAAGTGTTGAGTAGTAAAAGAACATACGAAATAATTGATCTCGCGAAGAAATGTAAGTCAAGTTTTCGGTAGCAAACTGGCCTTGGGGCATTGTGATATTATAGCTGATGAGTGCCAAATAACCTACGCACTGCGTAGCGCATATATGCTACTTTATTAGGGTAGGGGTAAACTGCGAACGCCACCCAATATCGGGACACTTTGACCTCCATTTCGTATTATATTCCGTTCATAATGACATCGTTGACCTCTTTTGCGTGATTCATTCCGCTCTGAAATGAGGCCTCCAGACAATTCATCCTTGAAATTTCTGTTCAATGCTTGAATCTGTTTTGTTTAATGTTAAAAAACAGTGTGGTATCCCCCATGTCAGTGTACAATATCTCAAGTACATGTCAATCATATCTTCAATAGACGCATTGCATGATTAGAACATTTGCATTTATAGTGATGCATTACATTTACAGTTAAATGCGTTTAATATATACGTCAGTATCTATAGGAATTTTGGGGAAAAGAAGACATTCATTTAACTGTCGCAAAAATCAGAAGTAAGTACCTAAGCACTGTCTAGATAACCCATGTTCAATATTCACAGACTTTCTTGATATCTTCGTTGGTGGCGTCGATGCATTTTACGAATCTTCGGTGATCTGCTTCCTTACGTATATTTTTTAAAATATACATAAACTGAGAAAATATATCATAAACTGATGTTTAGGGTCGGGAACATAAAATAATTGTTTCATCTAAAAATACAGCAACAAATAAATATCATATGAAACCAATCTAATGGTTACTTTACTTGGAGTATTTCTCAGCAAACCTCGCAGATTGGAGTATGCCTCTCTTCGTGGATAAGGTTACGGAATCATGTGCTTGGATATTACATGAGAGGAGTATTAGCTTCAACATAGGAGCACTACGTATGTCTACGAACCATAAATTTCCGCTCTTTGCGAACTTAAAGTGTCGACCTTGAAGTAGGTTGAGTTTACTATCTTCTACCAAAGTTTTGCAGGCTGAGGGTTCTTTTTTCCTTCAAGAGTGTTAGCATAATTTCCTACTTCGGAAGCTCCCGGTTTTTGCACCCGATAAGTAGTGACGGACTGCCTGTATTCATCTTCTATCTCAGGATTTTTTGCACCCGAACTTAAAGAGTTACCTCTCGAACAAATGTCATTTCGTCTCCACATTTTTCTATTAATCTAAAATTTACAGCTCAGCCATTTAATTTTGAGTACTTGTCTAAATAAATAGGACTCGTGCAACTCTATTATCTATAGAGAAATAAACTCCGCCACACATTTACCAATATTTTCGCCTATCCAACTTTCCTGATCAAACCATCAAACTTCAACCTGATTTCAATTCATCGCCAAATTATCGACTATTTACAGAATCATGAGGTTTAGACAAAAGTGTCAAACAGTACTTCGGACCCGTAAGGTCGAACACAAAAGTTAATTTATTTTCAAGTGCTTGGAATTTATTGGATTTTAATAAATAAATTGGATTATTTTCTATTAGTCTTGGTAATTTTTTCAAAATGATCTATTTTGAGTGGACGCGGCATGCAACTCAATGCGTATCAACCTTTGAACATGATTAAACAATAAACATTAGCAAAGGACTCCGCACGATATTAATACGTAGGTATTGAAGCAAGTTAAACATCGTATTTATGAGTATATGGGCCGCATTTTATTTCTGAAACTGTAAACCACAAGTTATCCAGTTTCAACAAGTAAAATATAGGCTCTAAATCGGGATATTCAAAATAATTTTTAATCAAAAACGTTAACGAATCCCAATTATTTACGCAGTCCAGATAATGTCCAATGTATTTATGGTAGCTATGCTATGTGGTGAATACCGCTTTATGAGAAATGAGGAAAAAATTATCAATTATCTATATAATAAATCGGTCTTTAATTTTCGTCAAATTGTTTTTGGCAAAAACATTACGAGGTATGCGCACACAAGTATGGGAACACACTGCTTTCCTACACTCGCTCTGTTATTTCTAGAACGATGCTCAAAAGAAATTTTCCATAGTTCGATTAAAAAAAGTGCTTTACAGTACCTAGACAATTTTTTTCCGACAAACAGAACAACACCAGGAAGGTTTCAAGTCTAAATATTAATAAACTTGATCGCTTTTGTGCAAAATCAAACCGTGGAAGTTTCTGTCCTTCGTTCCACTATCCAATGAAACGACTGCTGATTCCAAGCGGGCCATTGTACGCTTACGGCTTTTCTCGGAACAGCAGGCGATTTCCCACCCACTAACTGTTTTTCAGATCAAACTGAGGGCGGAAATTCTCGTATATTTTTCAAAATTCTCACGCGCAAGAATTAGTCCTCCAAAACTGGTATGACTTGCCATGCGCTTAATAGTATGCAATCCAAGCGATCAAACGCGATAGTGGGGTTACAGCCACATTCGGATCAGTCCCAATGGCGGGACTTGGCTTAGTTCAAGTTCTCTTATCTTGCCTTTGTCTCCTTATCTGCCAACCAGGTAATGTTCGACACTGAAAATTCCATTACCATATGGATACCTTGTATGCATGATTTTGTGCGTCAAATACTGGCTCTTTAAGACGGTACATTAACGAATATTCGAGTAGAATTAGGTAAAGAATCACATTATGGCCTTTTTTAAAAAACAAAGGAAAAGCATTTAAATTCATTGATTAGAAGTTAAAAAGCATACGCCCGAGAACCATAAGCCATGTGTCTTCCATTCATGCTACAATGGTCCATAGATCTCGCTCCATTAAAAATAAATTCTATAATGGTAATATTTTTACGAACAACTTTTATCTAAGATAAGGGACATTAACGATCCAAATACTGTAAAAATTAGGAGGAATACACTTTTTAATGTTAACTCATAATGAATGGGGTTGCTTATTCGAAGAAAAAAATATATTGACAACAAAAGATATTTGGCAGTCAATTCACAGTTTTGATCCAGCTGTTAGCATAAAAAAAAGCATTGGTTTATGGTAGGTCCGTAGATCCATTTTATTACTTATGACATAATAATTCTTTTAAAAACAAAGTAATCTATCAAAATTAGGGTCAATAGTATTTGAGGATCGCATCTTGGGATATTTTCACTAGTAACAAGATCCAAGGGATAAATTTAGATTTCTAACTATTATTATTGCTAGACATATGCTAACTTACCTCTATCTAGGGTAATCATGACAGAAGATATTGATGGAGGAGATATAATGTTTGGTCCCCAAAAAACTAACTAAAAATTGAAACAATCTACTTTATCGCTATTTATAACGTCTGATTATCTTCTTCCTTTCAACACTATTTCATTAACGGTTTCATACAAAATATTCGCAAGAACGATTTGCTACTTTTTCATTGACGCCGTTACAGCCAATGGTCATTTACATGAACCACTATGTAACCGTTATCCTTTTAACTGGTTTAGAAAAAAAAGAAACTATTTTAAAACGTCAGATGTAATGTACAAAGCATTTGGCCCAACACTTCAAATGCATTTTGTTTACCTGTAATAATTACGCTCATCTATTTTTATCCTGCTGAGGGTTTGTGGCTACGGGTATTTATATACCAGTTTTGACGTCTCGAGGTTCGGTCACGTGGAAATAAAACTATATCTCCTTGCCTACGTTTCGGCGTATAATGTACACCATTATCAAGGCACGGAACTATTGGTTAATTGAACATTATCAGTTATTACATATTATTGCGCATACAGTCTTTTGGTACCTACTTGTAGAAAAACATTGTATAATACCCCATTCTCGGAATATCTAGAGGTCAATATAAAAATGCTGTTATTTATATAGCTACTGATTCTAACTGGCAACAGTAGTGCAGAGTTATTACTTCACAATATTGTTTGTACATAGAAAAAGGCATTACTAGCAATGCAATGCAGGGAGTTAACGCGCCCAAAGCAAATCTCGGAATCTCCGTCTGTATCACGACTCCTACTACACTCAGAGCCATTTGAAGTTCTCATAAATCGCAAAGGACGCTCTTGTTATTTTTTTACAATAGCTACTGTAGGAATATCCGGTGTTAGAATTGGAGAGAGCGGAGAGGAAGAGTGGGTAAGCATACGAATTGAGTGAAATGGTTTGCTTGCGCCATATGGTGAAAGTTGAATGAAAGGCGTCTTTTCGAACTATTCATCCCGCAGGGTAGTCTTTGAGGCTTTGCCAAGGAGTGAGAGATCAGAATCACTTTTTTGGGATTCCAAAAAACGTTATTATCCCAGCCTTAAGGTGAAAAAGTAGCACAGAAAAGGAATTTTCGGTTTTCTGTTTCGTTCCGCGACGGGGCAACACCAATATGAGCGACAACCAATTATCAAACTTCAATTTATTTCTTTGAGTAGAGAATCCAATTTAATGTTAACATTTATGCAATAATATTGATTAAAATTCAGATTTAACTTAATATAGAGTGAAAAGCTTTTTATACTTTTTTAAATTATATAATTCGACTTAAAAAAACAAGTGCTTTTTTTCACATAAATTTAATGTAGTACGACCATGGTTTCGATTTTACGTCATCTTCAGGTCACCTCCATTCTATGAAGTAGCGCCGGAAACCAGCAGCTTTATTTATAGCTAATACTTAGTAACAGTCCTCATGATTAATGCACAGAAAAAAGTGTTTCGATTTAATATAATATTGGGACTGTTGTGGTTGTTACGACACATATTGAAAATATAGGACACGTATAGGCATTTTTAATTTGATTTAATTTATTTTTTGGTCTTTTTTTTGACAATCCGAGACTTTGTATTAGAAAACAGACTTTTCTGAGTCTCATTATCAAACTACCTTATTCAGCCTTTAATCACCACGAGGCATGGTTTTAATACATGCGCAAAATTTCTCAGAGGAAATATCATCCACCTAAAAATGATTCCACGGAGGGAAATTCCGGATGATTTTTCCCCCGGGGAATTTCGCATAGTTGTGCATTGCAAGTGACTCCGCAAAGCTTAATCCGCCGCTGTTCCCGGTAGACTCAAACATTAGTTCTGATAAATATTTGCAGCAAATATAAAACAGCAGTCATAAACAATTAGGTTCAATTGGGTGCTGTCAACTTCAGGTATTTCTCATCCAGTACCCACTCCACAAAATTCTAGCCATCAACAAATAAGAGTTAGGTGCTCACCAAAATGATGCATACATGTACCTCACAATTTTTTACGGAAAATCAATAACTGCCCTGGAGCTTCGTTATGCTCTCTCTTAAGGTCTCAGGGCTAATATTGCCCACCACAAGGTATATGTCCTTCTTTCTTGACAATTTGGAGGTGAAACAAAGAATTAAGAATATCTGTAGCATAAGAATGGACATTCCAAAAAATATTAACGACGAATATTTTGAGATATTACCATATTACTTATACCGACCGGTATAGGTAATATTTCAAAATATACCGGATATAATATACCGGACCAGTAGTGTTAATGCAATATAATCGGTTACGGTTTGGTTATTGTTTTTATTATATAATTCTGTTTTTTAGTAGTAAATTAACGTAAATCTGACTTAATTAGCCTTGTAAGTATACATTTGTACCGCAGAAAATTACACGAAAATCATCACTTATTATTTGTAATTAAAATTTACAGGTATTTTATCAGTGAATTGGCGTAAGTTTCTTTTGAATTTGCATAATAACTAGTTTTTACGAATAATGTATTTAAGATTAGCAGAAAAATGCCATACCGAAATATCCAAATTCACTTGCGGCAGAAGTACATTTATCGATTTCCATCTTGGATGGTATTATGTTTCAGAATTTAAGTATTTCAGCGACACCTATCTGAACATCTCAGGTCAGTAGAAACATTCGCGCCTTGTGAAGCTGAGGATAACTGTTCTTCTGCTCATAGTTGTCATCTAATTGAAGAACTATACATGCTAGGTTTCATAAATTGCTAATTAAGAGCTGCATGGCTGATGTAAATCAGTGTCGCTACGATGGTATAATCCGAAGGTTCTAACTAACTATGATCACAAGCTGGCATGATCTCCTAGATTATCCAACTATTTTTATAGAAATTGCGTACATGTACAAGTACATGAAGTTTTTCATTTTCGTGGAGGAAAGATTTACTATGTGTAATTTAAAATTTTGTGATCACCTCGGCAATGAGATGTACCATTCAGCTCATAGTTTTGTTTCTCACTTCACTGAATCCGTGATGACACGCACAAACATCCCTGTGTCAATAGTCATTTATCATGAATGCTTCAGTCGGTATGAGACTAAGTCCAAAAATCAGCGAAAATTAAAAAATGACCCGTTCCACAAATATTTTCAAATATTTATGCGACTAAATACCATTTCTACTAATCTGAAGCAAGAAGCTAAACAAAACGAAATGACTTAATCCTTAAAATGAGGCAGAAAACGCAAATCGTTGCTTTTATAGCTACAAAATAAAATTTTAGGTAAATTTATCGCATGACCATCAGGGCAATAGATATAACTTCCCTGAAGAGAAGAAATCTCCATCACAAGTAATGTAAGAAACTAATATCGAAAAACTAAAAACACGAAGTGTTTAATTCGAATCATAAAGTTGTCTGACTCTCTCCTCCCAGTTAGGCTAGCACCTATGATGAATGACTATATAAATTTAAGTATTGCTTAATGTAACATTGTTAATAGCAAAGATGTCTTCCAGGAATTCAGAGGATATAATGACTCAAATTAAGGAAACTAAAGCTCTCAAGGAATTTAAAGTTAATGCTTTAAAGGTAATAACTGTCAAAAAACATCGATGTCTGCGTGGGGATGTGTTCTGCGAACAAGCCCTGGCCTGCCGATGAATGCATCGACGTGTAACGGCCAGGGGTGTAATTTTAGGGTCAAGGCCAGGGGTGCGAGTGCGTCAGGGGCGACCTTGTGGATCTTGGGTATACCAGCCAAAGTCTTCTCGACACCCAATCTCCAGACCGAGTGCCTTTCGCTCCAGAGCGGAACCGCAGGTCGTATTTCTCCGGTCGGAGCGACTCCTTTAGGAAGTGGGTACGTACGTCAGATTGGTTACCATGGGTTGGGCCGCACAAACGTTCCAAGTCTCTGTCCCTATCCCGACGCTTTCTCACTGCTAACATCATTTACGTCGATGTCTTCGTCGTCGTATCACAGCATAACTAGGTTTATTGTTTCGGCGGCGGTCACCTTCCTTCACCCCGCGTGGTATACGGCAGGCATTCTTTCTTCTATTCGTAGGGATTCGCGTGGAAAATCCTCGTCGTCTATGTGCGGCATTCGTCGCAAAAGGGATATAGTTGGCAAAAAAATAGCTAACCTTCGGCCATCAATGTTATCCTCTCTAGTTTCTCCGTCCATTTCCCATCACTTAGATGAGGGCTTTTGGGCGATGACACGCTTTCATAGCACCAGATATATTAATCATATATATACATCGGATTTTTCGCCGACAAAATATCTCAAATCTTCACGCCTAAGAGTAAGTAACCCAGAGTCGACAATTATGGATGAAAAGAGGAGCTCGCGGATTCTAAGAGAGGCAACGGTTCGTCGAAAATTACTTAATCCATTGAGTTGGCCTCAAGTTAAAGATAGAAGAATCTCAAAATTCTTCGTGCAAACCGTAAAAGATATCGAATATTTTGCCCAAAATTTCCGTTTGATAAGTGGCTTCTTTTAATTTTGCCTTTCTTTTTGCGTACGTTAAGCGTTAGAGTTACAAGCCTATATTGACCGACTGCGGAAAATCCTTCAAATTGGAAAAAATTGAGATGTATCAATTCAACCAATGACACGTGCCTTTTGAGGAAATTTAATTTTAGATTAATCAAAATTATTGAATCTTTCGCAGTATTTTTATGTGATTTTGAGTAATAGTTTTCTGGATTTGTCCGAAACTTTGATAAAAATGATAGGCGTTGACAATTTTTCCACTTTCCTACATTGGTAATCATATTCCACAGTGTAATTAAAATGTAGCAGAAGGATTTTGAGAATAGTTCTGGTATTTTCTCCTTGAAATTCTCATTTTCCTCATTGGGTCCCTATTCGAATATTTTTAAAATATCCTAGAAATATCCCTTTAATATTCAAAACAATTCGTGAAATTATTTTTTATCTATCATTTGGTAATTTTATTTCGATTCAGAATATATTTACGGAAGTACTTAGGACTTTTTGAGACTTTCTTCAAAAATATTTGAAAAAATTTACGTGACATTTTTCGTAAATTTTAGGACTTTATTTCCGCACTCTAATCTTGATCAACATCTGATCATGTAAAGCGCAAGAATGGATTCCTCTTTCAGTTTTTCGGCTTCACAGGTGATATTTAGTCACAGTAGAAAACTTCAATAATACATCCAACCAGTTTTTAATGGATTCTTACGAGAGTGGCATCATTACATAAATTTCTCTCCGCGGCGTATTGTATAATGTTATGTAGCCTTTACGAAGGCCAGGTCCGAATCACGGCGAAAACAGACATGTATTTTTCATATTGATTGAGAACCACACAATCGAAATACAATCAACCAATCACCTCATACTGTCCCCTAGCATTTAATATAAAGAGGAAAATTTCGTTAAAGCCTTGCGATTCAACAAGGGTACTATCGAGTGTGCAGCCACCTATTTCCAATGACATTGCATCTGACCATGGAGACGGAAGTTTACATGGCTGAAAGGGGAATTACTGCTTCCGTACCGTTTGGGGGATGGTCTCCCGAAGCCTCATTTATATTACAGCCCATGACGACGTGAGAGGAACCGGCATTTTAAACGATTCAATGGCGAGGCTGAGAGTAGCTAATCTTTCGGATCTTTTTTGCCTTCCGGAGGAAAAAGTTTTATAAAACATGCAATTTAAAATGCATGTACAATAAATATAAAATTGACTATAGTACCTCATGTAGTAAAGTCGTAAAATGTTTATTTTGGAATCAGGAGCAGTCTATAATTTAGTATGATGAGAAAAATGATGGTTGATATTTTAAGAAGGGATGGGAGAATTGTGGTTGAAATGAAGCTCAAAAATGTTTCTTACTCACCTTCCTTAGCTGGAAAACGCCGAGACGCTTGTGAAGATCCAACACCTCTTTCATTCTCTCACTTGCGTTCTTAATTCACTGTTACACTGGCACTTGCAGATATTATTTGATGATCAATATTATACCCCCCGGACCACTGATCTGTAATGGGCAACAATGGGGAGTGAAAACATCACACCAGTAGTGACTAAGACTAAATTATCCTAAGGGAAGTAAAATCTTGTTCATACAGCTCTGACAATACATGTGAAGTGTAATATTTCACTCAATAATTCAAAAAAATACAATATAATAAAAATAATTCAATAAAAAATGAACACCATTTTACAGGCATACATTTTACCCCAGACTATCCAAAGGGACTCCTTTACTTAGGAAAACAACACGGATGAGAAGCTTTCTTACTTTAGAGTGCGCTGCGACAGCAAGAGCAGAGGCTTTGGGGGGCCACAAGCAATCTCTCAATCGGGTGAATTTCACATTTTTCGCCCAAAGTCAACTGCAAGACTGCGAAAAATATGGATATTCTCTTTCGATCCTATGAACTCAGGATATGCACAACTCATTACCAAATCTACTGCATAGTCTTATCGTAAACACCTTCAGGCACCAAAATTACAAACGCACACTTGCTGACTGGGAATATTCACATACCTAAAGCTGCTGTATTCATTTCCTCACCCTCCATTTTCTTAAAATATATTTATTCATCAGTACAATTTCTAAACAATTTGCTTGTAACTTTATAATCTTACAGTAATTCTTCAAATTAAAGAAATAATGAGCCGTACCAAAGAAAAGATAAGTTTACTAAAGCGATACAAAGATAAATTGTTTGACTCAAGAAAGGAATACGGAAATAATAGAAAACGGGACAATGTTTCGGATTTACTTGTTAGAAATACCTAACGGTCAACATTTTGAGCAAATATAAATATTCTCGCACTATTTTTGTGAACTGATCGATTGTGTTTTCGCACATGAGTAGCAGACAACAGATACCAAATTTTAGGATGGGGTAATAGATTTTTTTAAATTTCTTATTCTAACATTCCAAATTCTGGCTTATTATTCTATTTCCCCTCCTATCTCCTATAGGGCTTTCCCCTACCATAATATCCCCTGCCAGATTCACACAAGTCACACTTAGATGCCTTATATCATCTCCCTCTCCTTACTCCTTCCAACATAGTCTTTTATTCTCCGATTTTACTATTTGTGGGAATGTCAATTACCCACATTTTATACCAATAACATTTTAGCTCATTCTTTTAATGGTATATATCCTCTTTTATGCTTTTAAGCCAGTTTTGAACAAATGATATTCCTATGTACAATTTTATCTTCAGTATTTTACCCTAAACTAAATGGTTTGTCATTGTTTTGACAAACTGTTAGGGCCCTTGTTTTTGTTGTACTCAAGGGACAATGTCCCAGTGCAAACAAATATCTATCAAGCTATCTATTTAGCCCGGCACTCTAACTTCCTAAGTGTCTCAATACTCTTGTTTTCTTATGACTTATCTTAACCCCATACCTTTGCCTTCGCACCTCTAACCCATCTATCATTGACGGTAACCTCTTGGCTGATAGACTAAACCTATACTTGATCATCTGCCAACCTCAATGATTTTATCAGATGCCCTCCTACCTGTATTCCTACCAACATCTTCTCCCACATCACCCTTAAATTTTCTTCTGAATACACTTTAAAGCAACAGCAATGATGAGTATCACTTCCGTAGCCCCCTTCCAATCACGGCTCATCCCAATTTTCCATTGGCTACCCGAACCTGCGCCCTCCAGTTCATAAAAAGTTTCTTAATGAGACATTTGTCCCTCTATTCGACCCATAATTCCTTCAGTACATCTATTGTTTCAGACAGTCCACCCAATAAAATAACTTTCTTAAAATCTTAAAAGCTAGTAAAAACGTCCTGCCCATATTCCAGGTTTCTTTCTACTAACGCAACCATCACTCCAATAGCATCCCGCGTTCCCGTCCCTTTCCTGAATCTAAACTGGTCCTCTCCTAGGTATTTGTCAACCTTGCTTTTGCCTTTTATTCATAATTCTAAGGATTATATTGGTCGCGTTGGATACTGAATATATTGTCCGTTTGTTTTCGCAAGTTTAAGTCTTCCTCCTTGCTGGTATCGGAACTATTTCTATTTTCGTTAAGTCCTCTGGTCACACTACATGCTCAAACATTATTCGAATGAGCACAAGAAGCTTCCCTCTTCCGTAGTTCACCATATTCTTAAGAAACTCTATCTGTATGTTATCTATTCCCAAACAAAGCAAGCCAAGGTGGAAAACTCACTGATAAACTTAAGAATGGAAAAAATTTAGTTTCTGTTAGAATATTAGTTTTAATCGCATTCTAACAGTTTGATATATTTCAAATAATTTTCATGGGGATTCCAATAGAGAAGATACTTTTTAATTATCTATACCTGCCTAATGACAAAACCTCAGGTATGATATACTAATGTTTCTGGACGTGACAACAAAGACCACCTTCTTTTAAGTTCACCATATCTAACCCATGTATTTCAAAGGTTAATCTGAAATGGATCCTTAGACTTAACTTTGGCTAAATTTTCTTTGAATTGTTATCTAATAACTTTATATTGCTCACGAGCGGAAGGTAGCCGTTGAAATGTAAGTGAAAAACATATAAGGAAACCTGACTGACAAAGCTTGAAGAATACCGTCAGTGTGGTCATTTGAGGAGCTCGTAACCTATCTTGTACTTTGTGTTCATTGCATTAGACGAGGGTATTTATGTCTATCGTTTATAACGTAAGTGTTTTGTCATATGCACGCAGTGTCTCTATGAGAGCTAATTCGAGAATAGACATTGAAGAGTATATTTTTTGTAAGTATACATTTATCGATTACCCCCCGAAGTAATCTATCATGGGGCCCTTGGGATTCCTGGGAGTGCAAATATCCTTTGAAAATCAAATATCTGGTTGTCAAGGAAATATGCTTTTTTTAATTTCAAAGAAAAATGTGAGATTTTTTAGCTAAAACATGATTTTCAGACAAATACGATGGAGGAGAGAAAATTTATGAAATTAATTATGAACTTCCTTTATTTAGCCATACGATAAAGAAACCCCAGCCCTCTATCTTGAGTAAAAATAACGTTAAATGCATAAAATGAAACCACTGCACCGAGCTTAATGCTTATCATGGACCATCCGGGCCCTACAGAGGGGTCCTTGAGGGCTCTAAAGGCTTTTTAAATAGCCTATTTTATGACCAAACATTTTCTATCTACATGCTAAATTTCATCTCAATCGGTCCAGCGGTTTTCACGCGATGGACAACAGACAGACACACAGACATCATTACATTTTTATATATTAGTAGTATTAGATTTTAACATATTAGCTAGATTTAGTTTGGTTCCTATGACTCACTCTCTTGTTGCTTCCTCTAGCATTTTGGCTCTGGAGGTTCTCATAGTGATGGCAAAGACACTTTCCTATTGCAGCAACACATTCATGCAGGTTCATTCAAAAATTTCCTAGCGTCACTACTGCGGCAAATCGAATCCATATCACCAAAGTTTTATTTGTATGTGAATGATAATCCACTTCAGGCTTGTAATTGAACGGTGCTTTCTACGAATTGACTTCCGATCTTCGCCTTTAAATAAGAATTGCCGTACGATTACGTTCCAGTTGAGTAGAGTATAGCCGTGCAGTTTCACGATTCCTGAGTTCATCGTTCCTCTCTCGTTGTTGCTGTAGCCTCTCTTCATTTTGAAAGTCTGTCTGATTTCTGTGCAAAGCTGTCATTCTGTCTTGCTGGTCTCAGAGTCTCTCCTCGTGTTTCTAAGTAGTTACGCTATTTCATTATATACTCGATCTCTCCGCCGCAGAAGACCTTCTACCTATTAAAACCTTTCTTTTTCGAGTCATGTTTGGATATCATTGTACAAAGTAAAGCTTGTTGGTGGACAATGACAACGGCTATTTTGAATAATCGATTCACGTGATCAAAACTATCGATAGCAATCGAAATATATCGCATATAATGTATTTCATATGAATTATATGGATTCTTCTATCTCAATTGATACGCTCTGTGCCTATATTCACCATATATCCATATGAGGTACTGCTACAACAATGATATCGGTCGTCGAGGCGACAGCGTACCAAACACGCTGAATTTTCAGCAATTTAATGATTGTTTTTTCAAAATTTAAAGTGAATCAGTAGAAAACAAAAATCGATTACACTAATACAAAGATTTAGTTATTTGTCTTTCCAATGGGCTTTGTTGCAACATTCTACAACTATTATTTCTAATAAAAATATGCAAAAGAAAGGTCTGCATGCCAGACAAACGAACTTTACATGTCTTCCTTATGGAAGCTTTATCTCGTCGGAGTCGAACTGGAGGCCATCAGGTAAACAAAAAGTAGCTATAAACCTTTCAAGTGGCATAAGGAATCACGTTACAAAGTTTTATGTTATTCCGTGCAGAGGTATGGTAGTTATAAGTGACTCATATAAGTTATAAGTAAGCTCATTCACACTTTCTTTTTTATATATAAGAGAGAAGAAGAAGCAGATTAGAATGTGCTCCAGTAGACTCAGCAAACTGTAAAGGTCATAATGCAGTTGCTTTAGAGAACCCCTAGACTTTTTTAATACAAGCATACTGTCATCAATTTTCGACTTTATGAATCCAATGTTTGAGCAATCTATGGATCGGACAACTTTTCGGTGTTACCAGGAGAGAAATCCTATTCCATAGTATATTATACAATCTATTGCGTCAAACGGCACTGAGCTTTTATATTTAAAAGCCTCATCGCTATTCCAGCTACAAAACCCTGCTGCTACTTCCATTCGTAATTTTTGCTACATAAGGTGTAGATTGGTGAAGCTCATGGACTATGTTTTCATTAATAATTCTCGATTTTTGGAACAAAAAACTGTTTTTGACAACGTCGTAAGAGTTGGAAATATTCTCTCGCTGAGAAATATTACAATATCACGTTAACTGCCTACAGAGCAAAGGAAAAAATCATTTATCATCGTTATTTAACATGTAAAAAATGTAGCCAGAATATATTCAAGCATCACTTTTAGACGTCTGGTGGCGAAACAATGTATCGGTACACGAACTTTCGCTAAAGGGCGTTAGTATGAAGCTTCAGGGGCCGGTCATAGGTCATCTTCATCTTGTTTTACTACCAGGAAATTCATCGCAATAAAAATAAAAATCAATTGTGTGACTATTTGAATTAATGCCTCAAAATGCAAAGAATTTAAATCAGAAAGAACATTAGCTAAATTCACTATCGAGGAATATAATGCCACTAAATACTTCAATATAATTTGATAGCCCACTTTATGTTAAATTTGGTTTAAATAATAAAATTTTGATTTGAACACAAAATCAAGCCAAGTACTGATTAATTCTACACCGAAACAATTAATTTAGAAATTTGTTTTAAAAGTAATTCATCAACGAGATGAGCGATTACCAATTATAAGTTATTGGCATTTACTAAGATATCATGGTAAAAATTGATGCGTACTTTCTCAGTAAAGTTCATGCCTAAAGAAACATCCCGTGGGGCTCGGTGCGTACTAATTGGCAAAATAAAAGGTATCATTTAATCAAAGTTTAAACTGGGACGTGGTTCTCAAAATGTAGTTGTTAAATTAACCATAAAGGCATCTAAAAATAAAACGCTTGTTTGTGCTCGAGACCATAATTTAGGAATGAAATGCCATTTCAATGGATTTAATTTCAAATTCATGACAAGCAAATAAATTCGGTCCAATATCTTGACCTCGTAAAAGTGAAGGAAATCTCCATTCATATAAGACAGTACTGACGTCAAAAATGTCATTTTACGAATTACATTAAATTATTTACGCCCAAATAACCCACGCGATAAACTGATATAGCGAATATAATTTGGACGAGTGGACATTAATGTGTACCATGTCAAAACTTCATTTCAACGTTGAGGGAACGCTATGGGTTCAGGATTTCCTTTTGGCTGTAATCCAGATAAATAAATATGCTCCACAATGGGACATGGCCACGAGGCCGAGTGGACTACTGTTCCAAGATTGGACCATTAAGCAAAAGGACCTAGCTCTGCTTTTGGAGGGCAACGACAACAGAGAGGAAACCCGAACCCTTGCAGGCAAATATTTTTTCATTGGTGGACGGCAAAATTTTGATGCCGGGCTGGCATTCATTATTTGCGTGCAAACCATGAACACAGTTTTAATCAATTTTGTCAATGACATAAACTTACGTTGGTACAATGAGTTGAGCGTACATAAAACTGATTGCGGTATATCGCAATAAGCAACGACAACTTTGTGGACAGCATTGTACAAGTACCATATTTTGTAAACCCAAATTATTATAATGCACTAGTTTTCATTATTTATGACAGACTCATCGCACTGAGGGAATAATAACAGATTTGAAATTATATAATACGAACGCTTGCTCACAAGTGAAAACAGTACTGCAAAGATCTGCTTTACTAAATTTATAATTCAATAAAAGTTTTGCAAATTTATACGAATATATTCGTCACAACAATTACATTTACAATTTAGCGATGCCTTATGCTAAGAACATTCTTTCTCAATTATTGAAGTATTGTGCCTAGAAATGTATTATTTACAGTGAAACTATTCCACTTCTGATCTCTGAATGAAATATTTCACAATCAGGCTTATAGTTTTTAGCAGACATTTATGACAATGCTGAGTATTTATCTTTCCAATCGAATATAGTTTCCTCTCTTTTTGTTGTATTTATGTCAAAGTGGTATTCAAGTATTCACATTTAGGATGTATATTAGAGGGCTTCCTGAAAGTCATCCACCTCCATGGTGGATTCATTGAACCAGAAAGTAGTTTTGTAGTAACGCAAGGGATGTTTATTGACTAAATAAACTTCATAAAAAATGTATTGATTGGATCAAATCATTGATTAAAGGACTGAATAAATATTGTGGACTACATAACGGTGCATCCTCACAGAACAATAGACGAGAAGAAAAAACTGAAGTAAAGTAAAACAAAATAATCTATGAATTGGAGAACTATCAGGACCTGAGAAAATGTAATTGAATCAAAACAATTTGAAGCTAGAACATTCGTATTTCGTGTTTCCTATTATCGGTTTCTGATGATAAGGCAAGTGAACCGTTTTAATTATGCATAGCAGCGCCATGATTAAATTTAATTCTTAGAGAACTGTAATCAACCCATTTTATGCCTCAAACTTTTATTCCTCCCTATTTCATGACATATATGCATATGTGTGCGCACTCGTTATATTATTTTTTAATAATATTTCTGTGTTTGGCAGACTTCCTTTTACTAGAAGCTATAAAAAATTGTTACAAGATTGGTAAATATACATAGTCCTTCATTCCCATATTCTTGTGCATAAAAACATAATGAGACACTTTCAATACTGCAGGTTTTATCCGCAAAATGCTCAATTAATAATTATCCAGTCCAGTTCAAAGTTCACAAAAAGTTTGTGCTCGATAAGAAAAGTAAAAAGTACATATCTCTTAAAACATGAGATCAAAATAACAATTTGGCATCGAGGGAATTAACTGCATTGCCCTAAAACTGGAATGGACTCAGAACAAGAACTAGACACAAAGCATTCCTTTAATGAGAACTCGACCGCTTAAACATGACTGAAGCTGATAACGCCGGTCTTAAGAATTAAATTTCATAGGTGCTATGCCTCATTAAAGCGATTGGAGGATCAAAAACCGGCAAAGCCAACGTGAAAACCTATGCTGAAAATGCTATCCTACCACCATTTGAATATCAAGGTGTAAAATATGCCTGCGGTCAAAGGAGTGGTAGGCAGATGAAATTTTAACATGAAACCTCAAGCACAAAATCCCAAACTCAAAAGTCTAACTCACTAATTTCACTCAAATATGAAGGGGTTTTTTGGAATCGTTCAATGGCGACAATTCATCTTGAAAATTACAACAGAAACGAGTTGATGGTTAGGAACCAATATCGGTGCCATGAAAAAATGTATTAAAATGTGAATGTATACAAGGCATAAATATTTCTTCGTACAAGCTTTTCCAAGTGATGAATCGATATCCGTCCAAGATAAAAGCGCCTTTGAACAATGTTGATTTGGCTCAGAAAGACAAAATAATAATGATAATTTATTTATTTCCCAGTATAAAATTTTCAAATAACAATTTCTTGGTATATGCAGGAAAGCTTTAGGTAGCCTTGAAGTAGTTTGAGCAAAAAATCACTTTACTTAGATTTTGATGAATTTTACCTCTTTTACAGAAAAAAACCCTCATATTTACAATGGTATCACAATATTCACCACTTACCAGACAACTTTTCGAGCAATTTGTCTGAAAAGACAAGCTTATTTACATTGGATAGATGGGAGCCGTACACTCCAGAGGCAGAATTTATTGAATTTGAAGAATTTCTTGCACTTAAATCCTTATTAAAACAATCCTTGTACTTTACCGCTAACATTAGTGGAAAAACACAAGGATTGTTTTAATATGAATTCAAGTATAAAATACTTCCATGAAGTGACGCCAGAGGGTGTAAAGTTTATTCTTGCACTTAGATTTCGCCAAAAAACTGAGTTGAGACTACCTTCACGGTAATAATAGGCCATTAATGAAATGACTTTAAAGGAGTATAATAAACTTAATCTAATCAAATAATTAATTATCAGCTAACAACATTGGGAAAATTTACAATAACATCAAGCAATGTTATTAAATAAATATTCTGCATGAAATGAAAAGAAAAAACATTTTTCACAACTGTATGATTCATAAAAACGACAACCTGAAGAATTACAGAAATTATGTTCTTAAAAAATAGAACTTTTTTATATTCACATAATATTCATTTTAACACCCCGACTTAGGTTTCAGCAATACTAGGTCCTTGTATTAGGTACTTAGGTTAATACTAGCAAACTTCAGTTCGCTAAAATCAGAGTAACAGGGAATGTGTGACATCTTACACTTTCACGCGTCTGCATGCACCGATTTGTCTGCCATCATGTTTTTAGTTTTACTTTAAGTAGCAAATGATATTGTATTTTCGAAACCTAGGTCGTTGTGCAAAAATAAAAATTGCGTGAAAATATGATTGAGTTCTATTTTCTGAGAACTTGCCAACCAAAAACCAACATCATAGATTCTTTGGCCACGCGAATCCCTACCACAAATGGCATTGCACGTATTTGAAATTGGCAGCATTACTAACTGTCAACTGCGTTATTTTCTGTGATGCACTCTAAGTGATGAAATTTCACGTAAAAGTTTAGAGGCCGGGGCTAAAACATCGAAAAGATCTCCCGAAATACAAGGAAACACATCACATGGCGCCTCATATACCATAAATCAGTTTTGCAGTGTCCGCAGCTGAATAGGAGAGGTAGCTCCGAAAACATCGGAAATCTAACGCTACAGACATCACAATCCACTGCAATAATGGCCCCTACTGATTTCTGAAGATGACGTGTTCACGTAAAACTAATAATGCGCCACACCTACATAACCACAATCAGATTTTTCATTAAGCAAATCAACTTTATTTTACTTGGTGTAAGGCGATCACATTTTTGAAAGTGAAATTGAACACGCTTACCCTATTTCACATACCTATGTTATCACTGCAGGGGGTTGCTTATGTTTAAGACCCTTCTTAATAACCTCTGTTACTTATAGGAAAATTACTAATTAATTATTAAAATTATGTACTTATGGAAAATCAATTGGACAAATAAGGCTGGTCCCAGCTCAAGTTGGACTCATAACCATTATATGTATTACGGCCTAAATAAAAGGACTAAATCGAAAAGTCGGGACTTAAAGACGAATGAGGACATCATTACAGGTATTTTGAGCGGGATAGCACCTCAATCATAATGGGGATTATATTCCAATTACACGTTTTAATTTCAGCAGTTGTAGGAAACATGCATGAAATATTTCATCAATAACGGTGCAATGATATACAATTATGTGGCTCAAATTCTAAGTAATTTCTATGATATAATAAAAATATCTATATTAGTTTTTAACTTGACTCATTTTCTTACCGCGGTTAGTTTAAAAATCCTTGAAAACGGAAGGTTTTTACGATCCTAAAAAAATTACTGTGGTAACTACATGATTTATTTTATAAAATAGTTGAGAAAACATACAAAATTCACACTGCTAGTTATTGACGAGGTCTAGTCATTAGTAATGCCGTATTTTTTCGGCAAGGTCACTCTGGAGTGCATACACGCATCCTAAGCAAAAAAACAGCTATATTTCGTAAAAAATCTCGGAAAAATGTATGTTAAGGGGCTACTATTTTGATATTTTTGGGAGGGTTAGATATTATTCTATAACATAAATCAAATTTATAATTATCGTGGTAAAATAATATTTCATTCGAATAACCTAAAGGGAAATGAGACCAAAATCTTTAAAATAGGATTGTTTAAAGCCCTAATCTGAACTGTGACATTCTATGATTTCGTAATATTGTAAATGTGGAAGTAGGACGACCCAATGGTAAAGAAAGAAATACAGAGAAAGGTAAGAGGAAAAAATACGGTAGTGTCAGATATGGTAGGTGAGAAAATGAAGTGAAAATAGGAGAAATTAAGACTAGCAGAAAAAGCTGCACTTTAAGCGCTAACAGTGCATGTAGAAGTGGGTGATTGAGGGGGAAGAGATGAATAAGCAAGCAATGGAAGGGTATGGGAAAAGAAAAGAGGAGAAAAGTGTACATTTCAGCATGGATTGGAAGGATGTACAATATAGTATGGATTATTCCTTGAACGGAATGGCAAAATGGCCATATCGAAGCTCGGGGACAAATACGGTAGGACCATATAAATGTGTCCAAGTGCATCCGTTTTTATGGTCTAAATTTAACAGAATTCTTAACTAACATATTCCAGGTAAGAAATTAGACAACCAGAATAGCCTATACCATACAAAGGAAATTTTCATATATACTACTTCCTCGGCGAAAATATCCATGATCCACCGGACCAAGCGAACTGCAAGAAAGGAATCCTTTGACGCCTGTTATTATGCGTCCATTGAAATACCTTCTAGAGTTGATCGCATTCTAAAATTAACAAAGGAGAAACCTTGCTTTTGATGTTGCCATTATGCTACTGCGGCAGAGCTAAGGGGAGAAAAATGATTTTCTTTGTCGCTCACCTCCTTTGACAGCAACTGCTTCGTTGAAATTGGAGATCAATTGCTACAGATACTCGAAAAATGGAGGAAAATTCTTTTTTAATGCAAAATTTAATACTTATAGCTAAAAATATGGCAATGTTCATACTTTTAAATTCACACTCACGAACTGTCTAGGAATAAGAACTACCGTTCTTGTTTCCATTGGTAAAGACGGTAATATGAGAAACCTCTTACAATATTTTACAACCCCTTTGGTACGTTACGAGAGCTCATTATTCAGTTTAGTACACGCTATCTATTTTTCCCACAAACTTTTATCAACCATATTATTTTAAAAATCCCAATTACGTATCAAAAACTCCCATAAAAAATTATACGAGACACGAACAATCGAACACACAGTTACAAGAACAGCCGATTATTAATGAATATAACTAAAACAGAGTAAAATTCTAAGACACTCAGGAATCATTTATCAATTTTTGTCAATTCCTCTTCAAATTTATTTTACTCACTTCCTACCTCCTTTATGGATTTTGATCCAGCTCCTCCTGCCACACGCCCTCGCAGCGAATCCCACGGCAGTAAGCCCATCTATCGATGCATGATACTCCCCAAGCTATGTCTATTTTGTGCAGCAGAGCCGAGTTTTCACCAACACTCACAGAAGAACTACGAATATTTTTGTATTCGCAAAATCCTAAAATTATGAGTTGGGAATGACATTCTTCCAACCTGCACTACGCAATAAGATGGTACTAATTTTGCAGAAACTATCAGTGTGACAGAATAAGGCAAGTATATAATTGCACAAATATACGAGAGTTATTCAGTTTTCAGAGATATCCAGAGTAAGCGAGGTGCACCTCACGATTGATTAAGAAACAAGCATTAAGGAGCAAACCCAACAATATTACCTACACAATCGATGGTCAATCCCAATTGTGAAGTCACCCAGACCTGACCCAGCCACAATGGTCTCTCATCGATAGCGGAAAATATGACATTCTATTCCTGAGTGCGTTCCATAGTTTATTACTAAAATTTTATATTCACGATCAAATTTACTATAAAATAAAAAATATATACCCAACCGAAGTTATATTTTACTCTGTACTATGCCGATTGCAAAAGAATTGCGGTCAATCCGATTAAGAGTTCGGTACGGAGAGAACCGTTTGACCCTCGCAATAACGCGTCCATCGATGTGCTGTGGAGAGGCGAAGGATGGCCTCACTTGGGCCCACCTGGAAGCGATTCCTCGGCAATCGCCATGAAACAAGCTTGAAAAAGGTCAATGGGCAGCGAGAGAAAGGCTTTGAAACGGGAGTAAAGGATTCATTGGACTAAAGTGAAAGGGTCGAAGGGCGGTTATGGCGATGGCGAAGAAAGAAGAGAGGCGAAAAGTGAAAGGAAGCAAGCCTGCTGCAGCGGTGCCCTTCATTTTGATACCGAATGCGAAAATGCTACTGAAGCGATTTCTCAGAAAATGGGATGCCTACATAAAACAGTGGTAACGCCTCTAACCGTCTGATCCCAAGTATAAATCGATGGGGATAGGTCTACATCCCATGAATTCTTTAAGTAAACACATTATGAGGTCAACGTTTACAGGCATAACATAGGGGCAGTTTTCCATAACGCAGAAATAAATGGAAAGCAATGCAGGTCTCAACAAGACTCGAGCGTACAAAGAGGAAATGAATGGGTAGCACTCCCGTGAAAAGCTATGGAGAGAATACGAATGACTTGAGGCAAGGGATCAATGATGTGGCGGTGTAAGTTTAAATTTTTCAATGAATTTCACAGTATGGACGCTCACATGAATTAAAATAGGAAAATACTCTTAGAATATAATGCATAATCCACCATTAACCATAGTGAAAGGTAATATACCGATGTAATATAATATACAATTCAATTAACTCAAATAATATGACAAGAATCGTATTATGAAGCATTTGAAAAGAAACATTGATTTATATTGAATATAATTAAAAAGTACATTACGAAAATTACAAATAGAGCGAATAATGGACGGATATAGAGATGGATGAAATGAACATCCAATATAGTAATGAGACTCGTGTGATGGACCTTTTCCATAGTGACAATCAATTATTTATTCATCATTAGAAAATGAAGAGGATATGAAAAACGGAAATGGAATTTGAGAGCCGCAAAATGAAACAATTATAAAATAGATGACTGAAGACGATTAATTAGTTATCTGACATGCTTTTAGTTGACCAGAGATGCACACGGCATGTCGAGTAGAGAGATGGACACTTGTCGTAATGCTTTATTATTCCGATAGTGATGGGAAAATTACATGACTACTCCACGTCTACTTTGTGAGTAAAAATTTACCGCCTTATCGTTATTGAAGACGTCCCGCGCTTAAACGGGTAACGTGTGATCGCATCACTAAGCTAGCCTTTGTTTGACGCATAGTATCAAACTGCTGTTTCATGCATATATGTTACTCCTTGCTCCCACATCTACCTCCATAAATTGTATATGCTATGCAAGCAGGTATGATAGATCCTATGCCTTCAGATCCTCATTTCATCATCTTATTATCATAAAACCCCAGTCTTAGTTGACTTCTTTCCGCACCACAACTTCCTAAATCGCCTGGTTTTTTTTTTATGCATGCAAATTAACTGAGTATCACACATCAATGTTTCGAATTCAAAAATGACTCTCCGAGTTGAAAATTGTGAAGAGCTACAGGGAAGTATAGAGCAGAGTGAAATTAAACAATTCACCCGCATAAGGTCATTAGTATAAATAATCACATCTATGAGGATTCTCCATTGCTAACGTTTTCGAAATAGTAAAGCTACGTAACATGTAGCTAAGTTAAGAATTATATAGGCAATAAGTTTAGCCAAAAAGCTGCCACGTTCGTTTTTTGGAACTCTTCGGACCATCTTTCTCAGAATCACAGTATTTACAGTCAACAGTTCTCCGAATCCTTCGGAGAACTTGAGCTCGTCTTCTCCAATTCTTTTGATCTCTTTTTAAGCGATAAGGTAAAGGACTTCAAGGAAAACTTAATGGACAGCATACATCACACATGGACGCCAATCATCACCAAACATAGAATAAACATAGTAAAATAATAATAATAAGTATCCTGGAAGTAATACAAATAGATGTCCACCGACAAATATTAAATCATTTCAACAAAACCTTAGGCCATTAGATCGGTGATCGACTTGCTCCACAGGCTCTAAGACCAATAGTGCGTTAGGTTCTCAAACCACCCTCTCAAGAGCCCCGGCCCCGTCGGCGGCGGGGTAGAGTCCTCGCCTGCTAACCCGAGGGTCGCGGGTTCGAGTCCCGCCTGGGTAGAATATGCCTAGGACATGGGTGTCTGTGTATGTAAACTGGGTTGGGGGAAGAGGGGACGGTTCTGTCCCATCTAACCCAGGATAAATAAAAAAATATGAGGAAATATGAGGAAGAGCCGAAACCCTTTTCCTTGGCCGCCCACTTAAGATTTCTCAAAATGCTCTGGTTCCCAAGAATTGAAACAGCTTGGGTTTAGGTGGCTACCTTCCGAAAATAACTACCTCATTCAAATTCTCACCCGGCAACACTGATTATTACTTTTAGTAGTTCAAGGAGTAGCTTATGTGCAATTGCATTTATTTTTGTCCATATCTAGTTTTCAGCTAAAACAAATGCAAGTTTCTTGCTGTTTTTCGAGTACAAAAATTTACCTAAACAATAGTGTAATGTTTACCGAGATGCAATTTTTACTGTGTGATCTACTTGCTTGTTCTCGGTGACTTCAGAAAAAATAATTAGAATTCCAAAGTAAAACAAATTATAGAAATTGAACCAATTCCAAATAACTTACGAGCAATATCGGAATTGGAATGTTATCAAGATCAAGCTAGTACAAATTTTACTTCACTAAAACTAAAACTGAGGCTGCGTTACAGAGCCTTACCCGGCCAAATTAGAATTAATATACATGATTCTGAATATATTTGAGTCCAAAAATTAGGTTATCAATTCTAAAATGTCATTAATGTATTAAAGTGCCTAGTTGTAATGTGCATATTATAAAATATTTACGACGAATATGTAGCGTCTTTGTAGCCTTAATTAGCAAAACAAAATTTTAACTACATGCACTCATAAATCCACGAAAGATTAACTCATGGTACGGACTGACTTGGAAGCACCTTGTTCCTCTCACAAAAAATAACCCCCTTTGTGACCGTACGATAAAGGATTATCAATCGCTAACACGTGGCACGGATTCACACTGACTCATCACACTGCAGAGTATGTAAAAAAAAGTTGCACCGTGCAGGCACTGCCAATCGTTTCGAATAAAAGGGTGAGTCCGTCACCCCTGATATGAAACAGAATCAATAATCCTTTCGGCGATGAGACACATCATTCATGAGCGATGGAAAAACACACACGTGGGAGGGCGAGAGGAGAGGGGAGATGCTATAGGGATGCAACCGATGCACGTATGCACGCGTCATGCCGCGCCCAGAGCGCTCACGGCTGGGCAAAGCGCCTTGGGGCGAAGGGAGATCGTGACAGGCCCAACGGCCCATCGTCATCCATCACGGTCCGCCTGGCCTGCGCTCTCTCTCTCTCTCTCTCTCTCTCTCTCTCGCGTCTGTGCGGGGGTAGCGGAATATTGGACCAAATGCGGCGGAACGGTTTGCGGTGGAGCGTGGTCCTGTCTTAAGGTAGTTTGAGCGAAATATTATTTTACCTATAAATCAATGAATTTGTTCTCATTTTAAAGAAAAGCATATCACCCTTCTAATGATACCAAAAATATAACCCCTTACCGCCTTACTTTCGGAGATATTTGCCAAAATATATATCAGCCCTTTTATGCATAGAAATGGTTCGTTTATGCATTAAAAGAGACCTTATATTAAAAATGAGAAATTTCTAACACCTAGATCTCGTAAAAAACTAACAGCGTGTAGTTTGTATGTTTTCACAACTATACTTGAAAATTAATCATACTGTCACCGCAGTGAATTCTTCAGGATCACAATAAAAGTTCCGTTATGATGGAGTTTCAAACGTACCGCGTGAAAAAAATGAGTCAAGTTAAAGACTTATTTAGATATTTTCATTCGATTACTTAAAATTTCTGTCATTTAAAACTATGTTATTGCACCAATAATAATGCAATATTTAATTCGTGTGTCTCACAGCTGAGTAAATTAAAATGTATAATTCGAATATGGTCTCTATTATGACTAGGAAACTATCTCGCTCGTACTATCTTAAGGTAGTTTGAGCGAAATATTATTTTACCGAGAAATCAATGAATTTGGTCTCATTTTTAAGAAAAATATATCACCCTTCCATTGATAAAAAAATTTGATCCCTAACCACATTACTTTCGGAGAAATTTGCCAGAATATACCATCCCTTTTACATGGGAAAAGGTACCTGTATGCACTCCAGAGAGACCTTATATTTAAAAATATATATATAATAAACAAAACTTTCTAAGCATGCTTTTCTAAAAGAAGTAAAATGTTACTAAAAATCTAAGAGGAAAGTAATATCTTAGAATCGTACTAAAAAGGGAAAAAATAATATTTGCTCAAGTGAATGAAAGTTTACCCCATTACTGGAAATAATTAAAATTAATTCAAGGAAATTAGCCACACAATAGATTATCTACAAACATAAGTAGAAAAAAATGATGTTATTTAACAAAATGACTTAATTAAAGCTGTCTATTTAGGCAAAATCACAACGAAAAGCATGGGGTGCAACCTCATTTATATTTTGTACCTTACCTTTAGTCAATTTAAAGATTTTCTAGAAATAGTACATTTAAACTCTTTTCATTGAATACCAAAATCTTCATATTTAATGAATTTATGTTGATATCGAATATAGAAGAGCGGGGCGCTTTTAAGAAAATGCTTTGCGCATGCTTTTCGTAGTGATTTTGCATAAATAGACAGCTTCAAATAAGTTACATTGTTAAAAAACTTTTTTTTTCTATTTATGTTGGTAGGTAATCTATTGTGTGGCTAATTTCCTTGAATTGATTTTAATTATTTCCAGTACAAGGGTATACTTTCATTCACTTGAGCAAATATTATTTTTTCCTTTTTAACAAGTGTGCTATATGCAAGTATGCAAGTTGTCTATTATCACGTCCAAAATATTGCGCTGTTGAGCGCTACCAACTTCCTTTTCAATATAATTTTCAATCTTTTCACTAAACCTATCAGTTTCTCCCCGCGCCCTCTCTCCATCGCTTCCCATCTCCCACTATTGGTGTGTATATATGGATAGTAAAAGAAAGAAATAATACCTTGACAATAACATAATTTTGTCGAAATATTAATCGGTAGTAATATATCACTGAGAAAAGTGCAAAGCTACATTTTAAATCATATATCACTATTCCACAGAGTTAAGCCTGAAACATGGAGAATTGAGTTATACAATGGGTAATAGACTTATTCCGAAGGATTATAATTCAAAATTTGATAACATGGGAAAGAAGCAATCCAAAACTCTTATGTCATAAAATAGTAAAATAATTGTTCTCCTTAAATTCAATTCCCACTGAACATAGTGTTGAGTTCCAATTGTACAAGGAGCAAGATGCGCTTGATGTAAAATTTAAAATACCCAATTACGTGGTTAAAGTCGGTTAGGTACTTAGTCAAAAACAAACCTTTATAAAGAAATTGCGAAAGAATTAAAGAAATCATAATTGCGCCATAGTACATTACAGCCTGTATTCTTTCCCAGATTATGAGAATGAGATGAGAGAAAAGGGCATTGAAGGATAGAGAAATCCTTCACCCTTACTTAAGAAAAACTTTAAAACAGTCCGTTAGAGACTTGGTGGTTTGTATCTTTTTAAATAATTTATCATATATCTATGATGTAGGTATATAAATGAATTAGTATTAGAGGGAAATGAATTTTTTATCCGTTGTTTATATTATCAATTTTCAATTTCCACCGCTTTAGTTGTAGCTATAAAGGTAGGCAATAGGGTATAAGGCAGTCATCGCCAGAATTCTCTCTTCAACTCCAGCTTACCTTGATTACTAGGTGACATCATGGAAGCCCAAGTCAAGATTCTCCAGCATTGCGATATATTCGTGATTACTTGGGTGTTGTACCTCTATCCATACGGAACCCCTAATCTGACTTGCGATCAATGATGTATTGAGGAAAACATATTGTGTGTAATGTCATAGGTCAGTGGTTCTCATTGTGGAACGCATACCCCAGGGGGTGTGTGCCTGCGAGTTTGTTTGCGCGCGAAAAATCTTGGAGGGTAAAATATATCATGATAGAGATCTACCAAATTAGTTGGGAATAGATTTTAATTCCTGTATTTAGGATCTTCGACCACTTGGAGTCTTAATTATTATGTCTAATGCAGAACTAATACATAACTTCCTGAAAGAGTCTACATATCCCTTACCTCTTTTATCAGGATACTGTTTTCTATAAAAGTTATTATTTTCTACTCTCTCACGCTTCTAATAAATATTTTATTATTTATTTAACCATATTCACCATAAATAGCTGGTCTAGCTTCTATCCATTTATTCATATCCGATTCAATGATAATAATACTAATTGAATTTTGAATTTTCTAGAGAAATTTTTGTTTGAGCATGGATGCTGGTGACTCATATAAAATGATGTCCAGAAATCAGTCATTACGATTCCAAAATTATTAGGTAGAACATCTTTAAAGGGATATGCTTCGTTCAGAATAAATAATTTCTGCTGTTCAGTGGCGTAACTACAGTTTAAGACGCCTGAGGAGTCTACCAGTTGTCACCCATCCTTTGAGGAATGCATGATATATAATTTCTCGTGTTACAAATCTTATCGAATAAAATTTTAAAACAAGGCTGGGGAAAAATATTTCTCCTTTTGTTATTTACAAATAAAAATATAAAATGTTCACAGTTTTCTTGCCTTTTTATGGCAAAATCATCAATGGTTCTATCAAAATCTATTTTGTTGGTTAGTTGATGCTGTGTAGATGTCATTCAAAGATTCCTTAACCGTTATTGTTCGCTATTTGAAATTCATTACACTCGGGGTAGTACATATTTTTGCTCTCCTAGTAAGTAAAGAAAGGGTCATTAAAGGGAAAAACACCAACCCTGAAAAGTATCACTTGAGAAATCGCGCCGCCTCCCATATGGCACTCTACACCCAACTTTAACTACACCATTGCATCCACTTTTGCTTGATTCGTCAGCAGTATTGCTTCTATATCAGGGGGTGTATCAGTAGTGGTAGTTGCAGCTATTTACATTGCCTTCTATTTCACGTGAAACCTGTGGTAAAAGCCGTGGTCAACATGTAAATACTTCGAAGTGGTTTATACCAAATTGACAATATTTGGCAATTTTCTTGGAACCTTTAACATTGATTTTCTTGTAAAATTTTCACGGGAATACCATCGGGTCAAATTGATTTTCTCTATCGTCTTATTTTTTACATTGGTACAATTGTTGCTGAGAACACCAGGGTTGAAATTCACCATTAAAAAATCACTGGACTTGACCGGAATTCCCAATTGCCGGTCAGTTGTGTTAGCCAGTTACACCACCAAGCCATCTTCCTTCAAGGTGAGTTTCGAGGGGGGTTTATGCAAACTAGATGTTCACGCCGATGATCACCATAGATCCCAGTCAAGTCAAATGATTTTTTCATGACGAATTTCAACCCTGGTGTATCAAGTGACTTATTTCCACTTAGCTATATGGTAGTGAAACATGGGTAAGTCAGGATAGACATAAGAGTAGACTAAATGCCGTGGGTATGAGTTATCTGAGGAGTATTTGCGGCAAAATTAGGATGGATAGGGTCAGGAATGAGTGGGTCATGAATGAATGTGGGTTAAATGCTCCAGTAATGGACGTGTATGAAAGGAGAGTGATTCGTTGGTTTGGCCATGTGGAGAGAATGGATGTGAGTCGGATAACGAAACAGTATATGAGAGTAGAATGAATGGTGTGAGAGGTAGAGGTAGGCCGAGAAAGTTGTGGTTGAATATGGTTGAGGAAATTCTTAGGAGGAGGAATATTAGAAGTCTTAAAAACAGGAGGGCGTGTATGAAACAGTGTATGGGGGTAAATGAGGCAAAAGAGGTTTGCAAGGATAGGTCAGTATGGAGGAAATTATTGAAGCAGAGTTAGGAGTACAATTATGTATTAATGAGTGAAACATTTTGACTGTGCCTACCCCGAAAGGGAACGGAGTGATGAGTATGTACGTACGGTTGAAGTTGGTGGTGATACTATGAATAATTTTGATTTTTTTTAACTATCCTCAATTCTGAGGGTAAGTATTATCTTCTAATCATAGGAAACTAACTTTAAGTGATGCAGTTATTCCCAACTATTCATTTCATCATTTTAGTCACAAGTTTCATCTTTCCATGGCATGGCTTTGCTCGGTTAGGTCAATGATTATATTATTGACGAATGTGTTACAAAAGAATCAAATATTATTCTACTTATTGTGACAAGAAATGGCTATAGTAACGATGTATTTTTTAAATTTTAGACAGACCGCTTAACCCTCATATGGATTCTCGGCGCCTTAGCGGCGCTCGTGCTTTTAAAAATGATTTTAAAATTTTTCATTCGCATGGATCTTTCTGAAACTTTCAGTAGTGTACTTTTTCTGCATTTTTCGGCTAAAAATATATTTTTGTATGTATAGTGCGCATAGTTTTCATTTTATTGGCCTATAATGAAAAAAGTAACGTCGTTGGATTTACGGCGCCGCTGCGGCGCCGAGAGTTCCCTCGTCGCAATGTCGGGGACTGCACTCTCAATACTAATTTAAAAGTCATTATGTTTCGTATGAAATGGTATCTTTTATTTATAATCATAATATTTAAATGTTTAAACTGTATAAACAAAATTTAAATGTTTAACAAAGGGAAAATTTTATTATGCCAATTTTGCTTCGGTTTTTATCTAATAATCATAATTTTTGCGTTTATAATTTTCATTGACAAAACTTCATCTATTTGCAAGAATAATTCTTAGAAACTTATGACTAGCCTAAGGGTGTTTTTTCCATGGCCTCTGGCATTATTTTTTTTGGGTACCTTCTCCGCTCCGCGTCCCTACCCCTCATCCGCGTACCTACTGTGGTGATGGTTACCTTTGGGGACATCCCAGGGTTACTATGTATAGAATTATACCAAGCAGTAATCCCAAGAAAATTTAACCACAATGTATTTTCAGAATTAATGCAATAATGCCTCTTTACCTACGTGTGGAAATTTCCCGGTGAATGAGTTGCTGAGGCTTGGGAGACGATTCAGAAGTTAGACTGACCACCGTGAAGAACACATCTCACGGTTGGTGTTATATGTCTTGTACCTCCCATTTGAAAATATTCCTTTGCAGCTTCGAGTCTTCACAAAATGCTGGCGATAATATTATTTCCCAGGACGTTACTGTTTACCTATGGATTGATATTGACAGTACTTACATGGTAAAAATCTGTTCATGATGAACAAATGCATAGACGAATTACCTCGTAGTGAAAATTTGTAAATATATTTCTCGTTACTTTGTATACACAAATGCACTGGGGTTATAGTCCTCCAAAGTTTATAAACGTGAAGGGATGAGTGAGGAGGAGAAAGGTGGGTGATTCCATGGAGGTTTTTTTGAGGTGAAGGGGTGGAGATACATGGTGGTGGGTCGACTGCTAAGGATTAGGGAAAACCGGGATCGTTAGGCCAGGTAAGCGTAGAAAATCCGTATCGTGAAGAAAGTTTGAGAGTGCAAGGAGGCAATTAGACACAATAGGCTATTCTTTCTTCATCCTTCCATCGCTGCGTGAGGGACAGGAAATCCGCGCCTTATCGCAAAGCGCCCCGGGGTGGCCCTCCCTCCATTCCGAGGTCTAGTTCGGGTGGGTCGTTGGAGGTGAGGAGAAGTTCATTCTGTTTTTGTGGGGGGAAGAAAGTAGGCGGAGGATGACAAATAAGGAAGCATAATGGGAAAGTACGGATGGTCTCAATGTTTGGGTCAGTGTAATGCTACGGCAAGAAAAGGTGATGGGGTTCCCCCAGCATGAGGGTATTTTGGACCTCAGAACACTAGCTCCTCTTCCATCGGTCCCTCACGCAGCGCCGGACCGAAGAAACAACACGCCATCGTATTCCATGTTTTTTCCATTTCCTGCTCCTTCTTCCTTACCACCTAAATCCAAGCTTCTTAGAAATAATTACTTTTGCCTTTCCCACCAATCCAGAAGCAAAACCTCATCTGCCGCACTCCCCCGCATCACATTTACCTGTCCATCTCTATGGAGACATCCTCAGTGAGGGAATGGGCTCCACTCTAGGCCTAAAATACCGGCTCTTCTAGCCCACCCTCCAATACGGCACTGAACTCTTTGACGCGTCGCTGATTGTCCCACATTCCTCATATTTCACAACTCATCTGACTTTAATCCTTTATTTTTTTAGAAATTGCAGGATATAAACTCCCAGAATGTCCGTTACATTTGCCTTGATCGTCAGAATATAGCCCTTAAAAATCACAACGGTATCACTCGTCTCTTCTCACTCCAGCTACAATTTTTCAATTATTAACGTTTAAGAACTCAGGCTTCTGCGCACACTACAAAGATATAACATGTGGGTGGACGTAG
Source organism: Ceriagrion tenellum (assembly GCA_963169105.1). Classification (NCBI taxonomy): domain Eukaryota; kingdom Metazoa; phylum Arthropoda; class Insecta; order Odonata; family Coenagrionidae; genus Ceriagrion; species Ceriagrion tenellum. The sequence goes on along the minus strand of OY720642.1, from coordinate 25,606,347 downwards.
TGAAGCAAAATTATTTTACATGGACCCATTTGACTTTTATTCGGCCCTCATTTTTAGTATTTGGATAAAGAAAAAGTAAAACAATGAGTACATGATAAAGCGGAGTTTTATCAGAAAAAATATTTAAAACAACCATTACACACGAAATTAAAACCTTCATTTGAAAATAACCGTCTAACGGACCAAAACAAGAGAGTATTACGACAACAAACGGAAAAAATGCAGTGTTAAAGATTTTTAGCTATAACTTCTGTAATAATGGGTTAAATCTTGCAAAACACTGTTAAAAATAAATATAATAGAAGTCACTAGCATTATCAATCAGAAAACATACCAAAAAAGGCCAAGTTTGAAAGAAAATGACAAAATATTACGAAGCGCCGCTGCGGCGCCGTAAATCCAACGACGTAACTAAATTCGTAAATCCTTATGAGGGTTAAACAGCTCGTCAATCGCTTCTTGATAACTCTTTTGATGTCCCTGAACAAACCATTACGCAGGAGCAAGACATCATTTTTATAAAATTATACACGAATATGATCATAAAAACCATGCCTTTGAAGAACTTTAATTAGTACTTTTATTCTCTCTTGACCATGAAAAATGTAATTTAATGCCAAAGGCAAAATTGATGTTCATCACAAAAGTGAAATCTATGCCTTATATAGTAATTCATGTGATGTTAGGTACATTGACCAAACTGGACGTTACGTTGCTGTAAGAATTTAGATGTTTATGAATAATGAATCTTAATAAAATTTTTCACTACCAGTATCGTTTATTCAATGTATGAAAACATTAATTACACTGTATCAATATGAGTGTTCTTAAACCGGACATTTGACATGTGCAGTGTTAAGGGAAAAAACTAGATTTTCCTGAACATTACGAGATCGAAATTTCTGTAACAAATGATTGAAAACTTGCTATTGACCTCACATTTGACTCACATGCACCACTATGTCAATGACTTTTCGATATTATTTACGTCATATTATGTACAATATTGGGCCTGCACCATAACCTTATCCTAATCACTATCTTGACCAACCCAGCAATTTTCACTTGAAATACTAACCTTCCCAAGTAAAGGCATGGCCTAAATCCCACTGTCCTTTCCTTCCTTTTCAACCAACCCTCTTTCTCTCGCTCCCCATCAACCCTCTATGAGTATATAAGGACAATGAGTGAAAGAAATAGTACCTTGATAATGAAAATTTTGTCAAAACCAGGGTCGGTAGTAATAAAATAGTGTGGAAAGTACAAATAATCAATTGATTTCGACTTTATTCTTACTATTATTTAAATTTTCTTGGCCTGAACAGACCAGTAGAATGCCGGTTGGAGAGAAGACGGAAGAAGGTTAAGAAGTGGGATCAAGGATCATTGAAGAGGAGACTCTCGGTGGTGACGAAGAGCCCAAATTCTGTACGCCGTCCGGATAGGTTCAAGACCCTTCGACCCAGCGAGGAGATCAGGCGAACGGGGGGAGGGGAAGACCTCGCGGGACGGCTGACTGACGGAAGGAGATGGCGATCTAGTCTGCACCGCCGAAAGAAGGCCGAAGAAGAATGAGAAGATCGCTATCCGGTTTTATTCAATCACGGCGAGGAGGCCGAAGGAAATGAGATAAGGTTGGGAACAGACTGGCTCGAACTTCTTCTCTCTTACGGTATGAATTGCATCTTAGAATATTCGACCTGGATTCCTATCATGCTGCAGCATATTAATAGCGAAATAAAATATAGCAACTATTATAAGAGTTTACTTATGGAAAGGTAAAAATCATTTAAACTAAGCAGTCATGTCTGACAAAATGGCTCACGGCAATGAATATTTCCACGGAACTAATAAAACTGGAATAATTATGTGCCAACAGGCCTTAATTTATTTCTTTTCTCCTCGGACTGAATGATATCATAATAGCGGAAGACGGTTTTCTTGGCTTCTAATTAAAAGGTAAATAAGTTGTTCACTAATCATTCTCTTCCTCACAAATCAGCTGGAAAGCACAATCGTTATAGTTTCATGATCTTTCAGGCATAAAATGTATCAGTATAATTGCTAGAGTTACGAATGGCATGCAATGTAAATTAAATTCGCGCCTATATTGACAAATATTTATCGATTGTGTTATCATAGAATTTATGTTTCATTCCATAGAAAAAATTAACGAACAACCATTTGTTTACGATGCACATATTCTTGAAGAGTAAAGGGGAATCGGGTAGCTAAAATACTTATTTCTTATCCCGTGGGCTCGAAGTCCTATTCCGGCAGTAAAACTGCCTACTTAGAGGTATTTCGCAAGATTTTTCATTCTTTTCTGTTAAAAATAGCTGTCTAATGCTAATGCCAGGTTTATTACCACCCTTTTCTTGCCTTCCTTAAGTTATCATTTGCTAACCAACTCGTTCTAATGATATCAATTGTTGCTTGGCAAAGGTTTGGAAAGCCACCACTCTGTTATCAAACCTACAACTCTAACATTGAAAGATGTGTTAGCCTGATCAGGAAAAGTCACAAACTATGGTCGTTTAACTGAAAATAAACAAATCTATGTGCTACAAGTTATAGCAAAAATACTTGTTGATACATTTTTTTTAAATCGCTTAAGGGAAATAACAATATCAATGAGACGATGTATATAATCGAATGCTGATAAACGCCAGATTATTGGAGGGTATTTTTAATTTGAGAACCCAATTACAAATATTTGAAGACAAAGATGTTGAAAAAATATGGTTAGATCAAACTCTCTATCAAAATCATTTTAGATGAAAATATTACTTAAAAAGCTAAGTGATTTCTAGACATTATTCTCATTCCTGGCTCAACAATAATTGAGTCCAAAGAAGTAGAAACTAATATTACTCCGAATAGCATCATTGTGCAAAATGTTTAAATAATAAGAATTTTAAAAAATTTCTAAAAAAGATAAAGCCTTAAAATAAACTAAATGACCAACACAAATTCCCTACTACACATTATCCCAACAGGCTACCCCCTACTTCGTGAGGCCTGGTACGGACTCGGCAGCTGTGAAGATCTTATAGGAGCCCTTTAAGCTGTGAAGTGACAGTTGACGGGGCTCTGGTGAAGCTGTGATAGACCTAGTAAGTCAACAGTGGATGTTCAGATTGTTTTCAACAAACATACATGCCTCGGAAAAAGGATAGATCCTAAGAAATAAGACCTGGCTGTGGAAATAGACTACGAATTGGCACCCTAAGCTTACGCATTTTGACTGGAAAATTACCAGTAATTGTGACTTAATCAAGATAAGAAAGCTAGATATTATAGGATTAGGAAAGACAAAGTGGAGAGGACATGGGAAAATAGAGCTAAGGCAAGGCTTCTCGTTGTACTGGGTCGTACATGAAGAGGGAAATAGAAATAGAGTCAGGATTTTTATAAGAGACAGAGTAAAGGAGGGAATAAAAGAAATCAATGACAGAATTATGATGGTAAAGCTAACAATCATAGGAAAGAATTTGGAGATGATATAAGTTTATTCACGCCAAGTAGGTTGCACTGTACAAAAGAAGGAAGAATTTTAAGAAAAATTGGAGGAACAGATGAGAAATGTAAACTGCTCCTCTATTCCAGGCAACCATTTAGCAGAAGAATGACTTTTCAGTAAAAATGTAGGCCATTTATCACCTATGATTTACGACACACTAAGGCCCAAAGATAACAAAGTAGGAATATACATTTCAAATAATAGCATATCACCTGAAAATCAAAAATTAAAAACCTCTTATAATATCCCCAGAAGGGAACATTTTTTATTGACACTCGAATGAATTCCCCCACAGAGGTATGGAGAGCAAATTTTAAATTATACTGCTAATATTCGGTGTGATATTTCTTGAATGCTCATTTCCTATTTCATTAACCTATTACAGTTTATAAAAACTTTTTATCACAAAAATGCACTCACAATATTTAATTTTCAAACAAAAATATCGCATATCTCTGATGATTGTTTATAATATACCAGGAAATGGACACTTAAACTCACTATAATAAGCGTAATTGCACGACATTCAGGAAAATTTGTGCTTAGCATAAAGCAAATTTTAAAGCAGTTTTTAAAAAGACGCGTACTACGCAAGTAAAAATTTTTTATATACCCACATGGTAGAAAAATATAAATTACTTCATTACACATCCTCAACTTACCTTTGACAGCGGGCCTAATTTGACTTCAAAAGACAAAGTAAAAAAAACACATTCTCCAAGAAACACATCGACATACTTTGCATATCGCTGAAAGCCATATAAAAGACAGAATAAATGAAATTTTTGAGACCTAAGTCCACAGGATATAAATAGAACAAATATTTTATGAGGAATACCCAAATGTTGCCTCAAGGAATCAATGCTTCCTTTATTTTTCACCGGATGACTTTAGTTACAAAACAGATGATCAAATCAGCTCATCTGAGGCACCATAGAGTTGATATGGGAGTATCATAAGAAAACTTTCTCTGATTATGTGCCAAAAACTTTAAGAGAATAAATAACGAGGAAAATATTTTTTTCATTTGGTGAAAAATCCCGTGATTCCTGTGAAAAACTGTCCCCCAATTTTATTTGAAAACTTACTCTCACATAAAAAGAAGATGCAATTGCACCAAATGAACACGAAAGGATGTGATCCATTTCATAGAATATATACAATTCAGAGCTGAGGGGAATATATTAAATGAAAAGTCTGAGGAAAGGAAAAACTAATTTGCCACCTTCTGTGATATAAAAACCATTACTTACAACTTCAAAAGGAATATGAATATGTATAACAGCCAAGAAAGACCAGGAATGGAATATAAAAGTACCTATGCGAAATATTAAATAAAATTAGAGGGAATAAGCAACTTTAAAAAAAATGAAATGGAGAAGAAGGATATGTTACTTATTAAAATGATGTAAACCTTCAAATATATGATTGCTGACAACGGTGGAGATTCTAACACATCTTAAGTTCTAGCACTTTTATCCTTCTTAATAAGAAAAATTCAAATCATTTCTATTTCAAAGGGGCAAGAAAATGTGATCTAAGTGGATTCTTTGTCCACGTAACAATTCGGTAATATGAAAATAATTTTTTACCTCTCGGGAGGAATTAAGAAAACGCAAACTCCAAAATCTCTGATAACCGTGTATAATTAACTAGGAGAAAAACTCGAAAAATAAAACATAAAACTGTTTGAAATGAATTGGAAATCGAGTTATGTCGGCGTGATGAAGTGGACTGTTTCTCATGGCTAATTTTCAAATTGCAAGATGACGGACTTCGGGAGGTGTAAGAAATTACTAGATTTTTCGAATAATTCGCATTTAAATAGAAGCAAATTCTGAATACCAGAAGTTAAGGAGCGGTTCATTCTTTCAAATGGAACTTGTATGCAAAAATAAGTTGAGTTTGCTGAAAGGTAACAGCTGAAATGTTCACAAAACTTAAGGGGAAATAGAAATCGTTGTTAGAAGATCCAAAATATCCGAAAGAAAAATAAATACAATCGTTCATGAAAATACACGAATAACATAGCAGAGAGAATTGTTCATGCAATTCAGAGTAGACTACACACCATCGGAAATGATTTGATTATCGGTTATGTATACTGGTTTCATAACAAAAACTATTTACAATGACTTAGACAAAGAATTTCCCATTACATAGATAATTTCAAAAGCTCAAACTGCCTTTTACAGAGTCCTTGAGCAAAATAAAATACACCAATCATCTCATTTACGATGCATATTTCTTTTGCAGCAAAGATAAAAGCACAATGCATAGCAAGAAGTAGGATTACGCTGATTGATGACGCTTTTATACTGTTGGGCGTCGTTCGTGAATTTGACTATGGAATTTACGCAATGAATATAGCAACTGAAACACTCTGTTGGTACTTTTAAGCGCAATCATTTGTCCCTTTCAATGAGACTCCTTTGTCGTTTTCTTTTATTCTTACTTCTTTTCAACATAAAACATTCCTCATTTTATAGGGCGCACCTTTATGCCATCGATAAGATGGTGCCTCTGTTGCCTGCTTTATGTGCCTTCGCTATAAATCACGTCCTTGTCTAGACTACAAGTCCCACAAATCATAGATTGGATTTATTCTTTCACTTTCCGGGACGTGATAGCTGGATTATGGTAGCCCTTTCTAACCTTTCCAAAGTCTTTCATCTCACTCTTTCCTTCCGCTTTTTTTCCTCTAGTGAGAAAGACGCCGAGTTTTTATTGAGATACTTTGTGCCGCCGTATACTGCACTTGGAGGAAAATAAAAAGGTTATCAAAATACCCAACCGCCACAGACGTTCAAAATTATGTTAATTTGACTTTCTCACGTAACAAAATGCAAAATTAAAGGATCTCGTTTTCCATTACTTCAAAATTTACATACGATTGCACAATTTCCACTGACAAATGATAAGGTACGAAGTCATTCGCGTGGGTGCATATACACCAAAGGTGGAATTCGCCATGAAAAAATCATTCGATATGACTGGGATTCGAACCCGGATCTGCCAATGGCCGGTAAGGTGTGTTCACCAGTTACACAACCAAGCCATCTTCCTTCAAGGCGAATTTCGAGGGAGGTTTATGCGACCCAGATGTTCATGCCTCAAGTATAGCACATGGGACCATGGTCGTGCTTTCAAAGTCACTTTCGCGGTGGAAAAACCCAACATTGTCGTTATATAACGGCGAAATTGACAAATTTCCAATCAGTGCATTGACAAATGATTTGATACGAAGTCACTCGCTGGCTAGCACACCTGACCGGCACATGAGAGATCCGGGTTCGATTCCCGGTCAAGGCAAATGAATTTTTCATGGGGAATTCCACCATTGATGATTGTAAAATTTCAAAGAAGGTCGCAGCAATACGAATCATTTCATATAAGTACACTGCGGCCATTTTTTAGAAAAAACTTTCAAGGAATAAGGAGACAGTCCAACAATTACCAACTATTTGACTTGTTAATCGCCCAGATGTCAGGGGTGATATTACCGCAATATAAAGTAATAAAATGCAGAAACTGGTAAAAATTTACACAACTACCGCTCTTCTAGATGAAAGAGATGTGTCAAGGTGGAAGGCAGAGTGTGGGATTGGATGATTTTTTATTGAATGTCTGACATGATGGCGCAAAAAATTGACTAAGTCATTTCAGAGAAAACCTAGATTACTCCTGAATATTTCACGTAATAGACCCATAAACTTCTAAGTCTAAAGATATAACGGAGTAATTCAGAAAAACTTGAGTTTCTTATACATATATCTACTAATATTTTAAGAAAAGTAAGATTAAGAGGAGTAATGCTAAGGGCTATAAATCATGTACCAAAGTTGCCGCGGGAACGCTATCAATAAAAAGTAAATAAATCCGACGCCAACAGGTTTCGGGAACGCATTCGGTGTGGGGGAAAATAGGCCAGTATCAGTACTCTCCATCTTGTGACATATAGCATACGGTCAGAGGTCCCCCATTTTGCAAGTAATCTTTCCACTATTTTACTTCGATTTAAATGAAACCTACCTTCATCAGAGATTTAACTTTCTTATAGTTATCTGATAAGCATTCAAGATGCAAAATCATGTCAAAAATTAGCGCTTATTTGAAAAATATTGATATAGCAAAGAGAATGTTAAATACAGAAAGCCGAAAATCGTAAAGACCATATACTGATTTATTAATTATATTGGTATTAGTGGTCGGTATTTCTGATTGTTTATTATTACTTCTCTAAACGCTAAAAATGTGTTGATGAATTTGGTGAATATACTAGATAGCTCACCCAGTTGTTATCTAGTTGAAACAAGCAGTCGATACGGAAGGGAGGAGGGCTGCGGGCAACTTCGTAGGATAGAACGATCAATAATGGGCTCCATCACAGAGTCAGATAGAGTGTTGGTAACTTTTACCAGACATCGTTATGTTTTTAAACTTGATATGCCTTCTAACAAGCAGCAGTTAATTAATCCCAATGGCAAATTATGTTTGAAAGTGGCCTATATTTTCAAAAAGCTACGGTAACTGAGGATTTATGGAAAGATGAGCCACAAGTCAATGCGTTTACCCGAGACTGTTGAGATTAAAGCCCACGCAATAACTTCATGACAATATATAATTTCACGAAATCAGTCGTGATTAAAAAAATACAAATATTCTTCTATTAGCCTAAAAGTGGTCTATGGTGCTATCAGAGGGCCTTCAACATCATGTCTTGTCGTTAGCTTTACTGCGACTATAAAAGTTTCACACATTTACGTATATCTACTAATTTATCTACTACAGGGGTGATATCACTTTATATGTGTGTATGTTTTTTTATTTTTACGTGTACAGGGCGCTTTCTAAGAATTACCTTTCTTTCTTCATCGGGGTAAACGTCCTACCCTTCTTTACTCCGTCCATAAAACCTATTCTCTTCCTTCACCGCTTACCCAAACTCCACCCCTCTATCACGGCCTTCAGCAATCCTTTATTCATGGCATTCATTACCTCTTCCAACTACCTTCTATTCCCGCTGATAATTTCCTTAAAAAGTTTCCTCTCTCTACCCATCTTACCAAGCACTTTCTCTTTCGCATTCCTTTCCGTCCACCGCTATTTTTCCAGTCACCTCCACAATCACATCTCAAACGCCTGCTGCATATTCTCGTCTCCTTTTTTTAAGTTCTAGTTTCTGTACCACACAGTGCAGCATTAAAAATTAAGTTATTTGCCGGCCCTGTTTTCACATTTTTATCAAAGATGTACGTTATAACCAACACTCTAATGCTTAAGGCTTCTTTTGCTCTCGCCATTCCCCCTTCGGCGTCTTTGCTATGAAGCCAATAAACGAAAGGAACAGGTACAAAAAGGTCTTAATTTGAACAGTGTTTTACTCACTTTCCCATTATTTGTGTACATTGTACGAAGGAAGATGCATATTTATACTATGTATTCATAACAAAAGAGAATAATGATGAAATAATCCTCCCCCGAATTTTTTTTACTTAAGAATGGGGGAAGTTGATTTGTTATATGGCTCATCGGAACTGAAATCAATCACTTTCCTTCAACGGAGGTCTCGGGTTCAAGACGGCACCACCCTTTGCTGCTCACTAGCCCTGATATTTCTTTTCTTTTTCGGAAGATCAAAAGTTTTTATCCACGGATGCTTCGGAATTAATGGAAGAGCAGCTCCTAGCGTTATGAATCGACCCAACCAGATCGCAGGTGCACATTCTGAACTTTCCCCCTTTATCCGATCCCTTACCATGATCCTCTCGTCCAGCGAGCTCTTAAGCCCATTTCAACCTCTCTTTCCTCCTCTGTTCTTTGCACCCTTTGGCCCCCTAGACTCCTGGGACATTTACTACTTTTCCCCTCGTTAGCCCCCCACGAAACCGAAAACAAACTTTATTGTGGACTTTCTCCCATAGGTCGACCTCCCCCAAACGCTTCTTGACTCCCATTCCCTGCAAACGTACACGAGCGTAATACTTCCCACCGCTCCCGCTGCCTCGTCTCTAGCCATTTCTCTCTCGCCGTGCTCTGACATCCTCTGACGTGCTTCCTCATCTCCACAGGAGTTCATTAGAGTGAAAGCTGACCTGATAAACTAATGTCAAGGTGAGCGAATCTAGTATTTACCTATGTCACACGGCAACCCAAGAGGAAGCACAGAAGGGATCGAGAAACCCGGCTTTGGCGATATACAGCTCTAAACGAGAGATACCAAGGGGTTCAGAGTCTAATATATCATCCCAAGGACAAAGTAGTGATCTGTAGACGCTTTCCAACTAGTATAAAAATCGGTGTGAAAAATCCGAAGAAAAATCTCTCCGAATATTTTTCCACCGCAGAGATTGGAACCCGGGCCCACGGGATAGGAAACTGGTACTTCAGCCATCTCACTAGCACCATCCCACTCTTTCCTTCCAAGGATTACTACGTACATAGCCAGTGTGTCGTTTCATTTCATTGATTGATCACAAGATTTTTTTAATCACATAAAAAAGTAATTAAGCTATCCTACTATGCACAAAAATTTAGCGTTTTTAGTGCATTTCTACTTTAATTTCGTGCCGAACTAAGTAATGGTTAACAGTATTGCCACTTGCCTCTCTCTAGCCCACAAAAGGCAATAAACGGACTTTCTTCTCACAGGCCGGCGTCTATAAGGCGCCTTGCCTCCAATCCCTTGCATGTGCCCATGAACGTCTCTGCCTCTGTCAGTCTCTCATCTTCCAATTCTGCTCTCACCTAGAGTTCCTCTTACCCGCACGAAACTCGCGGCGTGAGGGATGATCTTAGAATATAATTTTAAGGTTAGTTAACCTGGTATTTGCCTGTGCTACTGGGAAATTCGAGGCCAGTACTTAGAAACAGAGGTTTAACAGATTGATTTTTGGAATCGCGCTTCCAATTCCGTCTAGACCTTACCGTTCGTTACAAATAAAGAAAGGAAAATATATTTTAAACGAATTACTTACTTATTTCTTCTATCACTAGGTAAACCTCATTATTTATGTTCTCTTTCATCTATTTAGTAACCTTCATCCAATTAGGGAGAAATAGAAAAGCTGCTAACATAATATATGCATTGCGTTTTTATGAGAAGTATGAATTATTTTTATGAACCTGGTGAGGTGTTATTTATATATGTTTGCTCAGATAAAACTGAATTGATATCGATCGATCGTGTTCCTCGGGAAAAATGTGTAATAACAAAATAAAAAACTCATCAAGAACATATTTTCCTAGATGCAATGCCATTACTTCTTTATTCAATGACTCGAGGAGTTTTCTGGGGCGATTAAGTTAGTTATTTTCTCTCTGTTTTTAGTTTCTCATTACCGTTACCAAATACTTATTTATTACCGTTTACACTCTGTTCACAAATTACACCACATAGGTACTCTAACTATTTATTTGATCTAAGAGTTAAATGTCAGAATTTTATCATAAAATGGCATTCATGGCATTGAAGATATAGTATGATCTAAACAAGATATCGCTGATAAACGACTTATGTTTATCAAGATACATGTTTGAAAAGATATGTTTATAAATTTTATTGATGCCGGAGTATAGGAGAAGGTAAGAATGAAAAATTATGTTCAACTACGATTTTATCAATAATATTTTTGCTATTAATATAGATTGAGATTTGATTTAAATAAAAGTTGTAATTGTACACCAACAAAGCTAGAAATCTTCATAAGGTGACATCTGACGTTACTAATTACATTGATTTCATTTGTTTTCTCTTCGTTGGGAATTGCTTCTATGTTATATTTCTCCATGAAACTAAAAGTTTTTCGCTAACCAAATGAAAAGATAGTTTATGACCAAAAAAATTAGACAACGAAATAATGGCTTTTAAAAGGTGAACCATATTATGTTAACTTATTAATACATGGCTACCAAGGGGGTTCGCCATTGAAATTTTATTTTTTAACGTTATTCAGAAAGGGCATTCATTTCTTTGATGTCAACAGAAAGACGTAGTTTTGTATGTTTTAGCAGTGTGTTGGATAGTTTATGCGAGTATTATCGACAGAAAGGAATATCAACTTCAATTCTCATACCGACAAAATATTTCACAAAATACATAGACATTGGACTACTCATTTTTGGCAAAACACGGTATCATGAAACTTGATAATTTGAAAACAAGGAGCTATAGACATTCACATACATTACATGAAACAGTAATTGAAGCACATTTTATGCAATTGCATACAATGTCCGTGAAATAATGTTACAATTAACTATAGCAGGGTAACACCAAAAATATTTACCGAAGAGGGATGAACTTTTGCCCAGGCAAATGCGATATTTTTATATTTAAGCGTTCGCTAAAGCTCTAAAAAAATCTCGTATTAACGCCTTCGCCTCGTGTCTTTGTGTACAATGCGTGTGGTGGTTTTTATTAACATATAAATGAAAATTTGATGCATTATTACCATTGTTTTTGAGGCGGGAAAGTTAAGAATTCAACATCAATATGCATAACTATAATGAGGAACATTTTGTGTCATTCAGGAAATGATTTAGTGGACTGCTCTGCAAACCACACTGTGCATTGGCCAAGTTTATCAAGCATACTCTCGTATCTGCATCTCATTTTCTATGCCTCCTAGCAATATTATTTGCTTCCCCAAAATGATATCAGTGTTATCCGTCAAACTTTTCTGCTGCTATCTGTCATTGCTATTTGCCTCACAATTATGCAAACCCCATACTTTATCCAATAGTTAGATGAACTTAATTGTAAAAGCCCAATTAATTAATTCTATTGTGTTTCAAATGAGAATTTAAGCAAGGGATTAGAATCAGGAGTTTCGGAATGAGGGCACATTCCCTCGAACTTTGACCATGGTGCGCCTCTGAAGCCCGTTGCGTGGCTCAAGGCCATATTACGAGAGGATTGCTGAGGGGTATAGGGTTTGCGGCCGAAGGGTACGTCCTAGGAGAAAAAGAGAGGGGTGCAGTAAGGCAGGAAGATGGGAGGGGTCGCTTAGTCACCGGCCCTCATGGGGCGGATGGGCCTCTGAAAATCCTCGTTTTCCTCCGATGCTCATCCGACTGAGCTTGCCATTGGCTTAGGCGGCCCCGGCGCAAGAAATTCTCTCTTTGGAGCTCTTTACTTTAGAGCCGCCTCCAGTGTATACGATGACATTGATAGGGGAGCTCTTCGCCATCGCATGGAACCATCTGCAGTCACCTTGGTCCACTTGTTCTCTTTTGCGACTGGATTCAATGGCATCGACCCCAAACTTTTCTCGATGCGTTACACCAACGGTTAAATGGGCGGCTCAACAGACGCTGGCTATCTCCGTTCTTCAACGATGAAGATATCTCCTTGTTTCCTACCAAATGACAAAAGAGTCACCATTTTTTTCTATATTTTGAAAGTACTAAAATAAGACCTATGGCACCCATTAATGAGTCGCACCGGTATGGAATAAGAAGTTAAGTAAAATTTCAATTACAGAATTTAGAGGGTTCATGGATGAATTGGGGTCAACGGTGAATTTCATTTTAATAAATTATTGTATCTCCATTGCGTAAAAAATTAGTGAAATCTAGCTGAACTTATGAAATCGCTGTCCCAAACAAATTACTTGTCTCAGTAATGTACCCAGAGGGTCTTAATTGGCAATAAAGAACTTCTACACTTCTGATCGTTGCACAAAAAAAATCACGGGATAATGAATCTTAGTCCATTTGGGTTGTACATGCGGCCTGAGTCACAGCTGATTTTGCAATGACCAACTTTCGACAGTGAACATTGATTTAAATTTGGGCATACGTTTACTATTCCCGTGACAGCTGGGTCGAATGACGATAAATTTGAAAATTTAAGAGTTTTGCAATGAGCTTCAAAGTTTAAGATTTAAGTACGGTAAATTATGAACTATCTTTATTGCTTTCAAAAGAGCGACCAGAAGAAACTAATTAATTCATGGAAAATGCTAAAAGTTTTTACTTTTTTCTGTTGACTCTTGAAATGTGAAATAACGACAAGAGGAAATGCATTTTACACATGTTTAACCAAAATGAGTGTTAGTATTTTATGACATAGACGTTCCCATTCTATGCTGAGAGTACACTAACACTGCTTGAAAAAATCATTTTCTCTTCTTCAAACAGAAGAATTTTTATTCTGTGATGGAAGATAAAGATAATTTATTTAGATATTGATCTTATTTTTTTTAACTTGAAACTACCAAACCGATCAATGGTCATATTTTATTACAACACACACATATCTTTCAAATTTACCATTAAATTGACTTTCTTAATTGCTCTGATCACAGGTTAAACAACACATCCAATATAATTACGCTGAAGGAGGAGAACGATTCACATCGCCAATTATACGATCCTATGCACTGCACGAAAATCAGCCGCATATTGAACAATTGTATAGTTACAGTAACCTATGGCTTGATGGCATCTCATCAGCTATACGAGGCCAAATAAATACCCTAGGTTTTTCTTTGCAGTAGAGTGTTATTTGGCTGAAGTATTCATCGAATTTGAAATTTATATGAGCACTAGCCTCATAAATACCTCAATCTCTCTCTTAGTATCGATAAAATTTTTGATGATCATGAAAACTAGTCAAATAATCTTAAAAAAGCAAATTGCATTGACTAATATGAAATGATTATTGTATAATTCAGTTTAACAATCGAGGTATATCCTCTTTTTTATTAACGGACTATATCATCATTATATCTTTCTAGTGATTAAATGAAAAATATTAGGTGATATGGAAGCCAATTAATTTAACCCGAAAGTTAATATTTTGTCAAACATGTAAAGGCATCACCTGAATGGCCTTTTTGAGATGGAGCGTTATCAGGGCTGTAATTGCTCTGATGCTCGACTTCCAGCATAAAGCTGACCTACTTAAAAAGAAACGAGTAAAACTCTGGTACCCACTTATTTAGTACTTTTTCTTATATGCTGGTCGTAAATTCCACTGCATCAGATAGATATAGATAAGTAATGAACTAATGTTATCATTAATTCATTCATTACCGTACAAATTCTAGCTGTACAATAAAAAATAGCAAAAATAAGTCACTTGACTACCATAAAATGAGAGCTTCCCCTCTCAAAAAAGTATAAAAAAAGCAGCCCATTAATAATTCAAAGATAGCTAACACCTTTTGATTCCCCGTTAACTCCGTTGAATGTGGGAACGCCTTACTTCATAGTTTCCTTTCCGAGAAATGCCGGAGAGGTTTGTTCTACAGCTACTGCGCTGTTGAGAATTTTCGGAGATCATCTTCATTCATTCCCCCCCCGATTCCCAACCCACTATTCGGCACCCTTGCGTCATGTTTTCCAATTCTCATGCATGACAACTATTTCGACCTATTTTTGAAAATCCCACACCGACGTTGACACTCTTGTCTTACGCTTCTCTTACATCATTTCTCTTGTGACTTTAGGATTGGATATTTCAAGACGAATTCCCAGACATTTTTCAAAAGGACTGTTTTGACGTTGACAGAGGATGGAATTCGTCTCTTGAATCTTCCTCTGGGGATTTTGTCTTTTTATCTGATTTTTTTTTCGCGGCGGACAGAGAAGAGCGGCGGGAATTGGAAAGACGGTAAGGAAGTCTTTAGTGCTATTGCCTCAGGTCTTAAATGCGAAGAAATGCTATTTTACGACGAAATAAATTCAGATTTTAATGATTAAACTACAAACCAATTTTTACTGTAAACCAGAGTCATTTTCTGAAAGGTCAATTAAATATGAGTTTTTAAATTTTTTTATTAATTGTTAAACCAATAATTGCTCCAAAATAAAAAAAATTACGAATAATTAACCAAATGGAAAAACTGTCTGAGAATCTTTATTCATTATTAGTATTTCCAAGACATTTATGTAGCTTTCTATTACTTTTTCATTCATTTATTACATTATTATATACTTAAATTTTATGCACAATACAGGGGTCCAGGTTTTTTGTTGGCAATAAGGTGTAATCGTCTGAAAACAACGAGACGTTGTTTTCAGACGAAATAATTTATTACCCCCTTGCTTAAATATGCTACCGATGCTCGTCACGTAAAATCTCAGAAACAGAATGTCTAGTAACAAATTGAACTTCCATACTCACATTAATCGTGATTGTGGAATATGTAGTTTATATTTAAAAATGACGTTAACATAAGATGTGTATAAGAGTTAAACAGATAAAAAAGATTTAAACAGAGAACCCAGGGTAGCTAATCATGGGTATTATTCTTCTGAAACCATTTTAATATTTAAATAAAAATGCTTCTTTTTGTAGAATTCATTATATCAAAGTATCGTCAAAATTTAATCTAGCAATTATATACGCCTCTGAATTCTCAAACAAGTACCATAAGTGCGGAGAAAAGCTTTTAGGAAAAAATTTCAAAACGTTGATTCACATTAAATTTGAAACATTGAAACAAGTTAATGTGAAGGTATGACGCAAGAAAGCAATTCATATAGATGCACATGGTCGTTATACATTTTTGCGCAAAGAAATTCTGCATTGAATCTAAATGGGAAAATCTACAAATAATAATCGAGAAAAATGCATTGATATTGCGTTTACTTGCCAGCCGCTCAGTTATATCCATCTAAAAGGACAAGCGCAGCTGCGAAAATAGGAACTAAATATGGACATTAAATTGGCAGAGGCGTTCGTAAACGCTTGAAAGGCATCCATATTTACTGGCCTTGCCCCGGAATCAATTCGTCTTCAAGGTAACAAATCGACTATTTTGGTAGCAATCGCTCAGCACTTGTAGCAAATGCAGTCCTCCAAAAAAAATCGTTTTTGCAGGCGTATAACAAAGTTCCTTGTACGTTCCTTTAAAAAAAAGAGCGGCTTTTTATAGACCAACTGTGAGGATGCAACGCGAGAGTTTGATGTCAAAAAAAGAATGGTTGTGAACATTGGACGGAAAAGAGGTTCAACTCGAAAGGAAGTAGGAGATGTAGCGCAGAGAGAGCGTGTTGGAACGAAAAAGCGGCGCTGATGCGGAAGCAGCGAGTGAGGCGGGCATATCGGGCTAGAAGGAGCAAGGTGTAAGAAAAAATATAGGAGTTGCCCGGAGGCGCCGGACTGCTGAGGCGACGTGTTGATAGTGAATAATATTTGCGAAATGTGGGTGAGAGCAAGATTGATGCGCGGGCGTGAAAAAAGAGATTCACAGCGAGCCGGAAAAGGGGAACGAAAACCGAAAAGAAAGCCACGGAATCAGAAGGAGAAAAAACTGCACAAAAATGGATGTGAGGCAGAAGTGTGGAGAAAATGGGTTGAATGTGGGTAGTTTTGGTCGTTGAAAATGGCGATTGCTTGTGAGTTGGCAGATGGGGAATCGAGAGGGGAAAAAACGTGTTCTTCACAGAGTAAGAGAAGAAAATTTGGAGGCGAGTTAATGGTTTGGTTACTTATCTTGTTTAGGAGACCTAAAAGAGCATTTAACGATGAAGGCACGTTTACTTTCGCAGCAACAGGAAGCACAAGAACAATTGAGTAATTGAAATTAAGCTTGCTTATTCCTTACCGCAAGTACGAAAAGCGCTTTATTTAAACCCCAATACACTATCCATACTTAAAGAATACAATTTCGTAATTTTTCACAGAATTTTATTTTGTGTGGTACAACGCATTTTACCGACTTGCGACAGCATCTTGCGGCAGCGGCTACCTGATGATGCCGCAAGTCGGTGAAACGCATTGTGCCGCACAAAATGAAATTCGATGGAAAAGTACGAAATTGTATTCTCTAAGTATGGATACTATTAACTTCCATGAAGTGAAGCCTGAAACTGTAGAGTGTACCCAAAACTCAAAGCGGAAATCTCTTAGATTATCGTTGCCTATGTATATTATTACCTTGATTATGTCTTCTCCCACTTAAAATATTTTTACCAAATTATATACAGTTAGAATAAACTAAAATCAGAGCTTAATTAATCAGGAGTTTTACCTCTAGAGAAATTCATTTATCTGCAAAAGCACCAATATGACTTCCAAAACTACTGCATAAAATACCTCTGTAAATGTAATTTTTTTATTTCCTTCACCAGAAAAATGGCAGCATTGAAAATTAATATTTAGCCATCAAAATGCGGTATGAAAAGATGTATTTATTACTTTAGTTCTCCCTATTTTCGCCGACCATGTTTTCAACGCAGAACGGTATCATCATGGTCTAAGTACATCGCATGTCAGATCATGTTTGGTAAAGAAATAGTTATGCTCAAAAAAGATTCATAATTTCATGTCATTTGTTTTCATAAATTTAAGCCCAAAAAATTTACTTTTTTAATTAAAAAAAATAAAAATGGATTCCGGTATTAAAAAATGTAAGGTTCGGGCATTTTCTAAAATCTTAGAGCAATTCTAGTTACTTTTTGAGGCACATTAACCTTTAATGTCATAAACTTCCTGTGACTGGACTTATGATGGATGTATTTGAGGATAAGTCCCCCTCCCCTTCATCCAATTCCTCGCATCCCCTCAAAAGGTGCTCACTATGAATGATCTTATGGATTTTTTTCGCTCGCTCATTCCAGATGCAGTTCTGATTCAATATCGCCAGGGAAGTAGGCTTATCGTGGGGGATGAATCTCGTCAAAAATGCCCCTCTATCCCGTCGTAAGACGTCTCCACCCTCATGCGTCATTCATGAATGCTTGATGGTATCTCGTTTCAATTTTAGACGGCAAAAGTCATAGTGTAGCGAGCTGGCTTTTATATGCCATCCTAATAATTTTCCCGTGCATCTCATAATGTGTATCATAAAAACCTGAGGTCGTACAACCAAAGGAAATAAACTGTTAAAGAGCGCCCAAGATTTTTGCAGAGTATGCATTCCTTTTATTTCGAATTGACCTTTGAACCTATAAGAGGATTGAGAATATTATGATCGAGCACTGGATTTTATCCTGTTCCCTGGGGAGAGCTATAAGCTAGATGAGTTTTTATCATCTTTCAATATTCATACCTTTGACTATCGCTTCCAATGCCCCAATGGAAATTCAGCTGAAACACATATTACTGGGCTTCATTTCTGACTAAAGAACGAAGGGAATTTTTCTTACTACACCTATAATTTTAATTTTCAAAAACTGCTAAATTACGGGTGAATGATAAAAAATAATTTTAAATATCGGTCAAAGTAGCATAGAATAGGTAAAAAAGGGAACACTAAGACGATATTCTGTCCTCTTCCTACATTTATTCGGCATCATTCATGCTGTGTACCATAGTTATCAACTCTAGCACTCAAACTGACGGCATAAACAAGTAAATATTCACAAATTCTCCGAAAATTTTTCTTAAGTGAAAGAGAGAGGTTCTTTCATTTAAGAAAAATTTTTGGAAATTTTTTATTTCATTTTTTGAGTACTCAAAAATGGCTCACTCCTCTGAGCCAAGATTTTCCTTACGAAGTAATTATTGATTATCAGTTCAAAATGCAATAAATTGTAAAGCATATTCGCCTTCTAAAGGATTTTCTTCGAAAACTAATCAGCTGATAATAGCCCGGAAAAATTAAAACTCATGGTCAACGTGGATTTGTAGGCAACTTAGCCTCAGTTTGCACATGTCTATGGAAGAAACTAAACAAAGTCTTCATGTACAACGTTACTTCAATGGAAAAATAATTAATTACAATACCATAATCTGATTCCCGAAGCAATTCATTCCTTCAAACTAGAGGGAAATAAGAAAACCTAAGTAGTCTAACCCAGACAATTTGAAGCTGTGCATTAATTTTCCTGATGTTATGGTCTATATTTACCATGCTAAAAACATTTATTCCATTTAAAAAGTCTATTTTAAGATAAAAAATAATTTAATGGCAAAAGTATTGAACTACACTTTTTTGTCTCTTAAATGTTTGCACCCTCTTTACTCTTTGAGTACATTTTGATGAGTGTTAAAAGCCTTTTCTAACAGGAAAAAACATATAATAACTTACGAAAGGTGTCCTTGTTTGGCGTTAAACTTTTTATAAGATTGAACATAGTTAACGCGACTCCTGAAGTCTTAAATCATGCCTAATATTAAGTAAATCAAACTGATATCCATTTGATTCTGGTCACACCAGCTTCCTCCGAGTTAATAGGCAGACCAGAGCAAGGCATGGAAGGATGAACTATCATTCCATGCCTCCGTTTGATGATCATAGACCTGGTGAATGAAAAGATTTTGTAAAAAGGATTTCAAAAACTTTCAGGGATTCACCTAGAGAGACCTTTCTGTGAAATGCATACGCTACTTTAGGGCTAGCAGGGATTGCAAGTGATCCAATTACTACAGAACTATCGACCTCTCCCTATTATCCATGCATCCTGAGAGAGAGATTTTGGAGGTGATATAAAAACCGCGATATCATGATCTGGAACACAAGTCAGATTTCGAGCCAGGCCAACTTCAATATATGAGAATTTGGCATACCGCGGGTAGCATTCCCAGGAAAATTCTTTTGGTGGAAAAAAGCCAGCAGCGATATCTGCACTCTTGATATGGTGATTCTAAGGAAACAGTCACTCAAAGAAACAGAAACCCACTAAGGGAGAGAGATCCATCGAGATACATATTAAATAAGGTTATTCAGAGGTTGTGAATTACTTAGAATAGAATAGAATTTTTTTTCGTTTCAGAAAATTTTCTTCAAATAACTCCCTGATCAACTGCATTATAAAACATGAAAGATTCAGTTGGTAGCTTTATTCATATTTTGATAGTTCCTTCGAGATAATGGTTTATAGAGTAGTTCCAGAGTACCTACATTTCTTCAACTTTCCTCTGGAACTTCTAAAAGGCTTTTATTTTAATAACTTGTTTTCCTAGCCTGCTATTTTTTTTCAAGGACCATTATGAGCAATTATTTTATGATTACCATTTTTAAAAGTTTTTTTGCCAAAAATGTCTCAGTACTATGAGTCATTAAGAAGGAAATATTTTTAGCAATTTATTAAACCCAAGTGGAGAGTGAATATATGTTTAAGGTTGAATAGGTAAAAAAAGGAAGTGGGAAAGCATAAGTCCGATGAGGATGAGTTCTTGCCTCACTTGGTGAGCAAAGCAAAGATGAGAACATTTTACATACACAGACCAAGACCACCAAAACAACATTGGTAGCACGATCACCAGTGACTGGTAGCACCAAAACCACCAGCCATTGGTAGCACGGTAAACAATGGAAAAACATCAACTATATACGTCAATGGAGCACCAAACAAGGTATTCAGAACTGAGAAAAAAAGGGTATCAGATTTATGTCACCAACTAGAAGTTTAAAAAACTGTGTAAACACAAACATTTACACTCCTATCAGAGGTGAGTGAGGGTAATTTACATGGCCTAACAGTGAGCAATTTCTACGCAGCAGAAATATCATACTGTTCTAAAATATTCAATACTTAGTTCAAAGAATTCTTTCCCTATATTTGATTCAAGTTTCCCTCCTTTGTTGTTAAATGTTGGTACTTTTCCACTATTTTCTTCATCACTGCATGTTCTGAAATCCTTTCCTCTCTCGCTAAAGACTTGCAAGGGCTAACTATTCCTGATGAATTATCATAATAATGACACTTAAGTATTACAACCTTGGTTGTTAAGACGAAATAGGGGATGAATGTAGCTAATGTAAATTAATTAATATTCATGATTAGTGTTAGATAGCTCTATTATTAGGGAAGTCCACTGGGTAAGAGACTCCATGAGTACCAACGTTTTGATAGCCGAGTCGTCCATCATCTTGAGGGCAGAAGGAAGACGATGCCGACGACGAATTTTTCAGCCCTGAAGACGATGGACAACTAGGCTATTGAAACGTCGGCACTCATGGAGTCTCTCACCCGGTGGACCCCCCGAATAGAGCTACTTAACATTTAACGCCGGGAAAGCTTCAGATCCTACTTCATGAGTGTTAGACATTTTCACAATATGTCACTACCGGGATTTTTTCCTGTTTAGACCAATAAGATATGAATCTATGGACGCAATTTTCACAGAGAAAAGTATGAATTACTTTTGAATGACTCGCTCAAGACATGAAAATACTCAGCGAGTGAAACATTTTTAGATAACATGTAGCCAATCTGTTGCTTCAACTTACGCAAATAATGCGCAAATGATCTAATACCCCCAGAGAATCCATACATAGCAACACACATCAGATGAGAGAAGTAGAAAAAGTAAACATTATTCCATATATATCCAGTGAAATTGAGAATTTGAGACGAGATTATGTGCTTCCCAGTCTAATATCGTACCCTCGAAGCAACACCAAAGTATCACAACTAATAATAACTATAATCAATACATGATCCCTAAGCTACTCAGGATATATTGATTAATGTGTCCAGCAAGCGTGAAAAACACCGAGTATCTAGTTGACAGTAAGAGAGATATTTTACCCAAGTCAATAATGAGAATGTGCCAAAAATCGGTGCCATTCGATTGAATCTAAGTAGTTGGTATTTGGCTATTTGTGGAGGCGATCGAAAATTTTCACCATTTACAAAATAAATTATGGTTGGACAGGTAGAGAAGAAAAGAATTTCAAAAGATTTTGGGATAAGCGAGGAGTAACCTAGAGTCAGCATTGGTATTAATTTTACATTATTAGCCAAGGAAACCAAATTGAAGTCCCAAACGACAGAAAACATATCGCATATTGAAATACTATCCATAAACCATAGAAATAGAGATCGGGTAAACATTCCATGCCTAACAACAATGACGAAATTTTCCTGAAATCTGATCAATAATCATCATTAATTATGATGAAGTAACATGAATAAAATACCAAACTAATGTACTTCGAATTGCATTTGTATTATTATTTTAAATCTAAATAAACTGCTAATGCTACATATGAAATACTTTGAAAAAACTATTTTTAAGTTTCACATTCAAGTTTCCTCAGTCACGGAAAGAAACTATAGCTTAGAATACGTGAGCAAGGTTAAACACCAGCTGCCCATATCAGCAAAAAACAAATTACTATCTTTATTCCGTATCCATTATGGAGCGAAGTTCTTTCACGCTTTGCTACTGGCTTGTCAGAATTCAGCGTCATTCAGAAAAATGAAATTATATAACCTATTCTAGGATGTTTACTCTTAATTCGCTATCTAAATAAACTATATTTATAACTCCGAAGATCGCGATTTATAACATTATTCCATAGATATCCAATGAAATTGAGAATTTGAGACGAGATGATGTGATTCCCAATCTAAAATCTCACCCTTGAACCAATACCGAAATATCACAACTTATTATCAATAGATGATCCCTGAGCTACTCAGGCCGCGCTAGAGCTACTCACACTACCATTTTGCGCGTAAAATGAGATATTTGACAAAGACATTGCAATGTCTGACGTAAACAAAAATCCAATCATGTTTTTGCTTTAATAACATGCATCAAACTGTCTGCCCGTTAGAAATTGATCAGGTATAAGCAAGTCGTCCTCATTAGGCGAACAACTCTTTAGATAACGCAGATCAAAAAAATATATCCCTCTGGAAACAACTCTGTTTTCTTTACCAAAGAAAACATTGCTTAAAACGCTTTCATCAAAGAGCAATCGCTCTTTACATCTGTCGAGTTATACGAACGCTCACTCGCGAAGTTCATTCCTTAGATGGCCTATAGGAGAAGACGGGGACCATCAAACATTCCAACTAGCATTTTTTCTTTCATTTCCACTCGTTTTTAAGGGGAAACGTTACCTACCTGTACGCACGACTCATCTCAAAAATCGATACGAATCCTTCGGGGTAATTAGAGGAACGGTAAAGTTTTCCCATTCCCAGAAAACGGGAGTTCTAACAGCCTGGGGAAGATTGATCACCGATCAAAATGGGAAGGATGGCCCAAAAAGTCCTGCGTCGGCCTAAACTCTTTGTGTGGACGGAATAAGGAAGGCGAATAGGAGGAGGACGAGAATAAAGGGCTTGGCGTGGTAATCTACCCCTCAGCACGGGTCCCAGAAGTGGAGGGGCTCGGATGAGGAGGGAGGTGGATAGGCGGACAGGGGTGGGGAGGAGTAATTGAAGCCTTGGAAGCAGAAAGAGCCCACTAAAGGTCCTGCTCGGTACGTGCGCTTGCCTGCGAATGACCAAGAGGGACAACGATGTGCTTCCCACGTGATCCAGAAAAATTTTGGGAACCCCACCCCCGAAACATTGAAAAAGGGAAGGGTTCTTCCCTCATCTTTGTCTCCACATTGTTTCATTCCCCCTTCTCTCCTTCTGCTTCCTGCTATCTGAAATTTTGGTTCTCCTTCAATTCATTCTAACCAACGCTTGTCATATTTACATACATGCCAATCAAACCAATCACGCCGTTCCCTTCCGGGGTAGGCAGAGTCACCAAGTTTCACTCATAAATGCATATTTGTACACCTAACTCTGCTTCAATAATTTCCTCCATACTGACCTATCCTTGCAAACATCTTTTGCTTCATTTACCCCCATACACTGCTTCAGACACGCCCTCCTGTTTTTAAGACTCCTTATATTCCTCCTAAGAATTTCCTCTCTGTTATATTTACACTTTAAAAAATTTTCAATCCATCCATTACATCCATTTCAAGAGTAGGAATATATGAAAAGGGATTTTTTTTAGTAAGTTTGGAAAGATTAGTAGTCATACTTGAATTTATAAATGTACATCTGTAACTTTGACGGGCAATGGAAATTACACAATTCATAGCATGCTTCGGTGGGTGCACAGTAATAAAAAAATCTCTCTTCCTCAAAGATACCGATCAGTAGAGTAAAAAATATTCAATTTATAAATATTATTTTAGTCAATTATTAAAATTAATATTAAGAGAAATTATATTAGAACCCATATTAAAAGATGATTTATACTTTTCCATAATTTTTTGACGAGTAAAACGCGTTTCGCAGCTACATCGTCAGGTACACTTATTTGCATAAGATTTACTTAGTGATTGTTGTGATATTACCCTCATACAAAGTAGGGGGACCTTGAAAAAAACATTTTGGAGGTAAAGCAAGGTACATATATATACGGGTTGAAACTGTGAAAATTTTGTCAGAAATAAGTGGGGAGGGGTGGGGTAAAAGTATCACATTGCAAAGGTTACTTGACTGTCTAGTAATTTCAATCCATCACAAACTATCCATTTTTATACCTTCGGGGGGGTACATGTAATATTTCTGGGGTAAAATCCCTTACATGATTACTTTTAAGATGATTTTTGGCAAATTGAGATGCAGAGTCCATATTTATGAAGCTTCTGAAGTATTTTATGATGAGTTATTTAAATTTATAATCAATAACTTCCCAAAAAATGGGAGTATAGTGTAAATGCATCAAATAACACTCCAGAAGTTTCATTTATATGGACTCCACTTCTCAATTTGCCAAATATGTACTTGAAAATAAGCATAGGATTGATTTTATCCCTGTAATTTTACATATTATCCCAGAAAGTTTACAAATGGATGCTTTGAAGCAGATTAAAATTATTAGACAGTTAAGCAACCTTTGCGATAAGCTACTTTCTCCGGACGTCACCCCACTCCTTTCCGACAACATTTCTTCCTCACAGTCACATAATACATGTTCCCCTGATCTCTTTCTCAAAAGTTAGTTTCTTTTCCGAAAATCCTGTACATAGTTTGAGGTTACTGATAAAACAATTGATAAATTAATTTTTTTGTAAGCAAATGTACGTGACTATTCAGCAACTTGTGAAGCGTGTTGTAATCATTAAATAATGTAAAATGTACGAAGCATCTTTTTAATACGGATTCTTATACAAGACTCTTCCACGAAGTGACGGCTAAAGTCAAAAGGAATCATATTGAAAATTTTAATATAGGTATCTTTTTCACAGATGTTGCACTGATTTTGTAACTGCTGCTACATAAATGGCGTCATTTATATAGAGTGCGTTAATTACTTTCGTCACATATAAAATCACTTAGGCTTTGTATATGTACTAAAAAGTATTACATTTTGTATAAAAAGTAATATACAATGATTTTCTTATGAAATAAAAGTATTTCATTGCATAATTATTACATACCTACTGTTCATAAAAAAATACCAAAATATTTTTCGTGTCGTGTTGGTTTTCATTGTTAATTTTGCCTATGGAGCTATTATAATTATAAAATTCTAACAGAAAAATATTTTATAAAATTATAGTTATTTATATTTAGAGAAATTTTTAATTTATTATTGAAGGTTTCATCAAAAATTATTTTTAAATGAGAACGTAGAGACCTTATAATGTTTAATGGTGTTTAATCTTTTTATCTAAGTTCGTCTTTAATACAGAAAGGACATTGTTCTCATCTCTTCTCTATCCTTCCTATCTACCGCTAAAGAGGGATATTGGCTTCCTCACTAACCGATATCCTCCTGGATATCCACATTGATGCACGTGATCCATCGGCACACAAATCTTTTTCCCCATCAGAGGTCGCTTTGAAGCATAATCTCAGCTCGCGGCTCTTCTTTGATCACACGCATCCCTACAAAATCGTTCCTCAGAGGAAAGATTCCAATGTCTCTTTGCCACGTTTCACCGATAATAACTAAAGGATATTGACGATTTAACTTCGATCATCAGCGGCTTAAAATGAGAGGCATTCGGATTCGAGTAGGATGAACTTCTGAAAGGGTTTAGGTGAGATCTGGATTAAAGAAAGATGAATTGATATCATATCTATTCTAATTTTTCTCTTGCTATGTTCAACTGTGAAGAAAACGATAAAATTCAAAAATGAAAAAAATCCGAATGGATGTAACAATATGCAGCAAGCTTTCACCAAACTGCCCTCAAAGGGCTATTTTAATGCAAACCATTTTATGATCAAAAAACATTTTTTCCGTGCACAAAATTTCTTTCTTCGGGGGTTTTTATCCTAAACTATTTCTTCAGAGTCAAAGAGTAAACACTTGAATACAGACCATTGATGTTACGTAATTGGTGATATGGTTGAAGAGCAGGACTTCCTCAAGTCGGAGTTCTAATGGTGTTAATTTGCATCGCTTGCCTTCCTCAGTGAATGGAATTGCCTCATTTACCAAGATCGTCCCTTGAAATGGTTGTACAGTGAGATTCTCCCAGCACCCGAGACCCTTGTTTTTTAAACTCACTTTCACACTTTAAAATCACTCTCGATTTTAGATTATGCATTAAGATGATTACAAACAAGAATATTTTCTTTTGAATATGCAGCTGAAATATGCTCTTAATTCCTTCATTTCTCTCATAAATATGGAGTAAAAAGCTAGTTATTATGTTGGCTCTACGCTTCTCTTCACTATCTAAGAATTTTCACTGATTTTTTTAACAGCGTTTAAATCCAAGGTTATTACAGAATCGAGAATCTCTTTGATATCACAAAATTTTTTATGCCTTGAAATGATAAGTGGGAGGGAAAATTTAATCGGTCGCATTTCTGAAAGGAAAATTAGCAAACTACATTACTCTGACAGTTATCCTGAAGTTCAAAGCTATGGTGATTAGATATCAACACAGCAGGACAAAGATAAGCCTTTTTTTCCAAGGTCCTGTATCTCCCGGGCTGATAACATTGTAACGGGATTATTTTTGCGAAAAGATAAACTGGCAGACCTTTTTATACTCAAAGATTGTTATCATCCTAATAAGCGTTTTGATTCTTATATTTCTTAATTACAGCCTTCCTTTTACTCTCTGTCCTTAAGAAAAGCAATATTTCTTCGCCGTCGGTGATTTGTCTTTTATCTACTCCTTATACTTATATGAGATTATTTCCTCATTTTCCTTCATACGTTTTCTTCCTATGTTCATAAAAAATGCAATGTAATTAATTCAGCATTAAAAACACCAAACTATTTACGCTTTGTTCTTTTATATGATTTTTAAATTAATTTGTTCAAACAATTCGCTTAATTTGCCTTCAATTGTAGATTTTAAAGGCTTACAGAAAGTTGTTTCCAGTTTTGAATTCATAAACTTAAAATGTGTTGAGGAGAAATATTTTCACAATTTTTCTCGTATGCAAATTACATTCTTCGACAAAACGATTTCCTATTTACAGTGTTCCTAGATTTTGCTTGAGCTATTGAGATCATTATCGCGCTGGGATTCTTTAAATTAATCAACCCTGTATCGCAATTATGTTCCAATTCACGCGATAAAACAGGCATTAGCAGTTTCAAGCTATTTTTATTTTTTTATCTCAATTAGCAGCGAGTGAATTTTTCTGTTCCCATGGAATATTCTCGAGCCAATTTCGTTCATCATGTTATGGATTCCACATTGATTCCTGCCTGAATTTAAAGATGAATGAGAATCAAATTTTTAGTACTTCGGTAACTCACCTAAGGACTAAAGGTAAGAAATTTATTGGGACTAATCAAAAGAAGGAATATAAAATTTTCCTTCTTCATTTTGCAAAGCAGACCAAACTTGGCAGTTTTGATTGAAAATTTTCAAAGTGCGCGCTATTAGTATAATGGCAACCCTTAATATATGGCCAAATAAGCGAGTACAGCTGTAAACTTACCCCCACAATACATCCAGTAAATGTAAAATATCTGAAATGTATATTGCCGGGCAGAACTCCAATAACAAGCTAGATCATCACTTTTAATGAGATTCCTGGCCTACATAAAATGCATAAAGATCGATTTTGGCGGTATGGAAGACCAAAATGAAGTAAAAAAAGCTGATGTTGTAAATATGAGTTAGGCCGACAACTTTCGTCGTGAAGTTTCAGGTAAATTTCATCGATAAATGAATCGCTCGTATAGATCAGGACATCAGCACGGTGTGGGAGCCTGTCACGTAATCTGTGAACTCACTTCACTGACAGCCATGATGTGATGAAATCCTTATGGGTACCCTCATAACCCTCCTTTCCTAACTTCCCGGGAGACCACCCGTGTGTCCCTCACCCTGCTGCTCCCACCGAAGGCTCCTTAAAACTCGTCCTCACTCTCTCTCCCGAAAGGCACCTCAGGAATGGGAGCAGCCTCATGGCCGTGCGGGGAGGAGGAAAGGGGGAGGAGAAGGAGGGGAGGATCCTTATTTCTCTCCCGGCTCTTCCTCCTCACTTACCCTAGTCACTATATGTTACTCCTTTCACCCGCCGACGAAGATGGAGGGGGCGAAGAAGGAGGAGAATGAGGGTGTATGCGTGGGACGGGGAGAAGGAAGGAGAGTACGAAATTCACGAGACACCTCCACGCCACCAAAATCCACCAAATCCTTTAACGACCATCCCCTTCCCCCGCACGCCAGGGGAAGGAAGGCGATGCGCTCGGGAAAGCAAGTTTTTGCGCGCTCGCTTTTCCCTTGTACCCTGGTGGGGAGAAGGGAAAAAAAGGATCTACTCTCTTTTTCCTTTGCCTGATAAAGTTGTGAGGGGATGGAATGTACATGTACACAGCAGCTTGGAACGAAGAATGAACATAAAACAGAGCTATCTCCAGTAACAACTTCATTGCTCACGGTAATGATTTCGATTGTAAAATATTTGTTAGTAGATTTTAGTCAGTAAATTTGTAAAGTTAACTTTGCCAGCGTTTTACTTTAGTTCTAAATCTTTATCAGGGCTTACACTGAGATGTAACACGCCATATAAAAAACCAGAGCAAAAAAGGCTAACATAGTACATTCCTAGGCAAGTTACATTTATATAATAGATTGCTCACTTAATAGGCACCAAAATATTTATGCCAGGTAGCAAATTATCATTAGGAACTCTCAGTTAGGAACTCTCGGTTAGGAACCAAAACAATCGTAAGTCTGAGGAGCATATATGTGAACATAATTTTATATCTTACTAGATGGTAGCACCATGGCTTGATTTTGAATGTCTATTGACTATGATTTCATTAATGGCACGTTTACAGTTGTTTTGGTCATTGATTTTCTTGGTGAAAGTTGTTAATGATAGTTTGTGATGTAAAAATAATCGTTTGATGCTTCAAAGGTTTTCATTATTTTTTAGTAATGCTGAAAAAGTAGCTTTCAACGGTGTTAAGTATTTGAATTCTTTTTTTTTAGTAAATATGTTCCTATAACTCATAATGTTCTACATGTAAGCCGTAAAGAAGACTTATAATAAATCGGAACGTTGGAAAAGGGATTCAGGCATAAATATTTGGACCAAAACCATCAGGAAGAGAGTATATGATGATGAGTAAATGAGGATACGAATGTAATATGATCGAGAACAAGAATTACTAAGTCATGATTTCGTTGTGTAGCAACATAATTACTATTCAGCGAAACCCTGTCCAGCAGCAGTGAAATAATGCGAATCGGGAGAGATAAACTTTCGACACAAGCATGAAATAATTAATTTAGCCATGCCTTAAACTGTTTGCTATAAATATAGTAGACTGCAAGCCGCATTGGTTAGCTTTTGATTCCATAAAATTTTTAAAAAAGTGCATTTAACTATACGCTACAAATCTTAAGGCTCTAGGATCGTCACCTGATGTGGAAAAATGATGCGGTACGTGAGAATTTTAAAAGTAAATCAAGCAAACGAGTGATGCTGTAAGTAATAGCAGTTACATAATTGAAAAACTTAAAGCGAAAAAAAGCATGTAGTACAATCTGCATCATAATTTTCAATAGCACCAACTGTGTACCAACCAATAACACCAACTTGCTGATAATTAGAAAAAAGCCATTTATATGAATTTGATAGTCTAACATGCTAACACTTTGTAAGACGCTGTGAAATTAGCAATTGCAAGATGTTAATAATTATTATAACACAAGTGAAAATTCCTAATTAGACAACTTAAAAAATTAAAATAGCCAAATATTCCAACACAAAGGAACAAATGAAGTATACATACTATAAGTAAAAACCTTCCTGATTACACAACAATTGAATATTAACCTGCACGTTGGTATGTCTATCTTCTTATCAAACGCATATGGTATAAGTAAAGGTAGCATATGAGGGTTCACAGAATATATGTTGGTGTCTTCAAAAAACTGTTCGGCTTTGAATCAATATGTAAGACATATGAATTTCGCTTAATAACGCAAAAAATACATTTAAAATCTGAAGGGTGTTAACCTAAAGACCGGTAGTAATATCTTCCGCCGTTGTTGTACTTGGCTTGCGAAGCAAACAAAATAATAGCTACAACCTTTTAAACTATTGAGCCAATATTCGCCAGCCTGAGAGCGGAGCGGGTGATAATGCCACCATACCTGCAAGACAGGGAAAGGCTAGGAGAGCTGGGGAATCCGACGAGATTTATACCGAGGCGAGGAGGAGTTACGCGGACAGAAGGGAGGAAAAAAAGGGAAAAAGAGGCCGGAAAAAGAGATATAAGCGTGAAAAGACACACCACATCCACGTTTTTGGGGCTTCTCAAGACGTCCCGAACGAAGACGAGGAATTTAGAGGGAGTGAACCGATAAAAATGCCAGCGGTAAGGCATCGTGGTTGGCAGGTGAACCGGCAATCAATGAGAATGATTCATACGCATTGAACTGTATGCGCTGACCGGGTTATTTCGCGTGACTGCAGCGAGCGATCCGGCCCATCCATGTACCCTGATCTACAGGTACCGACTTCTCCACTAGAAAGGCGAATGTTTTTCACATTTTATTCGGATCGTAATATCACGTATCTTCTCGGATTGTGCCAACTTTAGCCGTTCGGAAGACTGAATAACTTGTTCTATCGAACTGTGGGGGCATTGTCGATAGCGATAGGGCTGGTCGACCGATATATATGTTTCTGCCAAAACCGGAGGCCAGGTCTGGTTTTCACGCCCGCAACCATCGACCCAAAGTCTGATTTGACAGGTGAGAGTTAGACCCTTGTATCCAGTTTGGTCCTACGGCGAGCAAAACCACATATTCGGGACCGGAGGGCTGTTTATTTTCCCGCACCGCCTATAGTTTCCAGATAAATTTGGCACCCTGACACCCACACGCCCAACATACGTTTGGCTGCGGGTTTCCAGCGGCATTACACGGATTTGAGCGTGAGATTTTCCGCTCTGCAACTCGGCATTTATCTCCAAGACGATTCAGTGATCAATTTAAGTAGTTCTTCATTGTTTGTCTATTAGACAAACATTGGGCTCTTCTTTTTAATTCTGGGGACAATTCTACACTATTTTACTAAATACATTATAAACATTCCCTTTAATAATTGAATTGGTCAATTCCATTTCTGTGTACTGGTCGGTAATAACTTTTGCAGTATCTTAAGTGAAATCACATACATCTATATCTAAGTTTAGTTTTTTTGCGGAATGGCAAACTGCAAAAATTGGAAAGATGGCATAATGACCGTGATTCTTCGATTTTTCTGAATATTTTGGACTGGATTACAGAAAAGATATTAGCAAACACAGCCCACGTTGTAAAGTGAACATGGGTTGAGGTGACAATCACCTGAGTGATAAAGTGTATTAAAGGTGATAAAGGGTGGTAAATTGTGCTTGAAAAAAGCTGTATTAATATTATTGATAATAGTTTTATTAGTTCCATGACTATTAAGAAAATATTTCACACACAACATTTATACCCAGAGTTTGATTTTTAGACACTTGGTACCACAGTTTAGGTTTTCACTTATCCTAAATTATTTGTTTCTCGCACTTTATATTTTAGGAAATCATTGTGTGGGTAATAAAACTTTCACAAACTTCCCCAAAGTTCAGGGCTTGCTTTCTGGACGAAACTAAATGGTCATTGTTGAAGGACGAAGCTGATTGCGTAACGGTGATTGTCGCCAGGCTTAAAGGACTTAGAAAAATGGGCCACCAAGGAGACCTCTGGCTATTTCGACCACCTATACCCAACCCAATTGACCCCTTTTATTCTATCAGGGGTAGTTTATCCCTCGAGCTTGAGAGAAAGGACTATCTGGTACCAAATGAGGCTACGGACCTGATTACAAGTATTGTGAGGTGCCAATCTTGAAATAGTCACCACAAAGAAACAGCATCAATGTACAATCTATTGATAATTAAAACTAAAGTAAGAAATATCATTCATCCTCTTACATTTCCTCTGATTAAAATGCACATCTCTTAATTGTTAAACAAATTTGTATTATTTCACATATATTATTACACCTCTACTATAAAAAATAGTATTTTTTCTTGAGTCGCGCAATAAAATATTCAAGCCTAAACAGTGATTAATGTTCAACTTAGCTTCAAAGAAATAACTGTTCAGCTCGGCTACTTAAAGTAACGACGTGAAGGTGTTTAAACCAGGATGAAGTCAAATCTACCGCGCCATAAATGCATGACATTCTGGAAATGATTTCTTCATCACTTTTCATGATACAATTATAAGAATAAAATTTAGCGTGCGGACATAAGAGGTTAGCTACTGGAGAAATCAAACCATGAGGCTTGATGAAATTATTCCATTCAGAAAAGGCAGAAAATAGATTCGCAGGTTCCTATTTGAAGTGAGGATGGATATATATCTCTTTCTTTATTTGTGAACCTTTACGGAATTCTTTTAGCCGTTTCTCCATAGATAATTATTTGCTGCATCTACAATCTCATTTTCCAAAGAAACCTGCACTTTAAAAATTTCAGGCAATAATGACTGATAGCAGAGGTCTTTGAAGCAGAGAATTTTTATCCGACGCAAAGCTGTCGATAAACGTCTAATAACCAAATGGAGGCTCTTGTATGTTTGAGAGATATTATTTATATGTCGATAATTTTCAGCGAGAAATTTGGCATTATTTTTCATCAAATATAAGGTTTTTTGCAAAAATTTGTTTCTTTGTCATAATTAATGGTTTCCTTCGAATCTCAGGCCGAAATTAGATCGCACAATTTCGGATCGCTTAATCCAAACTTATGCAGATAATACTATGCATGCATATTTAATCATCAAATTCAAAGTTCATCGACAGCCCATTACAATTGGGCAAATAAGCTAAATTACTTTCGGCCACAAACCCTACTGTGTAGTAAAGTCAATTAACCGAAAAACTGTATCCGTGATTTGCGTCGTCTCTTTTTCCTAAAACCCTTGATCAACTGTAAATTGAGAGAGGCACGTAGCCATGAACAGAAGGGCGATCGAGAGCCCAGACCTCCTCGGCAAAGGAAGACACACTCCCCAGAGAGTTTTGTGACGGTGGAAGAAAATGAAGTAGACGAGGAGAGAAGCAATAAAACGGTCGGTTAAAGTGAAGCGTAAGCGGGTTCCGAGGCATTTCAAGGAGCAGGCATTAACTGGCTCCTCACAAAGGCAGAGCCGCGAGAAGTAGGACAGGAGCCAGGAGTGGAACAACGAAGGGCGCGAGTACACACGAGGGCGCGGAAGGATACTTCACGCAAGTGAGCGGCGGCACGTCGAATGTTATTACGCCGAGTCAGTGCCTTTGGCACCAAGTTTGAGATGGGAAACGGAAACTGGAATAGGAATATCCTTAATCCGCCCTAGCACCACAATACACGAAATGCATGTCCTAGGGGAATTGGCACATTCAAGCAGTTGCTTTAATTCATATAGTCCGATATTTTACTCATCCATTAAATCAAGGTTACATCTTATGAGCACAAAGTTGGTGGGCTTATTTCCATTGATATCATAGACGAATTTTTGAAGGTAAAATTAATATTTAATCTTAGGACCGAATTTTAAATTAATAGGATAACTTACAAGCATATTGAAAATGAGATTTTCATTTTATTAAAAATTAAAAAAATATGTAATATTTTTTGCCAAAACGAGCGTGTTAATTGGTAAAAAATTATAGAAGAGGTGTTGGTAATGAGAAGGCTTTGCGACTTTAGGGTGGATGAATAACAGATTCCGAGCGTTCCTCTGCGTATAATGGTGTCCATTGCCGACAATAGTCCATCTGGCCAGAGTCTCCAGCTCTCACTACCTGAGGGACCAAAAATGAAACTGGTGATCAAATATTGTGATGTTCAAAACTCATTTATCGTCACACACGCTACCAACCTGAATCAGGACTCATAAAACAAAAGACCATTGAAACAAAGTTTGACAAAAAATTCAATAAAGTTCTCCCGACAAATTGTAATGGCATGTTAGACAGAGTTTGTCTGGGATACAAAAAAACGAGTCTTTCGATTGCGATTGTAAATAAAAATTTATGGACACCAATTAAGGGAACTTGGTTGAAATCTTGGCCAAAAAGATAAATCAAGTCATACTTATTTTGGCATCTTAGAGAAAACTGGTGGAGTTTCATAGTAAATGCTCAAAAATTACTACTCGCCAAGTAAACCGTACTACGACAGAAGTGAACGTGCAAACGAGAACGCTTTATTCTTTCCCTAGCGTTTAAAGTCGTAAATCCTCATTTTTTTGCGACAGAAAACAGGGTGGTTTACACATCTGGCTTATCTTCCTTTATCTCTACCATTCCCCTCCCAAAAATAATAGTTTATAGCCACAATAATCGTAATTCTGCATGGAGCTCGGGGGCCTTACTCATTTTACAGAATCCATACGGACTGGGTATTTCATATCTTTACTTTCCCAAGGGATGGAGCCACGAACAGATTCAGCCTCAAAGGGCATTCCACTCTATCGGCTCCTATTCCCTCCACGTCTGCCTCTTATTTTTCACTTCGCCACCGTCAACTGTTACTTCAGCGATAAAATATGACCGCCTACGCGTGCAAGATAGCCCCACTGATTCGTGAATGTGACCTAAGGCCGATATTATGACTTTAAAGTACAACTATTCTTAATGAAGCTTCATTCAAACTGTGTTGGTTAAATGGATCTATAAAAAAGGTTAAAAAAACACTAAACTGGGCATATTTAAATTTATGATAGATTCTCTAGCCTAATAGGTCTATAAGCAGTAATTTCAATGAAATATCTCATTTCTAATGCAATAACTGCACATCAATGCTAACTAAAATTTTAAGTAGAGCTATCACGTTCTGTGAATCCATTACTTTATTTATTTGTTTTA
Source organism: Ceriagrion tenellum (assembly GCA_963169105.1). NCBI lineage: Eukaryota > Metazoa > Arthropoda > Insecta > Odonata > Coenagrionidae > Ceriagrion > Ceriagrion tenellum. The sequence goes on along the minus strand of OY720642.1, from coordinate 25,570,847 downwards.
TTTTTGTCAGAAGTTTTAGTAAACGTCTCAATTCTACGCCAAAAAACTTTACTTTTTACAAATTCTTTCCAATGTCATGTATCAGAGAGTTAAATCGGTGAAAAAAAGTTCACGGTTAGTGATAATTTTCATGATTTATCTAACTAAAGCATTATTATCTTTAAACACTCAAAATAAAAAATCGTAGTGGAATGATTTTAAAAGGTAACCACCTAAGCAACACGGCAGCAGACAACGAAGAATACCCCTAAGCTAAGCCAAATCTAGGCCCTCACTTTCATTTTTACGAAATGCTAAGTGATTTCGTTATTCATAAAAGTATTTTTTGTAGTTGAATATCGTGCTGCAAAAGCGGTGCAATCGAAAGGTTTAGATCAAAGTGTAGCACTTCTATGCGCAGACCCATTGCGTGTAAAGCAACCGAGTGAAAGTGAGGAAAATTTTACATCAACTTCACGACTGGCGCAGAAAAACACAAGCGCCGACGAGCGAGCATTCAAGAGCGAGAACCAATATTTGTTTTTCGTGGAAAGAGGTGTGTTGGATCTGCTACCAAGGGTAAATAAGAAAGAGAAAGCGGTTGTAGCGACAGCCAGGCTAAAAGGGCTCGCAGAAACGGCTGCTGTAACAAAAAAAGGGAGAGCGTAGGTGTGCCCATCTATCCGTGAGGGGCCATTTTTATTCGATGGAAATCTTTTTTCATTCTCGCCAAGTGTCGTCATTTGCTTTTAGGGCCGAAGCTAGGAATCTTCCGTTACTCCGCTTGCTACTACGAAATCAATACTAATCATCACCATGTGTTTTCAATCTAAGATACGGGTAGGAGAAAGTTTCCATTCTCATTCACTTCTCAGCTGTTACTTTCATTTTTCGTATCACATGACATTTCCCCCGTCCAATAACCTCTCTACGGCATTCATTCTTGGCCTTCTATTCCCTCAAAAGTTCTTCCGTTCAATCATTCTCCTATTGCAGAATCCAGTAAGCCGCTCGCTTACAGAATTCATTTGATCATTTCATTCCTTCCCCTGAAATAAACCCTCAAATTCTCCAAGAATGACTTCTTATGAGTAATTTTAAATATGTATTTGATCTTCGACGTTATGTTGAGGTAACACATTCCAATTGGTTTTAGGTTCCCGTTTTCCACCAATTTTATCATCATACATCTCCTCATTTCATATTACTATTCCACATTACACTTGCGCAATAAGAAATTTAAAGTAGAATTCCTTATCGGAATATACGACAATTTGCTTTGACCATACTATCAGAAGTAATTTATTGAATACTATACAAACTAGTATTAAAAATTTTCCTTTTAATAGAAGAAATAATTATCATGGAAACAGCCAAATGCTAGTATTTTTAAACAAAGTGATACCATCTGACGATTAACACATTCCAGCTCTCAATTATCTCGATATTGCGTATAATCACGTTCTCCGGATAAATATCGCAATGTTCTCTATACAGAGATGGGCCCAAAGTATTTCGCGAAAAAAAATCATAAGGCTTCTTAGAAACAGCCCCGATAACGAAATAATGCTCGACAGCAAATCATACGCAGGAATACAAGTAAATCTTCATTTCTATACCATCATTAAATGCCATTTTTGTGCACCAGGATCTTCCGAAAGACTTCCCATAATACAAAAATTATACAAATCTTTTCATATAACTCACTAACCTCACGAAGTGTAATCATTTAACATTTACCATTGGCTATGGGGCTTGTGATGTGATACTCCATGTCTGGTCACTCTGAACGATACACCGTTTTTGAAGATTGACACTCCATATTCCTTACAGGCCCATGCTTTATCCGAGTTGCAGTTAAGGGTTAACATTACATAAATATTACGAGCTAAACATAAAGTAAAAATACTCAAGAAAACCATGACGTTACCTTACGTATTACGTATAACATAACCTTACGATACAAATGTTTCCCTATTATATTTGTACCGTAAATCAGAGTGAAGGCCATATAGTTTTTGAGATATTCTTAGGCACCCTGTGCTCAAACTTCTTTTTTTCAAATGTTAGCAATCCAATCACTACCAGCTCAGAAGAAAGACATAAATTGTATTATTTGACCCCAATAAATGGTATAGAGATGGTATGGTACACAAGTCTTTCGTTGAAAACTCGAAGACATTAGTTTCCATTTCAACTCTACCCCATTAGTTCCATTATTAAAGTAATATATATCGATGAATGGACAATCAATCCTTAGTATAATGCTAAATCTCCACCAATAATTTTGAAAGGGAATCATTTTTAGCTATGACAGGCACTTCTTTACTTCTTAAAACCTTAAACATGAACGTTAGAATGACAGCATTATCACTCACTTGGAAACTTTAATGTCTCCATGGAGGAAGATAGGGGATGAGTAAAGGAAAAAAATAACATAAAGTTTGTTAAAGTTATAACAAATTATTGAATTTTCTGACCAAATGAGCAAACATAGGGATCATTAACACGGGAATATTTACGCGAGTTTGTCTCACACTTCGTACATTACGGTCAATAAGATCCGGATGCCAAAATAAATGGACCACCGCTGGAATCGAAACCCGTGCCTTCAGGATGCCAAACCAATAATTTAACCACTAATAAAAACCAAATACAACAAGAATGCCTCATAATATACGAAAAATAAGATTTCAGTTCTATTGCTATAGAATATGGATGGATAAAAAACTTTTAATCGAGGTTATAAGTGTAAGAATGGCATCCAGAGACAAAGAATGACATGAAAGAGATAGAGATATCGGAAGAATTAATACAGAATAAAACAAAATTGACATGAAATGACAAGGGTTTAAGATAGAAGGTAATGAAAAACAGAGATACCACCTTTAAAGAAGAGAGGAGGAGAGAGCAAAGCCAAGTTATGAGAAAGTATTGGATAAAAAGAAAACAAATCAGAAATGGAGCAACGAACAAGAATACGTTGGCTTATTTAATGAGTTCACTGGAATGTGGATGGAAAGAGTTAGGAATTATACATTTATACCATATATACAGGAAAATTGTTTAATTCACGAGGAAAAATCAAGTAATAACTCCTGGAAAATGAATGAAATCGCATTAACTCAATTCCTTCAACTTTAGACTTTCCAATTAAATTCTCGTGATATAATGATAAGTCAGTTTTTTTACTATTCTGGAAAGAAATAAACATGCTCCTTAAATATGAGGAATCATTCCGATCCTGCAGAATTGCAAAAAAATCTCGGTCAAGAATAAATAATTAATTTGCTTTCCTCTTTCGCAGGCAAAACTTTGCAAACCGGCTTCTCACTTTATTAAATGAGGCGTGAAAAAGTGTAAAAATAACAAAAAACGATAATTTGATGAAGAGAAATTGAGTGATAATCGTTCTTCTTTCTTACCCGACGAATAAATATGCACTCCTACTCCGATTACTTTCCCATATTTCATAGGAAATAATTTATTTATCTTCATTCATGTGCATTGCTGTAAGAGAAAATAATATAATGCATGTAGACTTTTTCCCGTATGCATAAATATAATCTACTTTTAACGCTGTAATAGGATGGGTTTGGTACATTGGTTAAATATGAACCTGTTTCCTCCATTAATGGTCGAAAATGAACAATTCCAGCGCATTAGTTAATCTTTTTCATTCGAAAACTCGCCTGCCAAAGGAAGCTGGACGATACAGATATGATTTTTTTATCACTGTGTACGTGCTTTTAAAAATAATCGTTTCAGCCGAGGGGACGTAATTTTTTTTACAATCCGCGTCAAGTTCACCTCATAAATCATTCAGTAGGTGCGTTAAATGGGAACGACACGCAGTAAATGCCACAACATATCCAGGGGTGGCGGTAGCGCCATTCCCGCTCGAGTGGGAAAGGATTGGGGGATGAAATCAGGAAGAAAGAAGGAGAAAGGGTTGGAAGGAGAGAGAGAAGTGGTGTGTGGCCGACCGGCTATAGGCTGTCGCCGGTTAAGGGGCCGAGGATCACCCTCGTATAACGCCGCAATTTTGTGGCCAGGTCGCATTAACCCGCATGGCGCAGGTTTATCGGAACGATCCATCTCCAACAACCTCCCCGGGCTTCCTCCTTTCCTTTATAGTGTATGCTCTGGATTTATGCCGCCGGACACTTCCCAACCAAACGAAGATTCCCAAGATTTACTCCCGTGCCGTGGTTCGCGTCCTACGACACACCAGGTTTTTGAGAGGGTTGAATAAAATGCTTCCCCTGGAAAATAAATCCAGGCGTCTCCCTACCCTCTCACCATTTCCGCCCAACGACCTTGCCTCTCCGGAGGCAAGCTCAATTTCAGAGAGTCACCCTCACATGCAGGCTGGTTCTTTCGTGCAGCGGTGACTTATACGTTTCGGGTTTAATGAAGGCTCGAAGCAAATCATCGTGATGAAACCCAGAGAGCTGTTTGCATGCTCCTTTGCCTCCTAAGAGGCACACACTATATTTGTGCAGATGAGAGTATGGTAGGTTGCTCTCTGAGAACCATTAAAAATAACATGATTCACGAGTGTGGCGTGTCCTCAGAGTTGGAGACAAACGGTGTTTTTGAGTCATCTCACGGATAACAGATGGCAAAATACATTTTTAGCACAGCGCGGCGATATAACATCGGGTGCTTAAAAAGCTCCATAACTTTCCACGAACTACACAGTGAATCGGAAAGTTAGCGTGCTCCAGTGGAATTGCTGTCATCTTGCAAATCCTCGTTCTTATACCGCTACCAATTAAGTGCGCTGTAAGACCATGGTCAATGTTTCAACATGCTACGATCATGGAGATATCTTCTCCGTGAGCGTGTAAAATTTTATATTTTGTGGGAAGAAACTGACCCCATTTTACTGGGAAAGTGACGTATATCTCCATTTTTCACTTATTTCACTCAGTTTATTAACGTTGAAACATCAGCGTAGTTCTACACTTTTTAAAGTAAAGACAAAGACGTTGCAGGAATTCAAAATAGCGCATGAAATTTCAATGTTTAGGTTGATATTTTAATTTTTCTCGTTAAGCCCTAATTTAACATTCAAACCCATGACAATAATTTCGGCCGAAGTTTTAACAAAGATTTAAAAATGTGTAAGGAAGATGAGCTAAGAACTTTCAACCCCTCAGAGCATTTTATAACTGACTGGTTACAATTCATAGCATTATTTTCCTCACAAAATGACTCTGGGGTGATAATAAACGCTTATTTCATATTAGCACTATTCACTTGTATCAATATAATTTTCATATGAGTTCCATTGAATTGTCACTAGTTTCTGCAGTAGAACGATGGGAAATACCAATTTTACTAATGTTTCATCTTTCAAGTCATTTCCTCATACTAAAAGCTAGATTTTTTTTTCTTCAACTTGAGGATATTTCTGAGCTACACTGGGCACAGACAATCTTTGTTAAGCTCTTACGTGATGCATACGAAGAGAATCGAATTTGTGAGAGGAATGCTGGGCACTAACATCAAAAAGGACCAATTTGAACTAGCATCAATACAAAAACTAATCTAGTAACTACACAATGAAATCATACAAAGAAAATAACATTACAACAAAAATAACGTCTCATGGCCCTATAGCCTCGGAAACCTGTTCTCTTTAAAGGAAAAAAGGTTTGTATGGAATTTAAGATACGTTGGTTTCATGGATTGGAGAAAGAAACTGGGTTGGATGAATGGCTAACAAATAAGTTTACAGATGAATGGAGTACTGACATTAAAGGAATGCTAAAGATGGTATTTCAGGAAAGAATTAGGAATGAGAGAAGCGCATGAGACGAAGGAAAAGAATACCGCTATTTGATGGCAGAAAGAGTAGCAGGTGGTAAAATGAGCTACAAGGAGACCAAACGTGGGAAAAAATACACCGACCAAGTTTAACTACCTCCGATTTATGTATATTATCGTAATTATAACCACTTTTAAAAACCTCTGCCATTGGTAGCGATTAACGCAACTGGCTGGCGGTCCGAAAAAATCTGCAAAGCCCGAATTCTCCGTTACCATTGCATTTGTTTAAAAGATTGATCATTGCACGGTTATAGTTGATCGGGCATCATAAACCGGGTCTTAATGTAGCGTAGGCCAGATAGGTTTACATTGACCTAGAAAGGGCGTGAGTTTAACAAATAACACTACAAAAGGCATCACTAAATACATATTTATCAAATGGGTCTAGTTTAGACATCCTTGGTCTAAAATATAGAAAAGCTAATTAAGTACCTTGCTCACTTTAAATGTAAAAGTTGGGTGATGTTCATGCGCCGGGCCTATTATTATAACATAACTTCTTAATTTGGGTGTCAGCTTTTTCTGTCGACTGATTCCATTTCATTATTAATATTTCTAATGCTGTTTTTCAAAAGAATATTTTTATTAGTCTTTTAGAGTATAATTGGAACAGTTAAGTAAAATAATTTAACGTGTATATGTCCAGATCGCTTAAATTAAGTTACACTGAATTTTTGTTACACAAAAAAATACCTATAATATGCGATATTTTGCAAAACCCAGAGAGTATTACGGCAGTCCTACGATGGCAATTTTTGAGAAAAGGAATATTGGTGAGAAATGGAGACCAATAAAAAAAATATTGAACATGAGTGAAAGGGTTAATCACAGAAGAAAATATTTTTATGTCCCAATACTTAGTCTTTTGATCAATGCCAGTCAAATATCGGTCAACAAGTCATAGTTCGATTGATTTATCTGCCCTGTACTTTGACAGAGAAGCTTCGATTTCTCAGCAATTTATATCTCAAACAAAATGCCCTAGGGTGTATTTCATTTTTGGTAAAATAAGTTACCAGAAAAAAATTAATAATATATCATGCTTCCTAGAACAGCAAGGTTTAGATAAACACAAATGAAACAACGAGGCACAGCACACTTAGAACATCATGAGCCAAGAAAATTCCCGGTTATATCAATACGCTTTTTCTCACTGAAATATATAATCAACTATATCATAAAACAAAACAATCTCCTTTTCTTGGCATGACTAATGAAAAGATTCGACCGAAATACGTGATGTGAATACATATCAGAGTTTCACACATGATATTTCTCGGTAGTGTAAATAAACATTCAAAATGAATGTTATTGCACACGTATTGATTGTTACAATGTTACCGCATTATAAGAATATCTCCATCTCACTGGATGAGGAAGGAACTGATGGAGAGGTCCTGATGGGTAAATGCTGGAATGGTGTCTCATTCATTTATATCATTTGACATCAGTGAAGTAGCAACGTCTCAATAAGACAACTCTCAAGCCTCAAAGGGAGATTAAGAAAATTAAAAATCTTGTAAACATCATGATCAACTACTTCTGACAGGATTTATGAAAACTACATGTCATAAAAAATAATTGCCATAAATGAAAAAGATACCATTAGTAATTAAAAATGTCATTACGAAAACTCCGACACATCCACGATGTGATCATGTATGAGTATGGGTGTCAACAAGTTCTTAAATTAATTTCAATAATTTTACTTTTGCTTTAGTTAGATTGTTAATTAATTTATCTAGTTATTTAGTTTAGTTTAATTTCTTTTCTTTAGTAAATTATTTGGTTTAGTTTAATTCAAGTTCCTTAGTTCCTTATTATATTACAGTTAGTTTATGAAATAGAAAAACGAGGCTTTCACTGGGTGAAAGGACGACATAAATACCGAAAAAACTTAATTGCGAATTCCACTTAGACGTCAAGTTATGATGAAGTTGAGCTGAAACCAGTCGGGCATTGGTAAATAAATTTTGAAAGTTTCAAAAATTTGTCAACCGTTTAGTTTAGTTCTTATTTAGATTAGTTCCAAGTTAGAATTCTACTCTACAAACGTCTATATATAATCGCTTAACAGATGCGGAGCTCGTTTGTTGGTTTTCTCAGGCTGCGCCCAAGAAAGAATTTCTGTTATTATCTCACTATCAAAAACTTCATTTTCAAAAACCAACCAAGAGCTAAGAATACGAGGTCTCAAAATAAGTAACTACAAGAAAAGTAGATTTATCATCCAACACATGTAAACAGAAACGGTTTCGGAGCAAGGCATTTTATCCAGCAAAAAAGATCTTAAACGATTTCTTCCCATAAAGTAAGGTACACTCAAAACGATAAACTTTATGTATATATATTCATGAACTAGCATTATTACAATGAAAACAATAATTAGCTACCACTTGGAGTCAGTCCACCACCAGTTTGTTTATCATGGAACAAAACTAATAAATGTTCGTCAATAGAAAAATTTGCTGCGCTCAAAGAAGATAGGGCTACAACCCTGGAAGAACTATGTGAAAACATTCGTGCGGACCATAGAACTCTATGGATCGTAAGCATGGACCATTGGAAATGCTGACCAGAAAAGACTAGAAGCCTTCGAGAACTGGTACTGGAGTAGGATGCTGAAGATAAAGTGAATGGAAAAAATAAGAAATGTGAAGTGTACAGAAGAGTAGAAGAGAAAGGATCATATGGAACACCATAGAGAAAAGAAGAACCAGATTAATTGGACACAACCTGAGGCACAATGGGTTTGTGAAGAACATAATTGAATGTAAAATAGAGGGAAACATACTCATAAGAAGACCCACGTTAACCCTTTCAAGATTGATTTTTTTGTGTTCATGTTTGAATCAATATCAGTATATTTTCCACCACGCAAAAAAATGTGCTTGAAACCAAACGAAGTTGCTGCAAGCAAGTACAATCACCTTTCAAGGCAATTACATCAAAATGACTGATAACGGCATTTTTAAATACATGAATGGGGCATGATAGACCCTATCGTCATGCGAGAACATTCACTGGGACATATATAACCCGTCAGTGTTGAAAGGGTTAATGGACCAAATAAAGAAGAAAGTGCATACGAAGAAATACCGGGAGGTAAAGGAACTAGCATTAGATAGGGAAGGCTGCAGTCAACCAATCTTAGGATTGAACGACTAATGATTTTGATGATGATGATGATGAGGTAAAATTATGACAAATTAAATTAAATACTCTACGAGGAATAAGTTTATTGGTCTCTTGTCACCAACCATGAAAAAAGCATATCTTATTCAAATTCACAATCTTAAAAATCTCAAATTTTTCACTCCTAAAATAATTTTGATTTATATTTTTATAAAATTTTTCAAATAAATTTTAGGAAGGGCGTTCAATATTTTCTTGCAATTGTAATATTTCAAATATAAAAACCGAGATATTATGGTAGAATCATAACTTTCAACCTATCTTTGAATGAGAAAAATTTGCAACGCTGACTGCCAGGCATGCGAGTTGAAAATTTGAGCGGTAGTACACAGGGCCGGGAGCATATCTACCTGAAATATGAATAAAAATTTGTTTTGCATGCAGTACCAGGTTCTTGCCGCCCTTTTATAATGCATTGGGGATTCAACTCCGCGATTTCCGAAAAGAATAAATCCACAGCCAAAATTATATCATTAGTATTCATTACAACTGATCGATGAGACGGAATAATAGATCAATTGAATTTCCACAGTTAAATCGTAAAACGGATCATTGGCGATAATTCTCTCTTCAAAATTGCACAATCTGCTGATAATTGATACTCAAGAGGAATTGGCTTATTTGTGGAGGCAGAATAATGATGTCTCTCGAGGTAAATTCTCTGATCCGCGTGCTTCATTCATTATATAAATCATTAAATTTTGGAGTCAAATGAAGTGAATAACACTGTAAACGCAATTCATTATATTAACCTCTCTTACGTCCCTTGAAATTACTATATACGCAATACAACCTGTGTAACGAATATTGTTTTCCTAGATGCTTAGTGTAATTACGGCGAAATATATAAGTGAAGAGAAATCAGCGTTTGGCAAAGTCTATGAGAATTGATGGAAACAATGCCAAGAATGGTAAGCGTATGCGACATCTGTTATTTTATACTATTGTGAACAAAATATCTTTACTGATTTCCAGCTTAAAATCTTATCAGCAATATCTATTGCACACCCCAGTTGGAGCTTCAGGGTAATTTCCATGGGCACTCATCCATACTAAATATTGTGCCGTAGTCAGTAAAATGTTATAACTCCAACCCTTAATTAACACATGAGGTCAGCTTTCGACGGACTTTATGGAATAAAATTAAATTTACCTGATAACAAGAATTCCCAAGTTTCTTTCGATTTGAATGTAAATTTTTACATTTTGACTCCAATTTGCACCGCTAACAGCAGCAGGATAAAATAATTGCATTTACGTTAATTTTTGAGGTAAATGTGCGTGGGAAACTACCACAAAGTTACGTGAGAGACTCATAATGGCATTTTGCACTGTCCAGAAATCCGAAAAAAGAGACCTTGCGATGCAGAAATATCCTCACGCTGAAATTAAACCCATTTATACAAATTTTTTCCGGGAGAACGAATTCTGATGTCACACTGCAATCGGGGTAGTTAACTCAGCATTCTTACCTCTAACATACCTTTGCCTAAATATGAATGAGAATTAACATGCACTTAAACAGATGCTAATATTGGAACTTACAAAAATGCCGCTATAAAACGCTAATGCAACCGAAGTGCTGTAGTCATAAAAGCAATACTTAGCGGGTTCGTACTACACAGAGGTAGTTTATTCATCACATTCATATTTAAGTAATCTTTGATCAGATAAGAGCGAGAACTTCACCTGACTTCGTATTATTTCAATATTTCTTATTTTGACCTATGTTATAAAATAATAGTTGTTAGCTAATTTCAAGATTAGACCTGTGGTAATTAAAAAAAAATTTTTTTTACCAAAGAAAGGTTTTTATACACCAACTACAGAGCTTGCCATTTGTCAAATATAATGTCAAAAACTCTATTTGCTTCTTTGAACAATAAAACAAACAAATTTCCAGGGTCATGATCTAATTAAATTGTATATCAATTATTTATTCTCCAGTATATTCATTGAACTTCTTCATAAAATTAATGCAGGAAAATGGAAATATATTCAAGTTTTCACGGAATCAAACGGATCAGATTTTGTCGACCTGGCTAAATTGTGTAGAGATCAGTGATATTTATAAAAAATATTTAGACTCACACTACACAGTAGTTGATAACGTATCAATGGGTTCCCCTCGTGCTATAGTTATTGCTAACGTGATAATAAATATTGGTAATAATGGTAATAATGGTTAGATGATGTTCTTTCTAAACGACCATTTCAAGCTCCCGTCGTTTATAGTTTTGTTGACGTTTTACTTCTAACAATCCCTGATAATGACAGTGATAAAATTCTAGAGACTTCAAGAGATTTCATCTCAAATTATCCATCACCATTGAAAAAGAAAACAATAGTGCCATCTCCTTTCTCGATATTCTAATAATATAAATCCCTGATGGCTTCATATCTGTGGATTGTGGAGGAAACCGGAAAAGATAGACAGGTATCTATATTACAAATTACAACACCCTTTCCAGCAAAATAAAATGCAGCGTTGGCTATGAAGCGCAAGACCATAATACTCAGTAATCATAGTTTTCATGACAAAAATATGGTCGCAATATATGATATCATCGCAAAAATTCTCAGAAAAAATGGATTCCCACATGATCTAATCAAAAATGTATGCTAGACGCATAAATAGTTCCCCCTTAATCCATGCATTTTGCAAAATCTAAAACGAAACCTAAAATTATGACTAATTATGCCTTTGATGAGGATGATAACGGCTATGACATAAAGGTTAATAATATGAAGCAAAATTACAAAAGCATAATATATATTTTTTCTGAACAAATCGGAAATTTTTTAAGCAAAGATTTACACATTTGGAGACAAAAATGCTATAACCCTCAACTCACTCATATCTTTGATAAAAAATAGCAAAACCAACCCCAAATATGGGGAGCCAGCAATTGTGTTGTATTCCATGCAAAAAAATGGAAAAATGTACACTGGAGAAACAAATCAATATTAAAATAATAGGAAATGTAACCATAGATCAGAAATTTCGAACAAAAAAAAAGTCTCTGCTCATGCTCAGTATTCCATTTATATAAAACATAGCTTTGATTTAACAGTGCTACAGCTGTTGACTATGAATCCAAAACAAAAAAAAAGCTGTCCACTTAAAGATGATTCACGGAGGTAGAAATGCCGTATGTTCAATGAAAAACTGAAGTAGTACAGCTAAGGAAATTGTACAGAAAATAAATGATTTTATCTAAGTTAAGGCCATTCAATCGTAATGTTGATTACATGTAATTTTTAATTTTTTAAATGAATCTTTCTTTAAATAGCTAGAATTATCACTGTTATTGTAATTCTAATATACATGAATGAAACGAGCTGTATGTTTTAAACGGTGGCAACTTTATTGAGTGAGGATACAAATATATTTGAGCAAAAGTCTATTTTCGAGGTGATTGCTGAGAGAATACTATGCTCGACAGATGATCGGCATATATATGAACCCCAATGCATAACATCGAGCGACGGCGCGACATTGTCGCAAAACAAAAATGAGGGGAAAAAAGAATTGATCATGTTTGAATTGTTTACTTATTAACCAATAAAACCTCAATCATTAATCTATTACTAAAACGCCCGCACTCGCGTTCGTTCGCGCTTTTTCGTCTTAGCATCAACCGCTGCAGAAAGATAAAGCACATTCTGCCTTTGGGAATACGGATATTATTAACAATGACCTACAAATCCTTTATGTTAATATTCTAGCCCCGATGATAGAATAAATTATCATCCGAAATGTCTGAATAGGAATACTAAAGTTCAAATTTGACCTAAACTCTCGGAATAAGCTAATCATTATTATTTCTATTCAAGTCAACGAATTTTATTTTCTGACGACGTATTAATAATATTTTAGAAAATCCGAAATACGACAATGAATAAGACCATAAGAATGAAATTAGAGCAACTAACTGCACACTGGACAAGTTTATAAGCCCTGACTTTCCGGGAGTGATGTGAGGCCAAAAATCTTCCAATGGCTTTTCTATGCTTCTCCTTATGAGACTTTCAACTCTCTGTGGATTGGAGGATTAGTTATTTAGTTGACTTACTCCGTAATGTCTTTATCCTTATCAGCTACTAAAAACACGTCAGGCATGTTTCCGACGTAACTTTGATGTCTCTGTCCATTTATATTGTTGGATTTTTTTATCGAGTAGCCTAATTAAAATGCCGAAGTGCAATGCATATTTGTTTGTGAAATGTCACATTCTGACAAGTTATTGCCTGTTTACTTATAATGCACTAATAGTAGTATTTTCTTTAAGTTAATTGGTATAGAGCATAGTAGATGCTTGTGATTACTCAGCCCATGATACACACCCTTCAGGTGGCTTTTCCAGTCTAATTTAGATGCTGATGAAGACGAGAGGGCACTAAAATTGATTAAATTTCCAACAGTTACATATTTTACGGCACATTGATACCTGGGCAAATGAAATGCTGACTCAACTTTTAGAAGGATGGCATTTTATTTAGGGTAGTATACTCAACTTTTATACAGCTAACATCTCTTTCCTGAGATAAGAGTAAGAACTAACAGACTAAAATCGATGTGATTATCGACACCGGCTTAAGCTAGTGTACCTCGACGCCTGGGCAACTGAAATACAGTAGCCACTTTATCTATTTTTTCGATTGCTACCCTTTAGAGCCCGGTAACAATTCATCTCATCTTCTGCCTGCGACGGGAAATAGGATATCTCTGCCACTCCCAAGGGTATATCCAAGAACCGCCCACTCCTCCCAAAACCTCTCTTTCCCAGTATAGCCACCAATCCAGTCTCGGATCCCTTGCCTCTCAGAAGTAGCCATTATTTTTCCTGCTCGCAGTATCGGTTTCTATCCTCTTCACTCTCCACTCCCAGATATCTCGGCATCGTAATCTCATTTCGCCTGGCAGGCATATCACAAAGATCGCTCGGACCTCTTGGGACACTAGTGTCGCCAGAAGTGAATGCATGATGTACCCATACCTCGCAAGCTTCGTATATGTGGCGTCCCACGATAAACATTTTCCTGCCTTCAGGGGGAACGCTTTGCTGTTTCTTCTTTTTTCAGTCAGTATTTCCTCAGAATCTGAATTTATAAAACTGACTGTGACATGAGTGAGACGTAAAACATTCTTACTTACCAAGTACAATTTATTGTTAGTGGAGAACATTTGCAACTGTTTTGGAGTATATATGTATTATGTATGTATGTAGGATCGGTTCATAACGTCATCTAACGTCTTCCGATTTCTAGCCTCCAAGTGTCCTTGTCCTTCCATAAATCTTCTTCCAATCCTCTCGCTCTAATTTCATTGTCCACTCCCTCTTTCCCACTCATCTTAGGTCTTCCTCTTTTCCCTTAAATTGTTAACTCCAAGATATTTTTTGTTAGTCTATCCTCGTCCATTCTCTTTACAAGTCCATACCAGATTAGCTGTGTGGTCATGATATCCTCCGTTATATACTCCGTTATGCTCGACTTTAATTATATGTCCTATTCTTTCATTTGTAACTATTATTAGTAAAAAATATGCAAATTATCTATTCATGCATCAATAAGAGATTTCAACATTTAATACAACTATGTTCACCAACTCTTAGGTATATCTCCGCGAGTAGATGAATGGGGAATTTGCATGACTACAACCGGTAATAAATTCTGTTCTAAATCCTCTTTGTGGGTTTCAGAAACAATGTTAGATCCTTAATAATGGAACAACGAAACTGAAGTGAACCTGAACTGAAGACCTCTAAGACTTCAAATTCATATAGGTGAAGTAATTTAACTGATGAAAATTTTAAATAGTTCTCTGAATATCATATTCAGAACGAAGAGGAGTCGAGACGATATTAATTCGAAAGGTTAGTGTCTCAAAGCCCCAGTGCCCCAGGCAACCGCCCGAGGCGCCACCTAATAGCGGGAAAGGTGGCGGATGAAACGTCAAAATCATACAAAATGATGTTTTCAATAAATTTACATAAAGGTAAATTAGAATAAAAATAATGGTGTGTAATAAAGATTTAATGTCTATTTAACGTGATCTCTGCAGGATGAAGGGAATGCCGACTGGCTGTGAAGGGAACGCCGAAAATAGGCCTTCTCTGTCAAACAACACTTTCTTGTGCCATACGTTGCCAAATGCATACCCTAATGTATAATGTAATTTAATTCATTTGAACTGAACAGTATTAAATAGCACAAAATATTGTAAAAATCGAATAATAAAAATTAATGTATCCAAAATAGTGAAAATGTGTGCATACTCTAACGTAAAGCATGATTTCCAGAAGAATAGAGTTAACAATGAGTTGTTTATAGAGGCATTCTAAGCCTAAAAGCTAACGTAATTTGCTCCATATATAAATGCAGCAATCTCATTAGTTACGGTGATCACAGACGTCGGTTAACCAATATGAGCGCAAACTTTCCTTTAGTCAAAATCAAATTAATTTCTTATCCCGAGGAATTACGCAGAAACAAATAAACAATTTCCAACTACAGAGGCTTTCACGGTTTTCGAGGATTTTTATTGTTTTGCAAATGTCGAATAAGCAACCAAATCCAGAAAACTAATAGCTGTAAAACAAAAACTTAAAAAATGGGGATCCCGTGGCCTAAATGAATTCCCGAATGTATACATAATGATATGGATAATTAATATATTTTTATTACATTCTGCCGAAGAATCATTAAAAAACTCCTCCTTTCCTACGTACGTTACTTTAAAGTGTAACTCCTCTTACTCTTTTAATCCACTGAGCCTTCGTTTAGGTCTGAGATTGATCCATAATCTTGACAGCTCCAGCACCACTAAGCTCCAGTAATTAGTTTCGCGGTACTTTTAATAACCTCAGTCACTCTCATGCTCGAATAAATCTAGGTGCCCAATCCTATCTGTTTGTACCAGTAATGCTAGTAAAACCTGGATGGGGAGTTTCAATTTAGAGCGTAAAAATACCTACTTTTTGAAATGGCCTCACTAGCAAAAAATTCTGTTTAGAACTCCAGTTCTGAGTTAACGCATTCATATTTCAAACACATTAAATCTGCGTAAAAATAGCTCAGTAGTCTTGCGTGCTCAATCGGATATCATTCCGGTAAAGAGAGTGAACAGGACTATTTACATTTACTCATTTTTTTATTTAACATTTATAAAATGACATATTCTTTAGAAACAGTAATAGAGCGGTGAGTCCTCAAAGAAGTTAAGGGCTTTATTTCTAACAACATAACTAATATTTTTAGCAATAGCCAAATTGGAATTCGAGGAGGCTTAAGCAAAGTGCTATTCCAACGACTTCAAAGCTCTTCTATGGTTCAGCAAGTATGACTAGACACATAACTCCAGGGCAAATGGTAATTGAATGATTTAATCTGATGCTTATTCGATTTAATTTTTATCCCGTAAGAAATATACTTAATGATGAAATAATCCCTGGGAGTGAATCCTTAAGCATTTTAAATTAAGAACCGGCACAAAAGAAAAAGCAGGACATTAAAAATATGACTAATGTGTGCTACGCGGCGCACTGAAAGAGATGAAATGAAAGGAGCACCAAGAACTATAATTTAAAAACGGCTCACAAGTGCTCTGATTAATTTCAATATTTGCGAGAAGTTCCAACAATAGGTTAGTTCCCAGAATTTGCGAAACGCAACGGTAGGAACTCCAGGTGACTGCCACATTTACTAGGTTGATGAGTTGAAATTAAAACAGAGAAAAATCTTCACTGAAAGAACTGGAGGCCGAGAAAAAGAGCTCGAGTCCGGACAATTAAAAACTACTGAGGCTCAATTGCGAGTGGGATGTAACACATGGAGAGAATCGCAAAATGTCCCTTTTCATGAATCAGGGGTCCCGCCCCCCCCCCCTCCCCCCCCAAGAGGAAACATTTCCCCGGGGGGTCCTTCACCTAGGCCGTCGCTCCCACGCTACACGGGCGCCGGATTCAAAGTGCCTTTGTTTGGCGAGATCCACGCGTCCGTCACAGCTCCAGCCTCCCCAATTACCTCCGTCAAGGTGAGTAAAGGCCCTCCCGGATTTTATGACCAGCCAGATATAGTACACGCAGGCCTTCCTTCCCTCACTCTCTCCCCGACCTCCCAATACTCCAAGTTCCACCCCAACCACTTTTCCTCTTGCCGCACTCCAGATTCCGCTCCCCTCGCCACCTACCTCTCGCGCGTCTACCACATCCTCCTCTTCCCTCTAATCTAATTCCATATCCCCGCATGTTAAGTAGCCAATAGGAAACACTAGTGCTCCCGGCTGCGGGCGCAGATGCTATGCTTCTACCGTCGCTCGCAGAACTCACTGTCGTCCGCTTCTCTGGCCCTGGAAAGTGCCGCTGGGGGAGAGTTGGGTGCCCCAACTCGCCTTGGGGTGGGGGGGCGGGTTGTTAGTTGATAAAATACTACTCTCTCTCCCTCCCAAACACGCATCTCCTTCTGCCATCCCTCTCCCAGCCTTATGCTCCGCTGCGGCAATTAATTTAAGGCGCCAGTCACATCTGATATGATTAGGTAACTTAATTTACCCCTCCACTTCTCCCGAACGGAGCCTCTGGAATGTCACATATGCTGCTGCCACGCAGGCCTGAGTGAGTGCTCGATATCAAGGGGCGTTGGATGAAATTTTCCGCCGATAAATTCAACCACCACGAAGTTTCAATAATTTGAGAGGGATAAAATATTCCCACTCCTTCAATTTCATGAAATGTGAAAGACTCGATATCAATGTCACATGAAAATGGATCGTTCACGCTCCTAAATCACATGAGTTATCAAAAAATTATAGATATAAATTGTTAAAAAAATTATTAACCCATCGATCATCACTGAAAACTGACGTATTGTATCCACGATTGGGACATTTTTCATTTTTTGGTTTCCTTTGATAGTACACCAGGGTTGAAATTCGCCATTAAAAAAATCATTTGACTTGACCGGAATTCGAACCCAGATCTCCCAATTGCCGGTCAGGTGTTACACAGTCAGTTACACAATTAATCCTTTGATAGTATAAAACATTTGCCTTTCTGGATCACTCGAAAAAAATTAAAACCAGCTGGTAAAAGCTCTCCTTGACTGGTGAATCTACCTCCTTTGACGGCTTTGGTATCATGTCACGGTTCTTTAAATGTCAATTTCGTACTTTTTATGAGGTTACTTACCTATTTAAGCAGTTCAATGATAGGGAATGGACAATTCGAGGAGATCTAATGCGCATTTTTAATGATCAAGAACTGCTAAGACAAGTGATTCACCAACCATTCCTTAAGTATTAACACTGGCAAGAAATAGAGCGTAACTTAATTTAGGCCTTCCACTTATTCAAATAGAAATCCTGGAAGCTTTTAGGCATTCGTTTCTGTATTTTCGACTGTTCTGAATAATGATAACGTAATTTGCGGCTCTGATCATGCATTTTGCAGTATTTAAATATTTTTAGAGTAACATTTTGTCATCTTATACATTTAAGGAACTCCAAAATCCAACGTCGACTTCCAAGTGTTGGCGGGAGTATTTGTGACTGTTCTGAATAATGATGACGTAATTTTTGGCTCTGATCATGCATCTCGTAGTATTTAAATATTTTTAGAGTAATTTTTTGTCATCTTATACATTTAAAGAACTCCACAATCCAACGTCAACATAGCAAAGAGTTGACGGGAGTAGTTGATAAGAAGTTACTTTGATGAAAGTTCTGAAATGGTGTGAGGTATGTTAAAATTGTGTAAGCAATTGAAAGGAAGCTGAAAATACAGCATTACTTTTTCTTTATCTTCCAGCAAGAGGAGCCAGAGATATACAAACCGAGGGAACTAATACTCATCTATAACGGTTAAGAACTGCTGAGCTACAAAATTCACCGACCACTCACTCATGAGCACAGGCAAGTAATTAAGCATCCAACAGAGTGCTCAGGAGGATGAGATATTTAATATACGTCAGAAATAGGATTAAATATATTTTAACATAGTAGTTTTCTTTTTCCCATATATGATATTATTTTGATGCCCGAGATATATTATTTTGCGTAACTAAAGAAAGAATGTGTTCTTAAGATGTTGTTGCAGTGCTGAAACTATGAAAACGTTTATCTGGGAGATATAAGCATTAAACACCGAAATTAGCTCTTGAAAATTAGAAAACATCGGATTTATTGGCTCTAATATTCCATGCATGTGTCTATATCTATTAATACTACAATTCTCCAGAGAAAATTCTTTCAGGAATGAATAATTTCTAACAATAATGAAATATAGACAAAAGAAAATCTATTGAAATCAAATGATACTGTTTTTATATAATTATCCTTAAAAATGTCCTATTTCACATCAAAAGAGGAATTCTCATATTCTAACGATAACGTTATTTATTGAAATTTGAGAAAATAATATTTTAAACTCTTTTCCCAATAACTTAACGACAATGAGGATGGAAGAAAACAAATAGTGAACTTTTGAATCTCAGCAGGTGAAGACTTACATGGAAGATTCATAAATCGCGAGTAGGAGTTCATTTTTCGCACTTCATATTCATTTTATGCAAATTTCTTGGACACTCTAATTAACAATAGAAGTGGAAGGAAAAAATCCTAGTATGCTAATGTCTGAGTTTTCAAAGTGTTTCGCAAATCATAAGCATGAAATGAATTGTGCATCGAGAGAAAAAAGATAACTGTAAAATAAACCAAGAGAACCAAATCAAAAACTCCTTTCCCACTCAGAGAAACAAAACTTTGGATTGATTACGATCGAGTTTTGCTGCACGATATGTTGGCTTGATTAGATGAAATAGATTACTTGGTGTTATTATGATTTCCTCGGGCAAAATAATTCCGGATTGTTTGGGCAAGATAGTCACAAATAAATTGAATTCCCAAGCGAGTGAAATTAGAGTGTAAACAAGTCATTAATATAGTGATGATGCTGAAAGGCTTGTTTCTAACTCGACATTTCCTCAAAAAAATTCCAAAATCTAGCCTTATGAGATTCGGATCATGTTTCTCCTTAATTGAAACTCCAGTGTGCAAGCAATTATCCGAACAAAGAAACTTACGAGAATGAAATAAAGAGGCAAGAGTCAAAGAAAACAATCAGGGAGCAGAGTTTGATAATAATTTGACTGGCGAAATACTTTTTGGAAGTAGGTAGTAAATAAAAATGAAAAAATATAGAGATAATTAAATTAGCAAAGGAGCTGGCGTAAAATTGAGAAAAGTGATTAGTGGGAAGGTTATTTTTTCTCATGGATGTGGTCATGCAACAAGAATGATGCCCTCATTTCACGTGCAGTAATAACGCAGCATCATTTTCATAATTAAAGCATGGAATAGAGATACTTCATGAAAATCATTGAAGGAACGACACTCAGAACACTCTTAAGAAAACATAAACTCCTAATTTAAATAGCCTTGAGAAACACTAATGTCACAAGAAATAGCTCGCAAAATGCATAGTTCTTAGAGAAAATGTAATACGAGCTCGTATAAGCTTTGTTTTTCTATTGCAGGGAGTTCTCGTAGTAAAGGGATGAAAAAGTTTGTCATGGGTATTTCTCTCAACGTAAGAGGAATGCCTAAATATCGACTCGTGTGTGAGAAATTTCAGTAATATATATAAAAAATAAGAGAAGACTTTTGAAAGTTCTAATAGGGAAGCTGCTTCTTAATAAACCTGAAGGAGACGTAAAAGCCTAAGATTTACATCCGAGTAAAATCCACCCAGCCGCCAGTTGGAGCGGAAATAGCAGTTCTTTAACGAGTTTTGTCGGGCATGCTATCACTGACGCAACGCTGAGAAATATTGTTTCAGAAGCACTCAAGTAAAATTTATTGCTCCAAACAGAGTATTACTTAATTAAAAGAAGTTAAAGCGAACATTTTGGTGCAAAGTCAAGAGTGCACGGCCGATTCGAAGGAGAAAATTATCCAGTTGACGGCAATGAACAGCAATAAAACATACATTTGCCTTATGAATAAGATAAAAATTCTTTCTTTAATCAAACTTACAAATTTATTTCAAAATTAAAGGCATCTTTTTTGATAACGATGACTTTTTATGATAGGAATGACGTGTGTGAGGATAAAACATTAAATAAAATATTTAATAAGAATTTTGAAAAAAATTGAAAATTTGTTTGTTGGTAAAATTAGCCAGTGATTCAGAAGATTAAGTCCAAAAACCCCTTTCCTAGTTAGGCAAAGCTTAAAAACTCCTAGAAAATTATTTCACTATTTTCATGCATGCTTGATATTTTAATGGCTGTTATTATTCGAACCTTTAGAGTATCAATCATTGGAACGAATATGTTTAGAGCCATTGAAATTCTTTCAACGCTGTTGCCATTTCAAAGCAAATGCATGCATAAATTTTTAATAATTTTCGTAGAGAATAAGCATTTTTTCACAGGAGCCGTTAGGTACATTTGTTGTCGTGGCAATTAATGAGCTCACACTTTCCAATTAATTGCCACTTAAATATTTAAAAATAAAGAAAAAATATTTCCCGTCGTTACTGTTACAAAAGTGTTCCTCACTTTCCGTTAAGATATGAAATTCTAATAAGGCTATTAACCGCTCAACGTTTTCATTAACTCCTAAAATTAACAGACCCTTGAGTCTTGCAGGAGGTTCTTTAATGTGTCGAACTATTATAACATTCAGAAGTCACGAAAACATGTGAAAATTCATTTTTAAACTTTATTCAAATGTCTGAGTGCATTCTAGGAAAAAATCTAGAACAATATATTTTGGATAATTTGGCTGACGAAGTAGTGAAAAGAAAGCAAAAAAAAGTTCAAGAAAAAAACAGAATTTTTTTTATCAAAGAATGAAGCAAAAAATATTCAAGTAAACATTTTCACAGATAAAAGTTAAAGACAGATGAATGCAGAGAAGGCTACGCCACAGAAGGCGATATTCTACAGAGTTGTGAGAACGGAATTATGAATAGCTTGGGTGAAGTATGAATAGACAAGAATAAAAGCAAAACATTCTGACCTAAGAAAGCCTAATTTGCCGCTGAAGTACAAGAAGTAGGCATAATGAACAGAGGGTACCCAAGAAACTTCCTATTCACCTGCCGTTATTTCAAAACATCAAGGGGCTTTGTTCGTCATACATACTTGAAATCGAAATGTAATAGGCATGACCTAAAATTTTGGAGAGCAAGTATAGTAGACGGTCACATTTCAAGTTATTACGCACGTTACTTAGAAGAGAGGAAATATGTGAAATCTTGGCGTAATAAGGTAAAATTTGAATTTGTGAGAAAATGAACAAAAAGATAATTTTTTCGTCAATTCAATAGAAAAATAATTATTTTTTATAATATTGATTTTGGCTACATGTTCTTAGAGTGCAGTTGACCACATTTCTAACGTGTTACTGCGAAGCGATTTCGAATGAAACATCCTTACTCAGCGGATTATTTATACAGTTCACTAATTCAGTTTAACCGATGGTGCAAATGCACGATATCAAAATTTCTCTTTGTAAATGTGCTGTGTGGTCTCTTCCAATCCCCGTCTTTATCTTAGGCTTGTTATTATTTGTTCATGCATTATACTAATTTGAAAAAAGGAGATATCAGAGTACGTAGCGGCGGCATGAGCAACGCCGAGAGATTGCGCGAACAGAAACACTGCAGTTGAACCGACAATTAGATCGGAGAGAGCGTGTTCCTAGGGGAAGCGGACGGTAAAATTGTCCTCCTTGAGGTGCCGCCTCGGTCGTCGAAAGGGCTAAAGAACAGCGAGGAACACACACGGGGACGGTGATATCACGGAAAACGTCGCTATCAGGGCATGTTACACGGGAGAAGGCGGTGCGTCGGCAGCGGTTTTGAGTTCCGACCGACGACCGTAAAAAGTAGCCGGCGTAACCAGCAGTACGTATCCTAGGCACGGCTTGCTACTTTGCCCTGAAAATCACGCTACATTTCGCGGTGGGTCGCGGCGGAAAATCCCTCAAGGCACGAAGTGAGGTCACCTAGGATCTGCATCCGCGGTCATTATGGCAGAGGAGGAGCTCTCGGCATAGAGAGGGGGGGAGGGAAGGACGGGGGGGGCGGGAGTGGGGGAGGGAGAGTAGACGAGGTGAAAGGAGGAAGCGGGAGACGGCGATGGACTGCCCGCAGACGAGGAACATGCAGCGGGTCACAGCGACGCCCTGTGTTGCGTGATCTCCCTCCATTACGCGGCCAATCAGAGACAAGTATTCCGCTCCTACCAGAGTGCTAACCCTAAAACTCCCTTATCGGATATCAGAGACGATTTTTTATTCTGCCGCCGGCAAGGTCGCATGCAGAAAACGAGCGTTGAGCGGAAGACATCGCGAAAATTAGCGAGGTTAAGAAAGCGTTAAAGGAGCCATTTGTGGAGGTCGTTTACGAGCCAAAATAAGAGGACGGTAAAACAATTTTCTCCTATCCATTTTCGCTCCCATCAATCTATACTGAATACTGTTCGCGCTAAAATATTCACATCAACCCACAAATAAAGTTGAGGAGCGGATATAAGCGTAGTGGATGAGGTAAAACACCTTTAGGTGCTTGCATTATTTCGGACCTATGACAGACCGGTAACATCCAGAGAGTGACAACCTTTATTACACCAGTACTTATCAAGCAAATAGATAAAGGATTTCCGGCAAATACTAGCAAAGAAGGGAAAGTTCTGGGATAACACCACTGACTAAGTGATGGTATTTATGGATATCACCCATCAAATTTGCATTATGAACAGATGGGTAAGTTGTCACTTTCCAAAGAGGATCATATTTTACTCTTCATTTTAATCTAATCAACAGAACATGCGTCAAACAGACAAATGACTTAGTATAAAATAGACGAATCTTCGCACAAATAGAAATCGCTTACTTTCTTAAACACTATCCACTGCTGTAACAGAAATGAACAACAGATGTTCACCTACTGTGTTCTTTATTAACACGGAACTTGATTTCAATGGCTTCTTCCCAGACATCTTTAATTGCTTCTTCGTAGTCTTGTGGACCATCCATGCTGAAACAGAATGCAGTGTTGAGTTCAAAATCTTCAAATTTCTTGGGCAGTATTCCTTTCCTTTGCTTTTTCTTCTCATCGTTTCCCACCATATTGTCAATTTCTTCGTCGTAATCTGCTTCTCGTCCTTCATCTGGCTTTGGGTTAGTTTCTTCTCCACGGTATACAAAATTTGATTCACTTAATCGTACATCACGAGAAACTAAAATCTCGTGGTTATTTAGGTCCCATACTCGATAGTCGCATCCGCTGCATCCCATCACACGGACTTCTATTGCTCTTGTTTCCAATTTTTCACCGTATTTGAGTAGTCTATAGGCCCATGCTCTACACCCAAATACTATGAGTCTAGACGAATCCATTTTTTCATGATTCACCTTACTTGGAATGTATCCGTCTAAGGCAGAGGTTGGTCGTCTGTTGAGTTGATACGCTGCACAACGCGTCGCTTCTCCCCACAAGTATCTTGGAAGATTCGTTTCTAAAAACACAGTGCGAACAATGGCGAATAAAGTTTTGTTCACTCTTTCACTAACTCCATTCTGTTGGCTTGTGCAAGGTAGAATTTGCTGTAGACGTATTCCCTTCTGCTTGCAAAAATGTTTAAGTTCATGCGAGTAGTACTCGCCTCCGCTATCAAACTTGATAGAACACATTTCAATCCATCTGCCTCAATTTCACTAATATGCGACATCAAATTTTTCATTGCCTCATTTTTCGTCTTTGGAAGATTGTCTTGAAGTGGGAACAATCATAAGTTGATACAGACAACACAAACAACAGTCTGAAAGTAACCCTCACTTCACCAGGAAACCCTTAAAGTTTCGACTCTAAGTTTCATATTGTAGTAGTTTACTCCGGACTACTGTGTTAGAGGTGGGATGGACATATCAATATATTAAATTACTTTTCGTTTAGAATTACTTTCATTGGTACGTTAGTACTGGGCCCATAACCTGCGCTTAACTTCGGATCGCAGACGCTTTAAGAGTGAAGACGCTCTTAGTTCTTCCGTTCTGGGCCCATAACCAGTCGTACCTTGGGGGGACTGGGGTTAAATTGAAGAAGTACTTTTTAGGTGGAAAACCATAACACGACTAACTTTGTTAGGCACACAATATAAGAGTACATACCGATAGTCTTTGAACATAGGCTATATCTGGCAAGGCAACTGTGAACTCTAATAGATGGCCGTTATAAGGAGACGCAACGAGAGTAAAGGCCTGGTTACACGATACATTAACCCGTACGTGTTCATGTACAAGATCATAAACGCATGCATGAACCAAATAGAACAGGTTCTATTTTCCTGTTCACGCGTTCATGCATTCGTACAAGTTGGTGTGGTTACACGATGAATTTTCGCGTTCATTCACGCGTTCATGCATTCGTACATTAACTCGTACGGGTTAATGCTTCGTGTAATCAGGGCTTAATAGACGATACATACGATTTATAAAAGAAATTATTGAAAAATTTTCTTTGTAATTATAACGTCTCATTTAGTTTTTTTGGCCTCCTTCGATGGCGAGAGTGACTATTGAAATTTGAAGATATCGATTTCAAAGCCAATAAGTTTAAAATGCTGCAAGTATGTGAGATTTTATATTTCATTTTCTAAGAATGATAAGATGAGAATTGTCTATAAAACAAGTTTAATTAACTCAATCAGGATAAGGGTTCTAATACTAGGATCGGATTTGGGGAGCAAGGCATAGGATTCTTCTTCTACAGCGTGAGAGGACGAATGCTTGGAAATGGAACAAGAGAGGCTACTTAAGTTTAACATTTTATTATTCTAGCTGGGAATTCATTGGACCCTTTCACCGCTTCCTTTCTTCCAGAGCCAACAAAAATACTCTTCCAAGGACGCACCGTGATTCACTGATACGCTAAAAAAAGTTCCCAACCCAGAGTTGAGCTACTAACCACCGGAACACGAGCTTTTCCTCCGCATCTCTCCTTTTACAGCATTAATAAATACATGTATTAACTCTCAGTGCATTAATGTATTATATTGCTGGTATTGTTGGACCTCGGAGTTGATTCTGCAACTAGGAGGAAATATAAGCTTTGAGAAAGACCAGGGTCACATATTTTGAATAATTCAATAGGAAAGCAACAAGAGAACGAAAAATATAATGACCAAAAGCCAAGGAACACAAAGCAAAAGTAGAATGTAACAGAGATGCAAATCCGTCATTTATAAACTTTCCCGGAAGTATTCCTCTATCAATCACGAAATGAATGGGTTTGTCAAATAAATACAAACATCATCTCCTTAATAAAGTCATTGAAGTATCATAAATTATTTCTAGTACTTGATAAGGAAAATCGGTGACTGCTATCCGTTGTGGATCTGTCTGGGTGAAGCTGCGAAGCTGAGTTACACGTAGAGCCCTCTCTAAAATTGTAAACTTCCACTTCAGCAGCATAACGTTAGCCATTTTTTCACGGCCAGTTTCATTTAGAGAAGATGAGAAAGCTACAAAAACGCCAGGGTAAACAGATTTGCATATATCACGCACCAAGGTAACGTATTCAACGTGAATGAAGGTATAATTCGAAATTAGAAGAAAGAAACTTTTTTTGACAATTTTTTTACGATCCGCGTGAATAAAATATTAGGGTAACGCCAGTCAAACAACGATAAGTAAGTGTAATCAATACGAGCCACTTTTCCTAATTACGGATTTCCAATGTCCACAAGTATCACTTCAATGGCCTTGAAATAAAAGCACAAAAACGACGGCCATGAATTTATTTAGCAATTTATTCTAAACTATCATCATAAAACCAGTCATGCTTTCATCCAAACAAAATTGAGACAAAGAGAGTTTTTAAAGACTTTTTTATGCTATCATCCAAAACTCAAGAACTAAGTTTACTGAGACTCCTACGTGTAGGAATAGTAATATCTTCAAAAGTTGCTTAAGAACAATGTACATCAAGTTCTTGGAATAGCATCAAATTACTACTCGTAAAAAAATTCCACATAAACACTTTTAGGTACATTTGTTTAACCTTAGAGTCTTCTTAAAGTTTACATATTTATTTCATCAGTATGAAAGAACCTTTTTTGTAGATTCTATTTATTTGGAAATATTTTCATTGATGAATTAAAATCCATAATCGGGCAATTAAACTAAACTTATGTACAGTAACAAAAAAGGTTTAGCGATTGCTCATTAACATATTAAAAGGAAATTAAACGATGACAGCCCAGTAGATGCCTTTACTGCAATTCACCACGATTACCAAACTTCCTGATTACTCGAAATAGGACAACGGCTTAGATTCATCTCAAGTTCAACAAGTGACTAACCGGGAGAGTAATATGCGTAACGAATTAATCTTAGTGATTTATCGATGTACGGAAAGGAGACGCTAATGAATTCCGTGAAAGGATCTCCTGTCAGACGACCAAAAAAGCGAATCAATCCTATTTCCTAAAAAAAAATAATTAAACCTGCCTACCGCAGGATATTAAACGCCAATCCAAAATTTCCAACCGACGCATATTCACTACGGACGAAAGCGTTTCAAAAAAAGCCAACGCGTTTTTTTTATTTTCCCCTCTCCTCCGATGAGGATCAGTCAATCCGATCTTGGATGGGGGATCTCAATCCTCCCTCACTTGTCATCAGAAATGGACGGTTTCGGCGAACACATCACAGCAAGAAAAAAATAATATTATTTTAACGAAATCAGCAAAGCCGGGGATGACAACTGAAAAAAAAAGTTGGTCGCTACGCATCAAAACTCTTTTCCATATCGCTGCAAGAAACTGATGCTTATGCAAAATATTTTTTCATGTCATTTGCCAGGAAAATACATGAAATGACTGTATATTTGTAATGGTAGATCGCTTGCTTATAACCGAGAGATTCATTTTATCATGAAATACAGATAGAGATGATCAAAAAGTAAATAACTTAAGCATTAACAGTCTTCTTGGGACCAATTATTGTTGTAATAGGTCTTTATCATATTTTAATAGATTATAAACAAGAGGGAGATACGTAATTTGACGACTGGCGACCTTAGAATGGGGTAATAACCGTGAAACCAATGAGAAAATAGGCGTAAAAATGATCAACTTCGGTCTTCAACAAGGCTTATCAGTTGGACTAATTCACAATGTCTGGGAATTCATTTTATTTATCTATCATGAATAACTTAAAAACACGTAAAATTATATATGACCATTAAAAACATCGTTAATATTTCATGATTAAAGTTATAGGGCATTGAATGACTACAAGTGGTTACGTACTTACAAGTATTAAAGAAAACACTCACAAAAGAGTTTATACTTTCCACGTTCTGCATATAGTACCTTATGCAATTAATTTTCATCGTGCCTCTAAGTTGTTGACTCCAAAGATTCCAATTTTGAAGTGAAAACATGTTAATTTAGCTTCAATGAGCGAAATATACCACCTAACTTAGTTTACTATCACATTCTATGATAATTTCAGCATATAATTAGCCAAAACAGCTATAATGAACCAGTTAATACGTATATATAAATAAGTTTGCGCATGCAGTCTGTCAGGAAAGACACAAACATAAAAACCCATAAGTTTAGAAACTACGTGCACTCACATGCAACATAAGGAACTTTTCTCTGTTGACTGAGACATGAAAGCTCTTTCACAGCCAAACAGAATCACCATGGGCCGAATACCAGACCTAGTGAGGGAGCCAAGAGGACCTGAACGTATATTCTGAAGTGAGTTCAATTATCACAGGTTGTTCCTTTATACTACATTAATTTCAAGATTTATTCCAAAAGCTGTTCACCCCAGTGGCACAAAATGTTATCATTAGCCAGTTCTAAGTAACATTTCTAATACTTAAAGACGCCTTAGCGTACAATACTCTTGCAGTAAATTTAACTGCCTAAATATAACCAAATCCTTCCAAACGACACTAAAAAGTGATGTTTGTTAAGAAAATTCCTTTAGGCACAAAAACGGAACTAATAAAAGGCGGAGCAGCAATGAAACTAACTCAATAACAATCCTGTTAGCTACGATTTGCGACTTTGCATTTTTTAATACAGCAGCAGTATGTGTAAAATATAGTTTTTGGTAAAAACATAGTAAAATATAGTTTCGGCAGTTTATAGTAAAATATAGTTCACTTCGGCAGTGAAACTGGCAGTGCATAAGTAATTAAAATTCCTTCACTATCAAACTAAAATATTTATATCTTATGACTTTTACAATTAACTCATTTTCAAATTTAAGGTTAGAAAACATTTTTAGATGATTAGTTATTCAACTGAGTTTGTACTATTTGTGAAAAATCATATTACAAGAATTAATTGCTAAAATATCTGCTTCTAAATATTTTTCCCGCAATCCACCGCAGCGGAATGACGCATGACATGCTGGATCATCAGCCATAAAGAATTAGGGCATAGGGACAGGACTTGGAGGCGAGAAAAAAAACAGAAAGAAAGACGTATTTTGATGTATTAGTGAATATAATCATTTTACATTTTCGTGGTAATCATAGATGGCGCGTGGAATGAAATCTGTTTCTACGAGAGTGAAAATGACTTATTTTGTAGCTTTCGTCTCTCCTTCTTGCATAGTTCATTTGAGTATTCTGTCACCTGGTTAGTAGTTCTAATACTCGCGTACCTATTTCTGGCACATCGTGCCGTATTACATCCAACGGATTACCCGCCATTAGCTCACCCTGAAACTCGCCGTATCATCTCCCTCTTCTTATACATCACATACTTATTTTTAATGTTATTTGGGAATGTCACTGACATGAACATTATAATTTGTAATTAATCGCTTGTGTTTTGTAACATGCTGTTACGATATTTATTGTTTCAAATTATGGTAAAACCTATAATATTTCTGCTGTTTTTTTCTCTCCCTTGTTGTCTCTGGTTTTTTTGTATCTTCGCTCACAGCGAACAACTGTATAGTGTAATTAACAGTTTTTTATTTGATGTAATGTAATTTTCTTCTTTGGGGACGAACGGTCCTAGAGCAATAAAACTAATATTCAATTCTTATTTCGTCCATAATTCCAGTTCCCTCCCTATTCTTCCTCTCATCCTATGTTCTTCCCTTAAATACCCTCTTAAACATTCCCCCTACTTTCAGGATTTACTTCATCCACCTGTTATGCCTTGTCCAAACTTCCACCACTAACTTCTTTCCTCTCCAACCATATCCA
This sequence comes from Ceriagrion tenellum, assembly GCA_963169105.1. NCBI lineage: Eukaryota > Metazoa > Arthropoda > Insecta > Odonata > Coenagrionidae > Ceriagrion > Ceriagrion tenellum. Next base: position 25,540,581 of record OY720642.1, on the reverse strand, counting down.
AAACCTCTTCATTCGTCGTTCTCACTACACAGCGATACGATTCTTGTCATTTCGTCCAGATTCCCAATTCCCTCCTTCTTCCTAATGTTCTTCCCTTTAATACCCTCTTAAACATTCCTTCTACTTTCAGAATTTTCTTCATCCACCTCTTCAGATCACCGTCTCCAACCCTCTCCAATCCGAAATTTCAACCCCTCAGGTTTACGACAGTATCGGGGTAAAATAACATCCACTAAAGACATGAGTTACGAGTTTTATCATTAATATTAGATCATAGTGTAACCATCAAACCTCAGGAGTAAGGATTCCCAACTAGCGGGGAATTCTCCCTCTAGAGAAAATTTAGTGGGATCAAGGAGATCATTTGGTCCACTTTTCAGCAGAATCTTGTGTACTGTGGGTCAATAAAAATCTGTAAAGTGGTAGCATTTTTCAATTCGTTCTATGACGAGTCATACAGTAAAATCAAATTTCACGTAACAATATTTGTATCGTATATTTACGCATTGTTTTCATTTGCGTGATAGAATTAAGTAATTTAATATGGAGTGGACAATAATAAACTAAACTCTGGTGAAAAGGTGAAATTGGACAAAACACGCTGTGAACCAGTGGTATAGTAGCTCTCCATCCAGGTCTATTCGTTGGATTACACTTCTGTTTAGAGTACCAGATGCCTCGAACATACTTATAATGACTAAAAAATAGATAAATAACGACTCCTTTTTACTATTACGAGTGAAGTCCTTCCAACTCATAAATCATGATGTCACGAGCGATTGATAATCACGCTAGTGTTTTTTCCAAATAAACGTGAAGGGAATTCTTCATGTTTAAGAGGGTATTAAAGGGAAAAACGTTAGGAAGAAGGAGGGAATTGGGAATCTGGACGAAATGACAATAATAAATATACGGAGGTATATTGCTTAAATATTAAGTTGACGCCATAACTTTATCAGCCGCTAGAATTTCTAAATCTTAATCTACTTTATGCATTTTCACTAATGCCTGGAATGTGTTTAATGTACAAAAGGTTCGCTTAAATGTATGTACTAGTGGAATGCTTTGCAATTTTAGGAATTTCGTGAGGCTAAAGGGAATTATTAGGGTGGATACTAGAGCTACAGAGTGCTCCATAAAGATTTCAATAATACTTTTAAGAAAGACCATTTATTTCATATGCATGCATAATTAATGCATGATTATTAACTACAAATTCCTACTGACGAGCATTACTTGACGAAATACTTTCAAACAGGCTTTGTGTTCGTGCTTTAGGATTCACTTGTATGCATTCACCTTCCCCAAAGCAAGACTGAGTCATTCATTTCGCGTTCCCTCCAGTTAAGTCAGAGATTCTAAAACTTTGGCTTTAAAAACGACTCAGCCATGACTAAATATTGAAATTCATTCTTTGTAAACCGTCCAGTCACAAAGGCTTTCACCTTAACAATCCCCACGCTCACGGCCATTAACAGGAAGCCCGAATGCGCCACGGGCAATATCCTCAAGAATGACGGACAAAAGACGGTGGTTTAAGATGTTTTGCAGACGGTTGCCTTTCCGGCTTTGTGGAAATGGCCCCGTAGCTGAAATGGAGGGCATATTGGAAAATAAACGCTTGGAACTTCGGCTGAAATATCAGGGATGCCGTTTCACAGAGGTTTTCCCAAACCACGCCTTTTCTTGGTTGAAATAAGGGTTAACAGTCGCTTACTTTACAAGTAGATTACAGTGTGCATGAGGAATTATGTGAAAATTGAAAGTTGTTACGAAAATTGTGTTAATAAATCGTAGTAATACAGAGATATCTTAAAGAGAAGGATATGACACGAGAGGGGATATACACTGCAGAAGTTTGTTCATTTGTTGTAAAATATTTCCAGTTTGTGCAACCAATTTTACTTAACTATTTGGGGAAACAACGGTGAAAGAAATAAGAATATAAAATAATTATTAAAACCTTAGAACATCCAGACCATTAAAAAAGCACCGCTGGTAAGTATAGGGAGTTATTTACAACGGGGAAATGCTCGATCGAAATCGATCAAGATCAAAATAATTATTTTCTGTTATCATTTTTTCCATCCATTTGATCACGGATGTTCAATGGAATTGAAAGATATTTTCTGAAGCTTTTAGAATGTGGAAAATAAGCAAGCTCCTACACATTACTTGCAATTATTCAAAAGCAAATATATAAACCAATGGCCATAACAGTAAACATTGTTTTAGTTATATTGAAATACATGTAGCATACCTATTTGCACAGATAATTTAAGAGGAAAACCCAGTTTCATCCCAAATTGGGTGCGCAAATGACCATAAAAACGGAAGACAACGCTCCATAATTAATACCTCATTAAAATTAACAAATTATATTGCAAGTTAATGTTGATTGATGGTTAATAATGCAGAAATGCGTATTAGAGTATAGCGTTTCGTATTAACGGAAAAAATATGAAAATCGAGGCGAGATCATTGATGCCAGAACAATACATAGGAGAGGTTTCTGTAGCAGACTCATCGAAGTATTTAATAAACTGAAATGAGAAAACAAAAGAACTTTCCTCCAAAAGAAAGAAAATATTTTGATAGCACTTTCCGCACCGAAAAATCTGCACAAACAAATATTTCCTCTTTCATATTCATTATCACCAAATTACGTAAATGCAATACTCTCTTCTTTATAAACTTTTATTTTAATCCTCGACGCGCTGTTCAACCACACATAGCCGGACGCTACACATTATCGGAAACAGTTCGGAAAAAATTCTACATTGTAATACATGTATGCGAAGAAATATTACTTTTGAATGAGCTATACATAAAAATAAGAGTTTAGTAGAAGGATATAAACATTAGAATTGAATTAGAAATTTATACGTTACAAAGCATGTGAAGATTTTATGATGAATGAATCTGAATCGGGTGACAAAAATTAGTGAAAATTGAAATGTTAACTTCAATAATTTGAGAAAATATATACATCTAACAAATTTACCTGTAATCTATGTGGTAGGCATTCATAACACGAAAACTACAGATATTACGCCACATGGGAGTTAATTGAGGGATCAACAAAGAACCTAAGGAGAAATAGTCGGAAGATTCAGCTAAAAATGAAATTACATTACATTAGTGGGGAAGAATTTCAAAGTTACAAATTTATGTTATTGAAGATTTATATTTTCCTTTTGATTCAAATATAACGTAAACAAATTTCGAGACAGTAAATCCCCGACAGCCCGTTCCACCAGGGTGCCAAACGTTCAATTTCCAAGTGTGATAATTGGGTATCTTCTCCCTAATCCGATAGAAATGGTAAATATGGATATATTTTTTCATTAATACATATCTTATATTTCTTTTTGGACATTTTGCGGAACAAAAATGTTAATAAATGTCCGTTTATGTAACCAAGGTAATGGTTATTTTATGCGTTCTCAAACTTTCTCGGATATTCTTCAAGTCACTCATTATACTTCGGGATTTGCATCATGTAAATTAACTTTCGGTCGCCGTGCGGCACCGTCCAGTTTAGCAACGCGGCATCAATTGAAATAATAAACATCAACATATAGTAACATTTTTACATATTATGCATCACAGAAAAGATACAAATAAATAAATAAGCTTGTCCTTGGCTTGTAGTATTGTAGGACTGGATAATGTTTAAACATTTTCATTCATTAACAACAAAAGATGCATTTTTAAAAATTTCGCTTGCCACTTTGTATCTTTATCAACTCTCGCAACCCTTGGTGAGAAGTCAATGCTGTAGATTATGCAGTTTTTCTTAGGCTGAGTTACAAAGTTCATGAAGTTGACAAATCTGCTACGTTTAGGTAGTGCGGTGTCGCTTATTGCAGTAACGCGTCTCCATTTTTGGTTGTATTATATCATAAAAACTATTGATAAAATTAAAATAAAATAATCTTTAAATTGATGTCTAAAGTATTGCACTAGCATTTACACAGACCAAGATATAAATTATCAAAATACAGCGGCACATCTTTTTAACGCGGACCCTCGTGGCGAACGAGGGCGTAGTCCAATTTTTGAAGTTAAATATCTCCGTTGTTTATGAACTGCCCATTACAAAATTTGTTTCTGAGGTAAGACAAATGACGAAAAAGTCAAAATAGAACAAAAATTTAAAAATAAAAATGTCTATATTATTGTTATTAAACTTTAAACATTTACAATTTCAATAAAATGTAGTTTGTTTACAAAAAAGATAACATATTGTTGCTTTAAATTTCTTTGCAAACAAAATAAGACATTAACAGTTTCTCTAGCTATGTGCGTTTAGGAGATATAGCAAAAAGAAAAAAGGTCTAAGCGCAAAATGGTCGTAACTTTGATCGTTTCTAGATCTGCCAAAAAACTTTTTTTTCCAAAAACGCTTCTACCGTTCTTCATTTAACGCAATATGAAACCCACACAAAAATTTTGGTTCGAATCGGTGACACCAAGGGTCAACTCACTGCTGATCGGACGTGGAATGACTCATGTCTAATTGCAGGATGGTTGGTTTCGGTTGATACCGTTCATAGGAAACTGAAGGAGGCTACCATATCTACCAGAAGTCAAGTACTTTATCGAAAATACACCGCACTAGGAAATTTTAGCAGAGTTTGACTTTGGTATTCCCCAAACTTTCAAGGACACAAGCTTTCGGCCAAGGCATGAAAAGAATTTTCAAAGATTTTGGATTGGATTGGATATTTGGGGAGGCGACCGACAGCTAAGGTCGCTTGCGCCATAGGTGACAGGTAAGGGAGGAAGGGTGGATGGAAACCCGGTGTCGGCATTAGCCTGCTCTTAAAGAAAGGCTCCAAGGGAACCACGGTTTAACGTCTCATCCGACAGACGGAGTACTATACTTGAAGTGCCCTCCACAGGACACTCAAGTAGGGATCAGGTTTCCTCTGGAAAGCATCCTCCTCTGCAGGGATTTGAACCTGGCCACCCGTATGGTTGGCTAGTACTCTAGCCACCATACCAAATCGATCTGATCTGGAACTGATCCATCAGTGGCTCGAGCTGTGTCATCAATAACGAAATGCATACGAATTTGCTACCTCGTGAAAACTGTATGAGCCGATTCTACGTCAACTAATACAGGTGATTCGTGTTGTATACAATGCTTTACCTGATATTTTCCTTGAAGTAATCGTTGTAATTAGTAATTACTGAGCACATGGCCGCAAAATAATTAATCATTTAGTTAGCTATAACGGTGCATGATAGTAAGAGACACATGATGGTCGATCTGTCATGCATCACATTCTGTAATTATGTGGTTTATCTTCTGCTAAAAGTAGTGTATCAGCACGTTTCAAGCATTAGTGGGACCTTTCTCTGTGCCCCGCGAACCCCTTTCTTTGCTGCTCAAGAGCCAACAGCCAGAAATCAATAATATCTAATTTGAGACCCTACTTATGGATTCCAAAACTTTCTTTGGTTTGAAAGGCCAAACTGGGACTAAAATTTGTGTGATATATTTAAATTGAGCGTTATATATATGTTACGTTTCTATATAGTGAGTCGTTTTATAACGGGTTGTTATCTTTGAGATACCATTAACAATTTTAATCTGCAATTTTTAAGCAGTGAAAGCCACGAGATGATTACCTTGAGTTCTTGGAGTTCCGCACAATTTTTATTGGATAGATACCAAGAAATATAAAACTCCTACCACCAGATGCTCTTAATGAGGTTTATTGAGGAACGAAGGCTTTGCAGTGCTTAAAAATCTATGCCTATGAAATCGACAAAGTCAAAGTATAAATAAGATTGGATCTGTAGATTCTGCGTATTATATAAATCTTCATACGTAAAAACTTTGTGTTGCATTTGCTGTTACAGCTCCAATGTTGGACAAAACGTCACCAATCTTTTTTCTTCTTAATATTCTCTCATCTCTCCAGCTCTTGTGGCATACTTGTACATCTGCTGTGAGATAACGGAAACCCTCACGCAATCGCTTCACCCTTCACCTCAGTATGCCTTGTTACGCACCTTACAGTCCTGGATTTTTCTGTATGTGGCGATCTTGTGTGTGCACTAAGAAAATAACTACAGACTTGTCAAATCCTTGATCAGTAAAAAGAATTCTTAGTGTGTGGACTAAACGAAGCTTCATCATTTATAATAACAGTTCGTTTCTATTACGGTTCAGTCAAAATCTATTTACTCAATCAACGTAGGACTTAATGTGAACATAACTACCGTGATTCGGGGTTTATCGCTCACATAAAGATATTAAATTTTCATCTATTGTATCATTGAGACAAAATGGACTCATTATAACGCCATGATTCATTTGTGGCAGTAGAGTAAAAATAAACATGGTAACTACTCTTCACGACCGCGTAAATTCAAGCGACTTAAACTTCCTCACTGCAAGCTCGCAAGGGCTTTACGGTTATTCCAAAAATATTCCGAAATTTTTTACTCGGTGCACATTAAAGATGTTAGAAAGATTTGGAGTGAAAGAAGGAATATAGGTTTTCATGTCATGGCCTCGAGGAATAAAAAGAAGAAGATTACGTTTTTAACCTTAGAGCGTGGAAAGTGATGTAGCTGAAAGAGTGGTCTCCGCTACTTATACTTATTTAACTAAATAAAGTTAATTAAAAATCATAAATAACAGCAGTACTCCTGCCTGGTTACGGATAATTGCAAATATGGTATCCTGATATCAAAAAGTCCACGGTGAAATACAATAAATTTCTGTTGCCTTTCTTGTATATATTGTTTTAGCCAAAAACTTTTTGAGGCACATGTAATGCTTAGTATACCTTTTCAGATAACTTTGTGTATACGATTTATTGTATTTTTTTACGTTTTTAACAAGATGGGAAACCCTAAGCATGATCATTAATTTCTGGAAAAGCCTCGAAAATTTAAGAACGCGTAAACGTGCCCTGTGTACAGCCTCCGTACCGGGTGTCGTCAAATGTTTTTAAGACCTTTAATATAGTGAAATTTACTAATTTTTCCTTTCGTGAAAAAAATTAGGCTTTAAGATCCATTAATTTTGGGTAAAAGTAAATTTTGGTCAACCTTCATGTACGTACTTATATAAAAGAACTTAAAAAAATTGCTTAAAATATATTTGAGCATGCCTAAAATATATGTGGCCAATATGTATGTTTAGAGAAAACGTGTGGATACCAATGCAGCAACAGCTAGCCGTGACATGTAGGAGAGAAAATCCAGATATCGATGATAAAAAAGGTATGTAGTTAGAAAGCAATTACCTCATTTTGCAGGGCAAAATTCGATCCCAAATCGATGCCTTGTAAATTGAGTTAACATCTAAAGGATATATTACAATCATATATAAACTTTTATAAATTAGTTTCCATGCTAAATGTTTTGCAAATGGTCTAAGCAGTTGTAAAGACAACAATGAACGTCCTTCAAAACACTGTACTCTTACACGAGTACAAAAGTTTTATGCTCGGTGAGAAATTAAAAAAAAACTGAAACGCATATTTAATATTTTTACGTCACGAACACTGAGAAATTAATTCTCCGGGGAATATGAACTATGCAGACGTGTACAACGACATTATAATAAGATCGCCATTATATGACACAGAGGCTGATGAGTTTTAAAACTCAATACTTATCGCAAACTTTTCCATAGAATTTTTTATTTGACCTTTGCTCCAACAGGTGACATTCATGTAAGAGTAGAAAAATATTAGCCATCACGGCCAGGCAAGGATTTCCTGGAAAGTTATCGAGCGAGAGGATGATTTTCTTGAAATAGCGCGACATCTTTTGTCAACAGTCCCGGGTGAGAATAAAGTAAGGAATAAAGTAACTTAATTCTTAGTTATTTCACAGAAAAATGACAACGTAGATACAGTAGTTGGAAAAAGAGACGTTTAGGCTGCCATTATGAATTCGTGAACTCATGTCTGGGATTTAAAGTTAGAAGCAGAGTAGGTGGCTGATAAAAAACCTTACTAGGGACTTAAAAGGCAGTTGCTTTGATTAGACCGATTATTTCTTCCTTTTTATACACTGGAGAATAACAAGCATAAAAACCGTCTGAGCTAGAATTTGGGATTGAAAATCAAGCTCGTTTCAAGTAACAACTCGATAAGTTTGATAAATATAAGAGCAATGCAAGAGAATTAGAGCTTAGATCCTTCTTTTGAATTCAGACTGCAAATCAGTGAGGCCGGGTGAAGCCACTTTTTCCTCATTCATCGCAATAATGTCTTTATAATTTTAAAATAAATTTCTATCGTCCGATTTAACGAGAAGTTTTCCTAACGGGATACTAACTTACTTTGTCTCCAGGAACTTTCCACAACTTGATGACATCATCATATCAGTGGTGGTTCTATTGCTGCCATAAAACAGAAAAAAAATGTTAACAGCAAATTGAAGCAGTTATGTATTAAGTAGTAGAGAATCTTATGTTCATCTCATCGCATCATAACATTCATCCTCAGCTTAAATAAAACAAATAAAGAAACGCGAATTTTCCGTGACCTTATGGAAACCCAACAAGACTCTTTTCCATCCCCGTACGCAAGTCGAAAATTGCATTGCAAGCATAATATTAACTAAGTCATGAAAGCGTTTCCATTTCATGATTGCAGAATTAAGGGATATACTAGGCCTGAAATTTTTTAAAGTTATGTTTAGCTTCTGAACAAATAAATAACAATTAACATTAAAATGTAATGAGTATGGACGGATATAATTATTTCTACATTTGGCCCGTACTGAATTCATCGCGTACCGAGGAACAATCGTTTAACTCATTTTCTTCAGAGGTAGGTATTCCATCTATAATTTATAATATTTATTTCTCATTATTTACATTTACATTTTATTCCAACAAACCCTTTTCATCTTAAATCTTTACTGGCACATAACCGTGTGGAACATACCAATAAATTATTAGTTCCATGATGGCTTACCCATGTTACTCCGATAGTAGATGCAGAAATTGAGGGAATAAAAAAACCATCCACACTCATTCGTAGCCGAAGATATGCATGAAAATTAGAATTTCTAAACTTGGTTGTCACGTTACCGAAATGTCATTCGAATTCTCACAGACTCAGCATAGAGAGTGAAATAGAAATACGAAAAAGAAGAAACTATAAATACACTAATACAATATATACCCATATAGACGGGGGGTGGCTTCGCTGCGTCAACAGAGGACTCATGGATTGGCGTCCGAACATCTGTTACAATTTTCGAGGCGCAAGAAAAATCGGAGTTCTATGTAAAGGGAAGGAGGGGTACCAATTCCATTGGAGTGGTTCGAATGCAACAAAGGGAACTTAAGAAAAAGACCGCCCCTCCCCAATACTACTTTTTTGACGCATGACAATGGAGGGGTCGAGGCAAGACCCATAAAAGGAAGGAAAGAGAGAGATAGTGCGACGAATAATAGTCGACTGAGGGCACCCATTGTTGCGTATGGGAGAGATGGGATAGGCTGAGAGAGGAAGGATGGGAACACATTAAATGGAAGTGGCGAAAGGTCGAATGGACGGCCACAAGGCGTGGGGTTGGATGAAAATAATGGAAGGATTAGAGAATCCATTTGAAAGGCATAAGGTTCCGCTCTTGCGAGGAAATGGTATGATTGAAATTCCCATGCTCCACGTGGCCGTACTTCCTGGCGAGCATTTCTGTTGCCGCTTCGATAAAGTAGAATAATGCATCGCGAATATGAAAGGCGATACCTATATCAATAATAAATCTCCCTGGAGCATTAACTTGCATCCCCTTTCCATCGAACATTTTTCACACGAATATTTCCATAATAATCGAACGCTGGGGTTAAAGGAACGACATCAGAGCAGGCAATCTACGCATTTCAATTTTAATGTAATATTTAATACGTCACGAACGAGAGTATAATTTCATAAGTGACATGCAGATGATTTCACAACTTTGATTTTATCTTAAACTTACACAAACGATAATCATTAGAAACATTGCGGTTGATAATTAAAATAGGCTTCATATATTATTTTGTGGTCAAAAACACTTCGAAAAAAAGCTGCATTTAAAAAAAACGAAAAACTACCAATCATACGATCGACACCATGATGGTTTCTCATGGCTTCGCTTTTCAAGCATGAAATAAAAATTTCCTTTGAATGATGCATCGAAACAATATTCATGTCCTGAAGTCAATCTTAAACCCATTTATTCCCAGCATCATTTCTCAAGCACCTGATATATATGATATTGACAGTTCCCTTACCCAATACTTATATGTATTAAATGACCACGTAAATTAAGGCTATCAGCCACTGATATGCTAAGGACACTGTCCTTTCTATCCAAGGATCTGTTCCCTTTATTAAATTTCACTTTCATCACAAGAATTGAATGCTTCAACTGGAGAAGGTATGATAGCTGATGGGTACGCTACTTGGCTTCTTAATCACGAAAGAGTAACTGTGGAATGGTTATATGAATCACGGCAGTACATAGGATTTTACGACATTGCCTGGACGTATCTCATGTTTTGAACATAATAGGCAGGAGTTTGTTTGAGGTTCTGACGTCAAAACTTCATTGTTGCCAAGGCATCAAAGTTCTGAATTCCCCCCGTACAATGTTAACATAAAAAAAGCTTTCATTTTTAACTTGAGAGCAGGCATAAAATTCCTTGTGGTTACGATTTGTAAATTTCGTCCAAGTTACTAAGAATACCTCCATTGGGAATCGCGACTTCAATCTCGACTTTAATCTTGAGCAGAGGCGGATTGAGAGGAGTTGGAGGTAGCTACGTCCCACTCCCTTAATACCTGGTAAGATTGGAAAAAATGATGGCCATAAAGTATTCCATACCCTCTAAGCCCACCGAAAGTAGAAATCCCCCTACCCCAAATAACGACCTTAATCCGCGCCTGATCTTGAGATACTACGCCTTACCACGAGAAGTCAAATTTCCCATACCTATCTTCCCTTTTTAATCGATCCAAAACATTTCGAAGAATCTGTAATCTAATAAATGATTTAAGATTTTCCCGGTGTGTTATGTTTAAATATCTTTCAAAATTAATAACAATTTCTTCTTTCGGTGAAGAAGAAATGTAGAGTAGAGATTAAATAAGTTTCTTGGGCTTCGCACCGGGTAATGTTTTCAAAATCCGCCGACGTTTCGGAAAACGACTTGTTTTCCATTTTCAAGGAACGTGTTATTTCCTCCGTGACCACTATAACACAAAGTGGTCACGGAGGAAATAGCACGTTCCTTGAAAATGGAAAACAAGTCGTTTTCCGAAACGTCGGCGGATTTTGAAAACATTACCCGGTGCGAAGCCCAAGAAACTTATTCAATCTCTACTCTACATTTCTTCTTCACCGAAAGAAGAAATTGTTATTAATTTTTTTAATTCATACATGCCAATCACGCCATCCCTTTTGGAGTGGGGAAAGTGAAAGAAATCATATATTGCCTTTAGCGCTTCCTTTGAATAATTTACTCGACAATTTCCCATCCTGGCAAACCTCATTTCTACATCTACATCCACATACGAGCCGCCGTATGGGCGTGTGACAGGTGGTGTTAGGACTCCAACCATGTAAAGATATAAATATTTAAGGTTTTGGGAGGTGAAATGGTGACGTGTATTATGGGAGCTCAGTTTTTATTGTGGTTGCTTATTGTGCACGGAAAGAACGAGTTTTTGTGCCTATCTGTTCGGCAATATATCTCTCTTTTTTTATCGCTTCAGTCAGACCTAAAGATGTAGTGAGGCATCATAATAATATTCTCTGTGTCGCTCTGGAACACACCAGTTCTGAATTTCTCAACCAAGCTAAGCATTGCGTGTAGCCTCCGAGTCTCTAGGGGCTCCCACCTTTATCTCTCTAAAAGTTGTAAATACTATATTTTCGCTCGTAGGAGTTTTTAAGGAAGCTTACTGCTTTTTTGTGTTTTATTGACTTCCCATTTTGCTTCTCTCGTAATTCATAAACGCCCTCCTCTCAAAACGTCTATTAATCCACCCCTTTTGAGTGTCAGTGTCGCATACATCAATGCCTTTCGCCACCTACCCAGTCCTTAAACATATTCATTCCACCCTCATTCGGCCCCGGTGGCGGCGGGGTAAAGTCCCCGCCAGCTAACCCGAGGGTCGCGGGTTCGAGTCCCGCCTGGGTAGAAAAAATATCTGTAACTGCCCAGGACATGGGTGTTTGTGTAATTGAGTTATATGTAAGAGAGGACTGCATAGTTCTAATATCGCTCAAATAAATAAAGACGACATTATTATTATTATATGTCTCTTTCGTTATTCGACTCGTTCCCATTACCTCGACATGTTCCATCCAATGAAGCATTCTCCTTCCATTACGCATTATTTCTAATCTACTCATTTCTAACTCTATCTACCCTACTAATTCAGCTAACACTTCTTTGTTAAATTTATCACAGCACATATCCTAATCTTGATATACCCTAGTTCCGTTATCACTTTGTAACGTCGGGAGGAGAACACTTCTGTGTAGAGTACGGTTTCACTTCCCAAAACACATTCCTAAACGTGCTACTCAGTTTTGCAAGAATGCTTATACTCCCTCCCTTCTACCCTCCCTTTGAACAATACAAACTATCTCATTCTTACTCATTTCCAAATCAATCAATATGCTTTCTCCAAATCCACAAATCCTGATAATATTATCATCCGGTCACATACACCTATATTTTCCGAGCACTTCATGAAGGGCGAGCAGCTGGTCAATACATGCCCTCTTAAGCGCAAACGTAAAACGTGCACCCCAGATTCTGTCTTAAGAATCTTCTAAACTCTTTGGATCATTATTTTACTGAACACTTATCCCAGAATACTCAAACATCTATCTACTCTACAGTAATTGCATACGGCCTGTACATCCTTCTATTGAACAATGCCGTTATCACCTCATTCTTTCTCATTTCCATATACATACAGACACCCTCGCAAACTTCTCTCACCCTCATCATCGACATAATTTTTACACACTTCTTCAAAATTCTCCCCCTCAATCCTTAACATTGCTGTCATTCCATACAATCTCGACGATTTTGCTCTTTACCGCACTGTTTCCACCGCTATCACCTTGCTAATGCCTTAACCCCTTCCCAAAATAACTTTCTATTGTCTTAAAAATCCATCTCCGTTTTTCTAGTCTCATCCGTACGAGATCATGTCTTACTATCTTTCAAGGTGATTTTATATTCATTCCTATTCTTCCTGTATCCATTAAATCTCGTCTCTCATTCTTCCTCACATTTGACTGCAATCGATCTCTTTTACGCCACTTTCTTATCATTCACTATGATTTCCATATCTTCACCATGCATTGTTTCATTGTTCTATACTTCCGTGTCCGCTTTTCACTATCGAAACTTGCACAGTTAGTTAGTTTAGTTATTTCTGCACAGTTAGTTAGTTATTCCTTTGAAACTCACTCACGTACTATTCACGCTCAAATAGCAAATATATTTCTCCCATTATTACTATTATTACCTCACATTATTACTATTTGCAAGATAGCGAATCCTCAAGCATGCATCCATTCTATACTCACATCTCTTTATGTCTAACAATCACTCCAAATTTTCTTACGCGCATTACTCCTCCTAGTAAACACGTTGCCACTTTGAAGGGCCACCAATCAGCGGGCTCTTACACATTCGGCTCCTCTGATCGCCCTTGTTTGCATTACTAACTCTCGAAAGCTCTTATCATGCACCATAAAATAACTCCTGTTTTTACAATCGCCCTTTCGCCTGGTGAACACATAACATTTGTGTTGAGAGACATATTTTCGAGAAAAACAACCATCTCAACCTAACAACAAAGATTACATCATAGGTTCATCCAACACCAACCCATAGTGCAATCCATGTTTTTTCATCAGCTAAAAAATAATTTCTTTAATTTTGTTCGTAACTAAGAAAATCTTGAACTTTTGCAAATCTATAATTTGCGCTCTACCAGAAGTATTTTTACCCAGGCACTACTCCATGTACTCGTCCTTGTACATAAATATATATGCTTAAGTAAAAATGCCAATGGCTGGTGCCAAAATGTCCTGTTGGTGAACCAAACCATTTTCCTTTGCCTTTGAGAGCTAAAAAGCTTTCTTGGCCGCATCTCAAAACGTTACTCATTCTACAGCAAAATTTGAGAACAAGGGAGAACCAAATTTGCTCAACTGCTTACGTGTGGTAAGAGGTTTATAAGCTGACATTCACTGTTTCTGGAGAGCTTCCACAAAAATATCCAATTGTCTCGCGGCGTATTGTGCTCGAAATATACAATGTGTATGAGATGGCTGCACCTCACGGCTACTGATATTCATGAATGGACTATTTTGGTAATACATTGAAACATTAATTAGAATGGAGAGTGGGATGATGGAGGAGTAATTGTGGGGAGAGAAAAATGGCAGGCCAAATGGACTATATTTAGCCCGGGATTATCTCACGCTCTAATCACCCAAATATGGACCGATGTATACAAAATGCACGGCCTGTTTAGCCCCCTAAAAAGGTATCAAACATTTGACGACAACAAATTTTACTGAAAATTAGCCATTATTTATATGCGACAAAATGTCACTACCTTTTGTAAATTCCCTATTCATAATATAGCCAAGGTACGTATATCAGCAAAAATCACACTAATTCTGAATTTGATAGTTCACTTCGTCAACTACTGCTATCTATCTTGCGACTGGAATCAGTCGTTAATGTTTGCTTCATAAGACTAAGTCAATTGCCATTCTAACTTATGCAATAAAAATTTATAGCACTGGTGTTTAACCGTTTACAACTCCTACAGTATTTTCTTAAATTTATCATTTCACGGGACAATACGCTGAATATTTCTTTTCCCAAACGCTATTGCCAGTCCCTTTGTCCGCCATTTCATTAGCTAGATTTTTATTAGCGATTCAGTGACTTCAACAAGAAAGGCACGACTGGAATAAAAATTAAAAAGAACGAAGCATTTGTCTCTCATCTTCATTCTAGCCCATATACTTCACCTCCCGCTTAACTTTTATCTTTCCAGTTATGAGAGAAAATTTTCTTTCTGAAGGAATCTCTGCCCATTTATTTTCACTGAAGAGTGAAAACGATTTTACTTTTAAACCTGGGTCACATCCCTCAAGATTACTTTTTTCATTTATCAGTTCTCAGAGAAACTTGAAAATATTAAGTTTGCAGCACCATTAAACGTTTAAAGAATCTAGGTCAAGAGTGGGACATTCAGTTGCCAGTATTCCATGCATTTGGTTGTGGATGGCGCAGGTAATCCAGAAACGGGTGAAAACGCGAAAATGAATATGGCACTCAATCTCACAGAAAAGTTGGATTCATGTGATTCCTAGCATAATTACGCCATATCTCATGCATTCAACTCTTCCATCTTCTCACCATATCCTTTTAAATGATGCCTACTCCTTTGATGATTTCCGTACATCTGGTGATTAAACGATATGTAGACATGAACACGTAGTTAAATAATAATTACCCATGGCTCATATTCTTCAAATTCAGCTGATATATAATATTATCTTTCATCATTTCAAATTTAGAAAAGGAAATACCAATTAAGTGGGCATACAAAATGTAGTTTTTCGCCTATCATCGTAAACATTTTCATACGAGAGACACGAAAGAATGACATCTTGGTATTTCTATACCAGATATAAGTGTAGAAATACAGTTTTTACGAGCAAGAAAACCCATAAGAATGCATATAACAGAAAAGGGGAGACAGTTTGGCCGAATCTAGCAACACTTGATGGGAATATTAAAACAGCTCCTATTGAAAGGTTGATATGTATAAGTAGGTGATTGAGGTGAAAGGTAGTTTTTTTCAATTTTGGAGACATTTCTAAGTTTTTATCAAACAAGACAACATTTTGACAAACCGGGGCAAAAGCATGGTGACTAAATGAGAAAAAGTAGGCACTGGTTATGTTCATGGGCACCGAGAGCATAATTATTGGCTAATCTGAAAAGACTATGTTGTTCATTTAAAAATCACCGCATAGGCTCTTAGATCCGTGTTATGTCTGCACAACATACAGAAAAATAGTTGATCATTCAACTCAAATACAAATAAATTCACAGCTAAATGTGAATTAAGCTAAAGGCTGCGGCATAATCCCCGCAGTACCGTCGGCTTGGTGAATTATTAGAGCTAAAATATAGTAAAACTCGTGCATGATAACTTATTTTTGGCAGATTATTATTATATTTAATAAGATAACTTATACAGTACCAGAAATAAAATTTTATTCACGACCAGTGCTTCAACGCTTAGCGTACTCTTTAGGGTCGCAAGCGTTGAAACCTGGGTCTAGCGTGTTATTTCATTTGAATTACCAAAAAGTTTATTTATAAAATATTTTAAACTATATACATCTACGTATCGAAGGGAAGTGTTTAATGTGTTGTTAAATTACCAAGCATAATTAAATAAGGAGGGATAAAAATTACAATATAACGTTCCCATCTCGCCTTAGCCATTCAGGGTAGACATTGTTCAGTTCTCAGTGCCTGTCCTAGAAAACTGGCTCTGTACTTCTCTAGTCTACCTTATTGCTGAATGCCGATTGCGCTTCTGTTATCTTTGCACATGACTCTATTGGTACAAAGACGCTCTTTAGTTTTAAGACTATTAATATTCCTTCCCATAGGAAGTGATTCCTCCCACATTCTGCCATGACTTTTTTGGTGTAGTCTTTTCTCTCACACCATTCATTTCTCTACCATAAATCTGTTTCATCATTCGATTCTCGTCCATTCTTCATGCATGTTCATTAACGGAGTATTCTCACCGCATTCTTTACAGACCTGCTCACTTCTCACCTTTCTACTATTTTTTTAGCACAAGCAATTATCGGACACCGTAAACCCACTGAATTTAGAGACCACTTAAGCTTATTCTGGGATGCTTTAGAGCTAATATTTGAAGTGGGATGGGGTACAAGTATTTTTACTGCATTATGTTTCTTTAAGGCTACTTTGCGTGGATCGGTTTATTGTACAAACGAATACATGAACTCTTTCATGAGGAAAACTGTCCTGAGTAAAGAGGTAAATTGTATGACTGTCCGAACGGCTGAACAGGAAGTAGAGTCTGTCCCAATACCATTCAATTTTTCATGCATCATATGATACATTCCTTTATACAATTAAATGTACAATAAAAAGCAGCCTTTAGACAAATATTTAAGTTTTGTCTCGAAAGATTCTAGATCTTCATCAAAATTCCATTCCATTTATTCAGTCATCCTCCTTTCCTTCCTTACTTTTGAGTCACGTTATTTTGGCAGCGTTTTTTCGACACGCCATCCTTACGATTCCTTTAAAATATTATATTTTAGTGACCCTCTACTCATCTTACTGCCCATTCCCAATTCCTTCTTTTTATTCTCAACTCCCTTCCCCCTTCTACACCTGTACTTATGGTTCGAGTCGATGTACTTTTAATCCCTACTCAACCGCCAAAAATATCTAACGTATCCCGGCTGCTTGTATAAAATAACCCTTAAAAAAAGTTTGCCCCAATATGAATGGGACCAAAATCATCCATACCGTTCTCCTCCATTTTTCCACCATTCTGCTATGCATTCTCATCCTCATTCCACCCTCACCTTTGAAGAAATTTCTCTCAGTACGTTAAGAATGATTAAAGCTTCAGATAGGTTGAAGCCAGAAGATAAAGCCAGACAGAAGACATGGCAAACCTGATTGCAGAAAGTTGGAAAAAATACCAGGTTTTTTGTGGCAGTGGAAACATTCAACCCTTGATTTGCTCCACTTACTATCAGCAAATTTCCACCCAACATTTGCATGGCTCATCTCTTCTCATCTCCCCTTCCATCTTTCCGTAACAATTTAGTCATGGTACAAAAAATCATTCTCTTTCGAGATTATCCACCATTCTCTATCATTGAACAGTAATTCGTAATTATTATTCTAATGGTCATGACATATATACGTAGGTTTTTGACGCTATATCTTTTGCTAACTTTCATCTCTATCACTATTTCTTTCTATTTTATTTAATAGAAACTCTAATGGAACACATTTTACCACCACGTGCTCTCAGAGAGCAACGTAGCAGCGTCAGTGAGCGGAATTGGCATCTCCAGCAATTTCACCAGTTTCATATTTTTCACACACGTCTCATCCATTATCCATTTAAACATCGAGCGACAATGGGGACTACACGCATTTTTTTACGCCCTGTTATATTTCAAACCAGTCACTCAAGACTCCAATCAATCTCGCTATAGACTTGCTATTATTATTCTCCGCCTTCATAACATTCAATAAATTCTCATTCGTTCAACACTCACTCAAATGCTTTCAAAACTGATTTCATTTTAGATGTCTTGTCAAATGTCGGCTCTAGATCCACAAGTGCATAGTTTACTTTCCATCTCACTGCAACACAAACTTTTCTACCACTTGCAAAAGTGTAAAAAGAAAATATTTTTGATCCCTTTCCAGGAATGTTCATCGTAATGAAATAATCGCTCTAAAACTTTACGATGGTTATTCCAAACGTTTCTATAGTATTAGGGCTTTATCATTGTATTGTTTTAAACAGATGGAAGAGAACATTTTGTTGATATAATATATAACTTTGAGAAATATGAGAATAAATATGAGAAATAAGTAATTTAAACCCATCCCTTAACAATTCACAGACATCCCAAATGCACCATCTCACGATAAATTTATATATTCTCAGTATAGTTGAAACTTCATATTTTACTAGTGGGAATTCCCGAGTAGACATGCCCGTATCCTAATTTGAAAAGTTCACCTTGATCGGCTGCGCCATTATTGCGTACATCTTCAACGTTCTCCCTCCAACAGTCCCTGGCATTCCAGCTGTCCGATACAATCACATGTCACTCCATCTTAATTTAATTTTCAACTCTGTTCTCGCCTAACTCTTTCTTTTTTTACCTATATCCAGAATAGTTGCATAAAGTCTTCTAAGTTTTTTGAGTATATTTCCTCAGCCTCATTCACGCGCATATTTCTTACTCTTCCTCTTACAATGTTCTTGCATCATTTTTAATATACGCATCGATCTTCTACTATCGATCTTTCATATGTTTGGCTGCAATCGATTTCTTATTTGCCCCCTTATTTTCTCTCACCGGAACTTTCACTCCTTCATCCGACCAACCAACCCCTTTCATTTTCTTAACCACTCATCTCCTGAGTGCGTTTCAAGCCCATTCTGCGTGCAAGCATTCTTTTCTAAACATCTGTGCATTCCTTGTGCTTCGATAAAAGTTTGACTTCAATCGAAAAATCATACCTTATTCTAACATAGGCAACTCATTCATTGCTAATTAGAATTAGTAGAAAAAAACATATTCACCAGATTAGCTAACACAATTATGTCAACGTAGATATTTTGTTTGAAGGCTTAAAGGGGTGCTATGAAGTTGCTTTTGAAAGCTTTACAAATTTCCACGCAGTAATATCAGTCATAGATAATGAATGGTAAGGGAGCAAATATTCGAACAAAATAGCCACATCTGCCTCTGCTAGCCCAAATCTTAGGAAAACCCATTGGTGAGAGAAGCCAAAATTGAGGATTAGGCAACATATTCTTATTCTAATGTGAATCTGCTCTCAGACAGGTTTCGATTGAACTATACCCTCCATGTTCGTATATTCTGTGAGGCCCCCATCAGCTCTTCGTAACTCTTTGCATTCATAATATCAGTCAAGATATTGTTTCTTTGTCTTCCTTTTTCTCTCTATCCCTCGATTATTCTTTCTAATATTCTTTTCAGCAGGCAATCTTTCCTTAGGACGTGTCCCATCCAGTTTGCCATTCGTTTTCTTGTCGATCTTAAAATATTCCATTACTTATTTATCCTTGCTATCACTTCTATTAATTCTTCCTAATCAATTAATTTAAACCTCTATTGAGAAAAATCTTGCAGCATATTAGCCGTAGGTTATTATCAAGCTGTTGCCCCCAATTTTGACAATGATGATTCTGAGTACCCGAACGAAAAATATTCCAATTTAAAAAAAAATACTTGCATTCATGCTCTTTTACCGAGAATCTAACTGGAAAACCGAGAATGGAAATTTGGGAATAAGGATAAATAATTCTCCGAGGTAGCTTGTTTATTTACGCTTGGTTAAATGTGAGAATGTTTGTCCAGCTATCAGGGCGCAGGAGCAGATTATGGACACCGAGAGTACATTTCAATCCGACCAAACCAGAACAAGAAAAATAAAATAATTTTAAATAAATACCACGGAAGCGTCACACTCAACAAGTGAAGAGATCTGAAAAGCGTCACGAGTAAGGGATTACAAGGGATTGCATTGAGAAGGGTCTCAAGGGGGACGGCCCAAAAGGATTCCATTTCTATGGAATACGGATGAGGGAACCATAAATCCCTTTTGAACGGCCCAGAGACTAAAGCCGAGGAATCGCACACTTTCCAGATAGAATTTTTCCCTAATTCTGTTTAAAAAAAAAGGTTGGTGGTTTCTTGGCACTTTCCATCGGTCGTAAACTATGGGAATCAATCCCCGAAAGAAACACTGTTGTTAAGCTCGAGCACACAGGACAAAGAAATACCTTTTTTTCCCAATTCTTCATCACATGTGGTAGAAAAATTACTCGGCCACAGCGGTTGTGAAACAATTCATAAATACCATTAATACCAGCCGTTCAGTCAAGCTCTTACCAGATGAATCATGCTAAAAGAATGATAATATCCTCAAAAGTAAAAGAGCAATGCTTAGATGTAAAAAAGACTATTTGTTGTCCAGACCACATCGTAAAAAATCTGCCAGGATCTTTCAAGAGGATTTACCGGATTATTCAAGACAGATCTGGCGAAAGTAATTCATGCTGGTCACATGCAATGTGACGCAATATATTATTCAAAATCAATATGAAAATTGTTATTTTTCAGCGACGAAGTAAATTGGCTGAAATAAAGCGCGCTTATTCTGTGACGCCGGTTTCATGTGATGTCGTTCTATATTGCTTTGACGTAACGATTGCGCTAACTGGCGTCGTAACTGGCGTCGACTCCTACGGTCAGTCGCGTAAAAATACCCGGAGTCATTCAATATCATCAATTTATTTGTATTTTTGCACAAAGTTTTACTGTATATACATTTAAATTAATGAAATATACTTCGCACACGGCTTTTTTCGGGATCATCTTTCCACGGTCTTTGCATCGCGTTCGGAGACAATGGCGAAGCACAGATATACTCCACAGTTTCCACCATGACGATGCATCGCCTGCTAAAATATGGCTGATATTGAATTCACGCAAAAAATTAACACCAGGTTTCTTATCCGTTTGTAAACTAAATAGGTTACTGAAGCGGTTTGCTCACACCCCTGTTCGTATTTTAATGCCTAGAATGGAATAAGTTATAAAATGTAGCGCGATGAATGAAAAAAATTCCGCATTCATTTTGGCATAAATCCACCCAAATTAATGTCTTTATACCAATCGCCAAAGGCTAACGGAGGAAAAAAGTCATTGGTCCTCATTTATTCATGTCGTGCTGGTAACTTTAACCTACGTAAACCATAATTAAGAATACTAAAATAGATGTTAATCCTCCAAGCCACAATGAAAAAAAATTCACGCTTATTTCATTTGATGGTCAAAAAACAGCGGATACAATACGGAAACATGCTCGCTTCCCACGAAATATTTCCTATGAAATGAAATATGCCACACTTCAACATTTCTAATAATACGGCAAGGGATTCGTCACAATCACGCAAAGACGTCAATGACATTGGTCATAACGTAGACCTTAAAAATTATTTCCTGCCATGCATGAACATGTATAAAGAGTACTTCACTTTAAACACGTAAAACTCTCCGTGAGCTAATTTTCCCCACTACTTGTCCCGTTTCACAAGACCTTGTTCGGATTGCATCAAAATATAATACATGGAAAATGCGGTGTTTTACTAGTCCAGTGGGTCTTCCCGCAACTTTGGCCAATAATTATTACTGAATATCTTTTCAAAATAGTTATCGTGATAATCCTGCATGCCCACATGAGCTGTCATTAGGAAATTACAAACGATAGAGAATGGAATGACTTTAAAAGGAGCACAGTTCAATTGCGTTAAGGTAAACACGTTAGCTATTAAATCTTACAGTCTGAACTCGGGGCATTATGAGAATCAGGTTAGTGCTGCAGGTTTGCAGAGGGCTCTGTCGAAACTCTCAGAGATGCTTTACAGTAGTCTCGAATACTATTCGAATTCTAGGTAATGCTATTGCCACGCTCAAGTTCAGCACTCGATTAGTCAAATAGAACGCGCACTGGTTTAACCATTGGCTGTGGTGCACATACACAGTCCCTCCGCCCAGGGTCAGGGTCAGTGTATTGTTGTGCCCCTTTTGCAATATCTTTATCTCTCCCTCTCCTCCCCCCCAAGTTTGCAGAAATCCAATGTTGTCTTCCCCTAAAAATAATTCGAAAGACAAACTCTTCAGCAACACCCCCTTGTTTGGGCACCACTACTGGGTGGCATCATTCATAGAGATTAGACACATGATTATGCTGAATTCCCCCATTCTTTCACAATCCACCATATCAGAGTGACAAAGAGAATATTATCATGACGCTATACTACATCTCTAGGTCTGACGAAAGCGACAATATAAGAGAGACATTGCTGAACAGACTCGTTTTTTCCACACACAATAGGCAACCACAATAGAAACTGTGCTCCACTAAATACACTCCCATAATACACGTCACCATTTCACCTCACAAAACCTTATCCCTTACATCTTTACACGGCTGGTGCCTTAACACCCCCTGCCACACGCCCATGAGGTGGCTTTCAGGTAAGAATGTAGACGTAGATATGTTACCAACCTAAACATAGGTGTCCTTTTCAATGATGGTCACGACAAACTATGATAGCTAAAGAACCATATCCCAAATATTGACCACTATTGAGCTATTATGTTTTCTCCCCAAGTAGCCATGAATGTTGGCTAAATATTGGTCCGATATTGGCTCAATGTCGCCGCAAATATACGTCCACATTCATGATCCGAAATATCGTAGTGGTAGAGTGTAGGACTAGCGAGCGAAACGTCTTAGGTTCGATTTCCCAAATCAGTAAGAATTTAATTGTCGTCAATGTTCACCGTTATATGAAGGAATTAAAAAATAACTTCAAAGGTCTTTAAGAACACTATATTTTTATTTTTAAAATATTTTTAAGGAATTTCCGCAGGGAATTCCCTTCGCCCCGCAGAGAATTCCCCATGGGATTTACAGTAGGGAATACAGACTAAATACTGCCAATTGTATAGGTAAATTATGACATTGGGTCAATATCGCCAGCCGACATTATAGTCCGGCATTGGCGAATAAAATCTGGCCAATAACGGGTGAACATTGGCATAATTGGTTGCCAATATTGGCTAAATGAAGCCAATGAAGTCGGGCCAATATTAGCCTAATATCGGGTGAATATTGGTATGTTGGATATATCTTGTTTGACGATATCGGCCCAATATTGGCTAAATGACGCCAACTGTTATGATTACGACATTGGGCCAATATTGGTAGCCGATATTGGACCGATATTTGAATGTCGGCAAATGATATTGGGCCAATATTGGACCAATATCGGGAGGCTATTTGGGCTCAGGCAACTTTATCCACACATCAGACTCTGTTAAGACACTTAATGCCTCACTCAATTCAATACTGAGCAGATGAAGATTTCTCAGGTTTCATCCAATCCAAGATTGTTAAACACAACGTTTCAACTGCAGACTGCAGACATCATCATGATCATTATCTTGATGATCATGGTTGTCTGCCTCTGCATATCAGTGGTATGATTGATGGTGGGTGGAAGTGAAACCAACACTTAACTGTCATAGAAATTCAAGGAAACAAATTCACATTGCAGAAATAATCACGACATTGCTAGTATTTTCTTAAAAAATATCGATTCTCTAGCCCTACCAAAAATTTCTGACAATCTGCCTGTTTCATAGACAAATCTCTCCAGCTTTAAAAGAAAACTGGATTTCTGGACATCAAGCAAGGGTTAAAAGAAAAGGAGGGAAAGAGATAGGACAGTGAGAGAGAAGTTATGGTAACAAAAATAAAATGTGAAAGACAGAACAAGGTACACAGAAACTAGGCTGAAAGCAGAGTGGTTACTATCACACATTGCAATGTCTCCACCAATTATCCTGTATCTGAGGTCTCGTTACAAAACCAGTAGAAACCAGTAAAATATGGTAGAGGCCAGCTGGGTTGAAATGGTCCTGCGCAAGAATTTATGCACTTTATGTGCACCCCCTCTCTGTCCTCAGCTACCCCCACTCTGGGCTCCTTCCTTCCCCTACCGTGCCTCCCCTACCAGTGTTGCTTCATCATAGTTGCCTGCTCTCGTCGTTTTGGTTCTCTCTCGGTTTTGTGCACTTGAATTTGATACTGTTTGATATGGATGTGAGGAAAACTGACAACATTCCTTGCCTCTCCTCCAGTGAGTGAGTGAGAGAGTAAAGAAAGGGAGGTAAGGCCGGAAGGTGGGGTAGGTAGTCGAAGCTCCACCCACTGTACACCGAGAAGAACCATTTCAATGCTGCCTGTCTATATGGCAGATGTTGCGGTTCACCAAATTCTTAAGGCAATTTTGTTGGCATCAATTAGTAAACACACCTGAAAACCTTTATCATGTGATAGCAGATTTTGAAATATCCTCAGCACAAGACTCAAAATTATCCACAGATCAGCAACAGAGAATTTGACAAGAGCTATACATGACCATCTAAATTCCAATAATGACTCTCCATGGAATAAGTGCCCTAGAAGGAGAGATCCTATGGAGGTGTTTTTAAGTGTGTTACTGTTCAAAGTATTTCATAGTTCAATTTGTGGTTATCTTTCCAAAGGTGTTTCAATGGGTGAATAATACAAAAAAATTGTACAAATAATTCTATTGAAAAGAATAACATACCTGTAAACAATGAGCTGTCTAAGGGAGCCTATTCCAAACTGCTGGCGAAGATATGAAAGAAAAGGTTTCCATTGACTTCAAGTCACAAGCGGTAAGTTGGAGTAAACCCTGAGGCTGGCTCCAGGGAGTACTTCCAGTGGTTGTAGTAACAGCAGTTGGTGTAACAGGATTCCCGGGGAATCATTTAACATTATGAGGTTAATTAATCTTTTTCAGGGCCTGTTTGCCATCCATCCCTGAAAATATGCATTCATGATTCACATAAGTGAATCTTATCCTCTAAGAGGGTTAAGTGATTAGGATAACACTTAAATATTTACATTTCATGCCCAAACACACATAAATAAAGTTGAAAAGAGAGTGACAGAGAGATAAGAAGCACAACATGAGAGAATACGAGACATGAGATATCATAATGGTATCCTTGCCCTATGAGCTTTTTGTCGAGAAATGTTTATTGAGATAGAGCCATTGCCATTCCATGCCATGCATATGCTAAAAAACAATTCACACAATTTATTGATTTTAAATTTCAAAAGGAAACATGAAGGAGGCACATGAAGTTTGAAATTTTAACCTGTACACTCTGTGAAAAGATTATATCAAAACACAACTGAAGGAGAAAAATGTGAAAATTATAATCAACAGAGTGTCCAATTTCTGATCCTATCCAATTGATGTTAGCCTGGCTGTGGTGCAGTGTGTTTGGCTATTGATTAGTTCAAGCAAAGAATATACTCCATTATGATCCTTTCTAGTGATGATGACAAAACATACTTAGAGGAAGCAGAGAGACATTTATCCTAAAGGCATTAAACCCAGACCAATATGAATGTACAGGTACAACCAAGTGTTTCAAAAAGAATTCCAGCATTATATTGAAGTGTAAACAAGCTATTATATGTCACATTCGTGGACCTGGAGATAGCCTTGGACAGCATTGATTGGAACAAGATGTTCAGACTACTGGAAAAACTTGAATGGATTATGATGACAGAAGAGTAATCTATAAAATAAACAGGAAGCCAGTCATCACAATGTGATTGAGAGATGGAAGACAAATCAAAACTAAAATTATATAGGAGTAAGACTAGGATGCAACCTCTCACCAGCACTATTCTACATGTAGGTATTTGAAGGAGGCCATAAGCGAAGCTCAAGAATGGACTGAGCAAGATAAATATGAGCAGAGAAGAAATTAACATGCTATGCAATGGACCAAATTCACTAAGAATACAACATGAAAATAAATAAGACAAAAACTTAAATGTTAGTATGCGGAAGAGAGAAGCTGAATTTAGAAGTCACCCTGTGAGGAGAGAAAGTAGATACAATGGTTACATGGGTTGGGGACAGTGCATTCATGGATTCAGGGGTTGTGTGAGGACCTGGATGACAAGGTCAAGAGAGGAGAAGGATGGGAAAAGTTTCAAAGAGCATGCCCTGGAGGATGGGAAAGAGCTGTACTAATGATGTGAAAATCACCATCATGTTATATGAATAATTCTATGAAAGATAATTCATTATCATAACTAGATTAGAAAGATTATTATAAGCATTCATTTTCATGATTTGCATAGGAGAGATAAATTTCCTGAAGATGCATCCTGCAATCAACATGAAATATTATCACTGAAAAGATAAAGCAATGCAGCAGAGTTCAAACGTCTGCCAACCAAAAATATCTCAGAGTAGCAAAAACTTCCAGGAGAAATTCACTGTGTGACTTTGCTCACAAGTGCTAACTTTGTAAATGACATGGGTAAGCTATACCATAAGACATAAAGATCATAGATAATCTATGCAATTGAAGGCATATAATAATTTTACAGAGTACTTTTGATTTAAACATATATATTATACATATTTTATTAGATTTAGACTTGCTATTGGACCTATAAAGACAGGAAGTTGCTAAAATAATGGCAACATTTTTAAAGCACTAATATGTAAGATTCTGAATGTCATAAATTGTGATGCATTATTTATTCATTATACAAATAGCACAGCCATGCCTTAAAACTGCAAAGGTGGATGTTCACTGAATAGAAATCCTTCATTCACAAGTCTCACATGCACTACTGGGAGTCCAACATGCCCTAACAAGAGAAATCCATTATCCTATCTTATAATGGTGTATAGTAACTATTGTTTACAATGGTAGATGATACATAAATAGTTCAGGATTTTCTCTGGACACACACAGGTAATGAGATTCTGTTCTTGGGAATAAGTAAAAATGTATGATTCTTAATAGCACCACCAGTGCCAAATAAATATTCCAGTTGATAAAACATTTGTTTACCAGATTTTACAATCACCCATAACTACCGTAGGAATTATAAAATTCAAGTCCTCTTAAGTAGACCACAGATGTCAAGCGGTACTGAGATGGACATTACATCTCAAGCGATATTCTACTCATGGGTTGAAGGGTTGAAATTTGCCATGAAGAAATCATTTGACTTGACCGGGATTCAAACACGGATCAGTCAGGTGTGTTAGCAAGTTACACCACCAAGCCATCTTCCTTCAAGATGAATTTTGAGGGGGTTTTATGCAAACTAGATGTGTCTGCACCCATGTAAGTGATTTAATGCAACATCATTTGTCAATGCAATGAATGTTTTACTGCTGTCACCCATTCTTGCTACATACCTTCTCCAAACAAAAGGCAACAAGAGATCAAATTTGAAAAGCATCAGTACTTGTTATTAGTCATTACTGATAGTAAAACTTAGACTCATATCAATATTCAAATAAATATCAATCTTCATGTGCTGGAGCCTTGCAAAAGGAAATGCTTTCCCTGCCATGAGCACTTAACAATACTCCTCAGTGCAGAGCTTTCTTGTGGTTACAAATCATTCAGGTGTACTTTTCATCCATATTGGGACTGATATTCACTGAACGCTGAACCATTTCTTTGACCAGTTTGTAGAGGTAATCTTGACCCTTTTCCTCAGTGCCAGACCATGCCCATGTATAAATTCTTGTTTACGCAGTATATTATTATAGAGAACTCAGGTATCCCAACTTGGAACACATATTCCAAGGAATGTACTAATCATGTTTTCTGAGAATTAACAAATTTTAAATCGAACTCTTCTATAATTACAAACTTACATGGGTCTTTGTTAACCTTCCAGTGGATGTGCCCATTTTCAAAGTAAACAGTTTTGGAATTCTCGTCGGGAAAAGCTGTTAAACGTTGTATGATAGGAGGGACCCATTGATGTATTCCATCAGTAGTCCTATGCATTCCAATGTATAATATTTTCAGTGAAATTGTGGAAACCTCTCAGTGGCAGAGGAACTTTTGTTGGAGACCATCTCTAGTGGTGAACATAGTACACAGCATGCCTGCTGGTGGACATGGCAAAAGTTGCTATGTAAGTGCATTTTATTCAAACAAGTCAATGTTTCCTGGTATTTTTGCTATTTATTTATATTAATTGAATTTTTACTAATTATCAAGAGGTTGAAACATTTAATTTATGCAATCATCTGATAAATATTACAATTTTAGCGTTTGAATATATCACGTTCCATTCTTATTTGTAGATCCAAACTATTGACTTCTGAGGAAATGCAGAATCTTCCTGACTACCAAAATGATTACCAGGAGGGTACTGATGAGACAGTATCTAATAATAAAGAGGAGGTTGTACACACCACATATTTGTCTGGAGGCATCAGAAAATTAAGACTACAATCCTGCTCCCTAACTTAGCCCCAAGACAATCATCAGCTTGTGGGTTCAGAATTCCTTATATGTTGTTTGCACAGTGTATTAACAACCCAGGAATAAATGCTCCCCTAGAGGTTATTATAGGAAGGAGACTACTCATCTCTCTGCACCTCATGTAATAATACTTGTTTTATTTGCAATTTTTTAACTGTGCCCATTATGCAGTAATGAACATTACTATGGTGATTATGACTATACATAGGGTGATATGTACTGCCTAGCTACTACACTTGTATTTTCTTGTGGGGATGTTCCTTACAGAAGGGCCTCAAATAATTAAGTTGAGATCATTGGGAAAGAACATATCCCCAAAAGAAATCGCTTCCTGGAATGTTTGTGTTACCTTGAAAGCCATTATTGGCTCGTATTCAATTATAGAAATGAGAAATATAGTCTCTTCAACCAGGGTATACTGCTCATGAATATTCTTCTTGAAATACTATATTATATAGACAAGCCACTGGAATTATCAGAACACTAAAGTTATACAAGAGCTGTGGAGAGCCTAACCTGTAACCACACCTGAGAAGACTTCAAGGCTATGTGCCAGTTAGAGATGCAGAGTAGGAAACTGATCACATGTAGCATAGTTTAACAAATCAAATTTTTAAACTATATCTACAAAAATCATGTTTGCTATGTTTCCCAAAAGACTGCATATGTGCATAAGCTGAAAAGTTATGTTTTTCAATGACCTCAAAATTACTCCCATGTTAGCCAAATGTTTGTATGATAGTTACGGATTTGTTTTTTTTTAATTTTCTCTAACACAGATGGTGGCAGGGAACTGCACAGAAAAATAATCTGATATGACTTGGTCCTCCCGGATGAATTATTTTAATGTTAGAATCAGTTTTGTGAATTAGTCTCATGAATACTGGAAAAAACTAATGTGTATGACTTACCTGGCCTGGTGAGAGGCCTGTAGACTTTCCAAGTGTATGATATTGATGAAGACTTCTCGGGTATGGAAGTGAGTTAGGCTTTCCATGGCTGATGTTTTAACAAGCCAATCACTCCTCAGGGAAAAGAAATCAATGACTCAGAACTTTGTCCTAAGGGCGATGAGTGAATGACTATTCAAAACTTCATTCATGGAAAGCGTAACCCAGTACCATGCCCGAGAAGTCGTCATCAGTGTGTATCATGTGATATGGTCAGCTTAAAAATGTATAGAGACTGGTACAATTATATGTAAATATTAGTCATTATAATATGTCTGTAGGAAAGGCTTTAACTTGTCAGCAAAAAACAAATATCCTGAAACTGATTGTGTTTAGTCCTTATAGTATGAATAAAACTTTGAAATTTTTATGTATTTTATGACGTCCAGGATAAAAAAGAAACCCTCAGATACTCTTCTTATAAATATAGGCCTTTGTGCAGAGTTATCTTCCCTTGGCTTCTTCTGTTAGTGGGATAAGAGCTAAGTGGCTGTTTACTACCCCGTATTTCTCATTGTGGGTCATACCTGCCCCTGAAAACAATGGATCCATTACTCACCTCATGGTCATGCAACCAAAGAAAGAGTCCTCTCTATCTACACTATTAATCATGTTGATTTTATGTTAGTTACAAAGCCATAGAAAAATTATGGAATACAAAATACACTATATTATTTATGGTTTTTTCAATGAATTGTTTTAAGAGGATGCATAAGGGCAGCTAAAAGAGCTCAGTCTGCTATCTCAATCTTATTGCCCGATAATGCATCAACAATAAGTAATGGTTGAGGGATTTTTTAAACCATATATGACCAGAATGTTAGAGGACATTGTTAAGCCCACAAAAAGATCCATTGACTAACAGGTTATAAAAAAAATCCACTAAGTTTGCACTCATTTTTATGGTTCTACTATAGATCCTGAACACATGTGCAGAGGAATATTTAGGAATTACTGTGAGTGCTAGGATCACCAATTACTTCACAACAAATGCCTTTCCTGCACTACATGCAACTAGTTAGGTAACACTCATGCTATTTATCTTCAATATTTCATTTATCCTTGCAGTGAAAAATCCTTGACATAAACGAAAATGTTTAATGACACACATCTATTGATATGCTCCACTCCTAGCGAGGGTTCAGCCTGAGTCAATAGAAGTGGTCTGCACCGAAACTGTTGAGGCCTGGTTACAAAATGACCAATAAATGTTAATTGAAATATGATGCAGCCTCTTTAATAGCATGACGTTCTATGATTGTTCAGGTTTTGTACATAACATGATGGTGTCAGTTAGTTAATGAGGCTTTAGCGGGAAAATATATTAACTTCATATTTCATATGGAGAAATTATCTTGGCAGAGATTTAGAAACCAGACCAAAAAGTGTTCATGTTGTATTCAAGCTAATACATTCATAATTCTTGCTAAATATATAATACAATATTAGCTAACTTTGTGATACTCCATCACATTATTATACCTGAAGATATTCGACCTGAAGACGCCTGCTGGAATGCAGGCAAAACCGTTGTCATCAAAAACAACAATGCGGTGAAATCCCAAGAAAAATTCAGTTAATGATTTCTAAATTTACTGCTGTCTCTCAGATCATTAACACAATTAATTTTAACTTTTTGGCATACATTTGCGTAATTCAGAAACTAACTTTGGTTAACAAAAACTTTCAAATAATTTCTCCGTTTTGAGTCGAGAGGTGTTCAGTCATAGACCTACATCACTGTTAAACTTGAATTTTCGATCCCAGAAATATGATAAACGCAATTACAGATTCAAATATAGATCAATAGATTTGAGGCGAAATTTGAAGCGAAAGCAAATGGCATGGTAGTGCAAGCATGCATGGCTCATATTGAGTATTTAAAACTTCTGAATACACAAAAGAAGAGAACTAGATTTAGCTAGAAATAATTAAAATTGCCATACACCCACACCATTATAGTAATGTGAAATCTTCCTAAGACTAGGTCGCGGTTTGCGATTAGCAAGTTATAATTAAAGCAACGGAATAGTTATGGACTAAGGCAATAAAGAGTGATTTAGGCATTAGGGCTACTCCAAAGATATGGAATTCATCCTCAGCATTCGATAACCGCTCTGGAAGAAAATGTCTTTCATTATGTTATTCCGGAGTAAATGATGACAAACTTCACATTTTCTCCGAGATATTTGCGCGTACATCACACAGGAGAAAACTGTAAACATTCCATAACGAATATACATTTAATTCTTATTTACCCAGGGTGTAAAATTAAAGAAGATCAAGGCTTTTTTGTATTTATTATGAAGTATTTGTTCTTTTACTTACGGGATCGAGGACTGCCCGTATTAGACTTTCTCGTTAATTGATGGTCCAGAGTTACATGAGAGACAGTGAATACTTTTATGAAGTTATTGTTATTTAAATATAGATGAAAAGCAAAGTAACAATCCGCCGACACGGGTCAACTTTTGGCGCCCTTCGCCGTTCGCAGAAGTGCGTGAGATTGCAGAGGGAAGCTGCGTACAGCGAGGGCTGCGGCGTCGGTCCACCTGCTGCCATCTCTCGATCACAAGCGGATATTGTACCAGAACGTTTGATTCGCGGTTTGTGGCGCCTCGAAAGAGTACAAACAGCGCGCGGTCCATACAGGTTCAAGCGAATAGGTACCAGTACTTGTGGGCAATAATCTAAGTTTGCGTGCAAAAATGTGGGTAAAAAAATTCTGTGGGAGAAACTCGGAAATGGAACGCAGCATCATTCTAGAATGAGCGTTTCTCTAAGGAATGCCAACTTAATCACGCTGCATCACAAAGGTTCGAAGGCATTTTAAATAAAAAACTGACATATCTCTCGCTAAATTATAATCGGAGAACTTTCATGCGCTACTCTATTTAAAAGTCAAAAGCGGATTCAAAATATCATTCGTAACTTAATCAAATGACTTGGTTCCCTTTTCTCAAATCACAATCATGCATTGGAGGGGAAGGCAGACTGAGGCAATTCGATCAATTCCGATAAAGCTATGCAATCCTTGGATTTGGAAATAAAATTTTGAGGGCAATAAAAAATTTCAGGTTGCCTAACCTCCATTTCATTATGGATAGTGATTTAGCATTTTAGGAGGGCGTATAAAAATAAGACAAGGATGAAATCGAGCTTATACGCACTAAGAATGATTCTATAACAAAACCCTGAGACGACACAAATTTTAGTCAACTGTGTGCTCTAGGATAGGTGATTGAGCGTTTGAATGGACTCATTTTCTTCCACGGAGGCTAGCAATATGCCACCCTTTTTACTGGAGAATTGGATCCAATAGTTAGATACCAAAAATCTTGCACTTCTACATTTATTTTTCAACCATAAATGTCACTTAATTAACTAAAATTCACCAGTGTTATATAGTTGTGTAACTTTTATGTTAACGCGCAACTAGAAACGAGGATATTTCTAAGGAAGGTATATTTGCCTTTAGTTAGACGCGGAAACGGAGTACTTTGGCAATTTATTTGACGTATTTAACTCAGAGGACTTACGAAAGTGGGTGAGATGAATGAAAAAGGCTTCCGTAGAAGATTAAAATGCTGTGATTCTCAGGGAAAGAGTCGGTGGACGATAAGTTTGGGGGAGTACTTGGTCCGACTTTTACGATCGGAGAAATGAAAGGGCTGCTGGGGCAGTCCTTCCCCCTTCACTTCCTCCTCTAGGATATTCGAGGTAAAGGGAGAAGGGAAAAGTACCTGCTACCGACTTGAGAGTCTAGGGAACGGACGGATATATGAGCCGTCGTAAAGTTTCTCTGACGGGAACCGAGTAGACGCAATTGCTAAGAGAGCCGCTGTGATGATGGTCAAATCGCCGCATTGCTCCGGAGGCACGACGTTACTGGAATTCATTTTCAGAGTGGGTTGGAGGCAGTGAGATGATCTCACTCCAATCAGAGAGATTCTTATGTGCCATAAATGGAAAAAGACGTAATAATGCACAACCTGAAGGGATAATAAGAAAGCTAAACTTTTATAATTTAGATTACTATAGTCACCATTAGATCGTTAGAGCGGTATACGTAGGCCATCGAGTGCAAATTTTAATATTTTTTCCGATAAATCGAAAAAATTCGTGGATCGCATTCCATTTAAGAGAAACGTTTTTTGTGTTGAAGCCCAACTTGCAGTTAGTAATGGAAATTTTAAAAAAATATTGCACATAATTTTCATTAATTAAAGCGTATATTGTCTTGAGTCGGTCTGAATTCGATATTTAGTGGAAAATATATTAAAAGTGTTAATACAATATTGGACTTAGCGTGACCTCTTGATATATGTTAGCTACGATCACAATAAAAAAATGTATTAAAGAAGAAAATCTGTACAAACTGAATCGAGTTATTGAGTGAAATATATAAAATATGTGATGTGCCTTCAAGCAGGATATGTAATAGTAGTGGACTTCAAATAAACCAAATCTGTGTGGTCCAATTATTTTCACATTTACTCATGCATAAATTTTACTAATAAGAGTACGTATGCAAATTTTCACGCAAATCTGTGCATACACAAATATCGGTCCAAGCACCTCATTTTTCTCAATATTATGCGGATAATGTGTTAAAGATGTGGAACAAATATTTTACATACCCCTAGCTATACACATAAATGTAAAGCATTACGCGCTTTAACACTAGTTTCCTTCCGTGTTATTGCATAAATATTAAACAAGGCCCAAGGAATGAAAATTAATTCGGGAAGAAATGCAAATTTGCCCGATTAGGAGCGATTAAACAAAACAAGTGAATTTGATTGTCAAGGTAATGAATCTGAAAGTATCCAAATACCTACCTAAAAACATAAATACAGATTTTCCCCTAGTGTGTGCGAATTCTAGGACGATTTTGAACGGATGTTGGTGGAGAAGAGGTCCACGAGGGTTTGATTTCTCACTATTTCCTTAAAAATAACGCATCTAAGTAAAATAAATCTCTTTTTTAAAGTAAATAACGATAAAAAAGCTAGGTCTCACGATTTGTTCCTATCGCCACGGGTAAGAAGACTAATAGCAACAAAATAACCATCAATAACTCTCGATCGGTTGTACCAATAAAAATAAATTACATGGACACTGGTAGTTTTTTTAGGTGGTGTTGACTTTATAAGTGCAATTAAAACGCCGCAGTAAACATCTCTACCAATGATAAAAACATTAAACTTAAAAATCCTATATAAGCTACTCGATTACTCAAAGTGATATATAAATGGCTTGAATGAATTCCAAAACCATTGGCCTGAAATTGTTGGCGTCATTAGATGCCACCCGTTGTGGCATTTATCAAATCACCTAACAAAGTGGCTGCGTCGCGAGATATTTCCCCCCTAGTATCAAGTATTCGCAGCAGGGTCAATGCCTGATGATGATCCCTTTACCACGTCATCTATTCACATACAATCGCATCATATTTTCATTGGAATTGTATATTCAATAAAAAATGTACAATGAATATTAATCAGTCTTGATTTATTGAAACTCAGCATATATTCGGCATTTTTGTGATTATTTTTCAAAAGTCATTTTTTGAGTAACCGCAGCTGATCCTTGCTTAGATAGAAATGTAAAAAATTTATATCACAGTATTCGTATCGTGGAGTATCAAGCGTCACATCAGATACGGCAGAATATTAGGTCCTGTTTTCCGAGTAAACCAAATCATATTCGCTAACGAGGAATGATGAGAGAGCAGGGGAAGAAACGAAGAGGCCACGATTAAAGAACATGCACACATGCACACTCCTTCGCTCCGGTTAGGCCACACCTCGAATACGCCGCGAGCATTTGGGACCCTGGTCAAATAGATTAAACCAAAAAAATGAATAAAATACGAAGGAAATCAGCGCGCTTCGTTAAAAACTGCTACAAACGTGCATATAGTGTCTCACAACATTTATAGGGATTAAGATGGGAGTCCCTAGAGACTCGGAGGCTACACGATAGGCTTAGGTTGCTTGAGAAATTCAGAACTGATATTTTTCAGAGCGACATATAGAATATTATCGTGACTCCTCACTACATCTCTAGGTCTGACCGATGCGATAAAATAAGAGAGATACACTGCCGAACAGATAGGTACAAAAACTCGTTCTTTCCGCGAGCAATAAGCGACCACAATAAAAATTAAGCTCCAATAATACACTCCTATAATTCATGTTACCATTCCATCTCCAAAAAACTTACACCTTTACACGGCTGATGA
This sequence comes from Ceriagrion tenellum, assembly GCA_963169105.1. NCBI lineage: Eukaryota > Metazoa > Arthropoda > Insecta > Odonata > Coenagrionidae > Ceriagrion > Ceriagrion tenellum. The sequence goes on along the minus strand of OY720642.1, from coordinate 25,504,587 downwards.
CCTAACACCCCCTGGCACACGCCCTTGCGGTCTCTCGCGGGGCATTATGTAGATGTAGATATATTTTACTATGCCTATGATAAAAAAACGCGTTCGTTACTTTGAACAGTTTTCCCACCCCAAATACCGAAGTGGTTGTAATATTATATTCACAAACAGGATGGAGCTAGTTAATAATATAAACCAGCAATATGGGTGATGGCGACCAAAAAAAGGAAGCTAAAAAAAGAAAAGGAAGAAGCACGAGGTTGAGGCTCGGTGGCTGGTTGGCTCAGGTGAGCGATGAATTTATTCGGTGTGCAGGCAACGGAAAGTAGGACGTGATTATTCTGAAGACGTGAAGAATACTATTTGACCATGGATACAACATCGGAAGAATACTCGCTCAAGCGTAAATAAGGACTGAGATTGTATCCATTAAAGCTCCAATTAAATTCTGCATGGTCATTCTTCAAACGGAATAAGAAGAGAGGGGAGCTATCTATAGAGATAAAAATATCAACATCTAGAAATGATGCCCCCTCTTAAGCGATGTAATAGTGAGAAAATAAAGGGCCACCCTTGACCCTTGGAATAACCTACTAAAGCTTATATAAAACGTCCTCAGACATAATAAATTGATATGAGTGAAACTTCAATGAGCATTACCATTCATTATGAGTAGATAAATTTCTGTAGGAGACTTTGGAACTTCCTCGAACCGTGTTAGAGAAATTTAATCGGAAATTTGCCGCCACATGATTGTGGTGGGGTAGTTGGTGGAAGAACTTGGCAACATTTAATATATACGAAAAAAGAAATGATTTCTTAATCTACACTCATGAGTAGCCCATGTTAAAGAAAGAACTTTGGAAAGTTATTTTCCTCGTGGAGGCCGAATTAAAATTACGAGAGGTCTAAACCTGAACAAACACAGATATTTTTTCCTAGTGGACTTTTAATCCAAATCTGGTAATCATTACCACAACACAATTCATTAAAGGCCGAAAGTTAAGGGAAAAGGGCAACAAAATGAGCTGAGAGCGCAAAAATTAGCAACTGCCGACCAGAAGCCGCAAACAAGTCGTTCAATTAGCCTGAAATATTCGAAAATAGTCGGTCTTCCGCTAAAGAGTAGCGAAAGTCTTATTTTTAAATGAAACAAAAATGTAGCCAACTTTCCACTAACTCTTTCGGCCAAACCTCGTTTCGCCAAATTCCATTTCGTTCAGCCAAACTACAGCCGGTTTCTTAAAAGGAGCTAAATTTTAAATGCGAGAGATCTTCAGCCTCGCTTTTGAACAATAATTCCTTATATCGTTAAAGTTTTCATTCGTAAATGGCTTAATTTTTTCTAAGCTGTCATTCCATAGTGCATCTCATGATGAATAACTTAATTTTCCAATTCTGCAATTTATTGATTAAGTGGTTTTTTCAATTTTTTTGATTCATGAGATTCTCTTATATTGAGATGAGCAGCATAGAACTTAAGAGAACATTCTTTTTACATAAATGCTCCTCAATGTTTGAAACCATGCATAGCTTCCCTCGATTCGTGAGCATCCCTCGAAGATGAAATATTCTACACCTCGATCTAGATAGATAGCACGGTCGAATACTGTTATTTGACATGAGATACTCATGTTGAGTTAATATGTTCGTGGGGTCCGTGGATAAATTACCTCTTTCCTTTATAAGCCTTGGCCTTTCTTGTGCTACTACGTCTATTTTTAGATAGTCTTCAGTGCATGATAGTCATTTCTTTCGTATCTATGAATTTAAATGTTAACAGTTCAAAGTTTTATTCCGTGTCACTCCTTTATTATATAAATATTTACATTCTCTCCTAGTTCTCCATCTCAAGCTTCTTACCGGCAAATATAGATTGGAAGTGATAGAGTATTACCAGTGAGAATACTTTATTACAATAACATGTTAATACCCAAATATATTTTTGTTTTTTACAGTGTGGAGACAAGATATATGTAACCTGAGCAGATATTTTAGGCCGTTTTCCATTCCGTGATTTATCACTCTCGTAGATTCCATGTTCCGTTACGTGTTATCTAAGGAACTCTGCTAATCGCTATTATTTACAGCCAGATTGGTTGGCCTTTTATTCACACGTCTAAAATTTCAGCAGTTTAATGAGATTAACCTTTAAATCGAGCGTTCTATTGTTTTCGATGGCTATTTATAAAAGTATATTTTTTTCAAACAAGTGTTCAAATTGGCCTTCACTAGTGCACCGACATAATTATTGTAGCCACGGTATTGAAGCTGATTACGAGTTTTGAATCAGTAACTCACTAAGAAACTGAAATTTTAAGATGTAGTCCCTGTGAATTAATAATGCAACACTCGTCATGCTAATTGATTTTTTCATTAATAATATTACCAGGTACTGCCATAACTTGAGCACTCATCGTAATGGGGCGACAGTTTTCTCATTAAAAAGAGAGCAATCGGTATTTAATTAACCAGTGATGACAAGCGCAACGTTGGCTCTGTCTATAAAACATTTACAATATTCATGCTGAATCTGAATATCGTCCTGATTTTCCTGAATGTAAGATTGACAAGGTAAATGTTTATCAGTGAATGTGTTTGATGCCATACCCCTAACTTGGATACCCGATCGTATTTTGTTTCCTATTCTGATGTTTACGCGAAGCAATGGAGCAAATGGGTACGGCCTTCATCTAATGCTTAAGAAATTGCATCGAGTAAAAAAATGTATAATTTCTCGAAACAGATGATATTAATCTTTCTGCCTCAAACTTTTTTCTGAAGTCTCCTTTCAAATAGCCATCTCTCACATTAGTTGGGTTTTAAAATTTTTTCTAGTTTTTTCATTTGCCTTTCTTGATGTATTCTATGCAAATGTTCAGATATAGAGCGTGAAGTCTTTAAAAAGAGATACAGGAGAAGTGCTAGGGAAATTTTAAAATTATTGAGTAAATGTTGTCGGGTGAAAGGATGACGATGATATAAAGGAGGATGTGATCAAATGAATGCTTAATATAGTTATGAGCTTATATTTTCATTAGGAAGACGAATTTAACCGATTTTAGGATGTTATACCTAGATTATTATAATTACTTTCATCTACATCTACGAAACACCGTGCAAGCCACCACTAGGGTGTGCGGTATGGGGTGATTCCAGACCAGACATGAAGCCCCAATCCCAGCTGAAATCAGAAGAGAATCATAAGATAATGGTGCGCGGTCAGACCAGAAACTAGAAGAGTGCTACGTAGACAAATATGTAGCCATACAGTACACTACTTAAGATTCGACTAATGGTTAGTGTTATTATTAATGCGACAGATATATGGCACTAAAAGGTACTAAATCATGCAAGAGTTTATCATGCTGAAAATACATGTGAGGTTAGTAGCTAATAATGATGTTAAGATATTTAGCAAAAGTACAAAAATCTATGTTACCTAGTCAGAGTCAGAGTTTTCTAGAACTGATCTATCGCGACTATTATGGTCCCATATTGTACATGGAAAAAAGGCATTTTAAGCTATTGGTTCGGAAGCCAATTTCCTTAATCTTATGCCTGTGATCGTTTTTTACCATAATAGTATGGTTCTTGTAAATTATGTTGAACTTCCGGAAAAAAATAGTCTACATCAAACTTTCGTAAAAAATCTAATCTATATTTTCTCCTTCGATTGGATAGAGCTTCCCACCCTTGTTCCCTCAAACAATTCATTAACACTGCGATATTTATCGTAACAAATCTAGCTGCCTTCCGCTGTATTCGTATTTATATCTGGAACTAATCCTACTTTGTAAGGGTTCTATATACTAGCGGCGTACTCCAAGTGAGGTCTCACGACAGAAAAATAACATCGCTCCTTCACTTTCTCGTCACACTTTCCTAGTATTCTTTTAATAAATCCCTATTTACAATTTGCCTGTCCGCAAATTTCACATATGTGCTTCCCCCAAGAGAAGTCCTGAGTAAAGGTCACACCTATGTACGTAACTCACTCTACATTTAATAGTTCGGCTTGATTAATTGTGTATGTTTAGCTGGGCAAGTTGTTTTCTCTCCAAAAATTCATAACCACGCACTTTTTAAAATATAATTTTAACTGCCAAGCATCGCACCATTCGTTTATAGCATCTTGGTATTTCTTCACTGCAATTCTATCAGACTCAGTGTTAATATCCCTGGATAATACTGCGTCGTCCGCGAAAAGTTGAATTTCGCTCGTAACGACGGTGATGGCATTATTAATACAAAAAAGGAAAACTTATCATTTCTCCTCGTAATTATGTTTTACCTAGGCCAGTGGAGTAAAATACAAGTACTTGTGTTTCCATTTCACGTAAGTGGAAGACAGGTGCTAAATAGCAGTTCATCTTTCCACATGCATATGTACTCTTTCAGCTCGGTGGCTAACATCAAAGTGCTTCTTTTACGTTCCCAAGCAACATTTTCTGGAGGCCAACAAACCGTAAAATTGAGACATGGTCGAATGGACATAACAAGATCCCATGCACACAAAAGTAACAAGAAAATTTCGCCTTTGAACTTATATTAAACCACAGGTGTAGAAAATGAGAAACATTGAAAGCAGCATATGTGTACGACACAAACACTCACAGTCCCCGAAAGACAGAATTGCAATTCGCTCTAAACTCTGGAGTCAAAGAGCGACTTTTTTGGGTTAACTTGTCAGCCGGGATGAAAGGTTGGGTCGGCTTCAGGAAATATGGATTGGTACAGAGTACGATAGTACCACGAAACGAAATAATCTTTTTTTCATCCTGGTGAAGAAATCATGCACTATGGTTGAAGTGATTTCATTTTCCTCATTACACCATTATTTGCCATGGATACGCAAACTTTTACTGAAATGGCGTTAAGTGAGTATCTGTGGGTATAATCCATACCAGCTTCGACAGATGAAGCAAAAAGATCGTCTGTCACGGATGATGTATACTGGAAACATGATTATTATTTGACTATTCAATGACACGAATATTTTGCTAGTATATATCAGAAAAAAGTAGAATAACCATTAAAAGATTATATATCTTTTCATCAATGATAGCTTGTTAAATATATTGATAGTATATTCCTACGAAGATACATGAAGTATTGACGGAGTAGGTATTCCTTCAGGCAGGATTAAAATTTAACTCTTAAGGAGCAGAATTTTCTTCAAAGTTATAAGACGAAAAAATTGTTGTAATAAAAATCTGAAAACTATATGGCATAATTTGAGAAAATCGGAGGAATAAAGCAATTACTTTCTGATTCTAACTGCCCATTTTAACTTGAGAATTATTTTGTCGCGCAAAATGATTCATTGATCTCTCGTGGGAAAGAGTGGTTTTATACAGGCGGTATGGCGTTGTTGAACTACAGGAATGAAAGGTAAATCTGAATTATAAAACTGATGCACCTCCAAATAAATGAAGGTATAATAAATGTCCAGCAAATTCAGGTAGATATGATTCAAATTATAAATTATTTACAGAATATTATCCCTTGTGAGAAGAAATTAATTTTTGCAGATCTTAGGAGAATCTTACTAACCTCATGATCTTAAAAAATGATAGAAGCATTTACATAGGCATTTTAGAATGGCTTCACACCAGAAAAAGCTCATTCAGGGAATCGGTATGACGCCATCAATTATTGGATTCTCAATTTTACAGTCATTCAGATAGATATTTTATTTCACCGACTGAATCATTCTCAGTAGTCTTGGAATAAGAAAGAGTTCGATTGTCACTTAACCTGAAGTATAAGAACTCCTTATCGTTTATTCTTAAGTTGATGAATATAAGGGAAATGGTTTGCACAAGAAAGGCAAGATATTAAAATCGCGCGATAACACGACTTCTAATCGCTATGGAATCAGTAAGCAAATGAAAAGGAATTGGATTTAAATTTTACAAGATGACGTACTTAAAAATTTAGCGAACGTTAATGAATCATCCCACATTACAACTGGTAAATCATTAGAAATATTTGAAAGAGAGCGTTCCTTGCCTGTACGGTAGTGTACAGAGACCAACAGAAGAGCGTTTTTGAGAAATAAAATCGTCAGGCACGCACTTATCCACCGGCAGCGGTGTTGAAATGTTCACAAAATAAAGAACGTAGAATTGAATGGTAGAGATTAAGCAACAAAGTGGCCATTCCAAAGCGTAATCCCTCAGGTGAGCCATTAAAAATTCACCGCTTCATCATAGGCACAAAGAAATGAATATTTCAGTGAAGTCGTTCAAAATCCATGGTATCAATACAGAGCTACTGAAGCAGATCTCATTAATATCAGGAAAAAAATCCCATAGTGCTAACCTCGCTCGGTAATTGAGGTTAAAATGGATAAATATTCCATGTTGATTAATAATTCACATCCAAGTGTGTACCCATCAACCAAAAATCTAGCCTAGTCTAATAGTACTGGCAGGCATTTCAATGAAAATTCCTGATTTGAATTGATTTATCATTTTTTACATTGTCGAGAGCTCTTAGTTTTATGGACAAAACTCGTAACGTTGAATAACTCTTTCATAAATATTACCTTACAGATTAACTTTTTATATGGGGTTTTTGCATTATAAATTGGCTGTTGACAACAAAATCTGTGTGTGAGGATGAAATACAAATAGTTTTCTATGACAATGTCAGCCAACATCCCAAGTGTAATGCGTTTTACTTTTGCATTTTATTTTTGTCATAGAAGATGGTAGAGTTTTTGGTCAGTAAGAATGAACGCTTGATTTCTTGGTATTTCATATTCTCTCGGTAGAATATTCCGGACTTTTGCAAAAACTGCATTGTTTTCAGTAGGGCAATTCATGCTTGTTCCGCATCGAAGGAGGTTTGACCGGTATAAAAATCCAAGTATTGAACATAATAATAGCTAAATTGAGCGTGTATTTATCTCATATACATTGCCCACAATGCATTTAATGACTGGAGATGGCATGTCTGAAAGTAGCGACATTCAACGTCGTGATGATATACTTTACAATTAGTAGGATAAATCTTTCCCGGCGAGTGTTGAATCTGAATTCTTCTCGAGTTTAACACCGGGTCAGCTCTTCAATTTCCTCCGACGTTTCGAAAAGCGTCTCGCTCATCATCTTATTAACCCTTGCGATGAGTAGAGAGTCAATCGTTGAAACATAGGCAGGGATAGAGGACCTGACCAGATGTTCCCCTTGCCACACACCTTCAACGAGGCTTCAGTGTACTGCGTGAATGTTAATCAGCTTACCCGAGAAGAAATAACTTTCATATATTTAATAATTAGTGGGTTTTATGAAAATATCACAGACGGGAAGGGCAACTGATTGCTTCACGTTTAAGAGAGATGGATTGGTAACCAGAAGAAATAAACTTAGTAATCGTATAAATTACGTGTTAATTAATTTACATGACTTAGCGTTGCAATGGTTTATTATTAAAAAAAATATGAAAAAATAGTTAAAAGCCATGAAATCCTTTAGCAAGGCTGCATAAAATATATGCTCATAAATTTATAGTCTGATATTCTTCACTTCGAGAATTGAAAATTTATAAATTAATTAAAGTCGTAAATTTATTCAATGTTAAACACAAATATTAGCAACAGACGGAAATGTGAAGAGTGCAAAAGAAAAGGTTCTTCTTATACTTTCAACCATTGGTACACAGTTAATTCTCGGAGACAACAGTGTTAACTTTAAGCACACTGAAGCATAATAGTTTAAACTTTTGAAATTTCGACACAGGCCAACACAGGACCAACAAAATTCTCATAAAAGTTTCTTCCCAAGAGACAGCGATATTAGATGCATTCAAAGGAAATTTAAGAGCTGCTGGTCTTCTCTTGAATATGCCTGATGTCATAGCGACGCTTATTAAGAATATGTAAAAATAGTGAGGAACGTAAAATAACTATTTTTAGTGTAGAGGAATAAAAATGACTATTTTTCGTGTAGAGGAACGCATAACGACTATTTTTCGTGTGCATTAGAAAAGAGTGCAAAATATATCCTTCATGTTTGACCTCTTAGAAACATGACAAAACGAAGCCAGCTCTGATTCTTGAAGTCATGTTTAAAAATGGAAGAACTGGCTCCTCAACATTAAATTTCACTATTCTACTAGTATATAGTTTTTTATCGCTAAAAACTTTTCCTCACGCGATTAGGTGATTTGGTCTAAAGACAATCACACGTTATTCCTCTCTTATTGTTACAAATATACATTGTACCACCAAGCTTAGATTACGAATCAGATGAGAAAATATTGGCGTTTCACAAGCGGTTACAGTATCGCAATCGATGAAGTACTTGAAACATTCGAAATTCAACGACTAAAAAACTTTTCTACTATAAGAAACCTATGTCCCGGTAAATTTATGATGCGATAAATTTAGCCAATAGTCAAGTAATCCACCATAAAAATGGCTTCCATTTTTTATCGAAAACCAAAACTAGTGACGCAAATCTCATGATCTTGGCACCAGTGAAAGAATGATTTTTATTCTTCATAAGAAGGCCAAATTCATAGAACTTTACGTGACATGAATTCGAGCTCCAACCGTCTAGAAGCAGTGAAACTGACGGTAATATTTCCCCGCGCGTGAAAGTTTCAAGTAGCTAATTTCGCGGATGCTAGGAGAGATTCATATCATGCTCTTCACGTTTATCTTAGCCACCGCGTCGTCCCTAATTCTAATCCAACATTCCCGTAATCTCGAAAGAGATCCTGATCCGTGAGTGGGATCGCACGCTAATCCTATACGCCTTTCTCTCCCTCTCCCTCAGTTGATTAAATAACCGAAGAGAGCGCGGCAGAGCTCAAGACAAATGCTTCACCCCCTCGAAGTCGGTCTAAATAAGGCAAACCACGCCGTGTGAAAGGCGGGGACGGGGAGGAGGGAGAGGTGGAGGGATACAGGAAGGGGGTTGATGAGGGGCGGGGAGGGTCGCGGATTAGCAGAGGGCAGGAGGTAGGTATTTAGTGCAAATCTAGACCGGCTGCTCCGAGCCGCCATTGCTCATAAGAGAGACGGGGAAGTGAGCTATGGAATTTCATTTCCTCCCACGCCCTAGAGGCAGCAATCTCCCCACTGCTAGCCGCACTCAGATCCAACACTCGTGCGTGTACAGGCCACAACCGGCGCGGGGGGGAGGTGGGGGGCGACAGACGGTTCACTGTCGGCGCCGTAACACCAGTAAACTTAGACGAGGGCCTGAACGACTAGCATTCGAATAATACTACTCTCGATGCCAAGAGGATTTCCTTGGGCGCACATGAGCCCTAGACCAATTAGCGCGTTTTGCCCAACAACTTTTCCCACTTGGCTCGAATAATGACGCTTTCGACATGGCGTTCAAGCGCAAATAGAGTGAACAGTTGTGAAACCTAATTATACTCGACTATCGTTGATGTCGTATATTTTTTCCTGTAAATATAGTAAGCAGACTGTAACTAATGTTATGATATTATTTTAGTTTTGCTTTGTTCCCACAGAAATGGAGGAACATATTGCCATATTATGATGTGTATTAAATTTTCTCGGTAACTGCCACTTGGGAATGAAAAACGACTTTCATATAGGTAAGATAGGGAAGAGTATAATTTAATTAAGGAATATCATTCACCATGCGAGCCATATTTATTCTATGTCACAAAGTCATATGATGGATTTCTATGATCATCGAAAGTCTGAAGGGGAATCCTTACGATAACATTTGTCTACTTTCACCGAAATGTATCGAGGGATCTAAGGTTTAACATCCAATCCGACGGATGGATTACATCACATGAAAACGTCCCCACATGAGAACTAAATACTGGGACGTAACGCAGGCCTCTTCAAAATGCTGCTACTTAGCACTTTTTCAACATCTCTTCGGCACCGGTCTCTCTCCTAATTATCTCACGGTCGAGGGTTTGAGCCCCACCAGAGTTGATATTTCACCACTCAGGACAGTTGTGTATGTCGGCTGTAAACTTTTAAAACATCCGATTTATAAGGACCATTGAGCTCATTTTGGTGCTAAGTAAGCAAATCAATAGACATGAAAAAATGCTGAATATTGGGATTCACTGCGGACTTAAGTGGTATTAACGCGCAACACAATTTTTAAAATCAGTTTACACAACTAACAAGAGATCATCGTCGCGTGACTAAAAAAGGTTCTATGTAGCGAGTGTATAGTTGCAAAATGAGAGTTCAGTTACACATTTGAACTGTTATATATATGGATATAACCGGATATATGACCCATACTAAGGCGTCTGCATCAAAATTTAGAGCGGTGAAGATGGAATAAACATAATATTGGTGTTACCAGTCTATGTCAGATCCAGTAAAAAAATTACCTCTAGGGATCAAAGACCACAGATCCAAGCTTGCTCAAGTCTAGGTAGTTCTTGTATCACGATAGCGATGGAAAAAGCTTTATTTTTCTCATTGCTACATACAATTTTACGCATGCTCAGTTCAAAAATTTAAAAAAAATCCTAAACCCCACTCCTAGAAATGAGGAGAACACAATACAGGTAGAGTTACACATGACGGACATTAACAGTGTCAAGTGAGGTCTTTCAGCCTTTGAAAAAATCAATTTGTAACGAGTCCTAAAATATAGAAGGTTTAGAAAAAAAACTGTGTCCACGTTTTTAATCTGGTGGTAAAACATGAAAAAGTTAATAAAAGTTAAAAATACTTTATCTTTAAGTATTAAGAACCTCTAACTCAGTCATTGCTTGTTCATTCCTAAGATCGGTTGACTGCAGACCTCCACCCTTCCCTATCTAATGCAAATTCCTTTATCTCCTGACATCTCTTCCTGCATACTTTTCTCTTCATCTGGTCCATGAACATATTCCTGGGTCTTCCTCTGGGGACTTTTTCCTCTATTTTACCTTCAATTATGTTCTTCACCAACCCATGGTTTCTCAGGGTGTGTCCAATTCGTCTGGTTCTTCTTTTCTCGATGGTGTATCATATGGTCCTTTTCTCTTCTACTTTTCTATGCACTTAATCATTTCTTATTTTGTCCGTCCATATTATGTATCTTCACCATCCTCCTTCAGCACCAGGTTTAGAAGGCTTCAAGTCTTTTCTGGTCATCTTTTCCTATGGTCCATGCTACTGATCCATAAAGTGCCACGCTTCACCTGAATGTTTTCACATACTGCTTCCTGATTTGTTGTCCTATCTTCTTTGAGCACAGCAGTTGTCTTTTTCCTGTGAACGCCCTCATAGATTAGGCTAGTCTCCGCTTGATGTCCGCTGTGCTTCTTCCATCCAACGTGTTGGTACTTTCAAGATAAGTGAAGGAATCCTCTTGGTCTAATTTCTCTCCTCTCAGGGTGGCTTTTAAATTCAGCTTCTATCTTCCGTATACTAGTATTTTTGTCTTTGTTTTATTTATTTTCATGTTACACCTCTATCTACATTATGATATTGACATGGATGCATGTATGAGGAGAAAAGTTACCTGTCATTGTTACGGGGGATCGGGTTGATGTGGTGGCTAGAGTACTCGCCTACCACACGAGCGGCCAGGGTTCAAATCCCTGCAGAGGCGGATGTTTTTCAGAGGAACCCGATCCCTACTTGAGTGTCTTGTGGAGGGCACTTAAAGTAGAGTACTCCGTCTGTCGGATGAGACGTTGAGCCTCGGTAGCCTTGGCGCCTTTCGTTAAGAGCAGGCTAATGCCGACGCCGGGTTTCTATCCACCCTTCCTTCTTTACCTATCCCCTATGGCGCAAATGACCTCAGCCGTCGGTCGCCTCCCCCAAATATCCTATCATTGTTACCCCTTTTACAGCAGGTATCTGTTTCCCGTTATTTCAATATATTTATTAAGGTCCCGAGAGGACAAGAAACATGCATAAAGTTAACTGCTATGCTAAACGTTAAATGCTAATAGTGATGAATATATATTACACGAAATAAAAATTTAGTATATATACATTATTAAATCGTTCTCAGAATAAAACAAATTAAAGTCATACATGTATAAATTAAAATATGTCATATTTATAGCTCCCTCCAAATTCTTTATGGTTTAAGCCACAAAACTCACTACATTGGATTAAGAGAAACATAATTCGTACAGAAAAAAAGAAAAAGCAATCTGAAGGAAATTTTGAGTGAATAAAATATAAATGAAATTATCACTTTTTTATTGAAGGGGATGTGAGAATAAAACAAAATAAATGGTCCAAATGTTGTTTAATAGAGACTATCTAAAGGAAGGCGGGCACGCAGAATTAGTACTGCAAAGAGAGGATCAATAGGTCAAAGAGGAAATGGAAAGAGATAAAAAGCAAAGGTCAACCGAAGAATTTGCTTAAGGCCACGGCGGGAGGAGTCAACGATTCGGAAAGTTGTCGAGGTCGCACGAATCTGGGTTACGGGATTGCAAATTGAGACGAAATCATTTGTGAAAGTGAGGGATTTCGTTAGGTGCGGTATTTCGGTCGAGATCAGAGAGAGGCGGAAAGGAGTTTTGATAAAAATCCTCATGTACACGTATATAAACATATATGTATGTATATGTATGCAGATCCAAATTCAAACATGTAAGTTAAAATACTCACACAAATTTCCCTTAGACCGCAGCTTTGATTCCTATCGGACTGGTTCCGCTGGACGTGCTCGGCTGTTTTTGACCTCGCCAGACTTTTACTTCGCGAATTGCAAATGTCAAGTAGGGATTGCGAAACGATCGCTACTAGTAAAGACTTTTACTGCGAATTCACCTGCAAATCTCTTGCTTTAAAGCAGCTAAGATGTTGTCTGTTACTTCGGTGACTTGGCCCACTAGACCTCCAAATAAGTTTTTTCATTTTATTACTAGTCTATACATTTATATGTATTCTATGTACGATGAATTTTTTCCACCCTTCGTCAGGGTTTGTACATACGAAATCAGTGGAACTTCAAATACACCAAAAACAAATACATGCATTTGTATGAACAAAAAATACTGTATCAGGTCACAAACAAATAAGCAAAAATATTATCGCTTAAAAATTATGAAGCATTATTTGAAAATTATGGTCATAAAATTGTTTAAATGTCCTTTCAAAAAACAATCTTATCGACATAAGCTTAGCAAAGACAAATCCGATTATTTGAGGCCATTAATATTTACTGTCATAATTGAAATAATGGAAAACAGAAATGAAACTCTAACATTTATGACACGTGCCTTATCGGTTTTAACTTATACTTTGAAATTCAGAGATCGATAATTAAAATTAGGACGGTTAAAAATTTTGAAAATCAATTTTTTAACCATCTTACCTACCTCCCCCGACATTTGTTGCTTTACCGGTTTTATCGCTTGTAATCAATTTTTTAACTTATTCATTGCTTAATTATTTCAGTGTTTTACCCTTTCTTTCCTTTTAACACAGAAACCGTACGATAACAGTAGTTTTACTTAAATATATTTCAAACTCTTTGTACATTGACAAACATTTTTATACTAATTTATCTGTTTGAAGATTTTTAATAACTGCAATCACTTACATATTTTAAACAAATTCAATTCCATTCAATATTTTATTGACTTCAACACTTTTTTTAAGTTCTTTATTAAATAATATAACTATTTATACATTCATTTCTCTATTTATCTACTATAACTTGTTACATTTCTAAACAATGTATATTTTTGTATTAAATCCAAACCTAATACTCATCACTATTGTACCCTGTACTATATATGTACTTAGACAGCTAACGATTATTTAACGCTCGGGGAAAAGCCAGCTCATCAAATGCAACCAAGTCCCACATCGGATCAATCCTGACAACGGTGGACCACCAAGAGGACCAGAAAATAGAAGAATATTTTGGCCTACGTGCCAACGCTAACCGTAGAATACTTAATAGGAAAAAATTATAAAAACCAAAGAAATCATGCACTCTATAATGATGAGCCCTGGTCGGGTAGGAGGGGGCCACTGGTCCTAATTTGGGCCAAGTAAAGTAAGGACCTAGTCAAAGTCAAAGGCATTGAAGTATATTTAAACCACAGTCTAGACGTTATAAGTGTAATCCATTATATTTTTTGAGAGAAAGAAAATTGATCTGCAAGGAAATATTCTGATTCTCCCGTTAAATACCTTTGAAAAACAAAATTCGGTCTATGCACAAAATATTGAATCTCGAAGAATTTGAAATTATCTTCCAACTAATTCGTCAATTAGAAATATTCCCTGAAAGTTTCAATTCTACAACTTGATTCGTAAAGTCCAGGAAATTCTATCAAATATATTTGCAAAAAGCTGATGTTTTTCTGTCTCAAGTCGCGTATCGTTCAGGAGAGAATTTTACTCCTTATCAAACAAACGTGTTTACGGCGGTTGCTGCAGAGGGCGTAAAATACTTAACGGTGGTGTGAAAGTTTCACTTCATAAAGTCTGGTTTGGCTTTGCTTTAGACCCAGTTTATGGTTTCAAATGAACATATTTCTATTAATGAGTAACTTAAAATGCAGCCGGCGCGGCAGCAAAAGGGCTCGCTCCTTTGCTATCGGCGTGTGCCACGTTCACTTTCTAGCGTTCCCAATTCGGCTCTTTCCGTAAAGCTAATAAAATCGGAAGACTATTCTAGTGCATGGGCTTCGTGCTTTTGTCTCAAAAATAACATCTCCACCAATTGCAAGACTAATTTATTGCATATTAGATACATATTGCAATTAAATTTATGTTTCTTGTCTTTTTACTAGTTTTTCTGTGAATGGCTGCTGGTGTCTCAAACCTCACTTGATATTTATTTGTCGACAACGGATGTTTAAGTAAGTCAAATTTTCTTAAATGTAATTAAAACGAGAGAAGCATGCATGGAATTTCAGTTGGTACCTATGTCAATGCGCTAACAAATTGAAACCCAAGTCAAAAGGCTCAGAACAATGCGCCCACGCATAAATTGCCGCAAAACGTCAACCTGTGGAGGAAATGATCCTACGTCCGCAACTCTTATATTCACGGTACAACTCATAGCCAAGCTCACGCTATATTTGTGTATCCGATACTTGGTTTTTAACTAATATGCATCTAAAAATCTGCATAAAAATTATATTAAGTTAAGTAACAAAACAACGAAGCTTACAACGAGTGAAATATACGTTGCTCAATGCTCAAAAATGAAGAAAATAATGCGCGCCACTCTACAAAACTTCAAGAAATAATCCTCGGAGAATTTTTAGATGAAATTCCAAGTCATTCAGGTCTTACGCGAGAGAGCTCCCGGGCGAATCTTCGACAATAGAGTCTTTACTGGACACAAACGGCAAAGTGGTCACCAACAGTATCAACAAAGCCAATTTATTAAACCGCTATTAAATACATTCCTCTAATACATGTCACCATTTCATCTCCCAAAAACTTACATCTTTACGCGGCTGGTGACCTGACACCCCCTGCCGCACGCCCATGCGGCGGCTCGCATGGTATTATGTAGATATAGATGTAGTTAAGAGATTCTGGAGTCTGAATGAATCACCCTGCAAACCTCACATCGCTCTTTTTGCCAAGGCACTACGCTGCTATACTTATTATATAAACTCGTTCTCTTGAAGCAGAAATTAATTTTAAAATCAGGACCTGGTAAAGTAGCGTGTGAATAGGATTATTAGGAAGTCAGGAAGCAATTACTTAATAATACTGACTTGGTCCGAGGTCGAGAACTCGAGGATTAATATACGGTGTTGTCGTTCCTTCACTTATTTACTCCTCGGCTAACTTTTGATACAGTGCGAATATATCACACAGTTATGCTAGTTCCCATCTCAATCAGCATATCATCCTGCAAGCCACCCTAACTTAGCGAAACGAATAGAGTCCGGATCTTTAAACATAAAAAAGGGATCACGTAAAACTGGGAGCAAGCGGAAAATCATGGATATTTTAACGGATAGGAAATTGAAAACGCATTTAATGTGTGAGAGTAATGGATTGAGTTAAATTAGAAATTACAAGTAATTTCCCATTAAGGACGATGTAAGCTGCATCATAGGTACTGATATATATCATGAGCTTGCTCCGATAAAACATTTTTGAATACATTTAAGAACTGATTCCGTCGAGTATGTGTTGATAATCTAGATTCACAAGCATATAATTTCAACTCAGCAATTTTTATCGGCAGTTATTCTTCTAAATGAATTAAAATTTTCAGCTCACTAATTTTTTGTATCTATCCACTGAAATAGCGAGCAAGAATAACTGTTTTCTAAAATTACAAAGGGAACTTGAACTATTAGGTGACACTCCAGTTGTCAAAAACAATTAAATCACAGGTGAGATACAACATAGCAGGCAACACTCTCAGATTAGATTAAAATCGTAAGAGTACCTTCCTTGCATCCCAATATCCACATTGTGAAATACTGTAATAATATTGGTTAAGCCCAGTGAGACGGCTGGAATTGATCCACTACTACGCACTAGAATAGATCTAATGCTTTATTCTGCAGGAGATAACATCACAAATAATGAATAAGAGAGACTTCACGATGCGAATAGTCATGATCTCCTTGATGAATTCTACTTTTTTCTTATACTAGCCTAATATGCGTATTGTGAATATATCGAAGGACGAACAAATATCAAATGTTAATGAAAAATTGACTGAAGTTATTTCTCAGGATTAAAAAAAAAGATTCAAGGAGTAATATACAAACTCCTTGAAAATAAGTACCTAGAAACACTCAAACCATCACCTGGTTTCATGATTGTTTCAGCATGTTATACCAGAAATACTATTTCTCTAAATAACTACAGTTCTGTAGAAGAAAAAATACGCCATCTAATAATTACAGGGCAATCAAATACCGTCTGTATCTAAGAAATTATCGCATGCACAAAAAATCTACACGATGCACAATCCTTCAGGTTCATGAAAAAATTAATAATAAAGAAAATAGAAGCATTTTATAGGGATACCAATTGTTTATTAACCAGGGCTTCGAAAATGACAATTCAAGGAGTATTTTTTTTCAGAATTTACAGATTCTCTTCAGAATTTTTACCCCCACGAAATGCATACGTTCATCTGATAAGTATCTCCCGTAGACAAAAGTGTAGGGTATGAATACTTTGAGTTTCTGCCGTTTATAATTTCTTATTTTCAGGAATAATCGCAGATTCCTAGCACTAAAGAGTAGCTTGAGAAATATAAATCCAGATGACAGAACGAAATTGATCCGTTCCATGCAAATGAAATAGTTGAATACCTAATGAGAAATAGAGTGCACAACACGTAAAGGACGTTTTTGACGGTACATTGGCTCTCACGTCATCCATTTCTACTATTAGCATATAGATGAAACACTCCACTGAAAAATAAATGAAATATGCATAAAAGACCTCGCTTTGCTGAAAACAGGCGAGGCTTTTGCGAGTCATATGAGTACCAAGGTAAATACGAATATGGTGTAAAGTGATATCACAATAGTGAAACCTTCTAATTACAAAAAAATGTATGATAAATAAATATATCGTCCGTATGCCAGAGCATCACTTAAAAAAATGTGCAGTCAAGTACGTTTGTAATTTGTTTCCAGGTAAACGAAATTCACTGAATTCAAAATAAAAATAAATTATTATTACGTTAAAAATGACTCGTAAAACGGGTGTGACACTGACAAAAGGCAGTCGCGTATGTATGATAATTTGAATTACGAAAACATTTTACCGCACAATTGGTTTTATGTGGCAAGAGTTTCTTAATAACTTTGTTTTTGTTTATTTCGTCCGTCGATGATACAAAGATTCTTGAAAACAGAGTCAAATATGCAATTTTCCTATCGATAAAAAAGTGAGAAAAATAATTAGTTACATTGCATTAGTAATATTTCATTAAGGAGGAGACGTGATTGATATCGTTTTTATAGTATTATTAAGAATTAATATTTAAAACACTGATGAACACCAAAGGAATTTTCTTCCGAATATTCTATACGCCTAGCAGATGAATATAACAGTTGAATATGTGATCGATGTACTCAAAATTAAATTTTGGAATATTATAGCTAAGCAAGTAGCAAAACTAAAGCTTTAATATATCTGGACACCTGAATATAAAATATTTGAGCAAAAACATTACTATAACCGGATTATATGTATATTGCGACTATATTTTAACCATGTTATAACTGAAACTGCCTAAAAATATTAGGCACAGCTATGCTCATATCTGATAATGAGTTGACACTCTTTGAATGAGCATTAAATGGCTACTTTAGAATGAGAATTAATGAAGTGTTTTTGCGATGATACGTTTAACACGAAGATCGTGAAGCAGTACATTTTATTTCAATAAAAAAATTAGTAAATATACTTTTGAAAAATAAAGTGAAGATACTGCACAATATAATTTCGTTGAGTTGCTGTATTAACTAGAATATATTTTTAATGATGACTTTCTGAGTACAGTTAAATGCCCTCTTAACGACCACTCCTATCAAGCGACTAACCCTCTCAGCGACCATTTTTTGGGGCGGTGGTCGGTGGTTGCTTAGTTCAGGTTTCACTGTATGTGAACATCAAATTAATATACATTGAAATATCCTAGCAATAATTAAATTATGAGGAAATAAATTCCATCAGTGTAAGTTTATCTAAACCGTTGCTTCAAGAGAGTTTTCAATTTTTTTTTCAAATGAGCCGCCAGTTCATTGGCATAATACCTACTCCTAGAAACCGAACCATTGTGGAACAACCATTTTTTCCGCGGAACCGACGGTGGTTGCTTAATACAGGTTTCATTTTATCATCAAGTAAATATAATCAACTTGGTTTATGCGGTGGAATGCTTTGCAAATACTTTGGAAGAAAAGAAGCGAGGTTATTAGGTAATGCTGAATTAGTTCTATAAAATTGTAGGCCTAAAACGTGCGGTTTATAAAAAGGTAAGTGTGCTATAAATAATTCAGGAAATTTCCACAGTATGTTAGTGTGAATAACATTAATTGTTAATAGTAATACTCTCGTATATTTTACGCTTTTGAATAATTACAACCTTTCAAGGCTGAATGGGTCCATTCCCTATATGTAAATACATTAACTCTGGCGTAAAAGTTCATCGTGTTGACCGTCACACTGTAGTGCATATTACTTATTTTAACTTGCTTAAATTCCAAAAAAAATACACGTATGTGAATTCAAGCGTAAAATGCTCACAGCTCTGCAACCAACCACAGTTTACACGATAAAATGATTTTATGCACAAATAATTTACTTCGTGATTACTCATGCCGAGGTTTTGGCCTGCATTAATTCCCTTATTACTTCATCAAATAGGTGAAATAACTACAAAAGCGGTGAGACGGTACTTAGGTTCTCGATTAACTCCTGAATTATGTTTTGCGAAAATCTATTCCAAGTAGGCTTCCAATGCAATATGAACAGGAAGAAGAATGAAATATGTAGCATTTATTTTTGCACAGCGCACAAGTCTAAAGAAATGAATAACATGAAAAACTAAACTAAAGACAAAAATTACGGCTATTCCTTCAAAGCTTAAATGCTTTACTGAGAGCTTGCAAAATAAGTTTCTAAGAACATTTTCAGAAGGGATGGCTAGAGAATCTTTTGTATGAGGTAATAATTACACTCTGCATTACTTTCTTACCTAGGTTTCCTGAAGAATATGGGAGAGTAAGTTATTTTAAAATATCAGGTACGAGTGAAAAATTCATTTTATTGAGGGTATAGTGGAACTTTGATCATATTTATGAAAACAAATATAACTTTTGAAGGATATTGAAAAGTCAGACGGAAAAGAGATAGAACGTTATGAGATATTCCATACGTAAGAATTAATGCCTTCACACATGAGCTCTACCAGAGGAGTAAGAAGTATGCGATAATGATAATTAGAAAGATATTAAGCGGATTGATATGCGAGAAGGTAGCGTTTTTTATTACAGCATATGAAAAATACACGAAAATATATACATTGCAGCATTTTTAGCAGTACAGCATTTTTAGAAGTTATTCAAGTTGAAAAGAAGGAATGGATCTTAAAAGAAAAATTAATGCACTAACAATGAATAGACTAATGACAAATAGTCCAACGCTAGTTTTTGTATGATCAAGAGATTAATCTTAGCTCTTAATCACAGTTATATTTACCAGGGCAGATTGAGTAGTTCTATTGCTCAGTCAACCAATAGTAAACTTTTCTCTAGGTTTTATCTCAATATATTCCTATTCGCGGTTTATTATGTTTTTAACCAGTGACCGTACTTGCGGAAAATATGTCGGCCACAGTGAGAATAGTTATTATTGGAATTTAAATAAATATCCATTGCTTTTCATTTATTTAAATTAATTTTCCAGTAAATAGTTCTCGATTAGGTAAAATCCTCGTCGGAAAAGAAAAAGAATAGGGAAATATATATATAAAAAAGAAATGATCCAGGCGTACAAAAATGTTAATTTTGACCAAATAAATAGTTCATGGATCTACGAGAAGCGCATTCCTAATACCTTGCTCCTACGTTAGAAAATATTCTTCATGTTATACATGTCAGTATTCGGAAAAAAAAGTTTCGAGACCATGTTCGTCGTTGTGGAAATAGTAAGAGTCACAATTGCATGAATCTCACGTTCCCGCACGGTGCTTTTTCTACAGAAATTCTATCAAGTTCCATACCGTAGGATAAATATTCGAAAGGGTTTTTAAATTCTCTGTGAAGGTAAAACGTTAAAATATCAAGGGAAATGGCTAGAGCCCATTAGCCGTGGACAGCAGTTGAGGGGAAGAAGGGAACAGAGAAGAATATTTCAGAGAGGATATTTTTTGGCTAGAAAAGAAAATTAATTGATTCATGCGCGCTCTTGTCAAAAATGCAGTAAAGTAAAAATTATGTAATTTCAAACTATTTAAATATAACATTCTTGAAAATGTATTCCAACTGTGTGATAAAAATTTGAAACAGACAAAGACGCTGTGCGATATGTTCTTTCCAAGGCTTGTTAGGAAGGAATAAGCGAGTAGGGTTAATGCACGATATCCGTTAAGTAGTGAATGACAGTCCGCATTCTTTGCCCCTTCTCAATAACTTTTGAATACCTAAAGGATTTTTGTCAAATCATGTCCAAATTGTTCTTTTGTATCCCATACTATCGTCATTGTGCTTTACTCTTGAGCGTCTTGAGACTTTGCCTTTTGGCCAGATTACCCCGGCTGACTCCCTTATCCACGAATTTTTCATCTCTCTGCGTGAAGTGAAACCTATTTAATCATCGTCCAAGAGATTTCATTACACATTCTTCAGTTCTCGGTCTATTATATGCTTTGGAATCTGTTACAGTGCATAGCTATGATTCCGTATTTCAAAGTGTATGTCATTAGTATACTACCATGTATAATATACTAAGAACACTATACAGGGTGGCGGTTATTTTTCAGAATTGAGATAAGTTATTCTTTCCGAGCGAGGAGGAGGAGAAACGTTGGCCAAAAAAGAATGCACTTTCGGGCTGAAATAGCTCTATTCCCATGGTAAATGCAATCGTAAAATCCTTCAGGACGAAAGTTTCATTAATTTTCATGTATCTTTTCGCGTTTCTAACTTTTGATGCTGCGCAGCTAGAGCCACCCATGAAGGGTGCCACATTGCTGCACCACAGGGGAATAGCCCGCAACATTCGCTTCTCCGCTAAAACCCTACCCCTCTTTCCCATTCCAGCATCGGAGAATGACGCGCCGCCCCTCTCTCTCTCTCCTTTCATAGGAAGGATAGTCAAAGAGAGTTGCCTCTTAAACTTCGATATGAGGCGTCGAAATCTGAGAAATCTTTATAAATATTCGGATGTTCACAATTATGCGAATGGGGGGATACATTACTCAGCATTATTATTTACTTTTATTAAATTTTATTTAATAAAAGTAAAAAAGAACCAGAACTATATGAAATACCAGCATTAAATCTCCCATAACACCAGTCGCTATATTTTTCATCTAAGATATGGCAACAACCGCAGCCCAAGTTCGTCTAATAGAGATATACTGGAATAGAAAAGAATATAAAAAGGCAAGAAAATCCAATTTGAGCATGGAAGCACTTAAAATAAGGTATTCATTATATTTTTGGGAAAATCGATGATTGTTAAATTAAAAAAGCCGGTCCAAAACGTAGGAGCTAACAGAATTGCTCCTCGGGGAAGGATGGACTTACAATCTGCAAAGAATTTTGGTCGCTGGACCAATTGTCAACGGTATGTTAACTAAACAAGCAAAGCGTGAACTTAAATATTTGAACATATTACAGCAAATACAGCCCTATTGCTTATAACACATTCACATAAGTACATAAATGCGAAACCATCATGTCATTCTCATTGGGGATAAGCAGGGGATAAGATTATAATACCTGGTGATAGGCTAGTAAATTTGACTCCGTTTTAATAATTTTCCACAAACTGCCCTGTTCTTGCTTACTGCTTTTGATTCGGTTACCCTTATAAATAACTTCATGCACGCCCTCCTATTCTGAAGCCTCCTAATATTCCTCTTATTAGTGGTTGTCTCTTCCTCACGCACAAGTGGCTCTCTCGGCCTACCCCGTCCTTTAATGCCATTTACTCCACTCTCATACGCCCGTTTCCTCATTTGGCACTGATCCATTCTCTCATCATTGCCAAAACAACAAAGCATACAAATTCAAATTAAGCCCATTACTGGAGCATCCAACCCACATTCTGTCATGGCTCAATCATTTTTAACCCCATCTATCCTACCTCTACGGCAAACGTGTCTCAGGTTCCTACTGCATTGAGCCTACGCTGGTGGGTAAACTCACATTTCAAGGTTTTGCCGCCGAATAATATCGTCGGGATGAAAGAAACGCAGATTTTTTAGGCAAACATACAATTTTTGACATGCCACACATGCAGCCATAGACTCCGCACAATCTTTTGCACACCTATTTATCACCTTGATCATTTTGTCATTTTCCACAATAATTCGACCAAAGGATACAAAATTGTCCACTTGTTCAATTACTTCATCAACACCCCTCATACAGCTATTATCTCGATTTTTCTTGTCAAAAACCACTTCTTTGATCCTGCACGCAGTCGTCCTATATTCATTTTTCCTTTCCTTCGATAAAGTGATACAGCAGCCTTTGCAATCCACATCGGCTTTCAGAGAGCAATGAAGCATCATACATATATAGCAAAACTCACACATATCATACGTTATGCCTTAAAAATATCACACCTCTATTTCTTTTCTCCATAATAGTTGCGAATGGACTGTTAAAGGATTACGTACAATTACGCCCCTGATTACGTAAAATAGGTTTTTGCACTTGTGCAAAATATCTTAACATCTTATCTATCTTATAATATAATACATCTTAAAATATCTTAACTACTAACCTCGTATACAATTTCCTGCATGATATGGCTCTTGCGTGATTTAGTGCCTTGAAGTACTATTTATCTGTCTCAGTAATTATACACAGAATTCGTATCTGAAGTAGGATACCTACTGCATGGTAGCATGTTCGTATAGTACGTAGAACTCTCCGTATTTTCTGGTCTGACCGCACACTGCTATCCTGACTGCTTTTGGCCTACACCTGGCATCCGGGGGAACGTAAGCGGTTCTAATTTCATCTGGAATGAGTGCTTCATGCCTGGTGTGGAATCATCCTGTACCACTCACCCTAGTATTGGCCCACATGGCGTTTCGGAGAGGTATATGTCTCCTGATTCAATCATTCTCCTAAATCAAATAATTACTTCAGCAGAGAAACTTACTCGCAGACGAGTTATCCTTCATAAAACACTCTAAACACACCTACACTTTCCCTCAAGATCCTCTTCCTTCCCGGACTTACGCCTTACACCCTTCTCCGGACTTACGCCGAACCCCTTCTCCCGAGTTCTCTGCACTTGTTCAATCCAAACCTGACCTTTCCAGCCTGCTTCGCCCTTCACACAACTCACCCACAGGTTTTCCCACAGCGTCACACTCAGACGCGAATATTTCAGCCACTTTCCTCCCCCACTGCCGACCAACCGGGAGGTTAGAAACCTCTCATCCTATTGATTAGACGAAGAGTAACTTGCTGTTCTACAAAATGGTCTGTCTTTTTCCCTTAATCACTTAAATATCCTCAAAGACGCCATGAAATTTGTCGGAATTCGCACCGGCGAGCGTTCTGAAAAAATCATCCTCCCAACTCCGACACTGACCATACTCTCGCATTAATTCCTTTCACGATGAAAAGGTCAACCCAAACCTCTATCTACCAATTATTCATTAGAAACATTCATTAAGCGCTTCCTTTCAAATCTATCTCACCGATATTTCCTTTGATCGTTGAAACCGCGAAGAAATCTCACATGTTCCGAATCTCTCGCCTGAAAAATAAATTATCAACAATAGTGATATCGTCATCATCAAGGCAGGTTAGGGATCCACACTTGTAGACCTAGAAAAGCACGATTACATCACCGCAGGGCTTCGGCAACTAAATGATTCCCGCTCCTACACCTCTCTCTCTTCCATGTCCTGATTTTCAAAAAGTAATCCTCTCATTCCTCCAAGAATACGGCCCAAACTTAGGCCTCTCCCACTCTGATATCGCCATACTTTCATTCGTTTATATCAAAACTACATATTTTTATATGCTACAGAAAATGCATACAAATAACAACTACGGTTCACCAATAGTCTCCAGCATCGATTCCCTACAGAATATATCTCGCCACTGGTTGAACGTTACCTTGTCTCATCTCTTTCCTCTATCATCAAGGATGCGTACCACTTTCTCGACCTTCTCCACGCCGTTTCTAATCCCCTGATGCCACTTTACTCATGGCCACTATTGATTTTACCTCCCTTTAAACCTTCATCCCTCACCAAAAGGCATAAACACTTAAAATTTCCATTTGTCTTAACGCCCACAACTATACCGTCCCTCCTCTAGCTTCATCATCTGCCCGGCAGAGCTTGTATTAGCAAAAATGCGTTCTCCTTTAGCAATGAAATTTGTCTTTCAAACTGGAGGCGCCATCATGGACAAACCCATGGTATCATTTTATGCTAACTTGCTCATGGGACACCTATAAATCACCTTTTCAGAAAGTCAAATACTCAAACCTCTCGTTTCGACGCGTTATATTGAGGAAATCCTTGGACTTTGGACTCACGGACGTGAATCATTATCTTCATTTATTTCCACTTTAAACTCTTCATTCTCAGTTCCCTTCACTTCTTCCATTTCTGACTCCTCAGTCACACTATTTGGCATGGTATCATCATCCAAATTAAAGACAGTAAATTTATTATATCAGTATACAAAAAACATACTAACCACGTGCGTATAATTCCACTTCAACAGCTCTCACCAATCCCCTATCAATCGCTTCATCCATAACTCGTTCTCTATCCTCGGCCATCGTATCTAAAACACCACCTCTCCACCACACCAACAAAGAATACACTGATATTCTCCACCACTCTGTCAGAGAACGTGGATGTGCGGACAAAGAGCATTTTAATTCATTCTTGTCCCCGCTACCATGTACACCATCCAGAATAAGAACCACCAACCCGGCCAACTCAACCTTGTCTCAACATTCTTCCCGGGATTGCACAAAATAAAAAAATAACTAAAAGACCTTCATTCTAAGATCAATAACCATAATTTTACTTCCCTCTTATTTCAATTTAACCTAAAGTTTCGTAAAAACGTCCGTCATACCTATGCGACATTTTGAAATCCACTGGATACCTCTCTCCCTCCAACCCACCGCAACCTGTCCATCAGTTTTCTCAACTTTTGAGTACCCTAGAAGCAAATTCTGCTCCCTACTCCGCCCCTCTACTTCCCCTTATCCAATAGATCGTCTTTTAGGGCCGACTGTACCACAAGTAGCATAATATACCGCCATTCATCCAACTTCTGTCCTGCCTATTACGTAGACAAATGCAATACTCCATGACAAATTCGAATAAAAAATTACCGCCATACCTTAAGAGGGTAGGCCTTAATGGAAAAAGATGCTAAAGTGAAGGGTAGAGAGTTCAAGGATAAGAGCATTACAAATTTAAATAAAAGTAAAAAGACTAAGGAGGAGACAAGGATGAACTATTCTTCAGGAGGAAAACTATGGGTTGTAGTCTTATACAAAACATAATGTAAGTTTGCATTGATATCAAACGAGATGGGAGATATTGTACAACAACGGTACACTTTTTAAGGAGGAGTTTGAATGGATGAGATGTTCACAAAAAACGCGTGCTGTTTCGAGGTGGAAAAAATAAGATAAAGAAGGTAAAATGATACCCCCAGAGGGAAATGGGTTGGACAAAAGTTTTTGAGACTCGCCGTACAAAAAGATAAAACGCCTTGGGGAGAGCAGAGTAACGAGTTATTTTCCCCTCTTAAGGAAAAAAGTGAGGAAATTACTGGGGAGGGATATGAAAGCACCAGGACGAAGTCATTGGTCGGCGACACCCTGGAATGAGACCCTGGTTGAGGAAAGTGAAAGGATACAGAGGGAAAAAAAGGAACCATTCTTTGAGAGAGACAATGAACGTAGCGTAAGACTCAAGCTTAACAAAATTTCCCTCAAATACGGATATAATCCAACGCGGCCGTATTTATGCCGTTTATATGTTCTATGCTCATTTCATTTAGAGAAGGTTGGCGACGGAGCGAAAATATTTTGGCCGTAGAATGCATCGCGACACTTTTGGGTTCTTCAAAGAGGTTAGGTATGAAAACTCTACTCCTTTTCAGAGACTTCTTAAGCATTAGTTTTCAGTGGTTCGTAGGAGAGTAGTCAGCGTAATCGGTTGGAACTCGCGGTGCTCGATCGCCTAATAGTTTTTATGTTGACAATGGACTCACGAACGTAAGTCTCGGATATTTTAGGTTCGTTCGATTACGTTGTAGTTATTCTTTTTCTCGTTGCTAGGATTGATCCACTTTTATAAGTAGATGTTACAACATTTCGTAATATTCAGCAACTAATTTTCAAAATTTTCTTACATATAAAACTACAACTAATGAAAATTTAGCTCTTGGGGCATGCAGCACTTCTATCGAGTCTGAGTCCTTAGCAATAATTTTACATCACGAGTCCAGAGCTATTCTCTAAAATGTGTGGAAAACGCTATCCGCTGACTAAAACTGGATCTGACCTTTACGGTTTTGTTTGACTTCATGGGTCACTCTGCTATCTACTCACTTATAGACGTAACTTCCTTTTCCAAGCTTGTTCACGTTTCAAATTTCTGCTATAAGCCTGGCATATGGCATAGAAGTTATTCTACAGCAATGAATTTTTACCGCAAAATCTGCACAGGAACGATGATATGTTACTATTCAATGTAAAATAAATAACTCTCACTCCCTACCAGGAAAAAATCATAAATGTGATGACGACCTGGAGTGTATAAAGGTTTGAACTATCCATAAAGAATCCTATCTTTTTAGAGCGCTCCTTTCAATATTTTCCGGATGATTTCTCGCAAATGGCAGTAAGGCAATAGCTCCGAGAAAAATGAGAACGCCGATGAGAAAGTATTGCGTAGAAGGGGATTCCTGGGAGGGCGGAGGGGTAAGGCGCTCTCTCTGGGTAAGGACTTGAACCTTGGGAGATGCAATCCGACGGAGCAAGTAATTAGGGGGCTGACCGTGGCTCTTATCTCAGGAGGAGGGATTCTCCGGGTGAGATGAAAAGAAAATGGGAGGCTTAAGTGCGATGAAGGCCGGGAAGGGAAAGGCGAGAACACCAGTCTTGAATAAGCGTTAGAAGGGATATGCGGGCGGTGGTTCTGAAAAGAATAGTAGTCTCAAGATCCATTGTTATTTCGAGCGAAATAGTTTCGACATTTAAGTCAATAAAGGACTAAGAAAATATATCAGCCTTAGATAAAGGAAATACATTTGTCTCTGATATGAGGAAGCCACAAATAAATATTAAATTGGTTTAGAGTAATATCTTATTGAGTCTGAAACGTTTTGATAACAACGATTTCATCCACAGGTATTTTTACTTTCCTGAAAATACACCGCAAAATATTAGAAGCGCTGAGAAATTGGGAAAAGAGATTAATTATAACCTCGCAAAATACCGTGGATACTGAAAGCATTAATGTGAATTTTAGTTTATTAATTATAAAGGTAATTAAAATAAAACAAAGATCAAGGCATATTTTATGGATTTTTATGTGTCATAATGTCAAAAGGCAATGCTGACTATCGATCTATGCATCAGAAGTTCGTGGTCGTGTGTCCTGATCACGCAACCGTAAGTTAAATGGTATGAATTTCCAAACATTGCATGTAACAAATGATATGGTACGAAGTCACTCGCACGGGTGCATATACACCAGGGGTGAAATTCGCTATGATAAAATCATTTGACTTGACCGGGATTAGAACCCGGATCTCCCAATTTCCGGTAAGGTGTGTTAGCCAGTTAGGTTCAATTGCATTTATTTCAAAATGTGATTTCAATTACAGTTTCAATCAGTTCAAATATTAGTTTAACAAAAGTTACACCACCAAGCCATCTTCCTTCAAGGCGAATTTCGAGGGGGGTTCATGCGAACTAGATGTTCAGGCCTCGAGCCTACATTGTAGCACATGAGACGAAGTCGTGCTTACAAAGCCACTGTCGCGGTGGATAAACCCAACATTGTCGTTATTAAAACGACGAAATTGACAAATTTCCAAACATGTAACAAATGATATGGTACGAAGTCACTCGCACGGGTGCATATACACGAGGGTTGAAATTCGCTATAAAAAAATCATTTGACTTGACCGGGATTTATTATTCACTATGAAAAAATCACTTGACTTGACCACACCTGACCGGCAATTGGAAGATCCGGGTTCGAATCCCGGCCAAGTCAAATGATTTTTTCATAGCGAATTTCAACCCTGGTGTAAATGGTATGAATTCGAGAAATACTACAATCTTCACTCAATCTTCAGATATGGGTTCAGTTGATCCAGAAATACCCCTTCAATATGGGAAATGAATCGTTCTATTCGGTGAGAATGACTTTTGGGCCTAAAACATTTTTTTACGCCAGATGCCAGTGGCGTCAAAATATCATCCCAGGTTCAATAATGTACAATTTCTACGCAGAGGAAATCACGTTCAACATTCAGAAAGTATACTGAGTACCAGTTAGCTACAATAACGATTATCCCATTCCATGATGGATAACGCTTTATTTGGAATATTTCCATATGCAGGCTGGAGTTCATTTCCATTTATTTAAATTAGACCGACTGATTTATGTAGTATTGCCAAATATAAGCATAGATAGTACTGCCCTAGCTCTGGAGGTTGATTGATACAACAAAAAGTTAATGTGTTACGGAATATATTCATTATTACAGCTACCCATGCAAAAAGTACCATTGTCATCAGTGATGGGTGAAATGGAATAGAGAAATATTATCTTACAAATATATAAAACTCTAGTGGTGTCTGTCTGTCTGTTACTCAATCACTCATAAACCACTTAATCGATTAAAACAAAATTTTGCAGGAAGATACACGATATATTTGGTTCACGCATAAGCTATTGAACAAGGGCCTTGGGGCCCTAGAAGGCCCTTAAGTGGGCCCTTTTATCGCCAAAAATTTGCCCTGGAAGATAATTCTTGCTTGTATTAGAAACACGTAAAATATACCTATACTGAATGTACAACAATCATGGGGTCGTAAGTCACGCTGGAGCCCCAGAGGGCCCAAGGTCCCAAAAGAATGCTTTCTTAAAAGCCTCATAAGTATTGAACGAGAGAACCGATTTTAGTGAAATATTCACACATGGGATCAGTAAAGCTTTTATAAGGAAATTGTGACTATTGGGACTAAAAGGAAGGCCTCTGGACCCCAAGAAAAGCGTATTGGGCCGTCTGGTGTCTTATGTGTTTGAAAAACTCAAGTCTAAACATTTTGGTTCAAGTACAGAGGTTTCTCTTTTTGCATATTTTAATTAGTTCTACTTAAGATAGAAGGCTATAGTTGTTGCCATTATATAAATAAAAGATTGAAGTTTCTTATTTTTTCATTCAATTTTCTTATACGAATAAAATTTCCCTAGAAATCGCATTTTTAATGTCAAAATCGTGAAATTTTCTTCTGTCAACAATAGGATATTTCCTTGGTAACCGTGGAATTATCATTAGCTTTGGAAGGGAATTGGGGCCTTTACAATGGCGGCTGGCTTTTATATTTAGAGATATGTATTACAGTATAAATCTAGGCCGTATACTGAAATGTTGCTGATTACCATATTTTCGGGGATATTTTTGCCTAAAATAGGCAAAATTCATTTCAAGAGGACTATTTTAAGTTGGACCCATGATAAGCAGGAGAATGCCACGATGTTATATTAATGCGGAAAGCCTCGGGAATGCAAATGGCCTGTAGTTTAGTGTCCATATGTTACTGCAAAAGAATGTCGAAACTCGGTAAACATAATGTAATGCGGTTTTCATCTGCTGCATAAAAAAATAAAACTAAAATTAAGCTGAGTAAAACAGGAGAATGCCACTATGTTATATTAATTCAACTAGCTTCTGAAATGCAAATGGTCTATAGTTTAATTTCTATATATTACTGCAAAAGAATGTTGAAACTCGGTAAGCAATATATAATGCGGTTTTCATCTGCTGAGTTAAAAAATAAAACTAAAATTATAGCTGATTTGGCTAGAAAAAAATAAACCTCATGAACGACTCGAACCAACAGCCTATATTCCCTGTCTTTCTTTCATCCCCCGTTAAATTTCAAAGGGTACCTTTGCTAGTATTTAATATTCAGTTTTCAATAATATTTCTTGACCTTCCTGTTCAAAAAGAAGCATCGCCTTGATTAGTTAAAACAATGATAAATTTTCATTTTCTGCTACCCACTATTGTTTAATTTTGCCTAATTAAACATATTTAATGCTGAGATAAGTGAGCAATTGATCCGATCCCAGGAACATAGTTGCATATCGTCATTTTTATTCATAATGTAAGGTGATAGAACAAAATTTGTCACTAGAAAATTAATAAATATCTTTTCCCATTTGAAATCATGCATAAAGAATACTGAGAATATGACCTCAAATAACGCGAATAGCATTTGCTGAAATTATCGAGAGAATATTAATGAGCAGAATTACAACGAAAAAGAGTTTGAAAAAGCCTTATTCTCACATACATTTCAAAACCAAAATAGACAATGCAGCTTATCGGTGCACTAATAATTGATAAAAAGCTGGAATTATTTTCAGTAATTCCATGGATAGTGAAACCTATGAAGAAGAACCGTTATTAAAGAGTACAATTAGTAATTTTCTACAGATATAATTTAAAATAAATTCAATGGAATGCATAAGGTGGATTATTTAGTTATTCTAACTCAAAACTTCCATTAAAGAGAAGAATGAAACTTTATAAGGAATATATAATTTCATACCTACCCCTCCATCTATATAGCTTTAAAAGCTCCTGATATTGATTTTACTTTGACTTAGTCGGTGTTCCCGTGATTTGGGACATAAGTTTACCAAAATGTTTTGAAGTAAATTCATTCCTCTTCAAAGAACTCCAAAGGAATAATCACCTTTGCCTTAGGAAAGAACTGTTTTCCCATACATAAACGAAGAATACAAAAATATGAAATGTTTTCGCATGTTGCTCCCAGCTCTCTCGCCCATGTGAATTATTCCATACAACACAATCGCGGTTCGGTGTAAAATATTTTCTGTTCGGATTCCATTTCCTTGCATTCACGACTGGTGCTCCGTCGGATCCCTTTTACCCTATCCGTCACCGTCCTTGCATTCTTTTGTTCCGATGTTTCGATTATCGCTCCGACACACGCTGCAGCGGTATTCCCCAAGGATCCCTGCAACTGTTCCCGCCGAGATCTAGATTTCTATTTCTCTCACTCTTTCTGGGCTTGAAAGCTGCGGCTAAAAGAAAAATGTATGAATAAAAGCTCTCTATGAAATCGTTTCCTGGTTCCACGTCCCATTCCCTCGATTCCAAAAAGTAAATCGGGGCAGAGAGAGCATTCAACCACCGTGCATACGTACACCCAAAACGTGCGACGGAAAAGATGTGTTTCAAAATAGGAGGTCAACTTTTTTCCAATTATAACGGAATTCCCGCGGAAGTTACCTGTTAGAATAGTTTTTGGGTTTTCATCGAATGACAAAGTGTTCTTCATTCCACGGATTCAAGCCATCGGATTCATTACAATAAAACAGATAAAATGTTAACACAAATAAAAGGGTCAGAGTATGTACTTTCCTGAGGCGGTGAGTGTTTCATGTTTCAAGTTTAAACCAACTGAAAATAAAAATTGCCAAAATTAAATGATGGAAACTTGTGAGAAATGCTCAAATGTTGTAAAAATTACTCTTGCAAATGAGGAATTTTTATAATAGTTTATATATATCATCATACAAATGTCAATTCCCAAAAATAACTAGTATAAAAACTATCCAACTAGAGCTAATTTGTAATCAAAGAATTTTACCAACCCCCATAATACAACACACAGCGGCATTAGGTAGTGTAAAAAGGTTTAGTGCAACCACTTAAAGGTAACAGCTATTTTTAGCTACGAGGCATATTTGAAAGTTGAAATTATTTTCACTACAAGTAAATGTTTGTCACTTTCAACCGTCAGCTCATGTATAACAACCAAAAGCTTAACACTGCATTATACGTCAACAACCGATATCTTTTCAATATTTCCAACGCTTTTGCTATCGTCATACTTTAAGCCATGGAAACTAGAATTCACTAAACTGAAGTAAGGGAGAGTAACCTACAATCGTATTTCTGATTCGACGAAAATACCTTTATTCTATACATAAACGACTTAACGCTAGAAGATGTTCTCAATTTCTAAAAATCCCAACGGTGTGTAAAACACGTATCACAATGGATGAAATTTTGTTTACAGTAACTTTCCCGATGCCATTTCTGCTTTTTATAGAGTTTTATCCCCAAAATTTACAATAATTTAGTTTATCTAGACGTCACTACTGGTATTTATCACAAGACTAGACTTAGACTTAAAACTCTTAGTCTACGATCAGAGGTACAGTACGCTACTTGGCCATCCTGCCATTTTTGTTTGTATTTGTTCTTTGATCCAAACCAATTAAAGTAAGAACTATATAGAAATCTGTATTATAATGTTAGTCTTCATGAAAACGGAGGAAGAGCGATCATCTGTAACATATTTCTGAAGTCTTGCTCAATGCTTCAATATCAATTAAAACTAAAGTAGTCGCTCCGTAAAAATGTCCATTCTTGCTGATCTATGGTTTATCTTTCCATTTATCATTTTCACTGTTATCTGGTTGGGCTAAAATTGGTGGCAAAAACATAAAAAATACGAAAAATTTGGGAGGAAAGCGTTTATCATCAGACGGTCACACTTAAAATAAGCTAAGGCAGACAACGGTTATTCTTACTATTCAGTTGAATTAGTGTTCACAAGATAGCATACATATATATAATCATCCACATCGGTGCGACTTATAACTTTTCTTTTGCATACGTGAATACATTTTATTTTCCTCACCCGAATTTTATCATTAACTCACCATGGAAAACATGTGCACCACATTGATTTCCAAGAAATATTTGTTCTAAGTGATATTTCATTGACGTCATTATAGTGCCAAATGAAATGCTTTTAAAAGTGGATCGCATTAGAACCCTCTAGGAAAGTCCTGTCTCATATCAGAGGGACAAATTTGCATTCTCTGACTTAACTATAGCAGGACAATCTTATATGGGAGAAACGTCTTTAAAGCATTAAAACATTTCTTTCAAGGCACTATGAGGCTATAAACATTTAAGATTTAGATTTTGGTGAAAAAAATGACGATCACGTTCACCTATGGGAGCCATAATTATAGATATAATTCCATGTCTAGTTCCTTACAAGCACTTTAAAAACCATATACATATTTATGTAGCAGCACTCATTTGACATTACGAGATCCATTCTCGAAGAAATCTGATGAACAGGTTTATACACCATCTCTCTTTCACTTATTTCAACAAATTCGCTCTGAGGCTGCTTATCCCCTACGTTAACAAAACCTGAGACATTTATCATGAAAAATGGTGCAGAACTTCTCATGTAAATAAGATTTAACATTCGAACGGGATTACTATCGACGATGGCTAAATGGAAAATTATTGACCTTTATTGGTGATAAAAATCCTATATTTTTTCAATATTAATATTATTATTAAAGAAATTGCTACAAGTAGACCATATGGTCCGGTGGACCATATTCATTATTATATTTATAAATACGATTTATTATTCGTGATAAAAATACGATAAATTTTTTAGCTATAATTTCAACCATCGCATATCATAACCAAGCCCGTCTTCAGTGGTATTATAGGTCAGAATTAAGTAACACATATCTTTAAGGATGTAGTACGAAAAGCCTATCCTTTACGCTATGATTATCAATTCGTAAGGTTAAGAATTGACTATATTTCAGGATAACAAGTCTTTGGAACAAGCCATTTGAGGCCTATTTATTTATATGATTTGCAAATACTTTGACGCGAAATATTTAAGTAGAAAACGGAACGTTAAGAGAAAACCAAGGATTGAAAAGAGTTATTTCTTACCCAAATAAAGGGATTGTCTGTTTTCAAACTCGAAAATTATTACCAAGCCTTTGTGCCTATATTTTTATCTTCCACACTTGACATATTTTGTTAAATTCTATCATTATGGGCATGACACTGCAATGCTACCACTGATAATGTGTCTCTCGGACAGAAGCTTCCCATATTATTTTCAAAATCACGTCCATGTTAATGTCATGCAAACCTATCAGCTGCGCATAATTTTAGGCTAAAGCTGTTCAACATGCGGAATAATTTGCTAAATTTAAATATATTTTTATGGTCAATTGATGAACTCCACATATTGTCGTAAACTAAATGTTTTGTGAAAATTATAGCGTTGTTCCTAAAATATCTATTATCTCTGAAGAGATTAAACGTGACTTGAATTCTAAACTGCCTTCTACCGATGATAGATATCAATCAGATGAAAGGCCAAATTTCAGACCCCATAATAATTTTAAATGTAACTTCGGCATTTACGCATTTAACTTTGAACACACAGGAAACCTGATGCACGACATAGGTGAAAAATTGGTAATGCTGCAACCAATGCAGAAATGCCAAGACTACATAAAAATTAACTTTAAACCATTTCTTTATAAGAGTAATATTTTTGATACTCAGTTTTTCAGGGTTGCCAACAAAAGACGGCAGATTCACTTATGTGTATGGAAGAAATCACTTAAAAACTTGTTAATAAATAATTTTAACCTTAGAACTAAAATACAGAATGTTTGTTTCATTTCCACGCTGATTACTATCTGTGAATTCTTCGCGCCTCCATTAGCGTGAGTATTCTTTGTATCTTAGTACGCGTGCTCTGGAGAAAAGAGGATATCTTACATATGACTGGCACGATGAAACATGTAAAAAATTACAAATATAGGGAATACATTATCTCTTATTCACTTAAAACGACTCTTGGCGGCAGCTTTCCGCATCTATATAAAACTGCCTAAAGTACAACTACATCCAAAATAGTTTCTCGCTGTCCGCTGTCAGCCAAAGGACTTCCTCATTTCCTCTTAATTCCTAATGTGCTTTCAGCCGCCGCACCCGATCACTATCAGCCATAAGGAGAAAGCATCTCAGATCCCTCTGATCCCATAGTGCCGGATTCGCGATCCACTTGAAGATATCTTCACCCTCCTCCACTGTTCTCCTTTGCCGTTAGCTTCACAGTCCACTAACCTAACACATCCTCGACCGTCCCACTCAGATCTCTTCCAACGCACTCTCCCCTCGTGCACCTGGCTATATCCATTCCCTCTTCGACTCCGTGCAGTCGAGGGAAAATCCCTTCGCGTTTCATCCCAGCCCTCTACTCCCTACGATGATCACCCTTCTAGCGCAGCCTCTTCCCAACCCTCCCTCATTGGCCCACGACGCCACTCTCGCCAGCAACAGCATTATCTCCGCATTATCTCATCCGCCGAGGCGAAATGGATGATCCCAAAGAAGCTTCTTCTCACGAGGGTTAGAGTATGAGGGAAGAGGGGAGAAACCTACAAACTTCCTGATAGGAACAACTTTTCGGAAGCACAACCACTGTCTCACTTCGTTTTTCGTAAGCTTGACCATCTCAAGTGCGCCTCTTTTTTTTCAACAAATATTCATTTGTGAACGACCATCTTTTCACAGCAAATATTATGCAACCAATTTCAAACGGAGTACTACTCTTGAATGTTAAATGAGGTATTCAAAGAATATACATGCATATGTGATTAACGTACACGCCACACGATTGCCGATCAGGATTTCAGCTATTGAACAACATAAATTTACACTCCACATTTATTTTTAACTTTCGCTAAAAATTTGAGCTAAAATGTATTTAGATATTTAACATCAAATAGCTTCTGATTTTATTCGCACCATTATCTTCTTCGCATCTTTCCTTCATGTTAGAAACGCGATAACACTGAGTATTTTAGGTTAGATTACCACCATGCATATTTTCAACATTTTACGCTTGACAATTAACATCTGTGATGAAGAAAAAAAACATGCACCGAATTATACATCATAAATCCTGCACTCGCAAAAACAGACGATAACATGTTACGTTGAAAGCTATCATGTCTTGAATAAGTTATCATTGTTTGGTAAAATAATCCATCAATATTAAATTAAATTACTTATTGAGATTAAAATGCCGCAAAAAAGAGGGTTAATTCGGTGTTTAATAACTGAGAATGGTGGCGACAGTGAGATATTCGTATAAAATCTTTCATCCGTGCCCAATGTGTACACACCGCAATGTCAATTAGCAGTAAAATAAGAAGTCCTGAGAAAAGTATGGAGGAAAAGGAAATTCGGTATCATTTTTATTCGAGGATCAAAGACTCACTTTTAAAATAGATAGATGAACTAAACAACCATACTCTAGGCGTAATATACTTTCTGAAGCATATGATAATTCAATTTCAATTTACGATGTATTAGATACAGATTATACTATTTGTCCATGGGAAATTATAAATAAATCTTAATGTGCGAAATTTACTCATGTTAAGCCACTTAAAAACTATATTCTAACAAAAATAATATTAAAAAAATAATCTCGATCCCTCACAATCAAGTTGTATTAGGGACTAAATTTTCTCTTTCCAACAGAGCATTAAAATTAAAAATCTAAATGCCTGGTTAAAGAATATCTATGCGACTATTTCACTATTCCAACGCACGCAACACATCTGAGCCCACATATATATATATATATATATAGTATGTCCTCAGTTTTCAATTTTACTATCCTTTCTGTGATTAGCCTCAGCCCGCTAACACACTACCGTGTGTCGCAACAAAATTACGCATCATCATCACACTCGATAATATTTCTCAAAATTTCTATCATTTACCCCCAATGGTAGATATGTTATGGTAGATAGTATGTAAGTAATAAGGTAGATAATGATAGATAGATAGAGCAATGATAGATAGCATAACCCTCCGTTAGTCGTGTGGCATCTACTGGACGCCAGGTAATATTCTTTTCTTTGCCCACTTTTTTATGGCTAGGAAGCTCTTATATTTGTATCTTATTATTTTATGCTTTTGAAATATTTACTAATACGATTGCATGTTTTTTTCACATAACCGGAATAAATACCAATATTTTTATGTTTTTGGCGTCTGATAGACGCCACGCGACAACTTGTTGTACACCAGGTCTATACTTATTGCAAACGTTCGAAATATATTTCTTTTAATAACTTTCAGCTATTTAATATACTAAATTTTTGATGCACGTCTTAATATTATACATTCTTTATTTCTGTCAGTATGACATATTGAATGAAACATACATTACGAAAATTTTCACTTTGGTTCTTATATAACGTGACTGAACTTCAGTATATATCACACCAATATTCAAAGAGTACTCATACTTTGCCATCTCACACTTTCGTCTGGTTAAGAAAGAATTTTTTTGTATTCTTTTAGGAGAGTTCTTGGGTTATCGACTGGGTGAGGTGGTCCATGATAAGCGACATTTCAAGGTCTGTCCTCGTCATTAGGATTAATATGTTTATAATATAACTACACACTCATTTTTCCCCTGATGATTAATAACGATTTGGTCCTGGAAACGTCGATAATCATGGACCAACTTACCCATTCGCAAATTTGAGAAAAATTAATCCTGTTATTTCACCGGGAAAGCGCTATATCCTATATATTCTTCATTTATGCTATGCATTAATCCAATTATTTTCTATTCTATAAGACTCTTAGGAATAAATTGCCTGCATGTACTTACGTGTAACTTCCTTTTATGAGATTGGTTTTATTTTAATTGAAATGAGAACCCTGCACCGTTAATATATAATACAACAAAATGTTATAGTTGCGGTGGATAGTGTGTTTTCTATCAGGAAGGAGAAAAGTTATTGCTACAAGTTCAGTTGAACCCACTCTCAAACTAAAATGTTTCCAAATTCGAAGTTTCCACCTACTAAGTCTACAGTATTTGTTACATTGTTAACCAAATCCGAATGACGAGACCTCAGTGTTCTATTTTGTCGACAAATTAGCAATAGGATATCTTCTTCCACCCCTTCCCCTCTGTCTAATGCTCGCTCCAACACACTTCAACACCTTTCCCCTTCCCTCTTCTCTTATTCCTACACGCCTGGGTTTTGTATGTATACGATTGTAAACTAAACATTATTCGTTGCTAGACCAGTTGGCATGATTCTGAGGAAGTTACATTACGACCCTTGTTTTGCATAGGAGGCTGAAAGAGAGTGCCCTTTCAGATCTGGGATTAGTAATTTCTATCATTTCACGTTAAGTTCTATTTCTTTTTATACATTTATTCTATCAACAAGATTAAGCATATGCTTAAATTGTTCTCTACATTTTCTTACTACTTTTCCATTCACCAAATAGATGGAGAGAAGAAGAAACATTTATCTG
Organism: Ceriagrion tenellum; assembly: GCA_963169105.1. Classification (NCBI taxonomy): domain Eukaryota; kingdom Metazoa; phylum Arthropoda; class Insecta; order Odonata; family Coenagrionidae; genus Ceriagrion; species Ceriagrion tenellum. The sequence goes on along the minus strand of OY720642.1, from coordinate 25,465,503 downwards.
AATATAGAAAAGGATCGTCAGTATATTCAGGGAATTCTGCTAGAGTCAACCGATTCAGAGCTATCGGAAGCCGCGGACAGTGATGAAAGTGAGGAAGACTGTATTGAGGAAGAACTTCAGGATAGTGAAGTGGAACAAGGCAGCGAGGAAGACAGTGGCCAAGATGAAGACGTTGCAGGTAAAAACACTGTGTTAGAGAAAGATTAAGTAACTAAGTGTGAGTTGGAAGGTCCAGTTAGAAGTGTAAAAATTCGTTCTCACAATATATTGACGCAGAAACCAGGAGTGAAAGGAAGAGCAAAAGCATCAAAAACTGTTTTAGAGAGTTGGAATAATTTTATTAGTGACAATATACTAGCTCTCATTGTGGAAAATACCAATAAGTTCATAGCTTCAAATAAAGTCAACTATTGTAGAGAGAGAGAGATTGCACTCCGACGGAAATCACTGAAATGAGAGCTTTCATAGGTCTGCTTTATATGGCAGGTGTTTTGAGGAATAGCAAACTCAATAGAAGTGACATGTGGAATAATGATGGTACAGGGATAGAAATGTTTCGCTTGGTTATGTCTCAGAAACGATTTCATTTCCTCTTGCAGTACGTACTTTTTTGTGACAAAGAAACAAGAAATGAAAGGAAAGCTCAAGATAAACTGGCTCCAATAAGGGAAACTTTTGAATTTTTCGTCCAAAACTGCCAAGAATGCTATTTATTGCATGATTGCGTAACAATTGATGAAATGCTTGCAAAATTTAGAGGAAGGTGCAGGTTTCTACAATATATCCCCATGAAACCCGGAAAGTACGGATAAAGATATTTTTATTGAAAGACTCTTTTTTACCCTTCAAATTTAGAGATATATCCTGGGAAACAGCCAGATGACCCATTTCAGGTTAGCAACAGTCCCGATGATGTTGTGAAAAGATTGACCCTACCAATTTGAGGCAGTGGACGCAACGTCACCGCTGACAACTGGTTTACTAGTTATGAACTAGATACAGACATCTTAAAAAGTGACAAGCTTACATATTTTGGCACAATTAGGAAAAATAAAAGGCAGCTACCACCCTCCTTTACATCGACACAAGGTCGGTCACAATTTACTTCCCGTTTTGGTTTTCAAAAAGAGTGTACTTTAGTGTCATACATACCCAAATTAAGAAAAAATGTCATATTATTGTCATCAATGCATCATCATTCAGATATTGATGACGCGATAGATACAGCCAAAAAACCTGAAATTGTCACATTCTACAATGCTACGAAATCAAGGGTGGACGTTGTAGATAAGCTCCGCACGACATACTCAGTTTCGAGAAATACTAATCGCTGGCCGATGGTTGTATTCTACACAATGCTTAATGTAGGAGCAATCAATGCCCAGGTTATTTGTTTAGAAAATAATACCAATTCTCAGAAACTTCGAAAAAGAAGGTATTTTATCAAAGCTCTGGCAAAGAAATTAGTGGCAGAACAGATAAAAAATAGGTCTCAAATTATTGGTTTACCATCAGAGTTGAGGAAAAGAACATTAGAATTTTGTGAAAATATTAATAATTAGATTGAAGAGAACGTAATTTGTAAGGGTACGCCTAAGCCTATCCGAAAGGAAACAGAGGAAAGGAAATTTCACCAGAACATTTCACGGCCCGAAAGAGGTGCCACGTCTGTGGGCGAAAAAAGAATAGAATGACTAAATTTAAATGTATTAATAGTTAAAATTATATTTGCTTGGAGCATTTGAATCACATTTGTATTCTGTGTTCAAATAACCAACGTTGTAATACTTTTAATGCAATGAAACTGAGATAAATGTTGAAATATCATGCATTAAATCTTTTATTGATATATATTTCTCCATTATTATTGTGCAGAAATTTGTACCCGATATATACAATTTAACATTCAAATGAATTTATGTTAGCTATTAAAACAATTTTTTCTGCTTGAATGCATTTTCTTTAACCATAGCTAAATTGCATCTGTGAGACGCCGCGCGACAAATTACGTTCCAGAATGTGGCGCGACTAACGGAGGGTTAATCTCGAATTAAAATACAAATGTTATTTTTTTGTGAAATCATATGAGAATGGCTAAAGCGCCTATATTTAAGGAAAAGATACAGTTTCGACTCAAATCTTATCTATGTAGGCTCGATGGTTCATTTTGCTATTCTTGGAATCCAGTAGATAAAAAAGACTTAAAAAAGGAAAGGGTAAGTTACTCGAATACGCTAAGGTTTCTCGTGTCATTGAACTATTCCATATGTTATCAATTACTATACATATAAAATTACTATAAGTTTTTAAAAAGGTCTTGAATTTACCCAAGCATAAGAGCGCGTGTTTGATCTTCAAAATATGGTTTCAATATTTGATACTTCATTAATTTATACATCATACACAGATACATTCAACAATATGCCAGAAAAAACTCAATACTTTCTTCCATAGAGGGCTTAATCAGTTAATTAAAAAAGAAAGCAGTTAGAGGACAGAAATTGACGCCACTTAACATTGAACCATTAAGCCATCCATGATCATAGTAGTAAGCTAAAAACTGTAAAAGTTGCCGAATTTAGAGCATGAATGTGCGTACAAATTTTGAATTTTTAACTAGGATTCAATGCCTCATGAGTAGCTTAAAACTATAACAATATAATATGCTTTAGTACCCAAAAATAAGTGCTGCATAAGCTCGTACCATGTGAAAAAGTATTCGCGCTCAATCCGGTGGACTTCTTAGATTGAGCGGTGCACTTGAAACGATGGTGTGCTAACATTGACAATGTGATTTCCAGCCCTTAAATCACCCGGGCACTTCCATACATGTCCGAAGACTTGGCACAATAAGAGGCCAGCAACATCGGAGGACGAGTGTCGTAATTTTCCCCCAGTCACCCCAGACGACTCCCGATGCTCACTTTGCTGCTGCTGCCCTCCGGCGGGATTTAAATTATCTCGATCCGTCCTCAAACCTTTCCTCTCTCCGCGCTCACACCGCGGTGCCGACCCGTCACTCCATGCCGCTCGTTCTTCTTTCGTCTCACTGTGCTTCTCTCCCGTGCCTTCGGCGCTAGATTTTAGTTTCTTCCCAAAGGAGGATTTGCATTGTCTGTCCACCTGCCACGGGCGCGCATTAAACTTGTATTTATTTCGAAGAGGAGCAACGCATCCTCCCGTCCGTGTCGTACAGCGCCGCCAGTTTTACTGCATAGCCGCTAAAATACCCCGAGAAGATGTATGCGACTTCATTCCACTGCTCGGCCAACAGAGAGCCAAACTGCAAGAGAATCTGAACAGGAAAGGGAAGTCTTGTTTTCCAATCCGCTCATAAGAAATTTGTAAAGCAGACTTTTCTGCGGATTGTCATTTCGCTCTCCGATTGACCCATTTTCGGGTTTCAGGAATAGAGAACCCTCCAATCGTTGCAAAGAAAATTATGCAAGGAATAAAAGATTAAAGCCAATGGCAAATGTTCTAAGGAAAACAGCTGCTAATGATAATATTAGACGCATAATGGTTGATCTGCAGTCCTTCGGTAATTTTTGTATCTCATTAATATATTATTGGCCATAAGTACGATGAAGAACTAAATTATCTAGACTTTTAGCAAAGCAAATTGAAAGGTAAATCAGAAAAATACTGATCAGAAATTTATACGAAAGGAAAATAGGTGCTAGTGCATCAGAAGTGATCAATTAATGACGCATAAATGAGTAGGAATTCTTCTTCTCTGGTTACAATCCTAGGATTGGTCTTCCACTATATCCGATCTTGTGCCAATCTTTTCACTTCTCGAGTACCAATTAGGCAATAATTTAAAAAAAATAAAATTCTTGCTGCCGAAAATGTTGTTAGGAATAATGAAACCTCAAACTGTATTTTCATTAATGACATTGGAAAATGTCGTCATCTGTAGTTTTATCTCTATAAGGAGAAATCGACTATAATGTAGGTTTACGTAATAGACTATATTTTAGGTTCCTACGATCTTAGTGAGAGGGTCCTATGTACAAAAAATATTAAAATTACAAGAATTTCCAGTAGCTAATAAGGAATACCAAGGATATTTCATTTCTTGTCGGATACGCAGGCTTTTTATCGTCCACACACTGCCTGCCTCGGATGATCCCTTCCTCGACCGTTTTAATGAGTCTCTCTACTGTCTTTTAAAAGAGGGTTAGAAATGAAATAGTTTATTGCTACTAACTTTTGAGAGTTAGCCAGGAAAAAATAAGGCGAGAAGGTGAGCAGGCAATGCATATGTGAAAAGGCGATATTAAACCAAAGGGACAGATTGGGGTTTAGAGAAAAGAGATCAGATTGCTTGCATAAGGAAATTATTGAATATCAATTTAATACCCAGTTAGTGCAAAAGTATACAAAATTAATGACAAAAAACCGTATGATTCGACCATCTTTTTAAAATGTAGTAGGTAATATAAATAATATAAAATTTATAATTATTATATAATACTGTCATTTCTGTCAATCAGTACAAATCTCGCTCTCTTATATCTTTATGTAAATTACCGATATAACCCTTGTGCAAGCAATAATACTTCACAACCAAGTAAGTGCAGCCTGTTAGAGTTGTTTGTACAGGAATATTTCATCATGGGAGGATGGGGCGTTGTATTGAACGGCTTTATTAGATATAACCAGATTTTCAGTCGGTTTCCCTTTTCTCTAACCCCAATCTGTCCCTTAGTTTGGTTTAATATCGCCTTTTTACATATGCATTGCCTGCTCACTTTCTCGCCTTATTACTTTTCCCTTCAACGGGGAGCCCGAATTTCTCACTCCACTTGAATTTTTTTCTCTTTATTCGACTCGAAAATTCCATTTCTCCGAAATTTCTCAGCGTCCCGCCCTATATTTGCTTCAATCATCGCACTTTAATTTTCGACCTTCACCCTTGGATTGCTTTGCCAGGGCCACTTTGCCACCAAGTGTTACCTGACCGAAAAATTTGATTTGGACCTTCCCGTTGGCGAAGATAAATATTTTTCATACCACAGAGCACGCTTTTTAGAACTTGCCATGGACTTTATTCTTTGGACGGTAATTCACCCAAGAATTTGGAAAGTACTTAGAAAATTCGCCTTTTGAGGCAAGACTGTGTTAAAAGAAAAAAAACGTCAAGCTATGTCTTATAAGAGCTCTCAAAATCGCCCCAACATTTCCTAAATTCTATATTGGATAAAATTCACATCATTACGTTGAAGTTAAAAGTGCTGGAATAAAAAAAGTAGCCTCTAGGAATTTTAGCGGTCAAGTCAATTTAGACTTTAAAAATAATTTTCTCTTTACTTAGTGACAACTTGGCCGAAATTAACTGGTATTATTATTCCAGTTTACTGATACATCAAAACGACATAGCGCGTATAGAAAGGATTACATATGATGATTGTTTTCATTTATCTGACTCTTAAATTTATAGCGTAAGTAAGGAATTGAACCAAGGATTGAAATTCGCCCCGAAAAAATCATTTGAGTTGACAGGGATTCGAACCCGGATTTCACAATAGCCGGTCAGATGTGCTATCCAGTAACACCACCAAGCCATCTTACTTCAAGGCAAATTTCGAAGGGGGTTTATGTGAATTAGATGCTCATGCCTCACATCGCCTGTCTACATTGTGGCACATGAGACAATAGTCGTGCTTACAAAGCCACTTTCGCGGCGGGAGATCCGGGTTCGAATTCCGGTCAAGTCAAATGATATTTCCATGGCGAATTTCAACGCTCAGTGAATATGCACTCCTGCGAGTGACTTCGCATCACATCATTTATTAATGTAATGATTAGAAATTATGGACTTGAAGCTTAAGAAGCAATAAGGGAAGAATATTAAATACAATTCTAATTATAATCGGTAAATATCAAAAATTCCTTTTACATGAAGATATGACAGCATTCTCTAGGTGATAAAGATAACGAAGTCAATTAATACGAATCATTTCTCGTTGCATTTTTCTAGCGTGGTGAAGTTTGGTTGATAGAAACAGCAGTGGAAAGACGATAGAATCAGTGTAAATAAATTTCTATCGTTGGTTTGTGATGATCAAAAAGAAGGAGAAAATTAACAATGCTCCACAAAGATACAGAGAGAAAACACGTTTATATTGAATCATCTGTTCATTTGAATTGACGAACTCATTGGACACAACCTAAGGCATAAATACTCACAACAAAGTTGTGTTAAAGTTTGAGTAAATCAGCAACAAAGAATAATAAGGGTTTGAGGAATAATACTTCGTAGGGCTTCAATTAAAAGATTACTTAGAATGAAAGACTAACTGACAGGAGAAAGGGAGAGAGACTAACAGCCAACCGATTTTTGAATCGATGAATGCTCTTCAACATCATTTTGAAATATCAACTTGGGAGCACGCTCAATAAGAAGGCATTTCAAATGTTGGAAAACAGTAAATTCTCACCTCTTTCATCAAATTTGGAGTAAATATCACAAAAAACTCGCTGGATATTTTTCAAATGCCTGTTACACCAGTATTCCGCCATAATACATTTTTGGGCCATGGACCTCCCTCTCCTTATATGTTCAGGATTTCTGGAATCACCTCCAGCACTCTCTTTCCTTCTCATACCCTCGCAGACCTCTTTTCCACTCGCGCCAAAAATTCACCCCCCTCCCCCCCCCGAATGCCAAACCTCCAACTCCACTCCTCCGACCATTTTCTTTGCATCTCCCGAGAGGAGCCGAGATAAGGCAGTCGACCAGGGCCTCCCCAATTACCCGCCTCGCAGAATTACATTTCTCGGCCCCTTTAAAACCCCTCCACCCAGCCCATTTGCCTTGTCCGCCCCCTTCAGCCCCCCCCCATAACGCCTCGCCGTCCACATCCTTCCAAAAATTCCCACCCGCACACAGACCCCTCCATTCGAAACCGCCTCGACCACTCCCACGCCAACGCCATCTCTCGCCGCAAACAAAAAGTACTATCCGGATACTTTCCCTCCTCTTGCAACCTCTCTTGGACGTGCTTCGCCCCCCCCCCCCCTCGACCCGCGTTATTAGTCCACTCCGCCCACCTCCCCTCTGCTCTACCCACTGGTGCTGCACATACAACGCTTCCTACTTCCTTCACCGTGCCTTCAACAAGCCCTCTCACCGCCGTCACGGCCACTCCCGAACCATTTGGAACCGGCGTGAAACGGCACGATACAACTCCCCGTCCCCCCTCTCCAGATTTCCACGTCGCGGGGAATGAAATTTCGGTTTAACGGCAAGTGCGCTTGGGAAGCTCACGGAGTGAGGCGGAGTGCGCGGCAAAGCAGGGTTAGGAACACACTAAATCGTACACGCCATGCGTCGGACAGCTTCATTTCTGTTTGCAACTCTAAATCTTTCACCCCTCGCGTGAACAGGAGGTACTACTGTGAGAATGGGTGAACTTCGGATACATCTGCCATGGTATTCTGCACGTAATGCCCCGGCTGATTAAAATGTAAAGCAATATTTTACTTTGGATTTGAAGTTCCTTAAAACTAATCAGCGAAACGGTAAAATTCTATTTCGTGCTTGCACAATGAAAATAATTTCAGATTATAACATCGGTTCTTCCTAATGTCTGTAAAGAATAAAATTATTATTTTACATTAAAAGTGTATAAAGCTTTTTTAACGGAGTTTTAAGTTTGTAACTAAAGCAAGTTTGCATGGAGAAACTCAATTCTAACTGTGATCTAATTAAAATTTTTTGGACGACATTTGTCATTTCATGTATCCCTTCAAAATTTAAGTATTTTCTCTCGATCCACTTAAGCATAGAGATGTGCTAATGAGCGCAAGATCCCCAATTTGATGCTAGATTCTAGAAAACGCTTTTATTTAATGGACGTCAGATTTGTAAAAATTCATAAACTATTGATGAATGCTGCATAAAAAAAGACCTCTATAAACAAACGTCTTTTCTATGACCAAAAAGCTGACAGCGTTGACTATGCTGAGTCAAAACATACATTTAATGTTTTTATCTCATACAGGGAGAATAAAAAAGAGAAAAAATGAAGCTGGTGAAAGACTCATCATCAGTAGAAGCAACAATGTTCCACTACTCGTGAATATGATAGTTAGAGAAAAATTTGCGACCAAGTGATATGCGGTGAGGCTATAAAATCATGACGTTTGAAAATACATACCTTTGCATTTGTAATATTTGCAATCAACATACGGTGATTTTCACTGTACAACAACTAATCACCACCTGAATAGTTCAAAACTCAAAATTATAGAGAGGCTACGTAATTTTCCCTTTTATATTTAAGAAAGGATATAACCTGGACGAAATGTAAGCCGAAAGACGAGCAGGACTGCAGCGGCAGGAATACTGTATGCTGAGCGAATAATAAGTTTACTTTCGTGATTAGACATATTTCGGAACTATTTTCCGAGAACTGTAACTATAAAAGAAGTGTCAGTCAAAAAAAATTATGTGTATCTCCATTGTCTATTGTCGCCGTCAAACAATCATTGACCTGGATGAGAAATTTGGAAAAAATTGCTCTCGCTTGTTTGTTCTAAATTTTATTAAAAAGGTAGTGTTTGAATTACTAATCTCTCGCATAAAAAGTGTTGAATCCCATCGATTTCTTAGTTAATTGCATATAAACAGTACAGCAAAGATTAGCGAACGTTGAACAGATGCTCACGGCTTCATGATACTTGTGAGTAGAGTTTTACTCATCTTTAGTAAACCATTGTTTATTAAATTATGAAAGACTCGAAATAATTGATATTTTCCCTCTGTCTTTGTCTCAGAGTTAATTACTGAGAAAGCGTACTCATCAGATTAAAAGGCCCTCGTTATAAATTTTATCATTTACAACAATTTTCCAAGGCATACGGGGCAATTTGAGCTGCGTTTAGCTATATATGAGTGGCGGTTTTTAGATGTTCCATTTCGCAGAGAGCCGGGATTTTACTTTTTTATGTCAAGACTAAATTTTATCCAATATTATGCATTAGGCTTTTTAAGGATTGGCACAGAATTGATTTTACCATCATAGCAAAGAGGATGAGTTGATTTCAATGGAACTTTGACAAAGGTAAATATGGACATTCAATTAATTTCTGAGCTTCGGGTGGCGAGAAAGACGAAAACGTTAAGAGAAAGGAGAGATGTATTCGCTCAGAATAAATCAGAACATTCTTTATTTATTACGTCTGCGTTCTTTTCATTTCTTCCATGAGCTGAGGCATAATGCTCACATTACATAACATAATATGACTTTTTAGAATTGAGTAAAATCTTAAACAGGGCTGCGAAAGACTGTCAAGGCAATATATATAATATTAAATCAGGTTATTCAGGCTTTGCTTGGCTTTTTATACCGGTGAACATTGATAGTAAATGAGATTTATATTTTTTAACAACCATAAAATGCGCTCTTATCGATATTCATAGTACTTAGAGGTGAGGGATGTATTTTCGGTGTAAAAAATGTAAAATATAATTTATCAGAGTAATAAATGGATGAATTATTTTGCATCTGTGCATTATAATCCATGACACACTTTAGCCACATGACTTAAACGTGCCACTTATCTTGCAGAGCGACACAGGGCGCCTCTTCTTTCCTCAATTTCGTCAGGGAAGTACCCTTCCGAACTGATTAATAGGGTAATACCTTCAACTGGTTTTCGGTCGAGAGGAACAGGGAGAGGAGGAGCAACATGTTTTATAGGACGTGAGGCGGTGGGGGGAAGGGCGGGTGATGTAGACAGACGAGATGAAATTTGCGGCAACCTCTGCGGTCCAAACTCCCCCCTCTCTTATCCAACTCCACGACGCTTAATACACCCTTGCAACACACCACTCGCACACAGACATACACGAAATGCACACATGGACTTTGCGGAAGAGAGACGAGTGAAGCGGCTCCGTGCAGGAATTTTGGCGGTCTCTGCACGCCGGCCCTTCGATCCAATCCTTTTGGCTCCGTACCCTTCGAGGTGCCCCTCGTGTCGGCGCTTTTGATTTGGCCGCAAGGTAGCGCAAGAGGCGGTGCACACCCAAATCCTCTTTGTGAGCCCTCGTGGGCGGTTGGAGATTGGCCCGGGCGCCGTAATGAGGAGGGGCGCGCAAGGGGATGAGCACAGTGCTAATAGCGGCATTGCACGCACTGCCCTCAGGGCCGCTGCCCACTGGGTCAGAGTCACTCGACCGATGGCTGCAGCAGAGAGTGAGATGGACTCTTCGCTGCGGATGAGAGCATTTCACGGGCGATTGGGAGGTGATCGAAAGCGGGGAGTCATCTTTCACCCTAAGTGGTGGATGGGGCCAAAATCTCCCTCACAACCACTCACTTTATTATAAATTCAACAGATTCAGGCACAATTCAATGGACGTTCGTCATCATTTACGGTAGTTTGAGCGAGATATCATTTTACCGAGAAATCAATGCATTTGGTCTCATTTTAAAGAAAAATATATCATCCTTCCGTTGACACCAAAAATTCAACCCCTTACCACTTTACTTTATAAGATATTTGTCAGAATATACCAGCCCTTGTACATGGGAAATGGAACGTGTATACACTCCAGAGATACCTTATATTAAAAATTAGGCATTCCCTACACATACATATCGTCAAAAATCAACAGTTTGTAGTCTGTGTGTTTTCTCAACTATTTTTGAAAATGAATCATATTGTCACCGTGGTAAATTCTTCGGGATCACAATAAACCTTCCGTTTTGATGGAGTTTCAAACGTACCGCGTGAGAAAAATGAGTCAAGTTAACGGCTTATTTACATATTTTCATTAGATTACTTAAAATTTCTGTCATGTAAAACTCTATTATTGAACCATTAATAATGCAATATTTAATTCGTGCGTCTCTCAGCTGGTGATATTCAAACGTATAAATCGAATACGGTCTCAATTATGATTAGGGAACTATCTCTCTCGCACTACCTTAAGAAATAGATTCGTATAATTCGACAAAATGTGATACAAATTGCATAATGCGTTTTTACTCCCTCAATAATCAATTAAATTGATAGTTGAAGAAATAATTTAGTGTGCATTTTCTATGAAAAATAGATAACTGGTAACTTTTGCACTAATTACCTCTTGATAATAACGTTTTAAACTTAGAAACCGGTTGAGAAAACGTTAAACTTGTGGGAAAAAATTACGAAGTTCATATTTTTTATTTTGGTATTACCATTATGTAATAAATGTTGTGAAAACTGAAATTTTCTATCACTTCATAGCATCTTTTTTATCATCTAAGATCTGAGAGAAAAAGAATAATCACGGTTTTTTTGGGCAAATTAGTTTGGAAACACAAACAAAGTGCACTCCTGAATAATGATGTAAAAATGAAACGATGATATCACCAAATATTGCGTGATAAATTCTTAATATTTATGAAAACAATGGACTTGGCATCACTAATGTTTACATAATCCGAAATCTTTAATTTTACATACACAATTAGGATTCTTTGGTTCCTAAGTATTATTCCTTTACGCTTTACGGTATAAAAATGGCATGAAATTATATATGAATGAATTGACAATCATGAATATGCATTTCAAAAGTATAAAATGAGTAGTGAGTCTTTAAACGTCAGCAAATATGCATGTTAACTAATTCCATGTATTTTGCCTTATTCATAAATTAAACTCAAATTCGGTACCGTATCACCTGATTTCGAGTTTATAATAGGTAACAAAAATGTCGTGCTCAAGAAATATGGCAATGCAACGGGCAGAGTGAATCTCAAAATTAATTTTACGACTATCTGCAGATATAATAAATGTTTTGAAGGCACCAGTGACAAGCTGTTGAACTGCCTCTTAAAATGTAAGAGCGACAATAGAATGAAGGGGAAATTACAGAAATAAGAAACTATGTATAAATGAAAAATGATTGGGATTCATTATTAAGGAAGTAGGTATCAAACAGATGTACCAAAAAAGAGGCAGATACATTCGAAGAGAGGAGAGAAAAACAACGGTAGATGCTGATGGAACTACAATAAACAGTGTTCATTTAAGTAGAGTTTATTAATTTGTGAACTGCAATAACAGGATTCGTGAGGAAATTTTGACCATTCGCTACCAAGTGATGAAAGTTGCCTTTCTCAAACATTCTCCTCCCGGTCATGCAAAGAGCGTCTAGAGTTCCCAAAAACTGTAGAACCTCTACCAAAATTGTCTCTTCCTCATCATTGATCTTTAAGACAAGGCAATAATGTCAAGAATCGCTTGTAAAATTTACCACCAAGTTCACCATCTGGGACTTTTTGCAACCATGATAATTTTTTTACTTTCATTCTAGTGCGAGGGGTGTACGACGTATCCTCCCCAAGAGAAGTCGACCTTCTTGAATATTCACTAGCTTCACCTAGCTGACTGGAGACTAGGCTGAAGCCGATAAAAAATTCGGACGCTCAAGTTAGGGAGTAGGATACTTCTTTCGGCGAACAATTAGACCACTCAAGTTACATTCAACGATGCTACATAGAAGTTTGATTCCGGAATTTGATTATTACGTAAATATCTGCACCAAATGCAAAGATGCACGCTATGTGCTTTAAAATAAATAAGGAGACATTGTATCTTAACTTTCTAGCTATAAGGTCTTTGTTTTCCCAAAAATTAAAGAAGTGATTGAAGCAAAACTACTGAAATAGTAAATTAAAGTTGAAGACCGATATATTCACCTACCGTAAGACCGTTCATACTATGAATTCTATACTTTCCAATTATATTAGTGAATAATATAAGACTTTCAACTTACTCAGTTGCTTACCAAAATATTCTGTGTCACTTGTGATGCATCAAAAAGGAGGGTAAATCATTTGTAGTAATTAACAATTTCCATGAAACCGCTTACTGTTAATATTTCATCCATATTTGAAGGATATGCATATTCTATATTTCGACAGTTTCAATGCCGTAAAATTTTGATGCACCATTTGAGTCACCTACTTCAACAGATATTGATTGACGCTAAACGACTTCTATTTCAAAGACAGATTACCGAGATGAAATTTACAGCACATAATCTCATAGCAACCATGAATCCATCCATTGTAGTCAACCAGCGCAAATATTCAAAATTAGTACCACTTCCTGGCTTCATAGAAAAAATTAAAAGATCGTAGAAGGCCTCGAAGTTATTTTTTTCTCTTCCGAGGATAAGAATATACCGATATACTTTATTTTCTGTTTGAGGCTGAAATATTATTTTAACTGAGGATTAAAGAACAATTTTTCCAAGAAGAGCATGAAGACCGGAATAGCTTAATATGAAATAGCGCCCTAACATTATGTTCGTTAGCCTTCCTCTTAAGCTCATGCGGTACTCTGCTCTCCTATAGTATCGCTCCGTTGCATCGTAGTGACACCCTGTGCGGTAATTAATGAACTTGAGTGAGCTCATGTTTGCGAACTATTTCAAAAGTTAAGCCTGTGTGATGCTAATACCTTTGATCTTCTCCTCTTTCCTCATTTGCGTACCATATTTGTGTTGATAATCCATGACCCATCCATCCTGAAAGATGAGAATGAGTTGGATTTAGAATAAAATAAGAATTTATGAAGAAAAAGTGCCTTTGATGGAAGTCTAGGAGAAATCCATTCCAAGAGCAAGCTAGATAAAAAAACAGGAAAAATTTACAACGGAACCAGTACAGTTCAAAAATATTCGTATTTGTATTAAAAATGCTTTTATTACAAAGAGCTTATTCTTGATTAGGTTTTTTTCTCTTTCTCGAACTTGATAAAAACACCCATACGTAAACAGAGTCACCTCTATCAGAATATATTGTACTCATTGTCAATTCTGAACGTCGAAGAAATTAATGTAATATAGGTAGAATAATAACAAAAGAGTCTTTTTACGGCCAGAATGCCTAAGTTGTTATGTCAACTATGCTCTATGTATGCTTGTGAAAAGCTTTCTCGCCTTTATCTCGTTTACGACGGTCCAGGGTAGTGAAAATTCAGTCATGTTTTTCACTGTACCCGCTCGTTTCCTTTCACGGTAGCTCCATTTCCAGTTTCCTCTTACAAGTTTATGAGAATGTCATTCCAATTCGAGTCCATGGCTGGATATTATTCCACTGCGAGGAATACAAAGTGATTTCCTTCTAAGTAACGACGGCATACGATTAGGTTACTTCGAATGTCGGCAATAATGTAAAACACTACTTCGTTGAAATTCCACAAAAACTTCCACAAACAAAAACTCAGCGTAAAGAAATTTGAAAGAGGAAAAAGATGAACTAATAAAGAGAGAAAAGAGAAAGTCGGAGGTATTTTGAGACAAAGGCATTTTCTTTAGGCATTTACCATGAGACAGGATGCGGAATAGGAAAAAAAATGTTATAAGAATGCCGTCCAAATGAACAATGTAATTAAAGGGAAAAAGAATCTAGTACGCCAAATGGGAATTATAAAGTCGATTGTTGTTCCATTTTTTCATCATAACCAGACCTGACTAAGGATAAATGCTTGAATGATTGATAGAATGATTCTCAGTTTCGTTGGGCGGATGCATGATTTTTGGGGAAGTTAGAATACCTGGTATTCAATCTTTCGGGGAGAATCTTAGACTATATTCGCAGCACTTCCGAACAACTTTCCATTTAATGTACCTAAAAAATTGAATTCAAAGTAGAGGATAGTTTCAAGCCTTACTCGGGGGAATTCCTTGATATCAGCGATAGAAGAGGAATGGAATTGCAGAGTTAATTCTTCTATCCCTGATGTAAATCACAACTTAAGCGTGATAATTAATGATATGAAACGAGTCAAGTTAAATAAGACTAACTTATTTTAAAATATGTAGACTTTTGCAGCTTCTTTTGGAAACGGGGACGTAGAAAACTTGAGTATGAAATCTTTGTTTCCAATTACAATCAAGGTCTTCAAACGCCAAAGCAAAAACTGAAATAACTTCAAAAGTTAAGACAAAAATGGCCAAACCAAAAGTTAAGAATGGTTCGTAACATTTCCGAGGAAAATTTCATTTGAGTCATATTGCAAGGTTAAGTAAAAACCATCCCACAGAATCCAACCATACGTTTAACCGCAAAACAGGAAACGAAATATTAATAGCCAATTTTCCCTCTCGGAAACCACGAGGAATGCGTAGGATGCGGACGAAGTGAGAAGCAGAAAGAAGCGAACAGATGAAAAACCGCATTTTAATGAATGCGGTGAATGCGGACGAGGAGGGTTTCGAGGAAAGAGTTTCCCGTTGAGGTCGGGGAATGAATCCGAGAGGAAAAAACGAGTCCCTGAAACAGACTCCCCGGTAGCACTGGGAAACGTCTTTCTTCTCCTTTTCTCCGGTTTTCTTTCCGCGGACCTCGTCACCCCGCCCCCTAACCTCCCACAACCTCAACTCTTCAACGAAAACTCTCCGCCCCACCATTTTGCTTCTCCCTTCTGGTGAGACCTTCGAAACCGCCTCCTTTTCCTCTGCACCCGACACACACCCTCCACATTCTTCTCCTTCCGGTTCGCTCATCACCCCCATGCGCCTCCACCACCCACCCTCCGCAATACGCCCCTCCCCCAGGCCTTAAAAACCCTCACATTCCGCCCTCCCTCCCAGCCGTTGGACCCTTTCAACCTCCATTCATCTTCTTCTCTCGGCCTCAGCCACACCCACCTCCACACTCTCACATAGAAAACACAAGCGTGCACACGCCGGCCCACAAAAGGGTTATCCTCGTAGGCGTGGAAAGGGAAAACTCAAAGCTTTTCTGTTTACGTTAGGGCGTGGTGGAGAGATACAATAGCGACCCTCTTCCTCCCTTTTTTCTATCCCGAAAGATAGCGGGAGAATCCCCCGGAATAATGCCTTCAAAGATCCCCAGTTAACGCTGTCGTGTCCCAGATCTCTTCCAACAAAAGGGGAGTTCATTCTTTAAGGAGCCGGGTTTCCATCCCCTCCTCTTTTCACTCGAGGACCGATATGCCATTGGGGGGCAGTGATGCACGTTCTCCTATCTACTTCACGGCATAATCATCTTCTTTTCAGAAATGTCTCCATCTGCCTCTCATTCCAACGTCCCTTCTGGTCTCCCCGAACAGAGTCCCATTCCCTTCCTTTAGTGACCATCATCTAAGCCAAAGATGGATTAGCGCCTTTGTTTTAAGAAGTTCCAAAAATGAACCGATGTCACCCTATTCAGCAAAAACTACATCTTTGGAGAAGAGTTACCATAAATACATATGAAATAAAGAGATTGGTTTCGTACATACAGCTTGGTGCTCATATCAATGGCGTCGGTTTAAAGGCAATCCGCGGTAGAGATTGTTCTTAGAATCGATCAACTAATTTTGCGGAAGAAGTTTGAAAATGTCTAGCAATACCTCCAGGACTGTATCTACTAGTAGTACCGTGCCACTCTGGTATTACCATAAGCTTTAGAGTTTAATAATAGTAATGTGGTTGAAAATGATTGAAATACTAGTGGTAAAAGGTAATAAAATTAATACCTTAAAAGTGATTCAAAACCTTTAGAGGGATTAAGGTGGGAGCCTCTAGATACTTGGAGGTTACTCGTTAGGCTTAGCTTGCTTGAGAAATTCAGAAACGGGGTGTTTCAGAGCAAAATAGAGAGTATTATCGTGAAGCCTCACTATATCTCTAGATGTGACATAGCACACACAGCAGAAAAATAGGAAAGATACATTTCCGAAGAGATTGGTACAAAAACTCGAAATTTCCGCACAAAATAAGTGACCACAATAAAAACTGAGCTCCACTATGTACACTCCGATAATACACGTCACCATTTCACCTCACACAACCTTACATCTTCACACGGCTGGAGTCCTTACGCCCATGCGGCGGCTCGCAGGGTAGTATGTAGATGTAGAAGCTTCATGGCTATATCAACCCTTCGGTTTTCCTCATATATATGTGCTCGTAATATGTGGTGATATATCAACATAATTCCCAGTAGAATACATCTCAGATGCAAAACTGGACTCAAACTGATTATGCAGAATTTCTGGCCCGACCACTCAGAGAAGAAGGTATAAAACGGCAAAAGCACAACTTCCTTGAGTTATGAAGCTCAATAAGCCATATTGCTTATTAGTGTAGTCAAGGCTCTTTTCAAGATTCAATTATGCATTACAGCATGAAATATGGAAAAAGGAGACAGATGAGGGCCTAGGTATACTGACTAGGCACAAATCCATTACGGTAATTTGTGTATATCGCTAAAGATAAATTCGTTTATGCTAATTTCATTGAGGATGTGGTTAGTTGAAGTGGAGAGTAATATTATTTCGTAACTATTAATTTAAAGACGCTCAGAGGATAATAATAAAGCGGGAGCTGATGATTAGGAGAAAAGATACGGAGACACATAAAGGTATGTCATGAACTGCAGAAGAGGACAGAGAGTGCGAGGGAGATTCTGAAAAATTGTAATTTTAACTGTTTATATATATGGTTGGTCGTCCTGGTTGCATTTCTAAGGTTGCATAACTATCCTTGTCATCGAGTAAGTACCAATATACTGAATCAGTGCAAATCGCTACGCTATGAGTCATATAATTCCATAAATTTAAGTAAAATCAGACTAAATATCAGTCTCAGTAGTACCTTGAGCCTTGAGAGAGACAATAAAGAATAAAAACCCTGACCGAATAAATACAAATAAAAATTAGTAGCGGAAGAACCATCGGTAAACATAGCTTTGGTAGGCGTTATTTATCGTAATGCAGGCTTCTTTCATGTAACAGATAGCAGTTGAATACTGTTAGTTGAACCTCAGTAAGGATTGAAGCAATGAAATGGCTAACGCAAGGGCAACGGATAGGTCAGGCGTTTATCGGACACGTGTACCGTGCGTGCAGACGAGGGAGGGCAGAAGCAGTCGGGTAGTTGGACCGATTCCAGGGTCTGATTTGAAGACAATTGAATCACTCAGATGTCACATAGATCCAAATGAAGAGCACATTTAACTGTCTAGAGAATCATGTTGCTTGTTGCATTAACTCCCCCCCAGGAAACAACAGACTAAGAATATACACGGATCTACCAGTGTCTTCATGTGGAAAATGCAAAAAAATATATGTACTCTATATGTCAATGCCTTATAAACATTCACTTGACTTATAATTTGTAACGTTAATAGCTAAAATATTTTCACTTTTCTCACAGGTCTACATCACAGATTATAATAAACGCAATATTCATCATAAAATTAAGACATTTATTCTGACAAATCAGAAAACGAGTAAATTCCAAAAGTACAAATCCATTACACAACCTCCGTCTCGCCTTTTACGGCATCATCAGGTGATGCTGTAACCTATAGATGTCGTAAAGTCAAAACCTAGGTCGTGTAATAAATTTTGGAATTTGCTCGTCTTGTGATTTGTCAGTTATGTTTCGGTTCCACAGGATATCGCCGGAATTCTTCAGATTTTGTACTTTCTTTCTAACTCCACGGCTATTTTTCCATAACCGGCATCGTATTTTATAATTCGACTGATCTTACGAATTCTACAATCTAAAACACTGAATTTCGGATAAGGTCGGAGCGTTTACTGGCGTTTTCCTAATACTGCGATTCTACACTAGCTCATACAGAAGACCAACGACTTGCGACACCGATACTATCATACAAGATAGTAAACCCCAAACACATTCAACAAAATATGCTCTTAAAAATGATGAATGTCAAGGATATGACTCTCAGAATATTTTAAATTGCCGCAAAATGGCAAGCCGCAACTCCGAACTGGAAGACAAATGCGGATAAAACGGGATTAATTTCGAACTTAATGATTGTTTTAGAAAGTAATGATTAAAATATGGTAATCACAGTACAAACTCAACTATTCATTCAAAACAAATATCTTTTCCTAACTCTTAGTGGAGTTAAATTTTTCCAATTTTTAAAAAGAAAATCCATGGTTACCGCCTAATGCCTCCTTCGCTTATCTTTAGCTAGCTCAATTTGGCTGAACATTTATTTAACAAGTTTGATGTAGAATGCATAAGATTTGAGCTATGAACATCAGCAGCATATATCGAAAATCAGTTCAGTCATGCAGATATCGACATTCAGATGTGTGCATACAGAAATTAGCCGTATGAGATTCAGAGTCGATGATCGGGATTTGGGGAGTCAATGCCGGGAAAAGTTACCAGTGTTCTTATTTGAGTGCAAATAATATCAGCGAAGAGGAGATTAAGTGTCGAAATCCGAAGGGAGAGCGCGGGTAGAGGCTGGACAGACATGCCATGAACCGGATTCGTTCCTCAGGAGAGCGGTGTCCTGTGCGCCGACATAAGGCAGAGTGGATGCAGTCCGAGTCCATTCATCAGGAGGGCGATGAATTAACATAAGGGAAGTGGCCTGATGCATGTGTATCATTGAACAATTATAAGTGACAATTTAATTTAGGATGAGTCGATTCAACTTTTTTTCGATTCCGATTCCGATTCTTTCAAATCGATTCCCGATTCTCGATTCCATCGATTTTTATTCCTAACAACATAAGTGATATACCAGTAGCGTACAACTATTATTTTAATTCAAGTATTGGCTGAAATAAAATAAAAAAGACAATAAAGTCGCTCAAAAAGTATATTTATTAACAAATAGCAATTATATATCCTCAGCTTATTGAGGTAGATAGAAAGTACAAATTGATAGCCTACACTCAAAATTAATGAGACAAATATGATGTGATCAATGAAATTTGATTTGAATATTTATCTATCTGGAATCTATGGAATCGGAATCGAATTTAGGATTATATATACGATATAATATACGATTCTCGATACCGACTCTAATCCTGAGAGTAGGTGGAATCGAGAATCGACATTTGGATTCGACTCATTTTTTATTTAAATGTAACAAATTACCAAAGAGCATATTTTGTAGCATGAACATTTATGCATGTTGGAAAAATAATTACAGGTACCATGTATATTCCAGTACTAAAATTGATAACTTACTAATGGGTATTATTAAGGGTATTTTATGAGAAATTGTAAACGCATTTATTTTTTTGGGACATTGATCTAATGTGTAACCAAGAGCAAGAGTGTTTAATGCGTGTATTTTGAGGAATAAAACTTTGTGAAAAAGTGTATTTATGTATTTGAAATACTGAGCAGTCGAGGTACTTCTAGGGTGTCAACGACGCGTCATTGACAGAAAACCTCTTGGAGTATCACAAATTATGATCTGATCCAGATAAATATTTGCTATTGCACTGCAGGAGTTCCATGAGGAAAATCTGGGGCAAAAAAGTTAGAGAGCTCATAAAGGAATTAACGAACAATGCAAAATCGGAAATAAAATATTAACACAGGATGATATAAACGGAATAAAATAACTTAAATAACTAAAATATCCGTAAAATCCTTAAAGTGGTAGCCCAGTGCTTACGGTTTTGAAAGTGATCACCCACGAATAGCAATACCTTTTGGACAGTCTTGGTGTTTTACTTCAAATGGAGCAACATAAATGATATATTTCAGATAAAATCATTGTATCAAATCTCTGATACAGGAAAACAGATGCTCAATGAGATTAAATTATGGTCAATAGTCTATTGTTGCTAATTTAAGAAATCTATTGCCCTCACGGTTGACAACTCCTTCGAAAGCTACGTTAAGGAATATATGCAGCCTCGCTTAGTGAAATTAAATGCTGATTCCATCTCGACATCCTAATTCAAAATGTGTCTAGCGTTAATATTTCTATCTCTGTGAAAATTTTACAAAAAAAAGTTTAAAATATACGACTAATCAGACATTAAACATAAATCAGACATAAAAACTTATAAAAAATTCCAAAGATCCGTAGTATGTGGAAGTGAATACGTGCAGTAACGATTATTCAGCCATTCCACATAGTTAGGCCAGAGAGAAACAACTTTGATTTTCACGAACATGGTGTTTTATAGTCATAGACTAATCTAGACAAAAGTGAGCACGTTCAATCTGACAAGTTCAGATACTCTATTATGGCTTTCATTCAAGCCGTCAAATGATTTTTATCAGAAGGATTAAAATAACCTTCAAAAGGAAATATATATCCATTCTAGTATATCAATTTTCTTTGACATGTAATAAAATTGATAACTCTCAAAACTAGAAAAAATGAGGATTTTCTATCATATAATATCATTTCCAGATTTGAAAAGAGTCAATTTAGTATTTCCTCAAACCTGATATTTATTTAATAATCATAGACTAAACGAATAGAAAAGATATCATGTTTAATATGACAAGCCCAGTTACTCTCTCATAGCTCTCATTTTTAAATTTATAGCTACCTACATATTTTTGTTCGTTCGACTGAAAAATAAACCACCAGAGGGCAATATATCAGTTCTAGTACATCTGTTTTATAGGGCCTATATTTTACCATTTATAAGTCTTTCAATTACAAAATCCTCGCAAAAATGAAAATCCTCCATCACATTGTCGGAAAAGTACGTTGAGTCTTATTTTAAAATTACAAATTCTAACGATTTTTGTGACACACGAATTCGCAAACTGAAATTTTATTTTGATCATTTTTTTTCGGGTAAATATCCAACGTTTAGTTCTCTGTATTCGCTATCACTACTGTATACTGGATATCATCAGCATTGCCTTTATTAGTAGTGAAAAAAGGAAACTTTTCTCTAATTCATACGCAGCTAGTGACAAAAATATCATAAATTGACATAGAGAGATTAATTATTGGTAAAATATTAGCCAGAGTGATGCTCTCCATTTATTCCACGACAGAGCAATGTTGAATACACATGCTATCTTTTATAGTCTTAATATATCAGTATAAATTTTAGTGATATGCTGCTTATTAAAAATTTAATTCATTTGGCAAGTGGGGTGATCAACTGATACTGATTAGCAAATTTATATTTCATGCCTGCCCAAAATACCTAGTAGCTGAATGTACTTTGACTGAATATAGGTTTGTTGAGTATTACTTCGATTCATAGCGATTACATACGGCAGAATAAATGGACTTGGATGATGCCCAGAGCAATCAAATATTTAATATAAAAAGAGGCTGGGATTGATATAATTTACATCTATAACAATGAATCAAAGCTTTACTGGCGCGATATAATAATTGGTTAATGTTTTTAAAAATAAATTACTCCGATGAATCAAAGCAGTAGGCTACCTATACCTCAAAATATTATGTGACATTTAAAATAGCCAGTATATGGAAAAAATCCAATAAAATCTAAACAATGTACCTCTTCTGTGGAAAATATGATGGATTTACTTTGCATGTACAAGATGAAACATGAACTCTTATGTATTAGCTTCCTCTATTAAATAAATTTTGTTCCTTCAATCAAGGCTAGAGTTATTCTCACTCATAGGTGGAAAGTAAAGAACTCGTGGAAAGTGGAAGTGCATAAAGAAGCAGTTTACCAGTGCCACAGACTTAGAATTTATCACGTATTTATCGACAGAAATATAACATACTTCTCTGAGAAATCAAACAAAGAAACAATTCCTACTTATCATCTCACTCCCTCAGATTAGCAATTAGGAAACCACAGCAAATAAATTCGTGTTCAATGGGTTATTTTATCCATGCAAAGGTTCAAAAAAATACTCAATAGTGGCTCAAACAGGACTCAACTCAGCCATCAGAAACTTCAATTAACACATCCCAGGTATCGAGATGGTGTGGTGGTTAGAGTATTGACTTCTCAATCTGAATGAACCGGGAGAAAACGATGGAAAGAGAAAAATCTTTGGCTCTGTAATACGCAGATTCCTTGTAAACAACCTGTCCTTCTCCATTGATCAGAACTTCAGCTGTAATGTACTCAGTGACATAATGATAGAGACAAATGTAGGGTTATTTGGTTTATTCATCATCATAATATCTAATTATTGATTTTCTATAATAGAAAAAAATGGTTAATTCTACCTCAATTCATCGAAGAATTGAAACCTTAGCACTTCTAATTTTGCTCAATCTTTGTGTATGGGTTGCATCTAATTTCAAACGAAGTATTCAAAAACTGTTTTGAGAAAAAATCTTTAGAGCTATTTGTGCGAATAAATATTTTTTTACATT
This sequence comes from Ceriagrion tenellum, assembly GCA_963169105.1. NCBI lineage: Eukaryota > Metazoa > Arthropoda > Insecta > Odonata > Coenagrionidae > Ceriagrion > Ceriagrion tenellum. Next base: position 25,442,407 of record OY720642.1, on the reverse strand, counting down.
TTGCAAAACCAACCCCAAAGTTTCAATCGATTGTTGTTTTTACTTCGGCGGAGTGACTATATTTCATAATGAATGAAAATTTAAACTTTTCAAAATGATAGTGATTACGTTCCCCTGGAAGCTCTATGAATACACTAGTTTTATTTGTCCACAAAGGAATGGAATATTATGGCCAAGATCTCGCCTTAAATCTCTCACAATAAAACTACAGTAAAAAAGCTCTATATTGTACTTATCAATTAAACACTTAATGGTATAATTCTGAAATTGATTGTGTAGTACTTACGTCAGTGTATCTATAAATAAACATCTGCTGTTTCAATGAAACCGAAGGAAGAACTCTCTGAAGGTTTACTAAATGCTTTATCACCCGAATAAAAATTACTGCTCATGTCAACAGAGCGAGAATTCGAGTGTCATAAGCCACTCTATAAGCAATGGATAACTTACACCATTATCTATATTTAGTCAATTACAACTTGATCATGTTTTAATAACTAAGATCCAAGAATTATAAACATAGGAATTAAATCAATAACTGAGAATTACAAAGAAAATTTATTATCCATATATAACCTTATGCTTTTTGTGACCTTAATTTCTATTGATATAAACTTAAGAGTAAAATCAAGGAAGTAATATTTCACTAGTAAAATTAAAACAATCTAAGAGAACAACTAACCAAATTACATTAAGGAAAACTACGGGGTACTTCGGATCCTAGGGCCAACCCGCCCCACACGCAAGTAGCCAATGTCAAAATATTGCATATTTTTTCAACTAACCAAAATAATTTGCACATATTTCATTGAATAGGTTCCCCGTAAAATGCCCAAACCGATAATCTTCCACGATAATAAATGCAAAAGTACTAATAATTCCAACAAAGGATATTATGAATGGCCACTGAAAATACCCAAAATTTACTTGACATGAGCAAAATTTAGAAAATACTCCTCCTCTCGATGATCCCTAGTCACTGACGCGGACGTGGAAGGTTGATGGCAATTCAAGTCATTTTTTTGGCTGACTAGTAATGCCATTTATCTGTTATTTTCGCAGTGCCTGTGGACCAACGTGCCGCGATCTCCCCCGTACAACTTCCAATATATTTTTAACATATAGTTCAAATGCCGTAAAATCAAGGTGGCTAGGTAACATTGTGCCAGCTAACTTACACAGATTAAGTGTTTTTTTCAAAAATTTAAATTGTTGACAAAATTTGGACTGAGTTAATTCACTAGCAAAATATTAGTTACTCTTATACCATTTAAGGGGTTGCATAATTTCTTCATGGAGAATAATCTTTACGTAGAATTTCTTTGCCTCAAACTAAAAGATATTCTACGCTGCTTTAAGAAGGCTATTGAAAATACTGGGAGACACATTCACCAATATTCACTTTTAAATTCAACCTTACGCAGAATTTTACAAGCAAATATTTAAATAACTATGAATTTACGAAAAGTACCCACACAGAAAAATATAAATGAAAGTTCTGGGAAATTGAATTTCATTACGTTGAGTCAAATTGTAGCACTTTCTAGGAATTTTATCTGCCACTTCTCCTATCGTGAAATTTCCTTGAAACCTTTTTCTTTTGCTCAATACTCGAATTTACAATTCAATTGTACTTTTGAAAGTCACTCTTTTAATGTGAAGTGAATGAATGGAAAATAAAAATTTTGAGTGGGATAAATCCTTCTTCATGCATGAGAAACGTACGTAAAACCCAGGAGAAGAAGAGACATTTCCTCTAAAAACTCCCCGTGGTTCCAAGAAGAGAGGAGTTAAAAAACGGAGAACGTATCTGAAAGTAGAAGGGCGATGACTCTATGGGACGTGATTAAAGGAGGCAATAAAAAAGGAATAGGAAAAAGAGAAGAAATAATACGAGAGAAACGTGAAGGCCTTTCGGGGAGACAGGAAAAAATCAATGCTAACCCCGGGAATAGTAATTCCTTCTCGTCTGATTGAGGATGGCGCCCAATTCTCTAAGGCAGCGAGGAAGAGAGAAGGGTTTTAAAATTCTCTCAAAGAGCATTAAAATAATAGTTTGTCGTTTACTTAAGCAGCTCTTATTTCTCACAGTTAATTAATGTGGAATAAAAATACAAGCAAGAATCGAACTTTCACGAAGCAGGGTACTGTTCAGTTTAAACTTTGGTTAGTTTTACAAGTATTACGTAGTAACTATGGATCTTAAAAATTAATAGACCACTCGCTTATGAGTGCCTTGCTCGAATATTCAATAGTATGATTAAAAGCATGAAAACAAATAATTTTTGCAAATGAATATTCAGGATTCAGCGAATCCGAAATTAAATGTAGCCTTGAATAGAAAGACGTTCACAATAAAAACATAGGATGAAGCGTAGAAAAATTTTATAATTTACAAATTTTCATAATCAAATAGAGAAGTTCTTGCAAAACGGATAAATGTTGCACAACAGAGTATCAACTTAGATTTAAATAGGATGTAGGAAAAAATGTTTCTAGTCATTTAAATAAAAACTCCCTTAAAAATATTACATTATCCCAACAGAATAGATCTCTGAAGTGCAAGTGAATGGCTATGTTTTTCTTTGAATGAAGTACTTTACTTTGTATCATATGAACTAGGCCAGGCATAAAAATTCATTTGACCAATAATAGGTGATAGTATTTATGTGAAAACAGTAGTTACGTGTCAGTAGTAGTATTTTGTTCATATTGACAAACTTTTGAAAATACCTATCAAACATTATAACACTCCAGTGGGAGCAATTCCTGGAAATTGTCGCTAAATAATATTGTTAATATCAAAATTAAAAAGTGGAAATAAAGACAATACTTCCTTAATATTATATTTTTATGTTTATATTCTTGTTTTATAACTTCTAACTAACAAATTTGAACTATTCTTGTACAATAATGATGGAATATGAATTTACGCTTACAGGGAAGCATTTTAAGGGCCAAACGCCAATCGTCCTAAATATATGACAGGTAATTACGCAAAACTGTAAAAAATTACGAGAAAAATAAATATCACACTGTGCTTGTGTTTGCAAAATTAATGTATGCTGTGAAAATCACTGCAAAATTTCGAAAATAATTAATTTGGGCGTTAATGTTGTTCTTATTTATGGAAAAACCAATCAAAAAATACGATTCAGTTTTACTAAGCCGTGCAAAAGTAAACCACAATAAAGACACAGTTTTATGATAACACTATGGCCAAATACCGCAATTGTTTTCTTTGTAAATTGCGTTTGGAACTCTTTCATACGAATAGGAACTCTATTATGTTGATACATTACGGTTTGCCGTTGAAGAAATAATTCCCTTAAAACTAAGTTCATGACACATGGCTAACTAAACCTTTTTTAATGTACATTCGTCGTAGATGGTTTACATGTTCCAACTCAGGAAAACTTTAAGAGAATATGGCATCGAATCGAATCGAATTGAAATTAGAGGGGAATATTCCTAACATTCGAGCAAGCAATTCCAATTATACCAGACTTCGTGAAAACCTTCAGTGAAGTCAAGAAACTGATATATTGGAATAAAGTAATGCCCATGCATTAAAATTAAGTGTCTGAAGTAAATATTATCTCTATTTAGATAAAAACAAATGACTCATTTTTTACGTGAATGGCTATGTATGATCTCGTGTACACATAGCTTGTACATATCTGGAAACAGAAACCATCGATCCCATTTGCTACCTCGGTCTCAACGAAAGATATATGCAACAACACGTGACAAATCTATAATATTTAATTCAATCAAGCCATGAGAAATATCATTTTGTTGTTATACAAATGTGCGTTCGATGTTTGTAGGTCTAAATGAGGGATTAAAATAGCACTGCTGCTCTTTTGGGCTTTGGGACAGCCAAGCAACACAGCGCTAATATATTAGATAAAAATGTAGGCTGTTTAGGAGTCGAAATTACCTGGTTATTTCTCTAATATTAAACATAAAAATATAAGATATTACTTCCTCCTTTCAAAATGAAGTCTGATGAAACATTTTTGAGGGCTGCGAATCATTTTTCCCAGGGTTTCCAGCATAAGGGACTTCTTTTGAGAACAGTGCAAGGCAATTATTACTGCTGAGATATTCATCGGACCGGATAAGAGAAGTAATTTTTTTTAAACTATCAAATCTCAGGGAAAAACGACCGCCAAGGCCATTACCTGCATGAAAGGTATTTTTTAAATCTTAAGAGAGGCAAAAAGGAGAGAAACGATGAAGTTCACCTGAGAAAATGGCTGATTCCTAACGAAAAATAGGCGTGACGCAACCGAACGTCTCCAAATATTACTTTCTACATTCCCACTTAGAGCCTATATTTAAAACTCTCGGGGCAATGAGCGACAAGCAGAGAAAGTGATTCCATAAAGATATTAAAGCAATGGAAAACCGCAATCTAGAGCGGTGGGATTAAGCTATGATTTGGGACTCCAGTTGCTACTGAAGAAAGAACATGCATTTCACAGTTACAAAAACTTTAAGATTAATACCAGTAATTATTCACTTCCTTTCGGTTTCATGATTGGTTTAATTACAAAGACACTAAGAGCAACCAGGTTTACGTAATATATAAAACTTTAGTTAGGTAATAAGACAATTTTGTATTAAAGCATTGTATTAAAACGATGTATCTATATGTGTATTTTTTATATTTGGATCCTTAAAAATCAATTAACTGGTTTGTGTCTATTTTACAGAATTTTGAACACTTGGAGTTTTTAGTAAAAAAGGTTCACTTTACCTCACTTCTAATTTATTACATTTCCCTATTCCAAAACCGTTCCGATCCAACGGCCACTACCGTCCCAATCTCTAAATTCAATTAATGATTGTGAGTCATATACTTCCTGCCAGTGTTACAGCAAAGTCAGATCTACTAATCCTATTGACATTTAAGTAAAAACATCGAAAACGGTTTAACAAAACAAGGACCCCGCATATTACTACAACATGGTTTTAACTATAAATAGTATTTCTTACGACAAATAGGAAATTTAAAAAGTGCCCATGGTTTTGACAGTTAAGAAATATATCCCGGAAGAAATCACAGAATTGTTCTGCAAATAATTTTTGAGTAGTAAACAACTAACAATTTAGTACTGTTACTGGTCTTGTGGAAAGTATTTATACAGGAATTGTACATTCTATGAGCAAGTAAAACTTCTTTAGCCCCAAATTTACACCCATTCATTTACATTATATCAGTTTAGCCAAAATATGTGCCTCCCAACGGAAATCACCAGGGGCGAGGGTGAAAAAAGCATTAATTTCAGTATAAAATAGTTTACTTCCCTCCGACCTAGCGGTAATTAATCAACAGAAGATGGAAGAATTAACGTATGAAAATTAGAGAAACAGAAGAGCCAACTTAATCAATGGAATCATTCTGGAATGAATAGTTCTCGGGTCTCTGTCAGGATAATTATGTCCATTCTCCCCGACGTTTTGAGGTCCGACGCTGCCCTCACCTTCAGGGAAGCTGATCTTTAGGGCAGTGTCGGACCTTGCTATGTTGGAAAAATGGACAAACTCACCCGCTCACCCGCGAACTATTCATTCAACAGATTCGTAGAGAAAGCACCGGATCTTTAGGATTTTTTCCTATCTCGCAATCAAGTTTTGTGAGGATACGTCTGAAAATCACTACTCAAAAGTTGCAGCACGGTATGCAAGTATACGCCAATCCATTACATTAATATCTCCCTTTAAAAACGACTTATAGGGTTCGAAAAAAGGTAGATACATATCACAAACGAAATGACTACATGCATCTTTCTCAAACAATAGAGTTCACCTTTTTGGTTTCTATTAGAGCTTACTGTCAAATATTTTGTTTTTAAGTATTCTACCGGCTAAGGTAGGTTTTGCTAAATGTCAGACAATCTCCTCCCGATCCTCTACCCATTCAGCCGCCATTCCTCCAGTATATCCTTTTTCGCCTCAGCATACGATCTACCCTTCTTCATTCCGTCCATGAAACCTATTCTCTTTCTTCCTCTTCCCCGCTTGCCCAACATCCTTCCCTCTATCACACTCTTGAGCAACCCATCACCCTTTGTAACACCCAGTCATTTACCCTTCCTATCCCGGAATTCATAGTCTAAAAACACAGCACACCATACTACACAGCACCTAAATACAGTCGAACAAATAACGGAACGCCATAGCGTCTCTTAAATCTATCTTTTCAGTTGAGTTTCAGTTGAGAATAAATTTGAAATTATCTGCTGTGCTGCTATCCCATCAGAACCAACACTCGGCATTAAGGATACAGAGTGAAAAAATACCCTTCATAAGATAACTTATCTATCTCACTACGGTTCAGGAATCATTGATTATAAAAGCGCATTGAGAACTTTGGATTGGACTTGGATCTTACGTGCTTAAGAGCCATTTTTTTTAAAGCTGGACAAAGTGAATGGGGGTGTGATCGTTGACGCCTTCAATTTTCCAAAAAATTTCATGTTTTGTGAAAAAAGTGAAGTTTCCTTCCTGTGAAATCCGACTTATTTGACCTTGATTAGAGGTAAAAGTTACAGGTCGGGAATATATGGTGTAAATTATGTGATCACTCTACTTCTAAAGCCACGAGAAACCCATGATAATTGTTTTTAATATGGATACTACTTGATACTAGGTACATATTAGCATAAATATTTTGGTGGGTCACTTATGGCTTTGAGGGCCATGGTCATTCGAAAATGTTGTTTTCGTGGTTTTTTGTCTTGTTTTCTGTCTGAATATCTGCTAAGGCCATGAGTGACCCACAGAAATAATTATTGGATTAATTACACAACCTAGGATAGTACTTAGAAAAATATAAAACAGCACGGGTTACTCTTGGCTTTAGTAGTTAAATTAATTTGCAGATAACTATCTGAGGTGGATATTGTATACTCGAACTTAGATTTTCAAGGTCGATCTTACCGACTTGGCTGATGTATAAAGGATAATTCCTTAAGTTATTCACCCTAGCATAATTATCTACCCTATTTCTGCAATGAAAAAAGTGTTCAAATGAAACACAGAATACTCACAAGTCAACAAATTACATTCTGCTTCATCAACTTTCCAGTGCACTACAAAATTGGTCTCTAGTTGCTGATTTCAACACTTCCTTCCTCTATAGAAGGATCCATAGCATTTAATCTGGTTAAAGCAAGGGCCACGCAGGAGCATTTTATACATCCATTATAGTTAAGTGGCGATACTTGACCAGTTTCACGAGTGTCGCCTGGTGTAGCGGGTTTTAATGCTCGCGACCGGACGTTGTCGCAATACACGAGATGCCCAGCGAGGCGACAGTAGCAGGAGGGGGAGAGGAATGGGTTGGAGAGGGTGGAGGGGGGAGTGCGATTGAGGGTGGGGAGGGGGGAAGCGACGGCCGCTCGGGAGACGAGACGGTCACGCAAGATTTCGCGTCGGCCAAAGGAGAGGGCGCGCAGGGAGTGGACGGTGACGAGGGGGACATGAGAATGGAGGTAATGATGCACGGAAATAAAGGCCGGCTCACGTTGAACATTAAGAAGAAGGCATGAAAAAAAAGTAACTTGATGCGGTTTAATTCAGCCTGCGACTCAAGTACTAATGCATTGTATTGAGAGGTACACATTTACTATTTCACATTCTGATGATTATGCATGGCAACAATTTTTATAATAAAAGTTAATTTACAAAGAAAAAATATAGTTGGCTATAGTTAGATATACATGTTTTTCATTTTTTATTCAGTTTAGTATTCCATATGTTTTAATTGACATGCATAAAATACTTATGGCACTATTTGAACAGTATCAAATGAGTATATTTTAAAATTATAGCGAATAGTTATCATGCATGACGTTAAATCTTTTAATAATGGAACCTTGAGGAAGGAAGGATATGTTTTATAATTAACACTATGGTGCGATATTTTTGGATGCTCGTAGTATTTTATTTTGAACGTGGGAATGGCACGGATACATATTGTACTTATCACCTCACCACGTAGGTCTTCTCGCTGCTGACATATATCTAATAATGGTGCCCTTCATAAAATATGGCACTCTTTCGATTCCTTAGTTATTTTTCCTTAACTCTTCGATGAGAATGAATATTAATTTTATCATTGCATCTACTAGAGTATACCTCGGGGGTAGTCATTCAATCTCAGCAACGAGAAAGTAAAATGATGGTTTAAACGTAAGCTGTCAATAAAGTCATGTTGAGATGTTTCGACAGCAACCACAGTAACTCACCAAAATGTAATGCAAATTTAAAAAAAGTAGAAAAAGTGCCGACAAGTGATGTAGAACCGAAATAGTTCCTTGATTATGTTCAATATATATCCGAATGGCCAGTTTTCAAGTATTCAAATTATGTTTAAAAACAAATTCGATTGGCTAGAGTTTATGAAAGGATAAAAATATTTTAACAGCATTTTAAAAAAATTGCCATGAGAAAAATTCCAAAATTTCCATGAAAAAAATTAGGCCCTTGCGGTCCATCAAAGATGGCAACGCAAGGGAGAAGAGGACTTCAAAGAAGCCACAACCAAAAGATCTAGTTGCCGTTACTAAGATCTAGTTGCCTTGTATCCACCAAAATTGCCTAGGGAATTAGGACGCCTGGATAGCGTAGTGGTCTGCGCATTGGTCCGGCAAATCAAAGGTCCGTGATTCGATTCCCGGTCTAGGCCGAATTTTTCTCATAGCAATTTCTTCAAAAATATTCACCCACCATGTTTGAATTTAGAATTTTAAAATATTTAAATTAAGAGAAATTTTTAAAACATGTGTTATATATGTGTGCTGGTAGTCAGACCTTTGGCTACGATATGTTCTTAAGTTATATAAATCCATACATTTTTAATGGTCCGAAAAATTGGCGAGAATACGACACGAGCATCGTGCGAGGGTATTTATAATTGCCTAAGGCAAAATACAACTTAGCATGCGACACAATGATTTTAACCAAAACTTCAAGAAAAATAACTCATCTCTCTAGAGAAAGAAAACGTATTCCACTCAAAGAGAACGACTTATCGAAATGTTATCCCAAAACATTGAATCCATTATTACACGAAGTTTGTCATAGCTGTGCAATTTAATGAAAAGTAATGTAATAATTATATATTGAAACAGATTGTGGTCACATTTTTCCAAATTATTCCATTCAAATAAACAACATAGATAATATTGTTTCGTGTCGGTTTTTCAAAGAAAAACACCGTACTGATATCCATGAAACTGCAAAGCGGTCGATTTTGAAGGTCTTTCACATCGCTCGAGCGTATTACAAACCGGTTAAAACTGTAAACATGTGTAATTACCAAAATGAAATAGAAGATCATTCATAAAACTGCATTTGCTCTTACGCCAGTCACCTATGCTTTGTAAATTAATCTACATTATAGAATAAAATAAACATATGGCCTCTAATGTGAATGGAGAGAAATCTCGTTCAAACAACCTAAAAAGAGGGTATGGGTTAGAGGTGGGACGGGATGGAGGCAAAAGAGGATGGAAAGTGGGCATAATAAAATTGAGGGGGAGAGAGAGAGAGGAAGGGGGCACGCGCTTGCATGTTTTCCCGCTGGTGGCGCGCGGGCAGCACAGTCACGCTTCCTATTTATCTCGCACGAGGGATGAATGGACAGAAAGGGGAAAAATTGCCTTCAAATGGAATTCATTAACGTTCGCAATTCTTGTCCTTGCTGTTGAGGATTCTCTTCCATACACTCCATTTTTGATTGCAATTAAGAATAACAAGAGTGAGACATCCGCCAATTACTGTGCCTCAAATCGAAAAAGATGTTTAAGAGGAATCATCATTTTACGGGCAAATCCTCAGAAAGGGTAATGGAATAAAAAAAATGTGGCTCTCAATTCAGTGGTAGGTGGAAATCATAAGTCTTACAGCAAGGAACCTAATATTGCATTTCGGAAAATTTTGAATGCTGGCTGCATAACTTTGGTCCTCGGACTCGGAAGAGATAATAAAAAAGGGGAAATATAAAACGCGTATTGTTTCAGGAAAAACCAAATATTCGATGGAGAATGATTCAGTAGAATTATAATTATTTCCTAGTCCAAGAAGACTCCAATTATTCAAATTTTCGCAAACGCAGAATTTCAAAAAATTAAGTGAAAATTTTGGAGTACTTCAAAATTAATTTTGCATCGTATTTCGTCAACAAGGTGACATTATGTAGATATACTTATCAATATGATGATATTTTATCAATTTGAATGCCATAATTTTACGAAGTGTATTTTCAATACTTTGACCTATAACAACAATCAAAACAGACAGGAAATTGCTTCTCAAATAAAGTTTTATACGAAAAAGTCTTCTGTAATTAACACGGGTGAAAATGAGACATTCCCAAGTATCTGGTTTCGATCAAATTATTTTCAATGGTTTCAGATAATCTGTTCAATAAATCATGCTGTGATGTGACAATGTTTACTTGACTATATACAGTCTGACAGAAATCAGGAAAATAAAAATAGTAAAGCGCCATACAATAAAACTGATGCTGATTTCGAAATGCAAATTCCAAGGTTGATTTATTATTTTTAAATATCAAGGAGGAATATTTTCACAATGTCAGTACTTCAGATGCCACTGCCTTGTTCTCAATTCAAATAACCTATTTAACCAACTGTAATAAGTTTTATTTCCTTAATTAAATAGATGTGTTGTATCTAATACTCCTCGTTATGAGTAATCGACCCGAAATAATCTGTTTCCTTTTCGCTAAAAAATCAACTAATTCCGCATGTTACTTTTCAAGACACTTGATATGTTTACGATGCAGTAAGAGGGTAAACTGAACCAGCAATGACGTCACTCGAAGGCAGGAAGGTTAGCAGACGGGATGAATTGGGTCACTCGGTTTGCGATCTTGCGGTGCGCAAAGTGAGCATGTCAGATGCATTTCCTCACTTTACGGCGCTCCCCTGTCACATGAATACTTCATTCTCGATTTCACCTCCTCCAGACGATTCCGTTTTATTGAGCGCCTTAACTCCTCTATCCATCCTTTTGCTCTTCAAGAAGAAATGGAACGAAGAAATAATTCTATTTAAGCGTTTAAGGCAAAATACTGACAACGCTGTCATTCATCAGGATATACTTTACCCTTTGCCTGAAAAGGAACAATTTTCTACAGTGTGATTGGTTCCTAGACATTAGGTTAAAACTGGACTCAATGTAAGTTAGTATGTATTTTACAAAGCGTAACAATCATATTGTATCACCTTTTTATAAACGTTTTCCTGAAACCATCAGAATGAATTTCTTTTAATTTTTATACTTGTTCCTCAATGAAATTCGGCTTGAAATAGATTTATTACCAGCAAATGTAGGAAAAAAATGAAACCATAAAATTCACCAAACAGACCATTTTATTTTTGAAAATATTTAATTTCATTCAACATAGCTTGACATCGCCCAACATTGACGAAACTCTGAAATATCGTGCGTTGCTACTTATAACGGAAGATGCCACTCCGACGATAAAAAATACACCACAAAATTTACTGAAAATACATACATACAAGACACCAAAAATATTATTTCTAATTAGTCGCACGTATAAGAAAAATGCAATGCTTCATTATGGTTGGACCTGTATCTCTTGATACAAAATAATATTAATAAATAGAGGTGAGCAGTGAAAAGAAATCATCTGGATACGGAAAACTTTGAATTGGGAAACATTAGGAAATATCTTATTAAAACTAGTCCCAGATTCAATTCTAGCATACAACACATCACGATCACGCCATATTCTAACAATTTGATGCTTCTGGTAAATCGAAATTGCATCTCTATGTCATAGCTTGATGCTTAACGCCACTCGCTGAATATACCACTAAAATCGTCGAAAATAATCTGCTGAGCGACGACTAGGGGCGTTCATTCAAACATTTTATGTGACATTTCCCCTAGCAAGCTCTTCGCACTGAAAAGCGTCGCCCAAGGTCTGGCGCGTCATCTCAAATACGCACTGGAACTCGGCGCGACAGAAGTACTAACACTTCGCCCCGAATCGCCAATTCAAAACAAAATTGCAGCCACGAGGCGGCCGGATTCGTCGCAAATTTGGAGCGAAGGCAGGTCGGCGGCTGCTTATTTAAACGTCTCATTTCCTGAGTTGATCACACGCGTGTCCAGGCCAATCTTTGGCCGGCCATGTTGTTTGCAATGATACTGACGGTGACGGCAAATGCGGTCAGGAGAGAGATGGAGTGGGGCCTTCGAGCGGAGAAGAGAGGAATAGAGAGAGGTCGGGGACGGCGAATTTTTTCCCGCCGTCCTTAGTCGCGATGGCACTGCTGGACCACTGTTCCCTCTCGCCATTCGCTCCCCCCGTCCCTAGCCCGCTCCTCGTGCTGCTCACATTGTGCGCCTCGCCGCTGCCGCTCGTCCACTTGCCGAAGGCGGCCCGTGTCCTCGCCACTTCCACCTCCGAGAATGTCTCGCTCCGCCGACGCAGGCTGGCGGTCGCCTCGGAGGATGTGGAGGACAAGGCACCAGCAAGAATGTCCTCGGAAGTCAAAGTCTACGTCTCCAAGGGAACACGTGAGTCTCGTCCACACAGCGACTAAACAAGTGAGCGAAGCAACTTAAAATTCGTATCGTTCGTTATTTAAATGGACGACAATTTTGATGGATTTTACTGTATGCTGCGAGATGTGGTGGAAGAGCACGTCGATAGATAAGTGGAAAATATCTTGGAATAATCCTTGGGAAAGTATCATAGGTAGAACACATCTCAGGGCGTCAGTCTTATCAACGGGTACCATGCCTCCACTCACACATGAAAACACGTTGTGCAATTAAAGGTTTCTGTGTGCAGCGGCAAGTTCTCATTCACATTTTCATAAACGTGAAACGATTATACCACAGCTTTTTACCTTGTGTGGTGACCAGCGAGCTTCCATGTGATTTTCAGTGTGTTTCCTAGCAAGGACAGATCGGTGCGGTATATCTCCACGTGGAAGAAACTTAGTCTACCTAAAAAGGCCTGGTCAATTCAAAGAATAGTGGCCTAATCAGGATCTTTGTTTTCTATCGCGAGATTCGAGAATTACGGATTGAAAGTGGCGTATGCATAAAAGGACAAAGCATTAGTTAGCATTATATAGTTAGCTTGCAAGTGGGGTGAGGCTTTTTTACTTGAGTGTTAAACCAGAATATAGAGCTTTGGCACGAATAACGTGACAATCCAGTGTCATACCATTTTATATAAATGACCTAAGTCTCGAGCTAGCAGTAAACTAAAATTACTTGCAGACGATGCGAATATATACTGCGAAATTAGCGATGATATGGACTTACCAGATGTCAGCGGACCTAAACAACGTTCATTTGTGCTGCCGGGAGAGAAGGCTAGAACTAAATCTAAGTAATTGCATCCCAGTACACTTCTTTCGGAATTCATAACACCAACGCCATTTCTACACTGTGGATAAAGTAAAAACAAAATCGTCATGCATAAAAGTATACATAAAGTTTAAGTCCAGGAGTTACCTTAGCTTCAGAAATATCGAGGGGAGTAAACATACACTACTTATGCGGTGCAACCTTTTAGAAACTATGATTTATCAAACGTAAAATAGGAAGATCCTGGAATGAATAGTGAACAAGAGGTACTGCATTGGTCTGTCTAGGCCACACTTCGAATACGCTGAGAGACTTTGGGACCCTGGATATAAGGATTTAATCCCAAAAAATAAAATATATATATACATAGGTAAGCTGTTCTCATCGTAAAAAAATACTACGAGCGAACATATAGTGTTTCATAGCTTTTGAATGGATTAGGCTGAAATCCGGCTAGGCTAGAGACTCGATGCGACACCCTAGCCTTTGTTTGAGAAATTCAGAACAATGTGCATCAAAGTGGCACAAAGAATATCATCATGACGCCGCGCTACCGCTCTAGGTCCAAAAGAACAATAATATAATAACATTGCGGAATATATGGGTAAATTTTTTTTCTTATCACACACAATAAAGGACCAGAGTAAAAACTGATCCAAAAACTTCCATAATAACCTTATACTTCACACGGTTGGCGTCCTAACAACCCCTGCCTCACGCCCATGCGGCGACTCGCAGAGTAGTATGCACATGTAGATGTAAACCACTTGCTCCAATTCTAGTGGTGGTACTTGACTGTGAAATCCAAGTGATGAGTCCGTTTTAGACGTTCCCCGTGGTCTTGTTGGACCACACTTATCCTATATGAATACGCGAAGCCCACGAGTTTCGTCAAAACTGACCAATACCAGTATTTTTAGCGCCATAACTCTTACAATTTCGATATTATTCATTATTTGAGGCGTGAAAAGGTATGAAAAGCGCTTAACCTTGGAACTAAACTTCCTACCTAAAACTAGCCAATGGTACCGTACTTCTAAGATGCATGACTACGCAGTTATTATAATGTGGCGTTATATCCTTGGCATACCCAGTCAATAAGCTCGCTACAAGATTAGAATCTGGAGGCTTGCAATTTGATGGTTAAATAGATTAAATAAAACTTAAATTAAATAACTTTGTATACTCCACTAGAGGTTGATTAACACGACCCGGGTTTCGACCGGGGTTTCGTGTCATCTTCAGGTGAAGATGACTCGAAGTGACATCGACACTTTTCGACCCGGGTTTCGACACTTCGTGTCACCTGAAGATGACAGGAAGTGTCAAAACCCGGGTTGTATTAATAAACCTCTAGTGAAGTATACAAAGTTAGTTTTATTTAATCTACTATGGATAACTTCCAGAAAGTCAAGCCTGGAAGCATTTCCTTTGATGTCTAAGGCTGAGGAGAACGCATTTCACATACCCCTGATAGGCACATTCAACTTGAAGTATGCTTGGAGCTGCAATATTGGGAATGGGTTTAAGGAAGAGGTAGGTATAAATGTCCTCAATCACAAACGAATCCAGGAGATGTGGATGTATCTGCTCGAACTCATCTCGAGTTACCAACAAGCATTGAGAGCCCTGTACTCAAAGGACACTGAACTGAACGCAAATTGGGATAATTAAGGGAATAGCTGCGCACCATGTCAAAAACCAGTAAGGAAGGAGAGGATATTTAAAACTGCCATTAGAATAACTGGGTCCACAAGTTATTTCCACGAATTCGAAAGCTACACTAAATATTTAGGGTGTTGGCTAGTTCCCCTGAAAGCGCCTCTGCGGGCTCTGGTTCGGTTGATATAATCACGCTGGATAGATTGCTCCACACTTACTAGCATATCAAAAGTACAATCATACCTTATACGAGATTATTTGTAGCATGACTCTGTAGAAGATAGTACTTAGAAATTATACATTTAAGGAAACTTTCATGTCACTCTAACTTGGTATGGTAGAGGAAAATATTAGCAAACCTAAGCCCATATTAATTACATGTCTACATACTACCTAACAGAGGGATATGTTTTAAATTGTAGAAGTTGATTTTTATTATGTTGTTGTTCGGTACAAGAAAAGTAAAAGTATGCTACACTTGATATTGCCTTTGCTTTCCTTATACTTTATTTTCCGCTGCACAGGCATAAGGTCATTGTCAAATACGTAATAAAACCATGCGTAATTGTTTGGAGTATATCTTTTGAATCCAAGACTTGTTCCTTTAAGGAAAGGCATTAATGCCAAGACAAAGCATGAGATATCTCGAATAGGAAGAGAGGAGGTTCTTCAATTTTTGGAAAGATACTTTCCGTTAGCTACATTGGAAATGATAATTCCCTCCTTGTATCACGAGAAAGGAAATGACAGCTCGACATGAAACCGTGAAGGCAATGGGTTCGGGACTTCCTCAGCCTAGGCAAAGCTTTTGGAATGATTTACATTGCAAAATGTAACCTCTCCAGAGGGAGGCTTTTAACTCTAGAATTTCATTTCGCAACTGTACAACGCTAACCGATAGTGAGCAAAAGATAGATCATATCTATTCTCTCCAACCCTCGTCGCTCGATAATTCTAACAAATTTAATAGTATTTTCTAAAGAGTGAATTCATCTATTACGTAAGTAGCTAAGATATCAATAACTATTATATTTAAAAACTATAATCGGAATCAAAGAGAAACATAGCATAGCCCTATTTACTAGTTGCACACACAACTAATCCCATTGGTATACGTAACTCAACGAAATATCACCTAACGATGGTGGAAAAAATCTCTAAGATTTTTGAAGATTGTTGGAAGTCTTTTATTAAAAGAATTAATAAATATACCAATACTGCAATACATCACCATTAACAAAGTGATAACGAAAACACAAAACTTCATCTTATTTAAGTTTGTTGCGGCGATATGCTCAACTAAATGAGTGAATTATAAAATTTATGAAAAATACATAAATTAGGAAATACACATATAATAAGGAAAATAAAGTACTAATGCAATTTAGGTCCTGCTAAGCCTAAAAGAGCTTGTCAGCAGGTGCCTGAATCACACATTAAATATATGATAAGCGTACGTTATTTTTTTCTAAACTTTAGCTTTGTGCAATATTGTTCTGTATACAAATTGAAAACAGTTATAGATTGATATGAGAGCCGCCTTGCGAGTTATTTAAAAACCCTTAAACGAGCAATTGTCCATGCTTTAGGGATATAACATCAATGACTAGATAAAATAATTTTTCAATTTTTAATTTATTCTATGGGAAAAGATCTTAATTAAAGATTAAATGACAACACCATTTTCTGCCGTAAATAACCGACTTGCTAAATTCACACGCGTGAACATAAGGACTAATGTCAAAATATAATGAACGTGACGGAAATCAGCAAAATCTAGTGAAAATAAAGAATACACAAATAATTGAAACTTCCCCCTTAACACACCACTTGATATATTTATTAATTATAAGGATAGACTTAAATAGCCATAATTAGGTAAAGATTCTTATTTCTCAGGTACAGAGTATGTGCCTGATGAAATTCATCAAGCAAAAACGCTTTGTACTCTGTGTAAAAAAAGTTTTTTCAAGTGCAAGTTCCGCCAGATTGAGCTAAACTGGATGAATGGCCGATACTTCTGGTTTATATTACAAACAAATCCGTCTCTAGAAAAGATAAGGAATATTAGTTCGTAAAAATTTAAGGCTAACGTTGCTCTGAAAATCAGCTGTTAGCGAAAGGATAATGCTACACTTCGCTCATCGTTCTCGAGTGTCGTCTTACCTACCTTATCTTCCGAAACCGAGCACCTAGATATGAGGGTTTACTTAATAAGACTATCAACGTAACGCAAATTGTATTTAATTATTCATTACTTAATCATTCTATTTAATTAATTATTCAGGTCATCAATCGGAATAATGATTTGCAGCACCTCTTAATTTCACTCAGCTACCCGAGTCATTCCTATAATTAGTTACTTAGATGTTCTCAACAATAAACTCGATAATTTCAATATTGGCCTACCTATACAATTCTTCGCATTTATTTCTCCTACTAAATACCGCTATCGTTAGACCTTTGTGTACAAAAAGTGCTTAAGAAGTTTGTCCCTCCTTTTTCCCAGTATTTTTATTATGCTTATTTTCTTAGCTGGAATTTGTAGAATTCATATATAGTTTTAATAAACGAATGAATAATAAACTTTATGGAATGATTTATCATAGGAATAAATCAAATATAGATGGTTCATCATAGTTGCCAACAAGAAAGTAAATATAGTCTCTTCATAAGATTTTGACCGATGTAAATTGAAAGTTACTGCTGTGATGAGGTCTGCCTCGATCAGAGTCCACTTCTCTCGAATTCCCAGTAACACTCGACACACATCTTCCTCCTTTTCGGTTCCCACTCGCTCCCCTTGCAACCGAATCACACGACCTTTTCTCCTGATTTGCTCACATTCGCAATTTACACCCTCCGCGCCATTTCAGGGGGGAGTGAGGTAGGGTGGGAGGGGGCGGAATCCGGGGGAGACGCGGATATTACCTGGCGGTGATCTCCGTTACTTCAGACGTCCTAATTCCCTACGAGGGCTTTACTCAGCGTATCGTCGCGCGCGGGCTTTGCTGAACTCACGGGCGCACCTGCAGATAACCCGAGGAGCGTCGGGCGGCGGTAGTTGGGAGTGGGGGAAGCAGTTTCGGGAGGGAAGTGGGTAAACTCCACAGAGGCATATTTGCGTAACGTATCTCCCCTCACATATTTCACTTGCCATCCCAGAATTGGCCCTTCGGTTCTAAAATTTTCATGTGTGAAGTTGGTAATGCTATATTCGACTGCAGAGTTTTCACTCAGAGGCGCATGATGGACTCTTGATAGTGTTTCTAGCTTAGCAGTAGACTGTCAATAGAGCCAAATTTTTCACATATAAATAGCCATAAAGAATCTCTCGCATGCTAACTCGTGAGTCTTGATAGTTTTGGTTAATCGTTTGAAATTGTTTTAAAATATTATAAAAACAAATTTCAAGATGTCGCCATTTACTCATTCGGGAATATCCTCAACAACCATATGCAAAACAGTTGATCGGGAACTTTGAGAAGAAAGACTTAGTAATGGATGGCAGCTTCTTTCATTTTCTCCAGCAAGTTAGTGAACGTTCTGGGGGGTCTAATATATTGTAAATTGCTGGGTCTAAATTGCTCCCAGTCTAGCTAGCATAGTATCTTCATTTCTTTTAATTGCATATAAAAGTTATTATTACCAAATAAATGTGCCATAATGCATAGGACCTTTAAATATCATTAAAAAGTTCAATTATTGGAATGTACGGTTATTATCGGAAATAAATGCCATTGAAGCCAAAAGACTTTAATATAATCGAATTATCGTCATCAATCACAACCAATGGCAAAAACAAACAGTCTTAACAGCAATTAATTCACAGTGCTCTACTGAATTAAACCAGTCAGATAGAGATCCAAGATGTGGTACATAACTTCAAAAAAATATTAATTGAACTTCGCTATTTATGAGACCATTCTTGAATGTTTGATTAAATTGGCAACAGAGGTTTTTTCATTTTACCAAAATGCTCAAACTAGTTAGACAACTAGTAAATGTTTACAAACTTTTACCGGTCGGTATTTCCTTGATTTTTATTTATAATTTTTACTTTTTTAACTACCATGCCTAGTAAATCCGTAAAAACAAGGAGTGTGATAATTCCTCTGAACTAATGTATTCGATTGGGAATGATTAATATTGACAATTTACCTTTACATTTTCCCTAAGCATGGGAGAACTTGTGGGGTTATCCCGAGTCAGACTACAAAGGATATCTCACGCTAAGGTATAATAATAATGTTCATTTAGCTCTCTCTAATGAGGTATTAATTCGTATCGCTCATTTCATGCACCAAAATACGATCTCGGCCTATCAGCCCTATGTCCACCCACGGGAGCCGCACCGTCTGCGTCGTCGGCAGGTCCTCCACCCGCTCTCAAGGCGGAGCAGTTAACCCGCACCACGGCGCGGACTTCTCCGTCGTTCACGCCGCTCCTCCCGGGACTCATCGCCGGTGGCGTCGGCATCACTCTCGTACCGCAGAGACCGTGGATCCCTCAAGTTCCGCCGCCGTTCCGGGACCGACAATCCACGACGCCCACCACCACCACGACCAAACCGTACTTCCTGGAGGAGGAAGTCGGGAGCAACGTCACCGGACGCGCGGGCTCCGCTGCGTATTTGGACTGCAGAGTGGAGATGCAGCAGGATTCGACGGTGAGCACCTACTGACTGCATTGGCGCGATATCTTGAATACCTTTCATCAATACGGACGGACAATTTTTTCTACACTCTACAATCTGATATCATTCTCATGATATTGTTAGCTTTCAGTGAGTTGATGTCTTTTCAAAAATTTTTACGAGAGGCACGAAACAAACTTGATTGTTTCAGGTATGACTCCAAGTATGTGACGGAAATTCAAGACAAAAATTTATAATTTTTTGCGACAATTAGTTTATTTTGCATGGATTACCATGTATCATCTCATTGATATTGCATCCTCTGACTATACGGCTACTGATCAAGGTTAATCCTTTCGCAGAAATTAAATGGCATAGAAAAGTGAAAAGTTTTGTTTATAAAATGGACATTGAAAAGATTTGTCTTTCATTTTTGGAGAGTTGTGAATTCAAACTGAACTGAATGTATCCCTATTAATTCAATCCTAAACCAAACAGTCGCAACCATTCGTCTACAATAATCATTATAAACACCGAATTTAATTTTTCAGTAAACAATTACTCATTTGAGATAATGATAACAATATTTTGGCATTTAGCGCTATAAATATTCACAAAGTTAAATGTTTTATTTGATAAGTTACCTAATAAGACAACAGTGTACATATATTATGTCTCAAAAATATCGGTCATTGATTTCCATTATCTTTGATCAAGTTTTAAGTATAGTTTCAATCAAGTTAAAATATAAACTGACTCAATAAAAGTCTTTTTATGCTGTTCTAAAACAACAATCAACTCAGACTGAGGAATGTGCAATAAAAAACATTTGTGCGAGGTGTTGTTCTCAAATATGCATGACACATTTCGTCTGTATACATTATTGCCTTATAAAAAATTTCTGGCTTAACATTATGCGCGCATAAAGGCCTCATCAAATTACGCCATTCAGAACCCGCTGGAGGACATCGCGGTGCGATATGACTGCCAAAAATACTACACGTTCCCATGTAGATGTCAACTTTTTTACCATAGATGGATGTAAACAATTGCTATATTTCCGTATTGATAGGCGAAATTCAGTAATAATACGATTTTTTCAGTCAAAATAAATGAATAAGCAAAAATGATAAGTTGCTATGACGTCAAACCTTTTCCGTGATCGCCGTTTTCAATCATGTGAACTTTTGAAATTTTAATGCAATTTTAGTGGATAGTTAAAAAAATCTATAGTATGACGCACTATCACATTTTAACGAGAAAATATTCCTGCGTTGGAAAAAAATTATATATTTTGTAAAAAATAAAGAACCTAAGTCGATAGGCACCCTGATAGACTTCAACCGTGTCTTTTAATTGCCTAAATTCGCTGTCTCGTACACTAAATTAATATAAGAATTAAATATTACGCATTTTTTTCCTCTTCACCAGTCATTCAAATCAAATCTCAATAAATGAAATATAGCATAATTGCACTCCGTAGATGAAAAAAATATCCTCGAGCAAATCCATAAGATCAAAGCTAATTCAGAATTCCTAGTTTTTGAAATTTGTAAATGACTACACTTTTAATGTCCTATTTATCTAGCGTTGATTGCCGTCATTATGAATACCAAATGATCAGATTAGGCCTCTAGCTTTCCCTTTTGATCTGTGAAGTATTCGCAATATACTAGCCTTATGTCATTCCAGAAAACGAGCTTACTTTTTTGTTTATCTCTGGTCATAATCGTACGTGGTTTTTCCCTAAAAGCAATAAGAATTCCAAGAGGGTACCTGATTTTGTATTCGTGCTCTTTTTCAGCTGCAAACGTTTCGGTAGGACATGGGAAAAATATCTATTTACAAAACAAGTTAAAAATTTTGCTCCGGAGCAGAAGTTCTGACCCTATTTGGTTTAAAGAAATGAAAGCTCCCGTGAATTTACATTTTTGTTCTTTCTCCCTCTCCCGTCAATTTCATGCCGGAACACCATATCGCCGCGCATGTTAATGTTCGCAGCCGGTCCCGGATTTGAAAACCCCGTGCAGCATTGATTACCCTCACGAATCCACGCAGGATTTCCATGGTGCAATTAAAAATGAATGCAAATACGTGTTCTTATCAGTGGGGCAAGGGAGATTCTCCGCGGGTATTCCCAACGCGCGCAGTAAAAATACGTTAGTGGGTCTCGATATGCGGCTCCCACAGTGGTCTTTCGGGAGGCCCGCATTGCGGATTCAGCGTGGGCGAGCCCCTTTTCATTCCCACCCGTCCATAATATCCGTCCTTTTCATTTCTTTCCTTGTCACATTCTCTTCCTTTCTCCATGTGAATGATTATTAGGTGACATGGCTCCATCGGAAAGAGGACTCGATCCAACTGCTGACGGTCGGACGACGACCTTACAGTGGAGACTCTCGCTTTTTCCTCTCCCTTGAGGATCCAAATAACTGGCGGCTGCAGATATTGCCCGTAATGAAGAGCGATGAGGGTTTATACGAATGCCAAATAGCTGAGCATCCGAGCAAAGTGAGGAGGGTCTACTTTCAGGTGACCGGTGAGTAAATGTTGTAAAGAATTATATCAAACAAAGGAACAATTGGCTTCGCGTTGTATAGCTTACTCCTGACTTAGCATCCCAGCCGTAATTCCAGTCAGACCTCAGAGACTGGATCACTAAAATTTCTCGCGGAAGGAAAAATTTCTGACCCTTGTTCCCATGAGTTTGCGCGCGAATTATTATTTACAAGAATAACTGATGGTATTCTTTGTGTATCATATCAGAGAGAAAAAAAACACGTCCAAAAATTTCGAAGTGACCCTAAAGCTGACTTTTGTTTCATTTCGTGAAGTGGATGCTCTCTGCCACGACATGGATATACTGTAAAATACTTATAATGATAAATGTCATAAAACTGAAAATAATATATATCCCTGCAACCTACTTATGAATCAGGAAAGAATATTTCACTAAACTCTAGTATCCTATCATCTCGTTTACAAAAAGTTTTCACAATAAATAGGGATGACCAATATCGTAGTATAAACTGACTAATATTTATAATGATGTCTTAAATTGGTACGGAAATGCACCTTCCAAGAAACTTGCCAAGTTAGTGGTCACATATTCAAGTTCACTTTCATCAAGCAGTTTCGTCCAAGTAGAGGCAGTAATCTCGTATTTTTAGATCTCTACTCTCTAAAAGTCTTGGAGTGAAATCTGTCGAGCTTCGAGTGATTGCCTCTTTCACCCGTACTCGAGTGAAATAAGCCGTCGAATCATTCGAGTCAAACATTTTCACAAGTGAACTACCCCAACCTACCAACGTTCGAGTCAGTCTTCACTCGAATCGAGGGTTCCACCCAGATAAACCTTCCGGGCATACCTACGTCACCAAAGATGGCAAGTCGACGAAATTAGGGAAATATAAACATGACAACACAACGAATGATAACTAAAACGAAACATTCCAGAGGTTATTCATTTCTGTTGAAAATATATAATGTGTGTTTGTATATCTTAGAGGTGAATTTTTTGTTACATTCCCAATATATTCTTTTCCTGGAATCAGTGCTGTATTCAATCCTGGCCACACCATTAAATTGTGTGGATGATTTCCATTCCCAACTTTATGAATATATGTAGAAGATGTATAAATAGATACACTGTTCAACTTTGTATCTTGATATTTATACTTTATGTGTACTTTGTTCAATTTTGACGCAGCATTTGTATAGTAATCTGTAATTTTTATATTTGTGTGCTGCAAATAAAGTCACTCTAAACCTCACCATAAATAGGTCGGCCCCGGTGGCGGAGTGGTAAAGTCCTCGCCTGCCAACCCGAGGGTGGCGGTTTCAAGTCCCGCCTAGGTAGAATATTTTCTGCCCAGGACAATGATGGTTGTATGTCCTCCGTTGTTACTGTTATTCACTCGAAGCCAAGGGTGAATCTTTCACTCGAAGCCTTGAGTGATGTTCCACTCCATATGGGGGGTGCAGTTTTCACTCGAAGCTGGAGGGAAACCACACTCTTTTGCAGTGATACTTCACTCGAAGATTTTTAGAGAGTATGAATGATGTAGCAATATAAGCTGAATTATTATTCACATGCATGATTAAGGATACCATCATTTTAACAGAACATAACGCAAATATGAAGATACAAAATACTGATAAGAGTAGAGTAAGCCGTAAAAAAACTTCCTGGTTTGCTAATCTACTTAAAAATGTTTAAATGTTTGGGTAATTTCCGAGGCAAATTTATACTTATGTTAATCGGAAGACATTGGCATGGGTACATAATGTTTTCAAACAAAAACATTTTCACTGAAAAAAAACACATACGTTTACAACTAACATTTCATTCAACCCTTGGTTCTAATGAGAGTTCACTTAAACCGGATGACAGTAGAATTCAATGAAATGCTTATTGTTCTCATTTCCCAAATAGCTTTCATGAACGGACAAAAGTGAAGTTGCTTCGGAAAAATGACCCTTTTCACGTCTCTGGTCAATGTCTCTTTGTCAGAGCACGTGAACGTCTTCATAGACACACTTGTATTAACGTAGACAAGTATCAAAAGGAAGCATTTCATGAGATGAAAGGAGGGAAAAAAGAAAATAAAATAAAAAAGCCAGCTCGCAATATGAAAACAATGTTCTCTGCCTCGGGAGAGAGAAAAAAAATGGGCTATTTCCACGAAACCAGAGGCTCTTTCTGATTGCTATCAAAGACACCTTTCATTAGGAGAGTGGGTACTATATTCTGAAATTTTCCTTTCTCCATGAGCACCTGAGTTGAAGATAGTGGACGAGGACCGTAACGAGTTGCTGGAGAGGCATTACAAAGCCGGTAGCGAAGTGAAACTGACGTGCCTCGTGACTCAACTCCAAGAGGAAGACGTCTTGGGTGAAGCGGAGGGAGAGGTCTTTGGAGGAGGCGACGCGTACAAAGAAATGAAGGGGGTGGACAATTCAACATCTACCGTTCTTGAAGGAACCATCAACAGAGTCCTATGGAGGCACGGAGACTCGACTATTACTCGGAGCACAGCAAAGAGAACCTTAAGGTCAATGACAAATGCGCCTCCCATTCTTTTTTATTCTAGCTCCTATTTCTCATTTCATTTTTTAAAAATACGAGAAATACAAAAAAAATGACAAGAACTTTAGAAGCAGTAATTAGACCCTTGAAATATTTAAGAGGCATAAAAAAGTAATAATTATGTCCCATTTAATTTTTCTTTTTAATGATAATTAGTTTCCGCGATAAGTTGGTTTGTAAATCAAAACGAACGTTTATTTAAATAAAATACGTACCTTAGCCATAGGGATGAGAATGATTAGTGGAACTTATTTACTTCATCTTGTTACAGGATTATATCCAGCGCCGACGGCAGGAACGCGTCGGTGGCGTTAACAATCCATGACATCAAAGCACAAGACGGAGGGAATTACACGTGCTCTCTGGGAGTGGTCTCTTCGGAATCTGTGCATATTAAAATTTTCAATGGTAGGTCATTAACGACTATCTTATCCCAAAAAGAAACACACTTCGTAGTTTTGCTAATTAACTCGTAAGTTAATCAAAATTTCTGCCCAACAAGTTCTATCATATGATAGTGAAATAAACATAAAGGCATACTATTGACAAACAAAATTTAAAAAAGAAGTTTTAGCATGATTTAATAAAGAATAAAATTAATATCACTCACGCATTCTTAAGATATTGACGTGCATATTTCCTTAAATTTCAACTTCCGCGAATGGAAAATCTTGGTCTAAATACAAAAAATTGTTGCTGAAACTCCAATATTTCCCCTATAAATACGATAGATTTGAGTTCAAGACTTCTCATATTTCCAGCCTGTCTGATTAACCCCATATATGTCTCCCTTTTTCCTTTTACATCTACATACTACCCTGTGGACCACCGCGTGGGCGTGTGGCATGGGGTATTACGACACCTGCCGTGTAAAGGTGTAAAAAATGAGGTTTCCTGAGGTGAAATGGTGTAGAGCATTATGGAAGTATTTTAAAAGGTGCTCTGATTTAATCATAGTTACTTTTTTACTTGGAAAGAACGAATTTTTTTGCCTTTCATTTCGGCAATGAATCTCTTATTTTATGGCATATTGTGTATCTAGAGATGTAGTGTGCCGTCAACATGATATTCTCTGATTGGCCGTAAAACACACCTTTTCTGAATTTCTCAAGCAAACAAGGAAGTTTAGCCCACAGCGTCCGAGTCTTTAGTGGCTCCCAACTTAATCCCTCTAAAAACTGAGTAAAACTATATGTTCGCTCGTAGCAGTTTTTGACAAAGTGCGCTGCATTCCATTGCATTTTTACAATTTCCTTGGTTAAATATTTCTGTCCAGGGTTCCACATGCTTGCGGCGTATTCAAAGTGAGACCACTCCAGAGCAAACTAGCTCCTCTTCAATTTTTCAACCAAGGACCTAGCAATTGTACGTTTGATAAATTCTAGTTTCTTTAAAGCAGTGCCGCATGTCTGTACATGTGTTTAGCTCAATAATTCTGAAGTTACCGTAATTCTCATGCATTGTACTTTACCTGAAGACTTTATGTACACTCCACCCACAATGAATACATGGCGGAGGTGTGATGAGTTTCGCAAAAAGTGGTGCATTTACTTCTAATAAATATGATTTCTAAGAATGGTGTAATCTGTGACACTTACTCCTTGAGAACTTGTTTCGGTATTCCTTCTGGACCTGGGCACTTGTTACTTTTAATCGAACGCAGTTGTTTAATTAATCCATCATGTTGAACAGTAATTTCAGTCATCCGCTCATTAGAGTCAGTAATGTCCAAACTATGTCATATGCCATATTTAGTGTTTACACTTTCGAAGTAGTGATTGAATGAATTGGCTTTGTCGATATTGTTGGTGACCACTTTGCCGTTTGTGTCCAATAAAGACTCAACTGTAGAAGATTCGCTCTGGAACTTTCTCGCGTAAGACCAGAAAGACTTATGATTTTCATCTAGTAACTCACCCAGAAATTTTTTCTTGAAGTTCCATAGAGGAGAATGCATTATTTTCTTCGTACACGACCCCTGAGCAACATAAATTTATTTTACAGAAATTCCGTTGTTGGGTTACCTGACTTAACTGAATTATTATATTTTACATAATCGGTAAACTTAAGTAAAAAATTGTATTGATCGGGTAGAATAGAAAATTATTAACACTAACCTAATCAAGAAATTTCATACGAGAATATTCAATTCAAAATTAAGATCATTAGGGGGTGATATAGTTTCACAGGCCTTCCGTCCCGTTTAGCAATTCCGTTTTATTAACTCAGTAAACGCAGAAAAGCCGTTTCATTCTTCCACTACTTATGCTTAACTTGGCCTCTGTAACTCCATGAATTCATGAGGTTATCCGTATCCGTTAAATTCTTTTTATAGGCTGTACTCATTCTCATTTAAAAAATCGTCTATACAATTACTCTCGCTCGGTGATTTATTTCACCGATTTTAGAGTAGTTATGACGAATAAATGCTGTCATTCGATAAGTAACCGGGGGGGCAAATTGCTGTGTAAAAAATATTATAGCCAGCTATTGTCTTTTATAGCATGGTTATCTGACAGCCGCTACGCTTTGGTTCAAGCCATTATAAGAGGAGCTAAAGCATGGCTCAGGTGAACGAAGATGAGATCTGGCCTCGTTGCGAGCACTGAATGTACGATTCCATTTCCTGTAGATGCCATAACAAATGACACTCCCACCCAGGTCTTAAATTCCGTTCTTCTGAGGGAATAACGGCACTATGTTTGGGCCTAATGCTGCAAAGTGTGGAAATGATTGAAACCATGCATGACTTAACTCTCGGAACAAATCGATTAACTTTGAACACGTCTGAGCTCTGTGCTATGTTCTGTCCATTCCAAAGTCGTTAATTGTAGCAATTTTCCGCAATGATCTGGTTATGCGGCCATGTCGTTATAACGTACCATCAGATGCGTTAATGGAAGAAAATCATGAAAGTAACATATATGGTTGCTGTTAACCTAAGATCTATCGGTGCAGACAATTATTAGTCCACACTAATTAGATTACAAATATTTCACCCGTTTGGATATCATTTTGGATGGCGGGCACAGCAAAAGAAAGACGTATGTACACTAGGAACACCATTTCCCGGAATTTGGAATATAGAAAACTACTGGCTCTTTGAAGTTAGCGTGTAACTCTGCCAATGGAAGTGATTTGTTTGAATATATATAAAAATATTGCATGGCGTCGAATAGCAATAGTGCACAAGAAAAGAACAGGTTTATGGATATTTTGTTATTAGAGAAACAACCGGTTTCAGTGAATATCTCAAATTGTTCGAAGTGATCACTTTTGCAACATATGGAAGCCTCCAAAGTTTCTATGGGTTAAATTTCATTAGATAAATTCTCTTTTTAAATGAAAAGTTCATGTCTTCTTGTTTAATTGACCACCATTCCCGAAATTACCCAAATAAGAATGGGAAAATGTTGTAAAGAACAAAAACTTTCTATTATTATAGCTCACAAATAGGAATATGACTAAATTTGATAAAAGGTAAACCAAAGTGATTAGAAGCAGTTTAACTTTTCAAATGAACACATTGTGCTGATATAAAACAGCTACGTTCTGATTCAAAAACTCATTAATACTCATCCAAAACAGTTTAAGATGTAAGTGCAAACTTTTAGAATAGAACAGAATGGATTTATTCAATTCTCTGGGTACATACCCCTAAAAGCAACAAAAATATAACGTACGTGACATTTTGAATTGTTATAAAATAAATACAAAAGGTTTAAAGTCATGATGTGATCCGTAACTAAGGAAGGGTTTGTTGAATAGGTATTAGCTCTTAAGTGGTTTGAGCAGTATTAATTTTAGTATAAAATTTTAGTCCCTTGATATGAAACAATTATGGTACCAACATTTTTCCGGGTATTTCTCGAAAAACGCAACCCGAAAAAATTTTTATATCATTTTATTAACGCTCGTAAGCCTGCGAACGGATATTGACACCCTTTTACCGCATTTTTCTGCCTCTCAGAACACTTGTGACTAATTAACGTTTCGCGAAAATTAGGGAATGAAAAAACTAGGTTTCTCCGTCACAAAAAGTCCTGATGGAAAGGTAGTTTGTGGAAATTGTGTACACATGTAATAATTGCACATTAGAATTAGAATTGTATATTAAAATTAGAAGGAAGATTGTCTTCCTTCTCAGAAATATGTAACCAAAAAAGTATATGTATACAATATTAGGCTAAAATGATAAAAAATCATTTACTATTTTACAATTTCAATAAAAGAAGAAGAGCAAATAAAGGCGCCTAACTTGATTGAGTAAACATAAGCTGAGCAACCTGTTTGGTAACAGAAAAAATATGTAAACAAATCCGGATGTTCCCATTTCTACTCCGGATATTTACACTCGAAGCAATTCAGTGATAGAGGTCCATTGTTAACAAAGAAAACATCAAGTGCAGATCACAATTTGCCAATGCCATTTTACTCGTTTTGACTGCTTTTTTCTCGCCCTCGACATTACGGCTGTTCCAATCAATTTTACAGATTTCTGGCCTCGAATATTTACCTAAAATTATCTAAGAAGTGGTTTACTTTGACGAAGTTGGGAGAGAGTTTGGCAAGTTGATATTTGCTTGATTGCCAATTCATGGGTGCAACCGGAAACAAATGTCTATTTTATCAGTCAAATAGGTGAAAATTTTAGTTAATGAAGACTTGTAATAGATTACAGGAAGGAAGAAAACTTAGTGTCAGATATTAATATAAATAGAGGGCTCCAACAAGTCCACAGTTTGCGTCAAATGCAGAAATCCCGTAGGATTCCTGTACTTGAAATTATCTCTGAAAATCAAATATTCTCGGAACCTTTACATAGATGGCACAATAGTATAGCCACCACGCTAACTCAAAACCTAATTTTATGAATGAATTCTATTATTTACTAAGATTTCCTTATTTTATTCTAATAATATTCTGATAGCAACACTTCAATTATTAGGTTCAACGCTACACATTTTGGGGCAACTTTTATAATATAACGGATTTTTTATTGGAATTAGTTCATATTACTGGAGCACAAAATATTGATTATTAGCATTTTATTAAGGATACTGCAAATCTTACAAGTATACTCATCACTCTAAGTGTTTACTAAATATTATTTCACTACTATAGTGTTGCTCACAGCACTTGCGTTCCAGCACGGTTGCTTCCGTTTCCACTCCCCTTAATCCGAAACTTCCACTTTACAGTCATCGCAGCTCTTGGGAGCTTTTGGGGTGAATGAAGGATAACCAATAGTTCAGAAATAACCAGGAGTTTATATGAAAAATAAATGTTAATATTAACAAATGAAACTGTTTCAGGCGTTACTTTGGAAGTTTTTAATATTCATAATGAAAAGATAAAACTTGGTTAATTCCACACTAATTTAATTAATGTGGAATTAGCCTAGTTTTATCTTTTCATTAGTGTGGGATTAACCAAGTTTTATCTTTTTATTATGAATAAATGTTAATATTGTTGTGAGAAAAAGTATCATTGCAGGTAACTGTGGAATAAATTGTGCTATAGATCCAACCGAAAACCCAGTGACTTCATATATGGGTGTAAGCTTATTTTGTAGGTTTGGACTGGTGAAATTTTAAAAATTGATATAATACTGAATAAATCTCAGAATTTCCAGGCTAAATAAATTTTCGGTACGTCTAACAACTCGTTACACATATATTAAAAGTAAGAATGGAATATCAACGTTAGTTTCTGATAACATGAATATTTCCATTTAGTTTTGGCCATGATGCAAGTTGATGCAGTGATTTCTCCTTAACCATTCGCAGTATTGCTCAATTGTTTATTACCGATAAAAAGTCAAAAAATCTGATCAAACCATACAAAATGTTCACATTATAATATCGGGCTAAGACTATACCAATTGTTTGACAAGTTGTAGCCAATGACACACACTGGTTCACAATGAACGTATTTATCCAAGAATGAAATTTAACTAAATGCAAATTACCCTCCTTTCCCTTTTATTTCCTGATCCCGTAAATGCTGGCAGTTATACTTATTCCTCATTGTTTGCGAAAGCTCCCCGGTTGGCTATGAGTGGCTGTAAATATTTGACGATAAAGCGGATCTCTTGAACGTTGAAATCATGTAATTAGTCCTCACCAAACTAGAGCTACCCAAATGCGTAGCCAAAAAACCTTTATTTAGACAGTCCCTTCATTTAAATCCTTCTTTTAACTTTGAAATGTGTAAACAACCCGGACTCAAGGTGTAAAATTCCCCTCTTTAACTCTTCCTCTTAAACGGATACGATGGTCATTAATTTTTCCTAGCATCGTCATGTAGCTCGAGACTCACATTTCAGCCTCTCTTCCTCATCATCCCTTCACTCGCTATGTCTCTCACCCACGCCTTCCGACTTGTTTCCTTCTCCCTCGCTTCCTCTGCTTGCGTCCTAAGGGCCACAAATTAATTCTCTGCTATGAGCCCCCTCCTTATGTCATTTGTGCTCATTCCACTTTAATCCTCTCTAGTTTGGGGAAGGTCGCTTTCTTCTCCTTGCTCCCATTTAATGACCCTGCTTTACCTTACCCCGAGTACCGTGGATGCAAGGAGCTCTCACGCAAGCTGTCTCCCAAGAGTACTCCCTAGTCGAAAGAAATGAGGTCGAAAGAAGCCAGTTCCACCATTTTCGCCGCGTTAAAGTTGACCATAAAACCTACTTTACATCGTATCAGTACAAATAGTATGAGGCAATTGATATAATGGATTTCGAGTAAAACTTAATGGAGAAATAGGAAGGTGGATACAAAAAATTAAGGTGGATGATAATTTCCACTTATAAAATCAGGCAATAATAAAAATCGTGCAATACTCTTAAATATCACGAATTTCTCATCAACGGCCAAGCAGAAAACATGATTGTAATTAGATCTTCATTTCATAGCTAAGATTTTAATAGCTCGGGACTTTCCTTATTCTATAGAAGTGAGCATATACTTGTGGTCAAATTTACCTGATAGTGTAAATTTCAATTGAGAATCTCAGGTTTACACTCAGCAAACACAGCTATAGAAAGTGAAGAGGTGATATATGGGCCATCTGTTCGAACATTTTATCAAACAAAGCTTTCACACTTCATGGCTGATATTCCTTATCTATGCATAGCACAAAATTATACATAATTTATCAATAAAAACTATTGGAGGTGAGTAAAAACAGATTCAACAGATTCATAAACCTGTGGGAGATTACCAAGTGTATTTCAATTCAGCATAAAGGTAATATAGACAACTTCCGCCAAGTACAGGCTGGAAGAGTTCAAAAAAATAATGATGTTGCTTCAGGTAACACATCTCATTAAATTAATTATTTAATAAATACAAAAGAAAAAAAGTGTTTTACTTCAGAATGCGAAATTTGATACGAAGCAATGACTGGAGTAATTGCGCGCATAGACCCTGAATTGGATGTTCTTACATTCGAGACATAAAATTAAGCGATATTTAGATCCATTTTCTGATATTATTGCTCAAAAAAAATATTATGTAACCTTTACCATTCTTGTAAGGTTAAGAGCACATACAATACATGTTCATTCAATTGTAGAGTACATTAACAAACGGTGACACACGGAAATGCAAACCTTTAGCAAGCATCAAAGTAAAGGGAAGAGAGCTCTACAAGCAGATGCCTGCGGTTTTTCCAGAGCTATAAGGAACAAATTATTAGCATTAGCAAAGATCTGCATTTCCTGCTAGCGGCTACGAAGTGGATTTTCCTGAAGTCATGTAGCGGAGGAATGGGACCCAACAAGGACTTGTTAATATTGCCAGTTTGGCTCACTCCTTTAATTATTGTCTTCAAAGAAAAAAACTTTCCTACCAGATCTCAGAACTGTATCATCATTATTTAAAACTTAAAGACTATTTAAGGGCAGTTCTCCATCCTTCCCTATTCATAACTAACTCTTTGCAATATGGTATTCCTTCTTTTCTATAGCCCTCTTTATTTGGCCTATTTACTTATCCTTTGGTCCCCGTGGAATCTTCTCTCCAACTTTTCCCACGATCATGTACTAGTCTGATGAATTATGTTTCGAGTCCTTCCGCTTCTTCCTTGCTTTACTGTGCTCCACATACATATTAGTACTTCGGCTCTCCCGTATGCTACTTCAATAATAATTTTATTCCTAGTTCATATTTAAAAAAAAAGTCTCCAGCACCAGGTCAGCATTTCCGATGGCTCAAGTCTCTGACCATATGAGCCTCCGATTCATAGAGTGCCACGCTCCACACGAATGTTTTCACATACTGCTTCCTGGTTTGTAGTTCTATGTTCTTTGAACACAGCAGTTGCATTTTTCCCATGAATGCCATCTTAGCTTGGGCTTCTCCGCGTTATGTCCGTTGTACTTCTTTCGTTCCACGTGATGGTACTTCCGAGATAGATGAAGAAATCCACTTGCTCTAATTTATCTCCTCACAGGGTGACTTCTGCATTCATCTTCTCTCTTCCGTATATTAGGATTTTAGTCTTCGTCATACTTATTTTCATGATGTATTCTTGTAGAACTTGGTCCATGACGTTTAGTGACCTTTGAAGATCAACGCGATTTTTCACATTTTTACGCTATGCTCCCTTATATCTTGCTGCATCCTCTTGTTACATTGTGGTGGAATCTTGATCATTCATTTACTATCATGTCTCTCGCATACGTAAACACAATAGAACGGCTACTACCACGTAAACTGGAAGTCGTCATGCAGCCGCTTGTTTCTTTAGCAGCTTGGCACGGTGAGTGCATATTTCTCACGGAGCAGTTTTCATAAAAAATGTATCTTAGGCTTTACCAGCTTATGATAGTCTAATATAGTAATATATTTTCTCAAATGGATTCAAGATTAATGAAGATGTGAAATCCAGAAATAGGAAGTAATATGAAACACTTTCGTATCCCTTACACATGAAATAAAAATGCTTAATTATATTCAATTTTTCTTTAGTATTAGACTTTCTACATACAAAAAGGAAATCTTAAGCATCAAATATAGATAAATTGAATTACTTGTTAAAATTCTAATGATGTGTTGTACTAAATCTCTTAATTCAAGTCCAATTTCTGTTAAAGTTACCAACCATTTGGATTTTGATTCGAAATAATACGAATTTGCCATATATTTTTATTCAGCTATTATGTTGATCAAAAACTAGAAAAGACGCCGGATGTTGTTTTCTATGGGCTTAACAGAATTGAAAAGAATCTCACTCCGTTTTTAGCATCACTCTCGGTTTCTCCACGAACATTCATTCGAGTCGATGCCCCATTCCATCAGTTGCTCCTCGTGTTTACTTCTACTTTACAGGCTCAAAGCGAAGCACAAATATCCCTCGTCATTACCCAACCCTTAAAGTGCGCCTATGTATTCTTCGGCTTTCCCTTTCCTCTCCGCTCACACACACAGCCTTCCCTATAGCCTTCTACTTCCCTTCTTTCCTTCGCGTCCTCCCGCACGCCCTCCTCCTCTCGTAACCGCATTCACACGACCCTTCCCCCGCCCCCTGCCCTCCCCATCTGCCCTCTGACGGAAAGGAATCCGAGTTGCGGCTGAATTCACTCCCCCTAACCTCCCAGATCTTCCCCGTCCCTTATGTGAGCTTTCGTTCCGACGCACATCGCACCAGAAGCAGTGGCCAAGAAGGTCCTAAAATACTAGAGAAGACACTGATACTCCCGAGAAATCGGAACAGGATCTAAGGAGCCTAAGGATACGTCCCCGAATATTAAAAAATTAAACATTAACTCAATTTGTCAATAGAGGCAAAGGAGGTCAGACTCCTATGCATGAATTACGGTCATTAAGGTGGCCATCGATGAGGATCGTTTTGATCTCGTAAGTACGCACTTGTTTAATTGATTAAAACTCTATCAGGACGTGACCACCTTATGAAAGAGTTTCAGGCGTAACTTTGTGGAAATATTTATATCCATATTGGTAAAAATGAAATAACTCGACAGTAATTTCCACACGAATTTAATGAATTTGAAAGACCATTTCCACACTTTATGTCAACCTAGATAATGACATAAAGTGTCAAAACTATGGTCGGTGTTCATGAAAACAGTGTAGAATACACTATCGAGTTATTTTATCTTTACCAATATGGAAGCGATCACCTTAGTCAACGAAATGCATGCATAGTAGTCTAATATCCTTTGCTTTCATTCACATCTTGAATCTTTACCCCACTTTATTTGAGAAAATTGCTTCATTATCGTGTATAAAAATTATTCAAAATATCTTACACTAATTTTTAAACACATCTCACAATAGTTTTCAGACATATACCAGAAAATTTCTAAATCACTGCTATATGCACTAATGACATGATGCACACACCGATTCCGACAGTTGCAAAGATCGAGATTATCGAGTTTACTGAACCGGGTTTAATACCAAGGAGTCAGAATGGCAATCACTATATAACAATCAGAATTTAACACCTTATCATGAATTGGGAGATCCAGGTTCAAATTCCGGTCAAGTCAAAATATCGTTATATTATGTACTTCACACTCTTAGGTACATATCCAGGATGATTGGCAGATCTTTCAATGATCGACTTTGCCTTCTTAGGATTCTGTTACGAGATACTTAAAAGATGATAAGGATTACTAATGAGAGACGGAAAAATAAAATGCGAAATGAAGAACCAGAAAAGTGGCGAACGAAATTTTCCTGAACATTCCGAAGCATGTGAAAAATAGAGCCTGTTGAAGTCAATTACGGAAGGAGAAGTGAACAGAGGAAAACATCGAGAAGAGTACCATGGGTGAGAACATAACGTAAGTCAAAAGGAACGGTATAATGGGTAGTAATTAGTAGGTTAAGTGGTTAGACGGTTAGAGAGTAGAGTGGTAGGCTGACAAAAAAACAATCACCGGTTTGTTGACAGGTGTTTCGGGTCTCCCCGCGGGCTAAAAACCACCCCTCTCGGCCGGAAGCTTTCTCTTATCGCCAAGCATGTGGGGTAATGGGAAAAGGGTAAGGAAAAGGGAAGGGAAAGTTGGCGACCCGCAACCCCTGCGAGGCCCACACCATGAGGCGGATTGACGTCAATGGGCCACCGCCTCACCGCAGTGCTCGTATCTGTTGGGTTCCCCCAACAACGTAAGACGAGTCCCCGTCAGTCCTGATTATGCGAAAACTTACCGCAGATCTAATGAAAACCGGAGGAGCCCGTTGCCCAAAAAATTGGGATTAGGTATCCCCCGACTACCTTTTACGGGTAGACGCCTGGCGGTCTGCCGGAGTACGTCATCGAATCAGGGACATGGAGGGTCAATTCGGACAATTCTGGTCAAAGCGCGGGTACATCCGTCATCTCAATACTCCTCGTCTACCCATACCGGTTTGTTGACAATGGAAAAACAGCAGATTTTCTGGGCGTTATTAATTAATACTCTTTATGATTCAGGAATCATAGAAATAAGCCCAAGAATCGTTGCCGGAAAGTTTCCTTTATTACGCCTCTATTTGGCGATATTGGACACATTACATCCTCCATAGAAACAGTAGTTTCCTTGTGAGCGACACCTCTTTCTCCTTAAGCTCTGAGAAATCTACTCCCAGTCTCTTGTGTGATGGGGAGAAAAGTCGGAAGAGGGATAGGGGACGTGTGTGGTTGGCGTACCCTTGTGCTGGTCTGCGGGCGCATTCGCGGAAGAGAAAGGTACAGGGGGAAGGGGCGTTGGTATGCGAGGGATGGTTGCCATGGTGCCGCTGCACGCCTCTTGAGTTTCCATGTGGACGGCGTTGGGGTATCTGCGGATACTTCTTCCTTTCCTCCTTTTCTCGGAAGAAGCTAATGCTCCTTCTCCGCAAAAAAACGTACCAACCATCTCATGCACCAGCGTGGGTGGAAAACGCTGAGGGAAGCTGTCACACGAGCTAGCATATTTATTCTTTCGCACATTCGCAACTAACGATAGAGAAGCACTGAAAACATATATTACAGAGAAACAAGGGAAAAAACTGATTTTGTTCTACAGTGAGATGAGAGTTTCATCTCAGAGCCATTCCCAGAAATGTAGACAAGTGTGAAGTATGTGGGGAATATGATTTTGATTATAATGCACTAACTGATTATACTTTCTAATTTGCGTATCATGGAACGAATAGCACATACTTGTGATGCAAGCTTTCAATGCAGAGTGAACATTGTCTATCGGAATGTAAAGCTCTCGGGTTTCCAACCGGGTGTTGGCAGTTTGTGGTACTGACATTTTCATGGCGTCGGTACCACGAACTAACATCACCCGTTTGGAAACCCGAGAGCTTTACACTCTATGCATTCGCCGGGAAAGCCTGAAATCTTGCAGTTGTCTATTGGTTAGGCTAGAACTTAGGATGGTTGCAAAACTGATTGTGGATGAGGTTTCGGTTTCGCACTAAGTAATTCGGCGGATTTCCGCTTTCGCACTAAGTCGGAGGCCAGAAGTCTTGAGAGTCTAGTTGGGCAGGAATGAATGAGAATGCAGGACGTTAGCAAATAAGGGTTTAAAGGAAGAGGCGGGGTTAAAGAAAGGGTTCAGGAGAATAAGAGAGACCCTGAGGGGGAAAATAATACGTAGAGGGACCGAAAAATGGAAAAAGGTGTGAGGGAGACGAACGCTTCGACTGGAATGGGAAATGAAAGGAGAGGATGGATAGAGTAGCAATCTTAGAATTTACCATGCGAAGAGCATAATTTGACCATGTAGAAAATCATGTCCTAGTAATATGCACCTGAGACTTATGCATTTTCGAGAAAAGAACTTGTCTAATGAATACAATCACCTTGAACTGAATAAGTAATATAATTGCCTTCATAGATCAATTCGTAGAATTATTTTACGTTTTTATCCATGATGAAAAGAAATAATTAGTAATTTTCCATGCCATTTTTATATTTTGTTTTCAAAAAATTGTACCTGACGATGCGAGTAAACCCATTGTAAACATTACCCATTGTAAGAATAAAATTTTGTAGAGGAGTACAAAAAAATTTCTCTTAATTATGAATGGAAATATAATTACCATCAACCGCAAAGCAACAAAAAATGATTCTTTTACCAAAATTGAATATATTTTGATTTGATTAACGCAGTAAAAGATTGATAGTTATTGAGGTATTAATAAAATATCGTCACCGAACACCCATTCCAAGTAAATTGCAATAAAAGGAAGTTTATAATGTACGAGTCAATTTGACTAACGTGGAATATTTTTCAAAAATCCTTTCCTCTTTTCCTCGAAAGTTTAATCAAATTTGAGAGAGTCATAGTGAATAATTCTATTTTACATACCATAGAATTTGCAGATCCATAAACTCTGAGTGGACTTTTTTTGGACTTTTCTCAACTAATTATGAGAGGGAGAAAACACTCTTGATGTAAATCATGTTCTGAAAATCAATTGGCTTAATATTCTGGTGTTGGTGAGCGATATTTCAATGCAAAGTATGGGGATATTTATGAAGATAGACGAAAGGGATAGGACTCCTCAACAGATGTACCTTTGTTATCGGATCCAACATTACTAGAAAAGTCAACAAAAATAACATATTTATAAGAGTAAACAAAAAATATTTCACAATGACGAGAAAATGTAGTTTTGTTTTATAATTAAATTCTTTTTCCAAATTCTTCACTTTTTATGGGAGTAGACCCCCCGTAAGTTCACCTAACAAAAATATTCTCTCCCTCTCTTCCCCCGCAGAGTAATACTCTATGTACGGCTCTAAACTATAATTTTTCTTTTTTTTCAGGTGAGTCAAACAATGGTAATGGAATCGGGCACACAAAGGACAGTGCCGTGCCTTTGGGGTTGATAGAGCTGTGGCTTCTCAATCATATCGTATTTATTTCATTGATTACTCTCATAAGCCATGCGGTAAATCAGATAATACTCAGAAGTTGAATGATCCGTGTAAATACGTAGCAGATTGGTA
Organism: Ceriagrion tenellum; assembly: GCA_963169105.1. Lineage (NCBI taxonomy): Eukaryota > Metazoa > Arthropoda > Insecta > Odonata > Coenagrionidae > Ceriagrion > Ceriagrion tenellum. The sequence goes on along the minus strand of OY720642.1, from coordinate 25,403,666 downwards.
TTGCTGCAAGTAAAATTCCGGAACTTGAGAGTGAGGTTTAGGAGATAAAAGGTACTCTATGGAATTGATGATGCACATGGATGATTGTATCATACTAGTCAAGCGAAAAAGTGTAATCGAAAACGGATATATCTGCCAAAAGCACAGAGAGATATATAAATATAATTGCGCAATTCCCAAATACTATATGTGTTTATTGTAGCTCAGCAAAATGATAGCAAGCAGCCGGTGTTATGATTGCTGAAAACCTAATGTCCAATAATTAATTTTAAATGCTACGGTAGAATTCAATCTCCCATCAAACCATTGGCGTATTTTAAAGCATTCATTGGCGTATTTACCAATCAGTGAATTGAAAAATCCATATTCTATTGCTAAATTACATTTTCCGCGACGCTTGTTTCATACTATTACACCGTTTTTCCAGTTGATAGACAAATGTTTATTACTAATGTATGCTTTCAAAAGGTACGTGCTTGATCATTATTAAAATTGTCACAACGATGGACCTACCTCTTTATTGTGTTTATTTACTTGTAATACCCAGTTCTCCCTCTCCCATAAATTATACCACACGTTAGAAATATATAGGGTAAATTCACTACAAAATTGACTGGTAAATAGCCATTAATATAAATAGCAAAGAATTAGAAAATAATTTCTATTAATAGCAGGTTAATAAAGAAGCATAATATTTGCCATAGAAATAAGGAACGAATAAAGGCTGAGTCAGTAAAAAATAGCCAACAGCATAAAGGTCATATATATAGCGTCAAATAGCAAATAGCGTCAGGTATAAATCAAATATAAATAAAAATCTTACCAGTTGCGATTAATAATTACTTACAAGAGTATAAAAATGAGTTCTGTTCAGTCTTCTACGATCTTGTGAACAAGGTGCTAGTGGCACCGAAATATTAAGAAACTCTGTGTGTTCATTTTTTTCTGTTTTTCTGTGTTTAGCGTCTGCCTCTCTCTGGCAAACTTTTTATATATTCGTCACGTGAGTGATCCTAAGTGCAGGTGTGTGTGTATATATATATATATATATATATATATATAACAGAAAAAGGAAATAAATTTAGAAATATAAGCTAGCAACAAGGCGTTGAAGTTGGGGATGGATAGATAGGTATATCAGTGGACACTCACAGAAAGGCGATCCATGGCGACGCCGGTGTCCACTGCTCTCGGAAGCTTTCGGGTGAGAACCCTTCCTCAGCGGGAGAAAATCACAGATTTTCTCCCGCTGAGGAAGGGTTCTCACCCGAAAGCTTCCGAGAGCAGTGGACACCGGCGTCGCCATGGATCGCCTTTCTGTGAGTGTCCACTGATATACCTATCTATCCATCCCCAACCTCAACGCCTTGTTGCTAGCTTATATATATATATATATATATATATATATATATATATATATATATATATATATATATATATATATATATATATATATATGTATATATATATATATATATATATATATATATATATATATATATATATACACATGTATATATATATATATATGTATATATATATATATATATATAAATATATATATAAATACGTTGATGGCGCACACGACATTTGTTCCGTGATACGCCTTGAAGACGGACTAGTTCCGAAAGCTAGCTATGTAAGTGTGATCGTCTCTTTTTTTGTGTGTCTATCTCCTCCATCCTATCCACATCGTGTATATATATATATATATATATACATAATTTGTAACAACCCGGAGTCCTTTGATTGCTTTATTTCCAAGCTACACCAGTCTCTTCTTCGCAGGGGCTACCCTGAATCCCCTTTAAATAAAAAAATCCTTAGGAAACCGTACCAACCTAAATCAACTTCTTGTCCTAAGTACAACAATATTTCTATTTGCACCACTTTCTTCCCAGGCGTACAGTCCCTTAAACATCTCCTCAAAGAATTATTCCCAATACTTTCTAGCAATCCTGCCACTACTAATTTATTCCCTAAATGTCCCTCTGTTGTATACAAAGGTCCCCCGAACCTGTCTGCTATATTTAGAGCCACTAACCCCCTCCATAAATCTTTGAATATTTCCAAAGCTCCAGCCACCCGTTGTAACCGGCCAAGATGCAAAACTTGTTTAATTCTAATTACAGACCGATTACCCAAAAAATTCGTTAATCGTTATCTTCCTTCTGTTACCTCCCCTTCCTGTGCCACAACAAATAGTCTATATCCTTATTTGTAAATTATGTACAGCTTTTTACATTGGGCTCTGTTAATTGTTACATTGGGCTTCTGATTAATAATCACCGTGCTTCTTGCAATCCCTCTTCAACCAACTTCTCTTTCTCTGTCCCCACACATGCTGCCTCCCACAATGTAAAATTTGACGACTGCTACAATGTAGCCATTCTGGCTTCCCTCCCGCCCACAGCCACTATCATTAGTCTGAAGACATTAGAACAATGTTGCATCAGATTTTTTAACGCCCTCTGTCCACCTGGCCTCAACCGTTCCCATTAATTTTATCCCCCAAATTTCGTACATTGTTTCTTTCTCCCGAATAGGTCTTTGGCTCCTTCCCTCCCCGCCCTTCCCCACCCCTCCTACCTGCTCCTTCCCCTCACCGCCCCTCCTATACGATTCTTCCTCCTCAATCCTCATTCTATCACTGACGAAGGTGCGGGCGACTCACCGAAAATTTTAAACTCGTGAGTTTGCTTTTTTATGTTTTATGTTTAGTGTCACCCTGTGACGAAGTTTTATATTGTTTGCCACGTTCGTGGAATCTTCGCAAGAACTATATATATATATATATATATATATATATATATATATATATATATATATATATATATATACACACCCACAATACACTTACAATAAGTTCCTTGATATTTGCTGTATAACACATTCCTGAATGTCACAAATACAGAAAAACAGATGCGGATTACAGATCAAGCTTTATGTAATACCCATTTTATTTCCACTCGATGAGTCTCAGCTCTTACATGATAGAAGAAAAATTGGTTAAGGTAAAATGGATACTCAAAGGGCTCACAAGGAAAAGTTATTTTACTTTTATCGATACCATAGCCAGTGACGACAGCCCAAGGAAAGTTCTATCCAGCCGCATGAAAAAGCGACGAAAAGGGGGAGAATATCTTTGGCTCATCGGGGCATCTGTCAAGTTTCTCCGGAGTGATATTCTTCGCCTGGAAGGGAACGAGTTCGTCGAGAACGATGGAATGTCATCAAACATCTCTCAGGAGAATGTGAAACGCTTCAGGTGAGAAGAGTGGAGTAACATCAAAAAGTGCTACCTCGTTATTTTCGGACATTTTTCAAAATGAGTAGAAAGGAATATCCAAAACGATGCGAAAAACGAAAGACGTGTGTTATGCATGCACTTGTGTTACATTCACATGTGTAACGAGGTTAATAAATCACTTTCTTTTACCCTGGAAGAAGATGGAGTGGTATCACTCTAAAAGCGAGGCTACGCCATACAAGCTAACACAGTCGAAACTATCACATACATGTGCAAGAGAAATTGCAATATACGCTCTTGGGGAAATTTTTCAGTAGCATTGCACTTTGGCTTGCGTATAATACGCCGATTACGAAAATAAATATTAGACAATTTAATGTAGGTCAGAATAAAATGTTCCCTTTCACCAAAAATTCTTTTGTAAGGTGTTATTCATAGTGAGGACGTTTGATATCCATTCAAAAGGCACCATCAAATTTCCGTCTCTTCTTACAATCGCATTGCAAATTTCAACTAGATTTTAGCATTTACAAGCAATTTCTTTAATCTCTCATTGCTGGTACTTATCATTGTAAAAATGTCATCAGTAGTCATCAGTTCAAAGCTAATCATCATCAACAGTCATCAGTTGGCTGCAACTGTCACCTCCACTATTCCTTCAGCTAACCGCTTCATTCTCCATAAAAACTCCATTATAGAAATAAAAAAATAGGAGTTTGACGTCCATCATCACTTTCCTGATACGTTCTATCATTCTTGTTATTTATTTCCATTCGTTTTTCCCTGCATTCTTTTCCAACGGGATAGTCGTAACATATTTTCAATGTGTCTAATCAGTTTCTCTCCTCTCTGAGATAACCTTTAAAAATCATCATTCATTATCAATACCGCATATTCTTTGCATTCGATCTCTTTTTTCTCCATAACCGTTGCCCTCCAAGCTTCAGGAGCGTATGAAATCATGCTCTGAAAATATAATTAAATGACGTTCTTTGTTTATGATCAGCTATTTTGGCTGGCTGTCAGGAGGCTCTACTGCTAATGCCTTCTATTCTTGGGCTATGCTGTACTTCCTACTAATTATTTTCCAATATTGCGGATTAAAGCTAAAGTTAATCAAGAAAATTTAGCTACATTTTAATGGTGAATTTAGCAGGAAAACCTATGCCGTCATTCAGGTATACGTTCCATTTTTGAGAGTAATTTTCGGTAACACATGAAACGCAATTTCTCCTTTTCAGTAATAGCGGAGTTTTCTGACGACTCCCCTAAGGATTCATTTTGCATGAAGTATTCACACAAAAAATTTACGAGTGCGAGGAGAAAATTTATTTTTATAGATGAAAATATTTTTCATTTTTTATGGGACGATGGCAAAAAATTAACGCAATCACGCAAGGGCGCTATATTGAGTCTTTATCAAGTAAAGACTAAAAGCGTCAAAATAATGAGCATCGGCAATACTAATGTCGAGGAGTAATTTTTAAAATTCACAATGCAGCTAAAAAGCAATATATATCAGACTGAATAAAAAACCCATTATACCAGAGTTCTTAACCCGTTGAATCTCGAAGCTACATTACCATAGGGCATTCCAGTACTATCACCCTTTCGCTTATCAGTGCTATTACCAGTGCCTTATTATTATTACCTTATCAGTGCCAAATACTAAGATTTCCTTGCACAGCCTTAAAACGAAGTAAGAATTGTCATCTCACTTCTTCACTATTATGAGAAATTGAATTTTTTTAATGCCCATATCAAACGTATAAATGGCTCGAGCAAATGCGTTTAGTGCTCCGGAAGATATTTTCGTAGCTTTAAAAAGAGGAACGTTAGACTTACCCATAAATTCACATATCGCTTGGTAGTATTTCCCCCTATGTGTATTCCCCGTGTCGTCGTAAAAAAAACCCTATTCTCCACTCTTGGATAAAGGCAATGGGGTTTTCTCCATAGAACCACTCGACACTTTCCGTGATCATGGAGTTGTTCTACGAGTTACATTCCAGTTCCTGTCCACGTGGCAATTTCAACGGAAATAGCAGAGAAAAATCATTCGGAATGAGTCCACTTAAACGCTTTGAAAAGAACGTACTAGAATCTTTGCCACAAAAACTATTAGTATCGCAGTGCAACGAAAAACCCTTTATGACATAATGTTTATGGACCTTATATCAAAGCAGCAGCAGCACGCATCAGTATTAGCGCCCCAAATGTAAGACTAGTCTACTTCATTGAATCCAAAGGACTAATGTAATAAAAGCAAGGGTAACATTTCGAAATGTTCAGAATAAGTGATGAAAAACTTCGCCTTTTTCACGATTTGAAATTATTCATGGTGCCACAGTTCATTATAATCTGTGGTTGTGATAATATATAAAAGGCGATAGTAAGGTAGTATCAAATATAAGCTGTTTATCATATGTTCTCTCCATCACATAGGTGCACCTTTTACATTTGCGATTTCTGAGTTCGAGATAAATCAATTGCATTTTTGGACCACAGTTTGATGGAGGAAAAAAGCATTCAAATGTATTTATTTTTTAACCGATTTCTTACTGAAGTTATGACAAGAGTACGAGCGCTGTGATAAAGAACAGAAATATTAAATATGAGTTTATTGTCAAAATTTATCAAATATCTAGGGACAACTTTTAGACTGCACTCGAACAGTACTCAGCTGGGATTTTCTACAATACCAAACAGCATGTGTGCCAAAATTTTCTAAAATAAATAAAGAAATTCATTTAGTTCTACTACCATATTTGAAAATAAACACTGTTACAATTTCCGCACTTTTATTTTCCGCCACCGTCCATGGTTTCAGCATATTCTGCCATTATTAGTGTACATAACACAAAATATCTCTGCCTTTTATACATTTTTACAATGCGGGGAGGAGAAATGAAGGTAAAGGGGGGATGGAGAACGAAGATAGAAGTGCTTCTTTTAAAAATGTGGAAATCCATAGGTTCCACAAAGTTGGCGCCGATATGCTCTCTTATAGTTCCATTACAATTGTCCAAGAAAACTTGGAGATTGTCGCCGTGATACCTCGATCTGCAATCAGTTATTACTACTCAATGTCCACTTCCTAACAAAATTTTTATGTTTTTACCAATGGTTACTTTGAATAGCAACGCAAAGGAAATAAATCTTCCTTGTTAGAAAGCATCAGCCCTAACGCAGTCTTCATAAGCAAGTAAAGGAAAACATAGGTAATTGTAACCAATTTTATTGCGGATTTCCAAGTTTACGATTAATAGTTGCATAAAAGAATGGAAGTACATAGTATGTAGTACCAATATAATTACTGACTATTATATGAGGATGGTAACAATACTGTACATATGTAGAGTGACCCCAGGAAGTACATCATAACAATGAGGATTCGTGATATATTACGTGTATCCAGTTATCAATTTATATGATAATACACTTGGTAGCGATGACCTTAATTGTTTCAATGATTTAGCGAAATACAAAAAAGGGAATAGACAAAGAAGTTGGAGCACTCCAATTCAACTAAATGCTCCTAATCAGCCAACCGTGGCCTTATCATACCTGCAGCATCCACATAAGAAAGGAAATCGTAATGAATAAATTCAAATCCGATGGATACAAACAAATTTCATGAGCTGAATTATAATACATTATATATTAGTAAGATAGGACGATAATTGACTCGTCACGAATAGAATATATTTACGAGGAGGTAAGGAAGCGTTGATCCAATTTTATCGATCACTTTTTCAGCTTCAAATGTTGTTGTTTATCTTGAACACGAACATTGAAAGGCAAGCAACTGAATAATTCAAATTTATCAGGCAAAAATGCATCGGTATTCCACTTTATCTGCTAACAGCTCAGAGGCATAAAGAGTTTCCACTTATCTCAGTACACTGATTTTTATGTTAACATAGTTGAATTTATTCAGGAAATGGATTAATTCCAAAATATAGACGAGTAAATATTGCAGAAACAGTAAGGCTGTGACAGAAATTCTTAAAAATCTGCAGCGCCCAAATAAACCTATGCGAGGGTACGGAAGAAGCTACCCATCTTTCTCATTCGGTCTAGAGTTCCTGAAATTTGAAATGGCTAAAAATTTCCCCGTCGCGATCTCATCTATGCCACTTCCAACGTCTCAGCCCCTTCCGCCTTCCCTTTCCCTTTGATCTTTCACTTCGTCCTGCATCCATTACGGTCCCCGACAACTTCCTCCCTTCGAGAATATTTTCGCCCCCTTTCTTAAAAACCTTTTGAATCTCAAATGCCTCTCCCCCTTCTCTCTCTCTCTCTCAATCCCGATATATTCATTCGCGTACCCCCTTCATTATAATTCTGCGCCTTCAACATTCCGGAAAAAAAGGTAGAGCACGTGGTTGGAATATGGATGACTGATGGAACCGGGTAGAGAAAAGGATGGGAGAATGTTCGAGTGGGATTCCGAATGGACAGAAATGAATACACATCAAACGTGTCGTTCTCTCGTAGCCGCTGAATGTAATATTTCCTTCCTCCGTACTAATTCCTTCAACCATACAATCGGATGACGAGTAGAAGGCATTGCGATGACAAAAAACTCGCTTTAAATTTCGTCGATTGGGGATTCACGAAAAAGCACTAACAACGACGCCAGCGACGAGAATGAATATCTTGGAACGTTCATTCCATCTATCCTGTTGCATATGGATGGGGAAAACAGTACATATGGAGACGAGTATGCGATTGCTGTAGGGTATGTCTCCATCACTCCGAGCGAGCACTAAAGAAAATTTTCACATTGTTGGCGCTCTCGTCTCTTCAGGCGTTGCCGTTTTTTTTACTAGCATCACGGATCGCCAATCGTAGGCACACATCTTTGTTACCACGACGTGAAATTGTCTCCAATTATTCATTGGGACGTATTGATTTACGGACGGATCATGGGAGCACTGGGTCCAAGGCATTGAAATGGGTCAAGAGAGCGACGCTGGAATATTTAATGCCCCAATGGAGAAGGCAGAAAACATGGCGATTTTCACATTGCGCCGGCGCTCCGTTTCTAACGAATGCATTGAGGTTCGCCAGCCTACATCTTACATGCTTATAACCAAGCTATCATGATAAGTCGTATTTAAATATTCATTCAAAAGAAAAATATTTTTCCAAGAAATGGAAGAATGATGGTTTTACTTTTATTAATACAAACTCTTTTAAGGAGATTTCCTGTTCCTTGTGGACCAATTGCTAGTCTAAACCATGTAATTGGATTTCATTAATCCCTTTTACGGAGATGCCTTGTTCCATGTGGAAATAGTATCAGACTAAATCATGCAATTGGATTTCATTAAGTCTCGCTTGGCGTCATCGACTTAAAGACGCCTCCAAAGCAAGAGAGGAAGTGGTTGAGAGTGGAGGAACGCAACGGAAGGCTCTCAATGATGAAGCATGCAGTTATTTATTTTATCACTTATAGTTACAATCTTGGTAAATTAATATGAATGGCGGTTTATTTAGGTTCTTGGAAGGCATACAAATATGCCTTAGAATAGTGAAGTCAAAGCAACTCGGAACCAATCACCTACCTTGAAATGACCAAGATTTGAACGGTTGAGGTACCTAACACACATAAAATGCAAATGTATGAAAATAGCCAAACGAAAGCCCGCGTGAAAGCCTCAGTGATGAAATGGTTGATATTGTGCACAAGGGAAATAAAAAAAAGGCCTGAGATGGAAAAGCTGTTCGTTTAAACATTTACGTTTTCCATAGCGAACGATCAATAAGAAACATGGGGAGTTATTTTAGGGTAATTAAACACGTTTGTGAGGGAAAAATGCATGATCTAATGGAACCAAGAGATTCACAGGGAGGAATAAAAAGGAGAGGGAGGGGGATGAAATCTACAGAAAATGCAAACGAATGATACATAGAATAGGCAGAAAATATGCAAATGAATAACACATAGAATAGGCACACAAATGTGTCTCACAAATTAGTTGTAAGAATCATTATGGAGAGGAATTGAGAGGGGAGATTCCTATGGGTTAGACCTAGGGATATGTCTATAATTATATGGATGAGGATTTGGGAATGATTCGTCGTTTGTAGGGTGAGGTCGTAGACAGCTAAGGTGAATTGGACCACTGTACAAGTTGTTATGAGGAAAATTTTGGGAGATTGAAATAAAGGAGAAGAGAAATCCGTCATCAGAATTAGCATGCTCTTGAAAGTGATGCCAACAGCTGAGCCGTAGGGAAAATGAATGGTGTTAGCAAAACATTTCTCCCATTGGAAAATAAAGCGTAAAATTACAAAGATATGGAAGCCTCCATTGATTCTATGAAGAAGATAAACACTGAAGCTAGAATCACATCACTTATGCAAAAGCAAGAAAACAGCTAGGGGAATGATTCTTCACGCAAACAAAAGTGTATTAATAACTGGATTAGAACATGGTTGCTCTCAACTGCTCAGTTATATGACCACCGCTAAACGTCCCATTCGACGGACGGAGAACCACACTTGAGGGGCTTTCCATAAAGTACCCCGTTTGGACTCAGGTTTTCCAGCAAAAATCTTTGCCATTGTCAAGACCTCTACTGGGATCTAACAATACTTGAGCCGATTTTTAACTTCTGAAAGGAGAGGAGCGAGCCCATGGGATAGGAATTTATTGAGGGGCACAGCTCATCGGTCATAATAGTAATGAAAATCTAGTAATTATGATGGTGAGGGTCAAGAGCCGTAGAATATACAGATTACCCCAAACAAAGCAATTTTCTGATCCGCGCCGCTATTGGTTGGCCTTTTGCCTGACTACACTGACGTCGTTTTCAAGTGTCTTTTTTAAGAGTTCATGCTGTGGTTATCACAATCAGTGTTAAAATTATTGAGATAATAGTATTAAAAAATAAAATCACAGAACTGCATAAGAAAAGAGCCTTATTTATCATCCGCATCTCGATGTATTTAGATGAAAGCTTGTCTGTGAAGACGCCGGGAACGTCACTGCAGCAGTTTTGGCGATAGCAACTATGTCGGCAATTCGTAAACAACCCCGATTGAGGCAACTTGTATATTCAACGAATCTTGGGTGAGGGTGTAGTTTTCATGGTAGAGGTCTTATTAGGTGGTATTTATTGTTAAAATGTTGCATCTTATTTGTAATGGAATATTCAATGCCCCAATACCTGAATTTTAAATTTCCTGCAGAACCCCACGGCATTCGGATGATCATCTAAAACATTTTATACATTTACAGTTTAATTCATTTGGAATCATGATTTGTTGCTAGCAAATATGTAGTAAATGGGTGTGAAAAGTTAAATATTATAATTAAATATTTGTTATTCCAAAAAGACATTTGGTATTATTAAACAACTAACCGGACAAAATCCCAAAATCCCTGAAGAAACAGCTAACCTCATTATCAGGGTTAATAATACTTCATCATCTTCTAAAATCTTCTTCATCTTCTAAAGTACATTTTAACTTAAATTTAACATCTATATATATCAAAATATTCGTTTTGTTACACCTTTTCCTACCTCGGAGATGAATGCACCACACTATACGAATGCAACATCACTTACTGAGGAAATTTGACATTTGTTCACTGTTCCTATATCGATATACTCCGCTTTAGTCGTGAGTTGCTATGGGTTAACCAACACTCAGCAGTGGAGCACCGACAGAGGTCTGCTAAACAGCACCCGCCCCCGGGGAAAGCTGTCACGGGTGCAATCACTGTGAAGTAATAAAACGCTGGGCAGGACTCAGTCTATGATGTTTATGGGCCATCCCACTGCTTCCGGTCGTACCCACTAAGTCGGAGGCGTCAGCCTCGAACACGAGGCACACACATCAATTACTACGGATACGACCCTAAACGACCGCTCTTGGTTTGAGCTCCTTTTTCTTAAAGCGCCTCGCTCATCCTAAGTGGGCGTGTTTACGACTAGACGTGGTTAATCCCGAAATCAATTATTGCAACATATTTAATGGCCAAATAAGGCAGAGTGATTATCACCCAAAGAAAATCTTTTGTCTCAAGGTCGATTACCCTTCCCCAATCACGTTTTTTTCTCCTGCAAAAATATATTTGCTTTTTGCTCACGTAAGTGAACAGAGTTTAAATATGATACAGGGCACTAAAAATATTTCCAAATATGACATCTAATGTAATGGGTATCATATCCATCACTCTTGTGTTGGTAGACCTTGCAGTAAAAACAATGCTAATTCAACGAGGAGTTTGTTGAAAAAAGGGGAGAATGCGTGGGGAGTGTCGAGCCAGGAGTTAGAAGTGTGTATTACTAACTATTAAAAATAGAGGAGAAAAACGAGTGCAGCATTATAAAGAAATAAACAAGTGTTACAATATGGTATCGTATAGCTCACAGCAGTGTTAATTATCTTTGTTTGATATATTATTTTATGACAGATATGAAAATTTTTATTAAGTTAACTTCTTTATGCTTCATCGTTTACCAGCAGTTTTGTAGCTGTACCAGCACAAATAAAATATTACTGTTACTTATGTTGCAATACATTAAAATAATTTTTGTCGATTAAGAACCAGTTGCTGACCCCAAAACGGAGTCTCCCCAAATGGTTACCTATATTCCTTATATTTAGGATTAATATCACTGTAAAATGTATGATGATGTGGATGCTGGAGCAGGTATGAAGTAATTCATATGATTATAACAAGCTATGTTCAGTAATATGAATTGGTCTCCGGATGATCAACTGTAATATTTTTTATATTTTCAGTTCTATTCGATTGAAATTAAATTTCCAGGTACGTCTCGGACACTGAAATATCACTCTGCACATAAAATAGAAACACTCGAATCTGAAATATCGTAAAATAAGGTGAGCATTGAATTTCACCCAGTCTCCACTTTCTAAATTCTACCCATATCTAATGACTAGCCATAATTAATAAACGTAATGCGGCTGTGATAAAGCTTTGACATAAATGGTTGATTCAAAGAATGTTCTTTCCTTTAACCGATTTCATGGGCTGGTGTTACACGCTTTACATTTCATACTTTGTATATTATGCCGTATAAATCAAAGTGATGATCAACATACACTCAAAGTGTCAAAAACAGTGTATTTTTCTCTGGAATAATGGTAAATAATGACTGAGTCAAGGTGATACATTCTTATAAAACGTGTTTTATCTTCGATTTTATGGACTATTTTAAATTTATGCACAGTGGCTATCCTCTTCATTAAATCAACTCGCTTCAACGAACATGACAAAGCGAAATATTAGGATTAATGGTTATTTGAAAAATTCTATTTTTTTGACGAACATCTTTTTATGACAATTTAATAAATACTTGATACGGAGGTAGTTTATCATAAACTGTCTCAAAATCCAATCCAATGACATATTTCAATGATAGTATAGCATTATCCCTGACTTTCGCGTAAGACCATTTTACATAGATTTCGACTTCATTTTATAATTTACGAGTCATGTTGATAATATATAGAAAGAGAGACTAAAGGAAAAGGAAATATCTGGTGGGCATCTAGTGCTCCTGCAGTTTTTGCTTTTTTTCTCATTTTCACCGACGAACTTGCAGGAAGAAACTCAGGCTCATCGCCCTAATTAGCTCCACTTAGTCCATGATCCTCGGTTCAAGACCATACGGCCGTGTTCGCGTGTGAGCATTAGCGGAGTTAATCCGTTGGCCTCTTGGAAGCTGAAACTAACGGGTGAATCCCGGAAGGAAACTTTAAACTACTAAGTTTTGGAATAACATGATAAAATTTATCGTCGTTTGCCTAGTAGAAAGATTTTATAAGTTTAAGTTAAGAGGTATTTATCTCTCATGATAGCGATTACATTTCTCAGTACAGTTGTGCTTCAACGTGGCCTAGCCCGAGGCCTTAACTATTCAGTACCACCGGCATTAGCGTGGCTACCCAGCCGTGCGGGCGCAGTATGTGAAACGTTTGGTGCAATGATAATATTGGCTAATCGAGGTCCCACGTGTTCACGTGACTTACGATTGATCCTTTCGACAATCTTTATTTATCACTGGTCCTATAAAAATACTATTATCCATATATCTGCAGCAAAATTTGAGAATGCTGGGGCTAGCTACACGGTTTTAACTTCATGGAGTCAGCCACAAGAGTACATAACAGAAAAGGCTGCACCGAGGAAACATCAGCATATTTTTATTGGGAAGCGAATCCGTATTCATCGATAGTACTACAACTGCTTGAGCTAATAGGTCGTCTTTTTCCCTTGTGGCTTTTTTGGTGCTTAAAGAAATAAACGCAAGAAGAATTAACAAACACCTTACTGTGTTTAAAGTTGAAACGAACGTATTGACTAATTCAGTTTTATTAAAAAGTTTAGCAGGTGAGACTACCACGAAAATCAATTCAGCACCTCTCAATGCTAATTAAAATTATGCTACAGATAAGTCCTTCGAAAGCCTTGAACGCTTATTGGTGGCCATTTCCATTTAAGTTACAATCACACAAATAATGTATACATTGAATAAATTGAATACGCTTGAGCATAGATCCCTGAGGAACACATTCATTATCAATTTTTCTTTACTAATACGAGAATTCATTCATCGCATTGCAATCAAGAGCAGTTGCGTGAAACACGAATAAAAATTGACGGTTACGTGAGTATACTAACTTTAAATTAGCTCCAGCAAAATAACGCAGAGAATATTTTTTATGGTCCGGGGGCAAATATTACCAGGCGTAGAAATTATACGCTCCCATTCCGCATTCACAGTCACAGCGTGATATCAATGCATGCGATCTCATTTTTGCAGTTCACGAGGGAGAAATAAAAGACAATTTATGTTTCATTCGTATTAAAATAATTTAGATTAACATGAGGAAGAAAAACTCGTATTTTCTTATTATAAAACATGTAGAGAAATATAGCCTCACACGGCAAATTATTATTTGCGAGTGCGTCAATGCATGTTATTTTAATCCCGGTATATGAATCCGATTAATGGCTCCGTACAAAAGGCAAGTAGCCGGTGGCGTATATTTACTCCTTCTCAATCGAATTAATATGGAATTATCTTTGGTGTGTAAAATTTAGTATCATAAATCCATGGAGTTCTAACTACAAGTTTGTTCAGAGTTCTCTGAGGTTATCAGAGTAGACTTTAAATGTCACATTTTTATTCGATAAAAATCTGTAAAATCTGTAAAAATAGAGTTATGACCGTTTTTAAGTAATTGTTTTTGGTACAAACTGTGGTGGAACAAATTTATTTTTTTAATTACTACGCATGGATTCGCGACAATCTCTGAAGAAAAACATAATATTATCAAAGTTATTATTTGATTTAAAAAACCAAAATTCCCAGGGTTAATTAAAAACAAACCCTAAGAATTGATTCTGGCCCGCGTAAATTAAAAAGTGCAAGAATGACACATCTTAGCGTTCCTAATCTCATCTAATCAGAGCAATATCATGTCGTTGGGTGAAATACATCCATCCGAGCAGATTCTCATGGCTAATTCCACAATTTAAAGCACTTGTTTTGCTCCGGTCTATTCATGAATCAATAATTAATGGTGCTCATCCAGATAGTGTTCGGCACGATATATTTCTCGATCCACATTGAGGAGAATTACGTCGATATTGTTCATATGATGATTTCCATGTAGTAAAGTTCTGGGCCATCTGCATTCTCGGAAGTTCATTCTCGTTCAACGTTCCATCAATAATCGTTCCCTTGGAATTCTACGTATTCGACAAAGAATATGGCGTAATTTGCTAATTCTCGTTTGGTACATTCCACCGTTTCTACATTCAGTAATACAAGGAGAGTTGTCCTTTTATTCCTCAAGTGATCTGATCATTCCATTTAACCATTCATATTGAAGGAGAGTGTTCACTGGATCTCTGAATACGTATGTCGTCCGCAGAAAATTTTGGGTATTTTCATTTTCGGTTGATTGGATTAGTCTTCAAAAATTACGCTCATTCGATCGATAAATCGCTAGATCACTCAATTTCTGGATCATTTGATCAAGCAATTTAATTAAAATGTAAATAAGAAATAGGAATAGCGATATTGGAACTGAGTAAACAATCATATTAGAAATGGAGAAAAATATATCATGACTATAGAGAGACAGGTAGCTCTCTATGGCAGGACAGTGATGAAATGTAAGGTGGGGATTAATGCATTTTACATTGGGAAAATCCTAGTATTCCACGCGATTATTCATGAGTCAAATCACCGTTAAGTAGAAGAAAAAAAGAAAACACATCCATTCAAACCTATAAGCACCACTCTCAGAATTGGCGTGAAGGATAGCACCTTTTTATATGCCAAATATGTCCCGTCCACATGAAGGTACAATAGAGGGAAATGTCACCATAGGAAAGCCCATAAATAAGGTCATGGACGAAATAAAGAGAAAAGTACATAGGAAGAGATACCAGGAGGTAAGGGAACTAGCAATAGATAGGGAAGTGTGGAGGGCTGCAGTCAACCAACCTTAGGATAAAACGACAAATGATGATGTCTCGTCATGATTATAATTTTTTTGTAAAGTCATAAATTGTCAAGAATGTTGGTTTTGCGAAAATATGAGAAAAATTGACAGGCTAGGGTCATCATATCAACCCGATTACGAGTTTTCAAACCTCTTCTGATTTTAGGTATCTCTTATGGAACCATTAATTAGCATAATTTTTGGGAAATTTTTTTCTGCCATAGAAGAGTCGAAAATAACAAATTTGAGCTGTTTCCTTTTCTGTAACGTGATACGAGTGCCTGAGAAAACAATGTACTACTATCAGTCATTTGTTGTTGATCTGTTCCGATTCAAGTATATTTTATCTAGCCAGTTTAGTATACCCCCAAAAGTCTCGGTGTTGAGTCCTCGTCAGCTAACACTGAGGAAGCAGGATCAATTTCAGTCTTGGTTTAATTTTCAAGACATAAGAAATGGGTTTTAATTTGATATACAATGAGGTACATGCAATAAAACTTTATTCTCTCGTTATTTGGTTAACATTATGTAATCAACTCTGGGCCCATGATTCCGTTAACTGCCTCATGGCAGCGCAACTCCACCACGCTGGACATTCATATTATCCTACGCAACGAAACTGAATTCTCGGGTTTGCATTCTCTGACTTCGTGGCAGCTAATTTTGCCCATCGTTGAGAAAATGAATAACAAAAATCTATGAAATATAAGGATCTTCAGCAAATATTTAAAAGTGCCCATCCATGCTCGACGTCATAATGAAATGAAGAATAAATAATACCGATAATCAGTGATTACTAAGTAGGTCTGAATCGAAGATATAAAATATATTTTGATGAGGTAAAAAAAAGCGGATAAAAGCGATATAATCTTTGATATTTCCTTTCTTTCCTGTCCTCCTAATTGTAGTTAAAATTTATCGAGAGAAATCGCTTGCTGCCTAGAAAACTCAATGAAAAATGCTTTACGAAAAATAGCAAATTTAAATACAGGAGCAAGAATGGATGGCCTCCAGTAACGTATGTATAAATAACATAAATCTAGGAACTGAATAATCAATTATAAAAAAATTAAGGTAGGAAAAAATATTGAGTAAAGAGGCGTAGAAAAACTAGAAACGAGAGTGAGAGGTTTTCGAGGGTTTGAAACCCGTATGTCACGTGTAAGAATGGTATAGATGATGAAGTTAAGGATTTATAAACAGTTTTCACACGAATGCGGTCATGAAAAAGTAAATTTAAGCAAATTCAGCTATTCTCTATACACAAAAGAAAATTGGGTGTAGGGATACTGTATATTAAAATCGCCGGGAATATACGACAAAAGGGAAAGAAATAAAAGGATGAAATTGAATTCTTAACTTCTCAAGTAGGAAAGTTTTGATGAAATATCAAATTACATTTCAATACTTTACAAAGAGATCCATTTAAAAAATGAGAACTTAAAAGACGCCATGCTTCATAAAGAAATCTTAAAAGAGAGAAAGAACATGAACACTTTAGCCCAAGGTTAGGATATTTCCGGCAGCGATTTTGTGCTTTCATAGGAAGCTGAGAGATTTCTTCAACAAACGTCTAACTTAAAAGCCCTTCCCTTTTACTTAAAGTTCCCTTTTGTTTGTCTTCCTTTCTCTCGCTATCATTTTTGGGATACAATGATGAGATACGGCGGTTTCAGTAAGTAATTTTGAAAATTTTCATATTCAAGAAAGTAAATAAAATTAACAAATCAGGCTATTTAAAAAATAAGTAATGGGTATGATAAATAAATATGGTGGAGTCTTTTTAACATGGTGCGTATTCTTCGACAGTGAAAATATAAAGTATTATTTATTTTATTGTAAGGAAACGCCCATATGGCGAATGGTTGTACTTTTAGATTAAAAAAATTATGAAAACTGAAGGTTTCAAGGTATTTTAATTCTCAACTACTTAAGATTCTAATCTTAGAGAGATGGATTCAAAATTATAGTACAGTATTTGCTTATTGTTTTCAAATAGTACTCAGCACATAGTATTCACGTTAGGTAAACTTCACGGAAAAATATAATAACTTTGTTAACTTTAACATCAATATTTCCGGGTTTCGACACTTCACCTTCGCTTCGCTTTCAGACAGACCAACGCAAGGTCGAGTTTCTCGCCGGGCTTCCCTCTTTCATTACTAAAATCACTCTTTTCGTACGATCTTAGCCTCTTGACCTAGCTTTGACTAGCACCAATCAAAAATTTTAGTGCTTTGTTACGTGCTGAGTTTCATTTGTTGAATTCTGAGTGCTATTGTGAACTTTTATTTTCCACCTTTTTTCTTACTTTCGGTGTATTTTTATCAAAATTCTAGTATGTGGGATTATTTTCCACGCAGTTTGTAGAAAAATCAAAATTAACGGAACAAATGGCCTCAGCTCTCGGTTGTCTCTTCAAAAAAACAGTCCAAACTAGTCTCCTGAACCTCTTTCCCCTCTGAAGATATGGTACGCCAGCGACAGCGCTGTCAAACAAGAATTTATCACCAAGGCCATTTTTGTCACGCGGAGTGCTGCTGGGTCATTCTAATAAAGTGAGACCTGTCATTGTCATATCCTCACTTACTGTCCCACCTGACCATTAATAGAGAAGACTCAGATACGGTTCTCCTTTACTTTGGTCACGGAGCTCCCGAGCCAATCATTTTGGCACTTGGGGTAGCAGTTTTTCTGCATAGAGGAACTCTTTCTATTTACGGCTTCTGAAGGGAAATGCCTAATAAGAATTTAGTACAAAGGAGCCGCCAAATAATCTAGCCTGCCGCAGTGAATTTACTTCAGAGTTCCCTTTCGAGCGTGAGAGAAGTCAAGCGGAAGGCTATAATTAATATGTATATTGAAGTGTAGCTGATTATTCTCAGACTCACGTGTGATGATATATGTTAGCAAAGGCATTCCAGCTTCCAGAGCTGACTTGTATGAACCACTAGAGTTGTTTGTTTCTATACTCGGTACAATATAAAGTAATTCAAGTAAATGTACCATTAGATGGTTATTAGAGACTATGATGACAATGTTATGATATATTTGTATCACATTTCTCAGTGTAATATTATTAAAAATGCACCATTCCACGGGATTATCAACTTTCCATTCATAGGTTTTATTAAGTCTTATATGAGATCGTTTACTGACAATATCAAAGAATTTCACTACACGACTGAATGTAATGAACTGCTCAGTCGCGCAAGATAGACGTCTACGACTTTTTCAGTTTACACTCCTAAAGACTTGCAATTCGTGTACACACTTCTCTCTTAATGATCCATAGACAAGAATCGCAAACATTATCAACTGGTTCGAAAAATAATTTCAACTTTAACGCTTCATCTACTTTTCCACGCTTAATACCCATCCAATCACAGCACACCATCCGAATGGGTCGACTGGGGATGAGGTCGTCTGAATTATCTTGCCTCAATTGAGGCACAGGGATTGGTCCGCAAGACCCTTTCATTCCCGTCGTCCGTTGTATTCATGTCTATGCGTAGCCTTTTCCTTCGACGCCTCCCCAACCCTTCCCCCACTTAACCCTCTTCAACCAACGCGGGAACTCTCAATTCAGCATCCATGCCACGCTTACTTTCCTCGTTGGAATCAATGGCTTAGGGGAGGCACATACTTCGGCCAGCTTCTGTTACCTCGCGTTTTATGACAAGCTTCGGATTGCCAGTGTAAAGCATATTCACATCTTTAATCAGATGAAACAGGGTCTCGTGGTTATTGTGACCCCATCATCACTGCCTTTTTAAATCGATCTATATTTCAATTAATAGATTAAAGTAGGGTGGAGCTATTAAGTAGATATAATCTCCTTTAAGGGACTTGTGAAGACATTGTTTGTAATACATGGGAAATTCTAGAAACATACGTATGTATGTATTTTACATGTTACAGGTATGATCTCGTAACCTTTTTATAGTGAGCAATTTAAAATTCTAATCATAAACAAAAGTTAGAACGTGGTTTCAAAACAACATAGAACTTACTTCTAGAATTATAACGACATTGTGAAACATTTGGATGAAAAACATTCTCCTTTGGATGAAGTGGTTAAGGTAATGTTACATACTCGCGAACAATGCTTCATAAGGTCGCCTGGTATAATATGATTTAACTCAAGAGGTTAATGACTAATAAAACTGCACCAAAATAAGTACATGAAAATAAATTTGGCATTTAGAATAATGATCAGAATTTTATGAAAACTCTCATATAGGCGTAGTGTCGAATAGCAATTACATGAAACATTCCCCGGTGATATCAAAATACACTTCAAAGTATTGGTCAGGGATTCATAAAAGGCTCTTTCAGCGCGACAAACCTTTGAAAATGAGCACCAACAGTGATTTTATGCTGAAATTATCCAGAGCAACTTGAGATACCTCTTAGTAAAACTTTTAACAAGTAACCTCACATATATGTCTGGATTTTATCTCTTTTACGGATGGTCCGCGGGTATTTTCCTAGTAATTTGGTACCTGGTAAAATTATTTGAGTGATCGTGAATGATTAATCTCTCACGCTAAATACCAGAGATAACCCCGAAGCCATGAGCACGGAAAATATAGAGAATCTCTCAATCACATCCAGTGAAGCACGCCTTATCTTCATGCAATTCACATTAAAAGTTTGTGGCCAGCACGGGTTTTGATTGAGTCAGATGAGAAGAATCCACCTCGGTGTGATGAATGTGACACTTTCTTATCTTAGATCACCTTTTGACGGAGTGTGACAAATACCAACAGGATTAGTGCGATACGCTAGGGATCAGCAGTGACCTAGAATACGTTCCATGTAATGGCTGCGAGCGACGAAATCTTATCTTAAAAACATAGCTTACTTTAAAGAAATGGACTTCTTTACACGAATTTAAATTTAAATATCTGCTTCCATTTACTAAATATAGACATTTTTGTAAATTTTGATTACCATTATATATTTATGACCGATTTTGAGTGGCGTTTCAAGGTGGTGGAAGGCAATGAAACTCTGTTTATTCTTGACACAGCTTAAGAATAAAGATGCTTCACTGTTGCCAAAAATACAGCGATTAAAACTACTCTTGGTTACTTCCAAATTACCGAATTAATTAAGAATGCTAGAAGCGTAGTTCTTCTCTTTAAAATCACCAAATTAATTAGGAATGCTAGGAGCGTAGTCTTCACATTTCTCCAGCGAATAAAAAGTATGAGGTTCAATTCCCGATCCTGGAGGATTTTTGACTTATCGCAGCACTATACATAATTAATTTTGATTTAAATTCTTGCAAGAATGATCTAAATGCTCTGTTTTAAATGCTCTAAATGGTCATCAGTCAACGGAGAACACAATTTACACTAAAAACCTACCTGATAGTTTCGATTTTCTGAGGGATGAACATAATCACGGAAGAAGAGGGATGAAATGGTGGGGTGAATAGGTAAAAGAGGGAAATAGGACAAAAGAGAAAGTACCGATGCCACTCGTTCTATTATTTTATTAATATTTCCCTTCTTTACGATAACATGCAATAACTTCTATTTAACGAATACTTGATGAAACTAAGGCATTAAGCTCCTTTAAATTATCTACAATTATAATAGGTAATGGAGTATCCTGGCTGTTTACTTATTGAGAATGAAATCTTAGAGGTCAACCGTTTGATTACTGATTTGTGCATGCTTGCAGTAGGTATTCTCTTAGGTTGGATTGATTGATTCAGAAGGTAAACGATAGCTTAGGCCATGTGCACCATAATGGATGACAAAGATTAAAGTGTGTAGTTTGGTAGGGGAAATCTTATTTGGGGATCGGAGGAAAAATGGAAAGAACTCCAGCGTCAGAATGTGCCTACTCTTTGCGAAAGGCGCAGAGAGGCCCACGCTCTCTCTAGATGACTGATTAAGTCATGTGTTTGAGCTTCCCTTCACAACACATTCAAGAAGAGATAGAGATTCCACTAAGAAATCTTTTCCAATGCCAAGATTTGATACCAATGACATTTTATGACATGACGGAAAGAGGAAGCAAGTTGAGCAAGGTAGTAGATGTGACCGAACTATATTTTCTATTGGAATCTGTTTTAGGGGGATTTTTTGAAGAGGCAGCATATGTGGATGGAAACATTCTAAAAGCTAGTGAACTGGTAATGATAGTGTTTAAGAGAACACACTTAGTCGATGTAAGCAGTTTTGAAAAAAGGGAAACGATAGAAGATACGATGGATGCGAGAGTACACTTAAATTACATTTTAACTTGCGTCCACGGATAATTCCATGTCGCACATAACTCCAGCCACTGCAGAAAGGCAACTGGCAAACTAGACGAACAGCCCTCCTAAGTCGAGTCTGTACCGTCGAGACCATCAATCATAATAGAATGGGAATCATTGTTTTCATGTGGACGAAAGTCCCGGAATCAAAACTATACGGAGCATATAGACATGATAATCATTTTTAAGAAGAAGCTTTGAATGAGAGTAAGGAGAACTATCCACGGACACATAAACTATAGACACGACTATCCTTACCTATGCTCAATACAGTAGGTATGATTATGATATCAGCCTAGGGAGATATAAAGGAAGAAAGAGGCGGACTTGGCGCCATTACGGGTCGTAACCGAATAGCATCATCGGCATTTTTCACGTACAAGTATTCGCTGCTAGAACGTGTCCAATAAATTAGCTGCTTGCGGGGCTAGTCCAGGGAAAAAATGCCGCCATTACAAAAATATTTGAACGTAGAAAAATTGAACATTATGTAAATCTGCGTTGCATGTACTCAGCAAGCTGAAATTAGAATACACGGTAAAGGGTGTTAGGAATCTAGCCTTCAGTGACATGATAAGTAGGGGACAAAATGACTTGCCTCCTAAATGGCTTTAGGGCTAAAAGTCCATCCATGACTTTGGTGTCGTCTCTTTTTTCCTAAAATAAGGTAAAGGATAGTGAAACAGCACCTCCTTCCATTACAAACTTCATGTAAGATGTCCTCGAGCCAGAAAATATGCATATGATTTCGTTTTATGAGGACTACGCCTTTCCACAGCAGATGCTGCATGGCATGATTACGAGGTATTTTGTACTTACGCAATAAAAGTTTATTACTAGACTCCATCAAACTGAATCCGAGCAGTTAGCACGGAAAATTTTTTTTAAATATCTTGCAATGTCAGACTTGACAGTCTTGAACCATTACATAGAAATGTGTGTCCGCGGAGATAGATTACTATTTAAATGATACATCGGTTTTGCAAAACATTTGTTTTATCTTTTATATTTAGTTCTTTCCACCGTAATGCGTAGGCCCAAGCGAAATACGTTACACTTCCGCTAAGACATTGCCCGCTTCATACTGACATAAAAGATGAATCCGATACTGACATAAAAGATGAATCCGATACTTTTTATTTCGTTTAAATAGAGATTCCCAGCCTAACTATAAATGGTAGTGGAAGGGATTGTGAATGTAAAACCGACGTAGATGAGGATAGTGAGAGAGAGGAGTATTTTTTGCCGCGCTTATGCGGGGACGGGCCCGAAACCGTGGGAGTGATACACGAGTGTTGACTCTGATTCCGTGTTTCAGCCGCGGTCGTCGTTGGGAGCGAGTGGGAGACGGACATGGGTGCGCTCGCAGTGGAGGAATCGGTTGGAACGGGCGAAAGGAAGGGAAGTGCGGTCGGCCCACCTCTCGGAAGCAGGATTTGGGGTTCATTTCATCCAATCGCGGACGACGCGGGAGTTCACGGCGTGATTGCGTCCAAATGACGCGATGCTGCGATGGGAAATGTTCGAACCCATGCGCGGGCGCCCATTGGAAATCGCCCTCCAATTCCGTGGTCGAGTGCACCCATTCCGCGCGAAACGATGTGCCGCGCGATTGGAATAAATATAAATCAGCCCCCCGCAGGCCATCACAAATCCCACAATGGCCGCGACCACAACAGAATTCTCAGTTCCCAACGAGTGCCATGGCAGAGGTGAGATTATATGTTTATTAAGGAAGGTATATTAGAGAAATATCACTGTCTTCTGATTTTTATTCAATCCCTAAGTTCAGCACGCTAGAGCAGATTCAACATTATCGGCGCAACAGAAGACAGATATCAGAGACAAATATCGGAGAAAAGGAAAATCCTTGGTTAACGGGATGCATCATAGAAGAATACTTCAAACGACCTAAAATATTTATTACTCACATATTCGGCCATAGACCATCATACTTGTTAAAAATTTGCCCTAATAATTTTGTAGACACATTCAATAGTCATGCCATCCTGAATAGAATCTCAGAGGGGTTTTATGCTCGCAGTTGACTGTCCGTGAAAGAATACGAACTACTAATGGTAATTAATTATAGTTCTTGAAACCTCACGTTAGCAATATAAGGCTTAAGAGGGACGTAGATGATAATGTGCATAAAAATGGCCTTCACCATGATGGCTTTCATTTTGACAACATTAGATAGTGAACAAGGTAGAATTAAACTCCAGGTACCGTTAATGTACCGGGTTGTAAATTACGAGTGTAAATGTGAGTAAGGGAGGGAGGAAGTCCCTGGGTTAATGAGGTTAAAAATTTGGCAATAAAGTAATCCTCACCGGTGAGACGTTTGGCCCGAGTCATGTAATCAAATATTTGATCTGTGGATGGATTGGCGAAAGAGGTGAGAAAAGCAAAGGGGAAGAAAAAAGCGAGAGGAGAAGAAAGCAAGTTGAGCACAAGACGACACAGGGTGAGTTCTCTTGCGGGAGGTTTTCGGATGGGAAAAATGACAGAAAACTGTGTGAGCTATATCTAGAGAAAGAAGAAGAGTATTGGCAGTTCTATTAGTCTGTTGGTTACTAGCTGTACAAATGAAAAGGCTTAAGCCACGTTGGTCTCAACATAGGACACAATCGGCAACAATTCCAGATGCCCAGAAGTAAACTTGCACCACAGAACACGTATTTGGTCAGCATTCTCATCCTGAGACTGATTCCCGCTTCAGAAAGCATTCTGAGTCCACATTAGGAGCATGAGCCCGAGCCATCCCTCTTTCCACATTTTAAAACTTTCAGTTATACCTAATTTGGGGTTATCAGGCATTCCACTGAACTAATATAGTAACTTATTCCATTGTTAGGGATGAAAGAAGAGGATATTGACACGCCCTTTTCTTGCTGATGTTGGCGGACGCCATTTGGTTTAACCATTTCTATACGGTTCATTTTTTCCTCTTTCAAACCAAATCATGTTGTTAAATTATGCATTTTAAATGATTTTTGGGCAATCAGGGATTATTTTCTAAAGGTGTCAATATCGCTGAACTTTGATAAATGAGTGTTTCTGATTAAACCTAATAATTTCTTGAGTACTGCTATAATTGATTTGTCCACATATTTACTCAGGTGAGAATCTATTTAAACTGCCTGTGTCTGAGCTGGCCTGGGAGGAGAAAATTCAACCGGATGGAGGAAAACCCATGCAGTTACAATTTATAATGACTTGTACACTATTTTTCCGTAAATTTCACTGAAAAGCCTTCATATCCAGAATATTGGACAAACTCATATTATTTGACAACAGAGTTATTTAGATAAATATGGAATTCAATGGAATAGACCAACTTAGGTAAACAGTTTTTCGTAAGACTTTCTCGAAATTTTCGTTTCAACTAGTATAGCGTAGCTTGACTTCTCATGGTATCGAATCGTTTTACTGGCAGCGATAGTTTCGTAACATGATCCGTTGGTTTTTTCTTTGGTGACATTTTTTTTCAGTGAGTATACGCAACTAAAAAGTAAAAATTGAATCAATGTTTTTCGTTTTTTTAAATATATAAATACTCATTGAGTTTAAAAAGAAGAATATTTCCTAAAGTTTTCTTCGCATTTTGTTTTTAGAATTAATGTCATTTGACCAAATTACTCCACACCTACAGTACTCACATTTACCACTCCCAGCGATTATGAATAAGTTAATTTCCATATCCTATGAATAGCCAGTAGGCGGTGCAGTGTTTTCTTCTTCCACGAGTAATAGAGAATAATGAGAGCAATGCGTCTTGAATTGAATAAAATGGATATGGTTGAGAAAAAAATTTTTCTAAAACGAAATAATATAAAGCTGAAGTAAAGAAGTGCCGAGGCACCTCTTTAAAAGGATATTATGACTGAATATGTTTTAACAAATAAGAATTACTCGAAAAATTTGGAGCAATATTTCCATGGTTTTATGTTATTATACGTGCGAGAGTGCAGTAGTTAGAGGTCGTTATGGGGATATGAAAGTTTTTTGGCAAGAAATTACGAGTTTGGCCGCATTGCAATATAAAAATGGAGGAAGGAAAAATTTCCACCTCTTGGCATAATGGACGTATTTCAAAAGGTAATGCTCAGAGCTTGAAAATCACCTGAACTACTCCTGAAATAGCGTATCATGTGTTAAAGACCAACGAGTGAAGTTCGACAAAATCAACCAAATTCGTTCCTAAGGTGAGTGTTTCTCCGATACAATCGTATGATTACACAATAATCAATTATAAACAAGCAATTTCAAAATTGTAAAGATAAAAATATTACATCTATTCAATTCGATTAAAGGAGACTTGATGAGAGGAATGTTGGACATTTGCACCGCTAAATAATTCATAAAAATTAACATATCCACTGCAAAAGAATGGTACATGTGTGAGCAAAAAGTAGGTTGCCATTTCTTAGGATATAAACACATACAACGTTTTAAGGTAGCTCGTATATGACACATGATAGGATTACTCCAAATGCATACTCTAATACTCCTCAGGTATATTGACTTCTTCATTAAGCTTTCGTGATTATTACATGCACCCTTGAGGTGGCTTGCTGGATAATGTAGCAGTAGATTGATGATTTTATATAAGAATATTATCAATCCTAAATGATGTGCAATTTTTCTTACATCTTCCGGTGATAATAAAGATATGGTATCAAATAACGACACCATGCATGTGACCTTAAGTAAAATTGAAGTTTCATTTTTATGAGAGATAACCTAATCACTGCATATAAAAATAATCTGACTTAAAAATTTTTGATCCATTGGAAATGTAATTAAACTACAAAAATTTTTACAGCAAGTTTATGGCCTCCATCCTGATAGTAGCACATCTATGCCACTGGCGGTCCTTGAGCAGCAATTTTTGCGTAAAAAATCTACCCGCCTATCCTGAGATAGTCATATTTTTTCTTACTTCTCGACAATATAAAAAAAACTAAATAGCAAGTTTTGCATATATTCGTCGTAAGTCGAAGCCAAAGTGATCAGACCTCTAATTGAAAACTGACTGGGCGAGTATATTTGATGAAATATACTACTCTTCAAAACGCTAACGTAAGCGTCACCTGATTAATTAGCGAAACTACTTAATGGACGCAACCCGCGTCCATAAAATTTTGTACCCCGAGAAAAAAGCAATATCAACTACACGTGCGGACGGTGATCTGAGGAAGCCTGAGGGAAACGATAAAACGTAATGCCACGGGCAGATGGGAGAGCATATCCTTACTGGGTGGAACACGACCGTACGATGGAACTACTTCGCAAGCTAGAGCAACGGACGCACAATCGCTCGCCATCCGTTTTGGAATCCGCACACCTTGCCGAAGGCCCGCGCCGGGTCAAACCTTGAAAATTTCCCTCCGTTTAAGATGCCAGCTCTCCAGGCTTCACACACCCCGCGGGGCCTCTGTGTTCACAAAACGGCCTCCACTGCCCCCCCCCCCCCTGCGCCTCCCTCGGGGTATGGGCTGGGTGCATGTTCCGAGGCGCTGGAATTGGGTGGGTGTTACGCAGACACGAAGAGCCTACCGTGGTTTTTAAGCCCAAATGCTATCGTCGCCCGCGCTGTTCTCTTTGATGCCCTTCCCCCCACCCCCCGAAAGTCGTATCATTCGTCCCAACGCCTCCGACCGCTCTTGAAACAGCGCCAGCTCATGGCCACCGACCCCAACTATTTCCTCTCCCCATAAGCTGTCCCTCCTCACCCTCTTGCCGGTCCTCCCCATTCATCCTCGCTTCTTTCATTCCCATCTCTTCTCTCCCCTTCGAGTCCATCTTCCTTTCTTCCCCATTCACACCTTTTTCATCGCTTATTTCCGCCTCGGTGCCCTCACTGTGAGAGGCGCAAGGAAGAGGTATCTTGTGGATCAACCCCACCCTTTGACCGGAGGTATCTTTCGCCTGTTCGGAAGGAGTGACCAAGACCAATCTTGTTGAAGCTATTTGTTGAAGGGGATCGCGTTCTACATTATCTTACAGTCTGAAAGTCGCCGCAAGGGTTGTGTGGCATTGGTTTTTGAGAAATACATTGTTACCACCATGGATATGGAAAGAAGGAATTTTGGGACTTAGGCGATGGTGATGGATGGTTATTGAGGTATGTTCTACTAAAAACTAAGGTTTCGAGCTGCTCATTTTTTTCCTGCCGACAACGACGTGAAAAAATTATCAAACATATGTGATATAGCTTTCGTCACTATCACTTAGTCTCTACTGTCATCCTAGTGGGTTTCAACCACAACGGATCATGTTAACGTCCTGATAGTGACATACTTTACAGATATATCCTAATCCCAAATTTCAATTCATTTGCAGAGCAATTCACACGTATCACTCGGTTCGTTCGTGAGATTTTACACCATGAACTTATGTATAATGAATCTGCCATTACTGGTAAAAAAATATTCAAACTAATTTTGGGTTAGCCTTGGCAATAATTTCAATTCCAAAAACCACTGTAACATTACAGGTAAATAAACACTGGCAGACAAAAACAACCAAATAATCTTCGATGCCAAATATTAAAAGATAAATTGCTAAAAGAGTTTACAAAAATGAGTCAAGAAATTTAAAAAAATTGATAAGGTAAAGAATAGTTTGCTCCAAGCGAATAAAATGTAATTCATCTTTCATAAAAACTGGAGCGCAGAAATATGGCACGTCGTAATTTTGGAACTTGGGAAGGGTTCATGCTAAGGACCGAGGGGGTACTCGCGTGGAAAAAAAATATAACGTCGGATCGGAATTTCGAAATGGTCCTCGAACAAAGCTGCTTATTAATTTATGTCGGTTATTTCTCGATTAAGCAGTCGGTGAGAATTCAGTGGATCTGGTTACCACTCCAATTACTTAATATTTTTATGTTCGTAGGGCATTTTTGTATACGCGCTACCACCGTCCGCTCACCCAAACGACACTACCCAGAACTCCAACTCATCCCCTCGTGACAGCTCGCCTACGGAAGCAACCGTAGTACTTCAAGGTCTCGCTCTGAGCTCACATAATTTCTCGGTTGTTTGTCCCTATGCGTTTACAAAGCCTACTCCCGCCGTCTCCCTTTTCATTCTTTGCGGGGTGGAGAATTCGATAGGAGTTCACGGGAAACGGAGCAGCGCAGGTATTAATCAGCCATTATTCCCGGTTGACAACAGCGCAAAAGGGATAGTGGAACGGTCTCGTGGGGGAATGGGAGTAGGGGGATATATCCGCCGGTCGAACTCCGACAATCGATGCGGAACGCGAGCGGTTTTTGTTTCTTGCATAGGTATACGTGGAAGGCCGCGAGGTGGCGAGTTCCCAGTCCCTCGCGAATGGTCCGCGGTATGCCTTGTTAGTTTTTTATAGCGCTTATCCATTCTCCCCTGACCCTGGGACCCGTTTCATTTTTTTCCTTAACCTTTCCGACAATAGAAGAAGACATTTCATTCAATTTAGCGTCATGCATGCATTACGTGACTGGTTCGCATCGGGAAAACCACTAGCACTTGGAATTTTTTGTGTGAAGAATTTCCCCCATGCTCCCCTTTAAAAGCATGCGTATTTTATCCATCGATGTTTAATCAAATTTCTATTATTAACTTCGCTTGTAAGATTGCAAAGACGAAAAGATCCTTGGCGATGACTGTTTTCATATACATTTCTTTGAATAAGACGAAAAGATACTTGGATCGATGCTATCTTTCTTAAGAGCGGACCAATTAATATTTATTTGACGCATCCATTTATGGAAAATAATAAAGTTTACAGTTGCTTAAATATTTCTCTTTCTTTCTTGCAAATAAATTAGATCCAGAGACACGCCCTTTGAATTCACAATGTTCTGGTTTTTACAGCTGCACAAATTTAATTTTACAGCTACAGATTCAAATATCCTTGGTCTTTAAATTAGAACTATCCGATTTTTGTGCAAAACTTTAACGTTCTCCAAGAAGTTCAATATATTTGTTTACACAAAATATACTATTTTAACTAACTATTACGACATATTTTTTAAAATTTACGACGTAATGTATTAAAAATAGATACAACAGAAATGAGTTATTGTCGCATTAAATTTAACTTAAACTTTCTGAGAAAAATCCAGTAGTAGTAAATTAAATTTTGTAATATCTAGTGAGGTATGCAAATTTACTTTGTTTTTCATTTTCATTGAGAATAAAACTTAAAATGAATATCACTCAAACAGCGAATCGAACGTGTCCATGCAACAATTTGTTAAACATTTTGATGAATTCAATATTTTCATGTGAACGGGGGAAATATGTAGTTTTTAAAGTCTAACATTAACTTCTTGTGAGGAAATATTTAAAGACTGAAACAGTTGGGATAACTTTAATAATATATCGTTTGAAATAAGCTGAATGAAAAATCGGAAGAACTACTTCCAATAAATAATTGATTGTAAAGTACTTTTTGATTTAAATATAAATGCGACAACCTAATTAGGTGGCGCAAAGCTGACTAATAGAGTGATGGGACACACTATTTAGCTTACAACATAACTTCTTTTAACTAATGTTATAATGTATTACCTATTCTTATTTTAAACTCTTTTACATCCAGGCACAATAGCTGCAAAGGAGAAGAAGCTAGGTGACCGTTATGGTAACTGGGAAGATAAGAAACTAAAAACACGTACATACATACATACCCATCACGCCGTTCCCTTTCGGGGTAGGCACAGTCAAAATGTTTCACTCATTAATTCATAATTGTACACCTAACTCTGCTTCAATAATTTCCTCCATACTGACCTATCCTTGCAAACCTCTTTTGCTTCATTTACCCCATACACTGCTTCATACACGCCCTCCTATTTTTAAGACTCCTAATATTCCTCCTCTTAAGAGTTTCCTCTACCACGTTCAACCAGAACTTTCTCGACCTACCTCTACCTTTCGCACTATTCATTTCAGTCTCATATACCTTATTCATTATTCGACTCTCATCCATTCTCTTAACATTGCCAAACCAACGAAGCACACTCCTATCATATATGCCAATTACCGGAGCATTTAACCCACATTCATGCATTACCTACTCATCCCTGACCCTATCCATTTTACTTTTGCCGCAAATACTCCTCAGATACCTCATACCCACGACGTTTAGTCTACTCTTACGTCAGTCCTGACTTACCCATGTTTCACTACCATATATCAAAGAGGGAAGAAGTACACTTTTGTACACGGAAATTTTCGCTTCCTTAGACAAGCACTCATTCCTTGATATGCTCCACATGCTTCCTACCACTTTCCTTCCAGCATTCACACGTCTCTATATCTCCTCCTATATCCTTCCATCTTTCGCATACATCTTACTTAAGTACACAAAATCATCCACCTGTTCAATTACTTCACCATTCGCCCTCATTCTACAGTTATTCTCCCCATTCTCCTCATCAAAAACTTCTACTTTCGTCTTGGACGCATTTACCTTCAGTTCCATTCTCTCCGTTGATTCACAAAACTTATCTATGAGCTTCTGTAATCCCTGTTGACTGTCTAAGATTAAAACAGTATCATCCGCATTCAGAAGAACTCGCAAGTTTACATTTCCAATCAAAACACCGTCGTTTTCACTACATGCGTCTCTAACACATTTATCCATAAATACATTAAACAGCCATGGAGACATTACGTATTCTTGCTTTACACCCCGATTTATTACAAACCAATTACTCAGAACCCCGTTAACTCTTACACTTGACTTACTATTGTCATACATCGCCATCATAACATTCACTAACTGCCCATTCACTCCATAGTCTCTCAAAACCTTCCACAACTTCTTTCTATTCACTCTGTCATATGCCTTCTCTATTTCGACAAACGCAGAGTACACTTTCTTTCGGACACTCATACATTTTTCTATCACCTGCTGAAGTGCAAAAAGCTGGTCACTACATCCTCTCCCAGGCATAAACCCGCACTGCACACCCCATATTCTGTCGGAAGTAATATTTCTCACTCTTCCAATTAATTACTGAACACTTTTCCCGGGATACTCAATAAATTAATGGCCCGATAAATATTACATTTGGTCTTTCCTCCCTTCCCTTTGTACAAAGGAACAATGATGATGTATAAACACTTATATAAATAATTTCTCCAAGTATGTACAGATAGTAACTGAGCACCCGGAGATTCCGAAAAACATTTCAAAATTACTGCTTAATACTGTAATGTATAGGGAAGCAATTCATTTCCACAAGCAACTCACAGAAATTAGCAGTGCTGAATATTCTCCAGGCAGACACCATCAATATTGCACGTGCTGTGGAATTGTGGTGGGATAATTTAGTAAATCCAAACTTGGAGCAATACAAGAACGCAATCAAGAGGAGGATGGATCAAGCTTTAGAACCATTTCATTACTTTGCTAATATTATGGATCCGAGATTCAGAGGTGCGAGACTTTCCTCGGAGCAGGAAGAGGAAGTTGACAGTTGGCTTCAAGAAAACTACCCAGACTGGATTACCACTGTAATGGCTTTTAGAGTAGCAGATCCAGAGTATTTTCCTTCATCAATGTAATTAGAAAATGCCTTGAAGCAAATTACTTAAGTAAAATGGTGGAAGATAATGAAAATGAAAACTGCAAAAGAGGGAATATACCTCAGGGATCCATTTCATTCATGATGAACATCAGCAGTTGCCCAGCCAGCGGAACATCTATAGAAAGGGTTTTCTCTAACTTTGACTTTGTTTGCTAAAAACGTAGGAATCAGTTAGGGATGGATAAAGCTGAGAGTTGCATAAAAAATATAATTTGCTAAACACTAGTCTAAGTGCGCAGTACTCTAAGATCAGACGAGCGACTCAAACGAAACAGGTCCACTCCTTTGAGCACCTCTGGAACGACTCTCCTCTTCTGCCCAGAGGCCACATTAGTAGCTAGGGAGTAGGTAGGGTGCACAGAAGTCGCGTGTGGTGGCGATTACATTCCATAAAAACCATATCACACTAAAGTGGAGGCACTCACTAAACGCTCTGGTTGGAGGGCGAGCATTCCAGTCCTAATTTTGCCCGTGGTCGGGCGATTAGTTAAAAGGAAATCCGGTGTCTGCGTCAGAGAGGGCACGTGCGTTCGCCCTACTGTTAATGTCTCCCGCGTCCACCTCAAAATCCTTTCCACTTTCCCGCTCGACCAACCCCCCCTCCCTCCACCCCTTGCCATCTCAGCCCTTGGGAGTTTAGCAGACAACCTCATAACCGCACCACCTCCTCCCTCCCACCCCCAACCACCCCTTTCGGTCTGCGCCCATTAGTTCAATTTCGGGATCTCCGGAGACGTGGGGCTGCCATGCTGTGTTTGCGGCCACGGCCGCGGGGCTCAACCGCCCGTCCCGCTGTGCCGGTGAGAACACCGCTTGCATTCCGTCGCTCACCAAACTCACCCCTCCTTCCCTTACTTCATCTCCACCTCTGGTCCTTTCTCTTCCTTGCCTGGTGATACCCTTACTACCCGCCTGCCTCCTACTTCAATTATCATTGTTGGACATTTCCGTGACAATATAACGGGGATTACACATACAAAACATATAAGTCGCAGTATTAAAGAAACTAGGTTTTGTTAAACGTTGAAGGGTAGATAGAAACCCGGCGTCGGCATTAGCCTGCTCTGAACGAAAGACGGCAAGGGGACCACAGTTTTATGTCTCATCCGACAGATAGTACGTGTACTTGAAGTGCCCTCCACAAGACACTCAAGTAGGGATCTGGTACCCTATTGAAAAACATCCGCCGCAGGGATTTGAACCCTGGCCGCTCGTATGGTAGGCAAGTACTCTAGCCACCACACCAACCCGATCCCAAAGTTAAAGAGAGATGCTACTTCGCTCTGGTTAGGCCACACCTCCAACACGCCGCGAGCATTTGGGATACTGGTCAAATAGATTTAACAAAAACAATTAATAAAATATAAAGAAAAGCAGCACGCTTCATTAAAAAACTGCTACGAGCGTACATATAATGTCTAACAACTTTTAGAGGGATTAACGTGGTAGCCCCTAGAGACTCGGAGGCTACACGCTTGGTTTAGGCTGCTTGATAAATTCAGAACTGATGTTCTTCAGAACGACGTAGAGAATATTATTATGACTCCTCACAACATCTCTAGGTTCGAAAGATGCGATAAAATAAGAGAGATACACTGCCGAACAGATAAGTACAAAAACTCGTTCTATCTGCAAACAATAAGCGACCACAATAAAATTTAAGCTCCACTAAGCACATTCCAATAATTCATGTTACCATTTCATCTCCAAAAAACTTACACCTTTACACGGCTGGTGATCTAACACCCCCTGTCACACCCCCATGCGGCGGCTCGCGGGGTATTATGTAGATGTAGATAACATTCTAAAAAAACAGAATTAGCATAACATTGGCAATCAGAGCATGGTAACAACAGGTAGACTGAACAGACAGATCTTCAATTATAACTTAGACGCATAATAACTTACTCAGAACAAATCACCTATAATTACAGCTATTGATAAGCGAGTTCAGTGATTTAGAGCCTGTTTAAAGCGATGCTAATTGAGGATACAATGACTTGAAAGGAAAAATGCAGTTAGTTGGTTAGACAAAAAGTTAGATAAGAAGAATAGTTAAATTAGGTATGAAGAATACAATCCTTTTATTATTAGGATTCCAGAACGTTCTATTATTTAGGATTCTAGTTGTTTTAATATTGAGCAGGTTAATTTTGTTAAATATCTCGGAATTATAATAGACGAAAACATTACCTGGAAATTGCATGTAAATAAGTTAAAATTGGAAATGTAATCTATTTTAAAGACATTCTTTCTCTTACGTTATATATGTCCATTATCTGTCGTTCGTTCTGTTTATTGTGCATTGGTATATTCAAGGCTGCAATATGGCGTAACTTGCTGGGGATGAGCCTACTTTACCAATGTTAAAACTTTGCAGATTGTCCAAAAAAAGCTATTAAGAGTGATATTTAAACAGCCAAATTAGTTACCATTGTTCAAAAATCTCGATATACTAAGGTATTTATTTATTTTTAAGGAGTTAAATTGCTCTATATTCGAGGAGGTAACAGAACCAAGCCGATTCAATATTTTAAAAAGTTTGGTCAAAACATATTTCGTTATTGGGCTTAGGCATTTTAATACCTAAGCCCAATAACGAAGCCTTTAAACATTCATATGCATACCTTGCGCAAAATTTGTTCAGCTCCCTCTCAGTCAAATTATGCCAACAAATATCCAAGGTTATTTTCCTGCGCAAATTATAAGAATGACTTTCCAAAGGTGACGAAGTGGAAAAATCATTAAAAGATTTTGTGTGATTTTGCTTGTAATTTTGAATTAGTATTTGGGCTCTTCTTCGAACTCATTTATCTTTGTATATTGTGTTTGCTATTTTGTGTAGGTTATGTTATGAACACACTGTAAATTGTGAATGGTATTTTTTTTTGCAACTAGGAAAAATTTGTGATGTATTTGCACCAACCGCTGCTTCGGTGTTATAAGAGGATGGTAGCCCCGAAACAGGTTTTTCCTATGGGGTGCCTATATTCCCCTTAACCAAAAGTGAACATGGCGATGAAAAATTGTACTTATGTAATTAGTTAAGGAGGAATACATTTTATTTCTCTTCATATAATGTTACGGATTTTTGAGATTGAAAATAGATTCTGTATTCTTGGGAATATAGGTTAGTAGAGAAAAAGAGAGTAGAATATCTGTAAAAAAGGATGAAAGATGAAAGAATATGACAAAATATTTATTCATATATACGATAGGTGTAATCAGTTTAAATGAATAGTGTGGTGTTGCGAAATTGTTAGTTAGCCAAGGTACATGGTAAGTAAACAAGAGTGGGTTCAGCAGCCACTTGCTCCTCTCTGCTTTCCTCCATTTCAACCTCATGTCTTTCTTTTTCTCTCCTTATTCTGCTTCTACGTTGCGCCAACTACTTGAGTTTGCCCCGGAGATTCTCCTCGCTCCCGCTCTCCCCTCGCGGCGGCGCCCTTGTCGCTCAGCCCGGGAACGATTCCGCGGGAAACTTGATGGGTTGGGTGAAGGATTGGGCAGGAAAAGTTCCCTCCATCAAGAGAAATAGAGCATTAATGAGGGAATTATTCTTCTCCGCCGGATGCCTGTCCCACAGGAGGAAAAGAAAATTTCACCGAGTTATAATCTAAACGTCATGCGGACTTGGACACCAAATTAATTTGACGATGACAACCCTTAGAGGTGATACTGAAATAAGTACCTCGTAACTAATTTAATTCTGGCAGAACTTAAAAGAATCTCATTCAACATCTACGAAACCATTAAATATATACTATACTGGAAACCTAAACTGGAAAGATATTCCTTGTGTGATCATAAAGGGAATAGGTGTCGGTTGCATTTTATGTACCGTATGGAATTTTCTCTTCAAAATACTTTCTCTCCCTATTTTAAATGTAAATTTAAAAATATAAGGCAAGATAGGTCATTTCATTTCTTTCTCAGATACTGAACTAGAAATATTGCACAGCATTTAAAAATTTTCTATTATCTGGAGTTCTCCATGGCATTGAATGAATTTTATATATTACGATTCTCGATTTTTTTCGGAAATTCAAAATTTCCATGCCATGTGGCAATATTGCCATGTGGCAGATGTTTGTTTTATGGTTACTCAGGTTTTTGCTTAAATCAGCAAAACTAAACAGATGATGTGCAAGTCTTTCACAATTATTACCTGTTTCAATTTATACACAGTAAAAAACTGTATATGATTGTTATAAACAATAAATTCGTAATATTTTTTCTCCTAAGATGATACATTTTTATTCAAATACCCTCCGAAATTCTCGCTAGAATCGCTGTCAGGTCTCAGCACTAAGAGGGTTAATGGGTATTGTGAGAGTTAAATTGGATACCCTGCAGAGGAGTGCCAAGATTTAAAATAAATCAGCCCCATAACGTACGATGTTGGGAATAATTGAATGTGGATTACGAAAGTTGTACTTTGAACTTATTTAACAATGACAGTCAAACTAAGCTCATCATTTTAGTTTCATCTCACGGTAAAAAATCAACTGACCTTGTTAATGACTGACTAATGCTGAAACATGCCACTTAACCATAAAATATAGGAAAATGTTTCATTTTCAGGTAAGATTAATATTTTTCATTTACTATTGCGCTCGCTTTCTATGCATAACAACTCATTTCTGCAACAATAAATATGCCTATAAATAAAATATAATCGATAAAAGGCAGTCCTTTAAAGCAATGCCTCTTTTAACGACACATTTTGATTTGTAATTCAACTGAGTAACCAAGTTATTTCGATAAATTATGCGTTCAAAATTAGCTGAGACCTTTGAAAGAGAAACAAAAACAAGAGTTTTTCCTTCTACCACCGATCATTGATATGATCAAGGTTGGAATTGGTGGAATAAACATTCGGGAGTGAATCAAGAGAACACTTAGCAAGGGCTGATACATACTCCACACTGTGGAGATGTACCAAGATTTAACATGAATCAGTACCAAATAGCACGATTTGGTGAATATTTTAATTTGGCTTACGTATGTTATTCTTGGAACTAATTGTAACGATTGCAGTCAAATTTAGATATTAATTAAGTATCATTGACAGTAGAAATCAAAGCAACAACATTCATTTTGAAGCCAAAAGTTGCAGAAGGATCTTACAACTCACGGATGAAGTGATTCGAAAGATGCGTCAAAACACCACGTGAAATGCGTCAAAACGAAATAAATATTACCTAAGTAGGTACATGCCCATGACACTCATAATTTTATATGGACTTCATTCACTTACGATGAACATTATGAAGTAAAACAATAAGTATTATTCGGATATTTCTGGAAATAGGAATAAAATTCAACTATTTATCAAATAACGCTCAAAACTGTACGGGGTGTCTACATAAAATTAAGAGGCACAGATTTGCTCAAGGTGAATGCGCTGCATTTAAGCAGAAGACATTAATTTTCACGTAAGTGCACGAAGGGGATATATATATAAGACAAATGGCAGCTTCGTTATGGTGGAAGTGAAATATCTCCCAACAGGGACCAAACTTACAACAGTCATTTTAAATGCTGAAGACTGGGATCTGGAGTCTGGTGATGCGTATTCAACTCCTACCTTAACCCATGGAACCTCCAGAGGTCATCCCCCGTTTATCTCCGCCCTCGCCTTCTATTTTTCACACCCTGCAAGGGAGGACCCCACTCATTTGTCCCGCTACACCGTCCATACGCTTCTCTCACCCGCACCGCCGGGGGCCGCGCGAACAAAAACCAACGAAATGAAACCATTAATCTATCACATCCTCCTGTTCTCCGACCACTAATTTTCTAATTGAATTCCTTTGTGCACGAGTTGAAGCTTTTTGCTCCCGTCTTGCTAATGCGTGTCACGGCGTGGGAGGTATTACGCAGAACTTACTTCTTTTTTTGTTTGACGGAGTCCGCTTCTAAATTTGTGGTAGTGTTTTGTAAATAGCTCCTCCGCTATCGCCACGAATTTAAAGCTCTCCCTGAAAATCTCACTTTCACTTAAAAAAATGCTATGCTTAGCTAGTTGCACATATAGGAAACACAATGAATTTGCACATAAAACCCTTGTAAGTATATGTATCAAATCGAACAAATTGATAATGACGTATGTGATTTTTTTTTTACTTTGAGCCTCAGTCGAAAATAAAATATACCGAGAGCTTCTTCTTCACACCGCAGTTATGAACTTTATCCATCCTTTCATTTTAAACGCAAATTACGCGCATGTGCTTATTAAACGATGGACATAGAAGCAAAGAGAGGGCTTATCATGAGAGCGAGCCACGTTTTGATGTTTCATAGAATCAAAAACATAGGTTTTACCCGCTTACACGAGCTAAATCCTACAAAAGTACGCAGACCACTACGCTATCCAGGCTTCCTAATTCCCATGGCTATTTTGGTGGATACAAGGCAACTAGATCTTAGGCTCTTGCGGTCCATCAAAGATGGCGACGCAAAGGAGAAGAGGGCTTCAAAGAAGCCACAACCAAGAGATAGTATCTCTGAAAGACCGTGAAAGTCCGAAAGTCCTCCACCAGCACTTATGCCGTGCTTAGCCATTTGAAAATATTCAAACATGGCGGGTGATTAATTTTGAAGAAATTGCCATGAGAAAAATTCGGTCTGGACCGGGAATGGAATCACGGACCTTTGGTTTGCCGGAACTATGCGCAAACCACTACGCTATCCAGGCTTCCTAATCCCCATGGCTATTTTGGTGGATACAAGGCAACTAGATCTTAGGCCCTTGCGGTCCATCAAAGATGGCAACGCAAAGGAGAAGAGGGCTTCAAAGAAGCCACAACCATGAGACAGTGTCCTTCACCGGCACTTATGCCGTGCTAAGTCATTTGCAAATATTCAAACATGGCGGGTTAATTTTTTTGATGAAATTGCCATGATAAAAATTCGGCCTGGACCGGGAATCGAACCGGGTCTAGGCCGAATGTTTCTCATAGCAATTTCTTTAAAAAAAAATTCACCCGCCATGTTTCAATATTTACAAAAGTATATTGTTAATTCAATTCTAGGTTTGCATATCTCTATTCTGCCCCGACCTCTACTTACTCCTTTGACTTCTTAGTGCTCTTATGTTTCATATTAAGTTTTAGTTGGCCTAAATATTTTCCCTCGGTCCCCTTTGTGTGGCTATCCTTTCAAATTTCTTAATCATCATGTTCCTTACGACACCATTGAGTCTTATACTGTAGCCTTCATGTATCACGGTAGATGAATAATATATAATTCTCCGGCTGTAGTTGCATAATTGATTTTCTGTGTACAAACATTAAGCGATTAACTTGAGAGACAAAAATTCAACACAAACTCCCCTGCATAGTTTCTTCAATGTCCACTGGGACTTCAGAGTCGCTCAATAGACGACAGAAAACCACAGGCTATGGGAATTCTAGTAATTCCATTTAATCCTTTACGATTGACTTTGCACCCACGTTGCCGGGCACATTTTTGCAGGTTAGATTCACCGCGAAAGGACGTTTCGCGAGAAAATGGGCCGAGAACTGGAAAAGTAAACTAGGTCGATGGGGGATTCCAAGCAGTGCAACCACATCAACTTTGGCATTTAGTACCCCGCAGTCCAGGGATATTTACGCTGGAGTACTCGCGTGGGTGACATTAGTCACCCAGGATGTAAAATTGTTACATAGTTTCTGAAAGAAATGCTCTATAGTTCCACCCTCTACCGTATTCCTCGAGTATTAATCATCCTACCTGTCAGTATTGCGCCAGTCGGCAGAGCGCTTCGACGTCTGCGCAGTGTAAGTCTAGAATTTGAATGAATAAATAGTTGTACTGCTCCGTAAAAAGTAGTTAAAGTCGGCTTGATCCCATGAAGGCCGTAATTTGTAAATTTTTCTGGAATTTTACATTTTGTCAATATTATAAAAAATACGATTCCCCATAAGTTATTTTTGTTTATCAGTAAGAAATAAACCTGCTTTATAATGTTATTACTTGTTTTCCTTAATTTAGTTTAACTTTGCTGCAAAATTTAATTTTGTAACGGGTGACATTGTGACCCCCCGCGAGCACTCCAGGTGTAATACACAGCGCGAGTACTCTAGTGTTAAGATACCTAGAGACTCGGAGGCTACTCGCTAGACTTAGCTAGTTTGAGAAATTCAGGACTGGTATATTTCAGAGTGACACTGATTATATTGCCATGACTCCTCACTACATCCCTAGGACTGACAGAAGCGATAAAATTAGAGAGATACGTTGCCGAACAGATAGATTGAAAAAACTCGTTCTTTCCACGCACAATAAAAACTGAGCTCCACTAAATACACTCCCATAATACACGTCACCATTTCAGCTCCCAAAACCTTATTCCTTACATCTTTACACAGTTGGTATCCAAACATCTCCTGCCACACTCCTATGATGCGGCTTACAGGATAGGATGTAGATGTAGATATCAGAGAATGAGTCATACCAGGGAAATACCAGCATATCAGGAAAATGTTGTTACCTCAATGGAGATATTTTCTTCCTCTATTTCGGAGCATTTAGGTATCTATAATCATCATATATATTATTTCTGAAAGGTGTTTTTTTGACGCAGCGCCAAAACTCATATAATTCTTCATCAAAATTAATGATTCAAACATCGATTTAAAGCTTATGTTCCCCGCTACTGAAGAAAAATAGACAAATGGTTAAAAATTATAATATTTGTCAAACAATTTAAAATAAAACTTTTGTTAAAAAATGATACAAAGCCATCAGTTGACAATATAATCAACTATTATGTTGGCTACGGTTACGTGCTTAAAAGACTGTAGGAGGCGCCATCTATTAACACATCGTTTAGTTAGATTGCTTACATTCTACATGCAATCAGTGTGACCGTTTACCGTTTACGATTACGTTATATATCTTTAACACGAACGGAAATAACATATAATTGTACATGGGAAGATACAGGTAGAAGAACAGGAAGAAAGAAGGAAGAAACAGGAAGAAGCTGCATACTGTGCGAAATATTCGTCAGGTAGTGGAACAGGAAGAAAGAAGGAAGAAACAGGAAGAAGCTGCATACTGGGCGAAATATTCGTCAGGTAGAAGAACATGAACAAAGAAGTAAGAAACAGGAAGAAGCTGCATACTGTGGGAAATATTCGCACGGTTCAGCTAGGGTATATTTTATTCTATCTATAGCTAGTGTATAGTGTAACTCTTCATTTGACTTCTAATCGATTCTTACCGAGCCCATTTTCCATTCTATGTTCACGTATAGATTTTAAATTCAGAGCACTCACTTCTAAACATCCTCGGCTATTCTCATTTCCACGACATCAAAACTTCTTAGAGATTTCTGACGAGTTTTTCGTGCCAATCAGTCTCAAAAAGACCATGACGCGCTCATTCCAGTCGGATTCCCTTAAGTTTTAATTGTAGCACACAGGGGTGAGTGAGTGGAATGATATATTTTTGGGCGGAGAATAATAAATGGTGGGGGAGCATAAAGAAGAAAGTAAGCGGGGACAAAGCATAAAAGACTACACCGAAATGAAACTTTTCCTTAATTTTTCTTTTTATTTCAACCCTCCGACTTCGTTTTTGCACTTTTCTCTCTCTGTGGTTGTGTTATTTTCAGCCTGGCCATATCCCTTACCCTTGCTTTCGTTACAATAATGAAACTCTTACTGAAAAGTGACAAATTTCATGTAAGTGACAAAACGACATAGGAAACCAAAGATAGGGGTAACCATCCATTTTATAAACATAATATTTTCTATCCAATTTCTTACTTTGATAGTGCACAGAGGAAACATTGAATTTTTGAATTTTTTATCCATTTATGCATCATTAAAGGCTGAAATAAATGTTATAATAAATGAAATAAACGCTAGATACACGTGAAGTTTTACAAACTGCCCAATTGGTATGAAAAATACTGAAACGAGGCTTTTAATGTGTACTGATCCATTTACTGAGCATTTAATTTCATTAAACCTATTTGTGACTTTAAGTATTTGTACGCACTGAGCCTGGATATTTTTAAAGAAGCTTTCAAGCTACATTTCCATATAATTGAAGATACCACTTGCCTTAATAGACAATTTTCGATTCATTATTTTTTATTTGAAATATAAAATATGGCTGTTTCTTTTAAATTCCAGACACATACGGAACACAAACTAATGTATATTAAGCATGGGCGCATATCTCTAAACTACTATTACATGAATTTATTTCACTCTCTTCAACAAATGTGTTGTATTATTTACATAAAACTAATGTTTTAGAAAAGCAAAACTAATAGTTTTCTTCATCTACATAATGCCCTACGAGCTGCCGCATGGGCGTGTGGGAGGGCTGGTATTAGGTCACCAGCCGTGTAAAGATGTAAGCTTGAAAGTTTTTGGGAGGTGAAATGGTGACATGTATTATATGAGTGTATTTAGTGGAGCTCAGTTTTTATTCCGATCGTTAATTGTGCGCGGAAAGAACGAGTTTTTGTACCTACATGTTCGGCAGTTTATCTCTCTTATTTTATCGCATCCGTCAGACCTAGAGATGTAGTGAGGAGTCATGATAATATTCTCTATGTCGCTCTGAAAAATGTCAGTTTTGTAGCAGTTACTTCGTAATTTACATATGCACAGAATATTTCACAAAGTTGAATCTTTGCATGATAACTCCTCTAACAAAATTGAAAATGCTGAACCATTATACGGATTAATGGCTCCGCCGCGAGTCGTTGAGCGGACTTGAATATGTATATTGAACAATTTTCTTATATTGGAGATTTTTACTCAAATATTCTGCAGTATTTCACCAAAAAACCAACTTTTTTAATTATTCAAGTAAATACTAACCCCATTATAGTTGATAGTGGTAACCCATTTTGCTTATAAACCTTTTTGCACTGGATGAATTTTTGTCTTTTCATTGTTATTTATGTGAATTACTTGCAATACATTTCATTACAAAAATAAATAAATTGCTATGTACTGCATAATAATTTATTCAGTTCTACCGAAAACGAACGAAATAAAGATTTTTTGACCGACCATTCCTCCTCGCATAACCTCTTCGAGACATTTCTTAATTGGGTCGAGTAAAAAGAGCAAGAGCACTCCCAAATTTAGGATATATATATCGTACATTATATTCGTCGTGCTCATCATAGATGCAAACTTAAAGAAAATTGAGATATATATTTTTACATAATGGGTCTAAAGTTTGAATTTTAACGACAAGTTGGAAAATATTTTACCATCACTGTTATTATTGGGTTCATCCTCGTGATGATAAACTCACAACCATACATAATGCTTGAGATGAAAATCAAGTTTCACATGATTCAAGTCAAATTTTGTTTTAACACTACGCAGCTTGTGAGCTTTTAACAGAAAAATTGGTGAAAAAATTTACTTATACATGAGATAAAATTTTACAGTGACCACAAATAATACTTCGGAGTAAAAGGGTTGAGCCACAATAAGGGCCAGAGCTGAGCTTCCTTAGGTAGTGTCAAATTACACGCGAGTCAGCAAGTCAAAATACGAATCATTAAAAAAATTGTTTAAACAGAGATGATCCACACTTACCAACATATAAATCTAACAATAAGATAAATAGTAAGGCAATTATTCTGATTTTCTGTAAGCA
Organism: Ceriagrion tenellum; assembly: GCA_963169105.1. Classification (NCBI taxonomy): domain Eukaryota; kingdom Metazoa; phylum Arthropoda; class Insecta; order Odonata; family Coenagrionidae; genus Ceriagrion; species Ceriagrion tenellum. The sequence goes on along the minus strand of OY720642.1, from coordinate 25,359,395 downwards.
TCCGGATACACAATATTAATCATGCCACTAACATAGGTGGAACTTATTATACAAGACAAATGATTTTATAACTTCATGACAAGCTTCACTTCCCAATGGTGCGTTAGCTACACGCCCCGTTGACTAATTAAGGAATCATATAGCATTCAGGCGAAGGAGGTAACTGGAAACTCCCTTAAAAAACAAGCTGTGGGCTCTTGTTAGGTTAAATTTTCTGAAGTAATTGAGCCCTCTGAAGTAATTGAGGTGGAAAGAAACCTGGAGTCGGCTAATGCCGACGCCAGGTTTCTTTTCACCCTTCCTCTATCTCCAAAAAAACTTTCATTACTATCGCACCAACCTATTCACGATGACGCAAATGATCTAACTTATCCTGCCTTTCAATTGGACTCCTGGTAACAACCAGACATTTGCAAGTACGATCAGCGTTCCTCGAATTTGAAGTAATTTGTACGAACTATTAATTTTAAGTCAGTTTTGGTACATCAACAGTTTGCTTGAAAATATTCTTCGTTATTTGTAGTATAACGATAAAGGGAACTGTTTGGAAAGAAGGGAGGTCCAGTAAGCCTGCACCTAAACGGTCCATTTGGAATGCCATAAATATGAATTTGGGAAATAATTATCTTCCTGGTGAAGGGATCGGTGTCGATATCACTGGGACTATTATTTGGGTGTAGAGACCGTGGTACTTTTTGGTAGTTTATTCCGTCCAAGCCGAAGTTAGGAGTGAAGATTTTTTGGGCAAACGGTTCTTCCACTGGGTCAAGTAAATGGGGCAGGATCACTCCGAAATTTTGGAAAAAGAATAGTACAGAGCGTTAGTAGTCCTCATCATGGAGGCAAACGTCATGTAACATAGGGTAATTTTTTACGACCTTAGAGATAGATATTAAATGTAAAAGTAATGGATTTACAATGCTTGGGACTGTGCAAAAAAACTACCCTGGAGAATTTTATTTCTAATCGCTCCACAGCTGAGTATTCATGGATTTTTGAACTCACCAAGGCAATGGCATTGGTTTCATACGTCTCTAAAATGTGAAAATCTTCAATTTTGCTGTCATTTGTGTATATGACAAAAATTGATTTAGAGGCATGAAGTAAGCAAGAATAAAATATACTATAATGATGCCACTAGAGGAGGCACAGATAGTATATGTCAAATGGTACAGCTCTACACTAGCAAGAGAACAAAGACATTTTTAGTGCTGTGTACATTTTAATATCTTTTTGACGTGAGTTGAGTTGCAACCAATGTCATTTTTACGTTTATAAATATTCAGTGGAAAGTAAATAGATTGAACAGTCGGCATATTTTCCCGGAAGTATTGGCAGAAAATGTGGTGAGAAAACACATACTGGGACGGATAGACAAAGCGCGTTCGAAAAGGACAAAAATGTACCATTCTAGCATTCTGATTAGACCACCGGAAATAGAAGTTGACAGAGCACCCGAGTAAAAAAATTAATGAGATCGCGCTGTTGCTTGTGCCCGATGAAAAGGCAAATATTTTAAATCTGTGACTTTTGTAACCAAAACAACCTCCACGTTTTTGTACTGTATGATCATACAATGGCTAAAAAAATTTAATTTTCATCCTCGGACTTGTACAATCTTGTGATCCAGGGTTTACATAAGCTAGTTCCGTATTTATGAGGAATCCTTAGAACATAAATTAAACTCTTAAACTCTCCGAGATGAAAACTGATGATGCGATAAAATATTCAAGTACTTGGAATTGTAGGTTATTTTAAGCCTTTTATATCTTTTAAAAATGTCCTTAAACAGTATAGAATCATATCATTTACGAATCCAAAGCGAGGCCAAAAACAGCCTTAGAATTTGAAGACGATTGAATATTTAGTAATCCAATTTCCAATGGTCTCGTTTCAATTCCTCCGTGGATACGAAATCGATACAAATTAACGCAAAACCAGGGAATGGGCCCTTTTTCAGCACTGATCGATAATATTATAACAAGAAGAGAATTTAATTTCAACCGTACATAATGAATATGAATGGCCCATGTACTCAAAATACGTCACAGTAAATTTTCTATATTCTTTTAATTAATTGCTATTTTTTTATTTTATGCCTGCCTGCCATACATTTTAGATCATTTAATAGTGGTGCTTTAAAGACGCTGGCTCAGAAGCACATACGCAGAAGAGATACGTGGTACTGCTTTCTGATTAATCGCCATATTATTACTTTTCGTGTCTTATGGTGATCTTCGTTTTCCAAGCTCCTCAAATTTTTAATTACCATTAAAGGAAATTTCTTAAACGTCTTTAACAAATACAATCACGTCCCTTAATATTTCTGACACTGCCATTCAATCCCTGAGAACATGCACCGTCTTAATTCCCTCCATCTTCTACTGTTTCAGCTTTTTCGGAAATAGCGTTAAATTTTCTATTAAATGCTGGTATGTACGTTTGAATTGTTGTCTGTTTTACGGAAGAAATGTATTGCAAAAGACCACCCTTGCTCTATTTAAATATAAACGAGCATAATCATAGTTTGCCCGACGGTACACAAAATTCCTTCTCACGAAGCCAAGCAGATATGCATATAGTGAAATTAATGCATGCACGAGAGGAGACCATATGAAAAACTTATTAAAGATCCGCCAATATAAATGATTGAAGGCGTTATCAACGCATATTTTGAGCGAGTTTCCTCATGCCACACATTCCAACACAATTTGAGTCCTATTTTTGGATCCACGACACTCTCCGAAGGCAGCCAAACAAAAAAGAGAAAGACTGAGAGGAAGGGAGCGGAAGCGCTGGAGTAAGGGGGCCCTTACTGTGCCCCAACAGGGAGTGGGGCGGTGGAGGAGGATTACGTAGGCAAGTGGAGAGCGAAGTAGGACTGACTGACTGAGGCAGAGGGTCTCGTGTAGAAGAGGAAAAGGGCTTCGAGGGAGATAGGCAAACGCTCGAATGAACATGGAGGAGAGACGTAAGGGATTCGAAGGTTGGCAATTTGACAGGGATAACAGCGCCCGGAGAGGAAGAAGCCAATGAAACTGAATGGAATGAAAGGGGAGACGGATGGGTGAGGGGGGGGGAGGGACGCGAGAAAGCACAAAAGCAGCACGGGGAGGCGAAAGTAATCAAGATACGCTTCGAAGGGACTGCATCTAAACAGAAAGCCTTGGGAAAGGGGGAGAATAAAGGAATGAATGAACCTCGAATAACGCTGGATCACGACCTAATTGGGTGGATATTGTATGCCGTGCCGGCAGACGGCTATCATGTTGCGGCCGTATTTATTCACGAGCCTCTCCCTGGATAGCTGGAGTGTTTTTAAAGTATTTTTTACCATTCTCCGCGAGACTCAGGGAGACTTTAAGCGCACAATTTTTCATGCTCGGATACAGCTTGCACCAAGAATATGTGTAAATAATTTTACCATAAGATTACAGCAATAAAGAGTAAAATTTCAACATTATAATTTAATGAAGACAAGATTTCAAACTTCCACGGATTAGTAAAACTAAAATTGCAACCTTAACCACGTCATCTTCAGGTTTGATGAAAATGCCACGAGACAGCGAAACCTAGGTAGTAATGCATTGTAATTCAAACAAATTAACAGTGGAAAATTGCAACCCTTTTTAAATTATAGCATAAATAATTAATAAAGAGTAGACATTATATATATTTTAAATCTGTCACTTCAGCCGCAGGATTTCAGTCAACTTGATGTAAAATATTAGTTCCGGATTTCCAGTGAGTAAACATATTTTCATCGCCTTTCATACGATGAAAAAAGATTTAATTAGAGTCTAGAATACCGGACCTCATAGCTATAAATATGCATCCTAAAGCATTAATGTCAAGTATGTCAACCAATCATGAATGGATACAAATAAAATATGTTTAGATAATATGAATTTAGCTTGACGAAAAGAAGATGACTGAGGAGATATTTGCTCATTTTATAAACAGGGTATATTTTTTCTCTGCAACAACGGAACATCATGCTTGCTCTAGTGACGCATAGTTATCGGGGTCGAAATATCGAGCGATTGCTGCGAGCTCTAGCAAACATGTTAATCACACATCTCCCGGCGAGGGACATTAAAGGGGATGGCTGACCTTGGCGCTTTCCGCTCCGAGATACATTGTATAGACGTCACATGTACTGCCTGCCTCAAAGCAAAATTACATAATGACGTAGCAGATGTTTTTGATTCAGACTGGGAAAATTTTTTGCTCGTACGAACAAGTCCTTTCACACATTCACTGGAGCAAGTTTAACGCAGCCTTCGCACAATGATTGGCACGAATACTCAAATGTGACTTTGTAAACATCAGCTTGTGTGTCATTCGATGCATGAAAAAAAATATTGTTTTACTTTTATAAAAATGACACCAGACTAATGAATCCAAGTGAACTCCAAAAATGCATATAATAGTATTTATGCGAATCTCTTTTTACATTTTTATCACTGAGCAGGCGTAATTTTGTTTGTGGAGTTGTTGACGATGTAGCCACTCATTACCGTGGATCGATTTTGCCATTTTCATTTCATTTTTCTACATTACCATTTTCAGAACATAGCACACCATAGGAGCTCTCAATCGTTAAGTCTTAAAATACTAAGAAGTTAGCATTGTAATGTAATGGAAATGGATGTTGATAGCTTAGTAATAATTTTGAGTCTGAGAATAAAAGACGCATTTACGTAGGTTTTTCCTAACAACGTAATGTATGCAAAGTACTTTTGTTTGAGCGTTATGATTTATAAATTCACCTTTAAGCTTATGCAGAGGGTTAAACGAAAGTGAACAAACCTCAATTCACACAAGTAACTTCACTTAACTGTGGGGAAGGAACCAGTAACATTGGTAAAATACATTCGTGGACACTCAAACAGTTCTAAACAACTATTATAAAATTGTAGGAAAGGCATAATCAAAAGGCCGCTAGACATGCACGGAACTGAACCAGGTAATTAAAAGGAAGCATCAAGTCTCAAATATATGAAAAAAGATTCATTACGAAAATTTTCTGAAAAAGTGGCAATGCACGCAATCTCTTCCAGTAAAATTTCCAATTCCTAACGATAACAAATTTTAATCGGATGAATAGCAGAATAGAGGAACACAACATAGACTTTTTAACCGATAAAAAATAAATTGTAGGCTTTTAATAATATAAAAGCCAATTCAGGGATACAAGTGAGAAGGTTTTTCAGGGAGTAAATAAAACATGGTGTAGCGTCCAGCCTGGCGTAACTGCTTCGCACCGTAAGCCCGGAAATTTTATTCAGCGATGCGAATAATCGGAAGACGTGAGAGAAGTCCTGAACTGAGAGAACTCTCGCCGTGGTTTCATCTTGGAAAGCAGAACGAGAATGAAAGATGCTCAAAGAAAAAGGACACGACTCTGAGTTGAGATTAGTTGCTGGGTATTAAAAAGCAAGGTGCCGAGGAAAATGAAATCAAAGCAGAAGCAATAAGGCTTCTTAATTAAAAAGATGAAAACTTCCATGGTATCTTCGGTGCTTTCCATGATGCGAGACCACCGTACTACACCGTCAAGATATGTTCATTTCTTTATCAAAATTAAATATGAATATTTCTTAAAATATTTAAAGGAAATTTCACCACCAAGCAAAAATGAATCCCTAAATATAATATGAATTTATTCCTAAAACTTAATAAAGTTCTTGAACAATTTGACGTAAAGAAAAAGTACGGAAGGCATAAGTAATTTGTCGCAATGAAGAAATTATTTATATCATTTTTAACACTTTCCGTGCGAGGCTTTAAATCGAAGGTCGTCTCTGGAAAACTGAAGATTTTACGCTCTTACCTCGATTGTGAAGAAAGGCTCTCTTAAACCGAGGTAAATGAACTCTTATTTACTATTAAAACTTATTTTGGTAATTACTTACATGCATACCATTCACGCCGTTCCCTTTCGGGGTAGGCAGAGTCACCAAGTTTCACTCATAAATACATATTTGTGCACCTAACTCTGCTTCAATAATTTCCTCCATACTGACCTATCCTTGCAAACCTCTTTTGCCCCATACACTGCTTCATACACGCTCTCCTGTTTTTAAGATTCCTAATATTCCTCCTCCTTAGAATTTCCTCAACCACATTCAACCACAACTTTCACGGCCTACCTCTACCTCTTGCACCATTCATTTCACTCTTATATATCTGTTTCGCTATTCGACTCTCATCCATTCTCTCAACATTGCCAAACCAACGAAGCACACTCCTATCATATGTGTCAATTACCGGAGCATCTAACCCACATTCATGTATTACCCAAGCATTCCTGACCCTATCCATCCTATTTTGGCAATTTGTAGTCATACGTATATCTACCAGAAAGTCTTCAGCCGTACCATTACGTCCAGCTGCCGTCCAGTAATGATTTCAATGGGCGTCGTAGTACGCCGATCGTCCGTATCAGAAAATACAGGGGGACCTTTGCGTCCATTGCACTCAAATATTTGAGGTCACACTCGGTGTTATTAGGGTTGATATGAATTAAGTTCTTGATTACCGATTATTAATAATAGTATTCTTAGGTAAAATTCTAAAATTTAAGGACCCAAGACTTTACCCTCATCGGTTATTCAATTTTAAAGAAAATGAACTTTGGTCTCATGAACTTAAACCAGATATATTTTAATGCCATAAACCTCGTTGAATCTCATCATATTCCTAATGAGATACCTTCCTAATTCGTCCAATTAGGTCATGTCATTGCTTATAATTAGCTGCAATTTCTACCAAAAACACACAAACATTTTCTATAGAGAAAATATAAATATCAAAACATAGGTAAAATATCTAAATTCAATAATGAACCTTATAATAAATAATATAAACCTTATCCATAGTTTTAAAGTTTAATGACCTTTGTAGGCAGAGGGACCAGGACATTGAACAGGAGATTTATCAAAGACGCCCTTCTGTATTATGGTCGAGATCGGCCGAGAAGAAATCAACTTCACGGTTTCGATGAACTGTATTGTTGGCATCACAAGAGAAGTAGGCGACTTTAAATTATTTTATGATAAAATGTCCTAATTAAAGAACCTCAGTACCTAATTTCCACTTACGGCATATTTACTGCTTTTCATATATTTGTGATATTGTATTAATGCATTAATTATGACACACCGTTTTATTCCATTATAAGTACCAAGGTGTATTGAAGTTTAAGGCTATGCCTAAGAAATCGTACGATTGTTTCGAACGGTTACTGTCATCTGTGTAATTACCCTTTATACAGGAAATAAAGTTCATACATCGCCGTCATATTTAAAATGTAACGGGTACCATGGAAATATTATTTTTTTTTTAATTTACACGAAGAACAACCAATTAAAGAATTTTATGCTAAGGTCGAATCAAACAGAGTTAAACTGTTTCTTGACGAGTAGATCCGGCGCACATCAATTTTTACTGAGAAGATGAATGAGGTATTCATTGTTTTAAAGAGAATTGAAACCTTAATTTTTTTATTTAGACCCAAATCTGCATAATAATCACGGCTCTTTATAGTATCCTGACCGAATCAAGTTAATGCATTAAATATTCTCCTGAAGCTGAAATTGTTTACGTCTTATCCTAAAAAATGCCTCTGAACATTGATTTGCATTAAAATTCAGATTATTTTTACTATCTCATTAACAAAACCACCTTGCACCTTTAGGGGTGAACGTTTTTAACCAAGGCACATCACCTTTCAGACTAATAGGGGAAAAAATCAATACCAGAAGCTAAAGGAAATCTCATTTAATGAAAACGAGATATCATACGGCGAAATTAAAATTTTCGGCTTTTATGACGGCTTCAATGCATGGACAAAAATGTATATACGGAACAAATTCATGCATTATACGTGCGTGTTCTGCTAGTCCAACAGTACTTAGAGCATTTTATTTAATTTAATACTTATTTTACAGTACACTTAAATTAATTATTGTAAAATTCATAGGTAGATTAACAAAATTAAGAAACCCAACATCCAAGAAATTACATCTATTCTTGTTTAAAATAATCTATGCATCAAAAACTGACTACGCTAGCTTAAAAAATAATTTTTCACTTCCCCATACACCTACAATATATTTTATTATGCATAAGAGTCGAATAACAAAACAGATATATGAGAGTAGAATGAATGGTGTAAGAGGTAGAGGAAGGCCGAGGAAGTTGAAGTTGAGGAAATTTTTAGGAGGAGGAATATTAGGAGTCTTAAAAACGGAGGGCGTGTATGAAACAGTGTATGGGGGTAAATGACACAAATGAGGTTTGCAAGAATAGGTCAGTATGGAGGAAATTATTGAAGCAGAGTTTGGTGTACAATTATGTATTAATGAGTGAAACATTTTGACTGGGCCTATCCCGGAAGGAAACGACGTGATGGGTATGTATGTATGTATGTATGTAGGTAAGTACGGAGGGTTTTTTTTAAATTTCATACTAAATGGGATTACATTAAGATGATTAGGATAGAAAATACAGCGAAGGTCACAAATAAGGGGGGAGACATGGCTTATTCCTATTTGGGAAACGAAAACGTAAGAAGGTCATCTCGTAAAGCTTATAGTTCCTACGGAGCGGATCATGGAATTAATCTATCTCGCGTGTTTTCCAAGAATTAGGGGGAAAACTCCACACTGCAGAGTGCATTCGAAAGCCTCACCTTTCAATTACTTCTGAGATGTCTTCACTGCAGTCTATATAGAACGAGTCTCATGTCTGAAAATACATACTTGTTTCATGAAAGACGATTACTGACACGCAACCATTGACCGCAACGTAAGCTGGTTAACTTACACGCAACATGGGTTCAATGTAAGTAACTACTGATCAACTAGGATCTGATTTGGGAATAATATTTGGTTTTGTTTTCACGTTTAGGGAACTTATTTCCATGAAATGCTTTTAAAGTATGGTTGAGGAGGCGGGAGTACACCAGCGAATAAAAGCATGATATCATGTGGCACTAAGACACTAAAAATGAATCGGAGGCACGAAATTTATTTTAATGCAATCATAGCGAAACTCCACGAATGATGAGTCATTTGCTTTGATCGGGAATACTTTCAAAAAGTAATACCGACGCTAGTCCCGTTATCCTAAAAATATTTTAACTTGATCGAATAGTGGAAACAACTGAAGGATAGAGGAGATTGACTAGTAGGAGAGTATGCAGGAAAGATCATGCACATAAATTTTCCTGTATCCATCATGAAAGAAACTAATTTGGATAACTTGTTTCTCTAGAATGACTTAATTCTACACAATGTTCCCCTTTTGCTGTGACTAGGTGTGAATAGTGACACAATAGACCAGGATTTTGTTGACTATGGCATTTTAAAATTTGAAGCAACTATGCGTGTAATGGTTTTAATTAGTACTGGGGTGAAATTAGACGTAAAACACCACGAGGATGTCCTACAATAAATATCTTAATCCAAGAAATATCCTTAAATGATGGCCAACATGAATGTTAAGGATTCTGTACACGTATGGGATGACGAAGTGAATTCCAAGACTTTAAAATGATATGCTGCTTTATAACTAGTCTGAAATAAAGAATTTTTACTGGGAAACTTGATGACTCATTACACCTCCATTTAGGGTTGAATGGCATGAGGTTGATTACGCATTGGAAATGACCCAATTTTAAGCTGTATGAATGAGCTTAAATAGTCTGACGGAAAAACAAGCAATTAGTTTGGATTGTCATGAATTGCTGTGAAGAGGTAACACTTGAAATAATTGCTCCAAATAACTATAAACATGTGGCTTTAGTGTTCAATAAATGACACTTTAAAAAAATATCTATTGAAATGTCTACACTTAAACACTTGCCATATTTAATTGCATGACGTAGAAGACATTTTTATTTAACAAAGATCTACAGACAGGTAAATTTTTACGACAAAAATTGGAAGTATTGCAAAGTCAACAGCAAAGCTCGAGTAATAACGGATTGAAGTAGGATCCATCCTGATGTACGGATAATATGGTTTTCTTGTATATTAAAGAAACATGGAGAGCGCATTAGGAAATTGTATGCTCAGTGAGTATCAATCGGTGTGGAAAATGGAAACGGAATTTTTGGGTCTTGAACGAACGTGAAATTAAATATTAAATGACTGCGTTGGATCCTAAATGAATACGATGATCACTATAAATAACAAATATGACTAAGTGTCATAGACACACGTGTTTTCAAAGATAAAATGACTGCGTTTGGATAGTACATTCGTAAGCGAGTACCATGACCTACATGAGATGAAATTAACCTTAACCGATAACAGAGATGGGATTTTTCAATGGAGATGATGCGTTTCACTCACTCTAATCTAATTCAAATAAATGAAAACATGATATTTAAGTATTCCGCGTCATTATGTCGGATTTCGTTTCTTTCTTTACGGGGAATACAGATATATATTGAATAAAAGATGCCTTTCCGATGGGCTCAGAGAGGCATCTGCTTAACGAGCTACCGTTCGATAATGGAAGGAAACGTAATAATTAATCCCTTTGTTGTCGTTTCCCTCCCTCGCACCTTTCTTGATTTGAATAATGCAAGCGCTTGGGATAGAGTTGCAAGATTACGCCCCCCCCCTCCACTCCCACGCCTGTTTCTCATGAAAATGTCATCATTTTCCCTACAAGGCGCGGAGGAAAATACTTTGCGAAATGATTGATGACGAGGACGAAAAAAATATTAATTTCGAGAGCTCTTTGAATTCGCTGGCAATCAGGAAAAATAACATTAGAGACGGAGATGGGGGGAAGAAGGTTGGGGGAAGTTGAAGAGTGGACCGTAGCTTTGGACAGGTAAAAGATCCCTCAAAAGAGGACCCCTTTTTTTCCAGAAAGGAGGATCGCCAAAGAAGGCAGTGGAGGGTGGGAGATATCTGAATGGAACATGGGGGTGGGAGAGGGACGCCAGGGAGGTCAGGATTTGCAGAGGGAAGCGGAAAAAGAAGTGGAGGGCCGGCCTCGCAATGGGGACCGGTGCGTGAGGCTCCGTCCATCGGGGGATTCGGAGCCGGGAGAGGTACGGCCGAAGAGGGAAATAAGTCCAGACGACGTTGATTGATGACTGCGCGGAGCCGGAGAACTCTTGCGGTCACCACCGGAATTATCTCTCGCTGCTCCAAACCCCCTCTACCATCATCCTCCCGCACTACGTCCGTCCGGTTTAACTCGACCCTCCCCGACCATAACAGAAACCCTACCATTCTATTTTTTTCCTCCCTCTAGTCCATGTGGAAAGGGAAAGGGGTAGAATGGATGCCTGTGGGCTCCTAGGAGGAGGAGAAGTGGTGGGTTCGGACCAGAAAAAAATAAGGCGGGCGGACACGGGTCCACTGAATGCCTGAGGGACGTGAATGGGAGCGGAGTTCATATGTATAAATGCAAAGAAAGATGGCAGCAGAAGAGGCGAAGGGTGAGTGAATGGGAGGGGCAGGAGAGAGTGAAACGGGGAAACGGAGAGGGGGGGGGACACGTGGGGGGAGAGAATGGAAGCACGCCCGGATGGAGTGCGAGATTTTTCTTCGGGGCAGGAAATGTCACCGTCTCCGGGGATAATGCAGGGGAGAGAGTGGCGGGTCCGGGGGTGGACGAATGGCCGCGAAGATTAAATTTGTTGGGCGAACCACGGTTACGAATTGGAAGCCTGTGTGTGTGCCGCGAATTCGCAGGAGGCGGCTGCACGTAAGATATTTCGATGCCTCAATTTTTTTGACACATTTACGGGACACAAGTTCATAAATCAAAGGTGAGAACTCCAGAGAGCTGATTCAGCTGGTTACATCATTGCCGGGAATTTTTCCTTCCATGGAAAGATTAGCATAAGTACGACTTCGATACATTTATGGGTGTCTTTCTTCACTTTAAAGACTATCTGGTAGTTAATAGTTGAATTAACTCTAAACCGATGTCGTTGGGTTTGAAAGACCACTGGGAATTTTATATGATAAATATGTCCAAACGGCGATCATCAGAAAATATTCACCTTACTAAATTAAGAAAATATTATTTTATCATTTCACAAATAAAGAGAACAGATCCACGAAAGCTCGTGAGGGTAAATGATGTTAGTTTTAACACCACTGATGTATTTTAGTAAACATCGCTCTCTTCCTTTTGGTACCAGATGTGCTAACACGTTTAAGAACTGATGTGAACCATTTCAAAGTGTTGGGAATAATAAGAGACTTTTTATTTTAGTGAATACTTATGTCCATTCTTTGAATAAAATCCGATCTATCAACAATTTCAAGGGTAACGGCCTGAGGTTCTAATTCCACGGTGCATGTGTGCAACACTCTGGTATCTAATCCGTTGCCGGACGACTGGCATGATAGATAAAATTAGAGCCCATTCGAATTGCCGCGCATCACCGAAATAGAATGTCAGTTTTTTAGCACTATTATGGTTACCAATATTTACCACCACTGCGGTTTCACAACTCAGACATCTTGAATGTAATTTATTGATATTTTGAGATTATACGCATTTGTCCAAATGATTAGTACTCAAAAATGTACGAGGCGGTCATATCCATTCGGTCCATTAAACGTAGCACCAAGTCTACATTCGACAATATTACGTTTGTTAATTTTAAGAGTGGGAGCTTTCTTTCATAATATTCATCAAAATAGACGTATTCGAACAAAAATGCGCATTTTTCTTGTCTTTTTAACTGTTTTTTTTTACTTTGGTTTCATGGTATATAACTCCAATACATGTATAAACTTCTGAATTATTTATTATGTGCCATTTGTCATTATTTAACAGTACTAGCACAGAGTAGATCTCTTTTAGTTATTCTGCATAACATATTCTCTTAAAAGAATGAAAGCTCTCCGCTAGCAATCAAGGAAATGATGTATATCAGAAACGATAAAAAAACATTTCAAGAGATTGAGCGTTTGAAGCAGTAAAAATAAAGTGGCTACATGTGAATTATGTTACATCACTCTGGCTGTATGTACCTTTGCTGGATAACGACCTATCAATGAGGCAGTTTACGCGTGGCAGAAGTGGATTGGTATTCAAGTGGTTTAATTAGTCTGAAGATTAGATATATTCACCTGCGTGCCGCACGTAATTCCCATGCGGCTGGATAAGGTGACGTAATATGTGGCGAACATGCCATCGGATGGCATAGTCCAATGCACTCACCAGATGAGGCAATCACTACGGAATTGCAATCCATCCCCTCGAATTGATTTGCTGCTAAATCCTCAGTACCACAGTCATCTTCGGTACTTATGGTGTAAATGAACTCAGTCATCAAAGAACCTTATTGACGGCGACAGCTAACCACGAAAGAGAAATGAGACTCGATACTTACACCCTCATCACGATTGAATGCCATGCTTTGCATCTGTTAAATGCAGCCTTTATTACTTTATAACATTTTATGCTTTATTCTATAATGAGTACCAATTTTGAAATAGGTTTATGAATTTGATTTATAATAACGCAGAGGATAAATATAGGCATAAATTCGGCAAAGAACTAAATTTTCATTCATTTAAACAGATGCAACTTATATTACTCATGTTATTCCACAAAATTAATCGTGAAAGATAATATATTTAAGTTTGTCAAGGACAAAAATTTTATATTTTCTACATAGTGACCCTTAGGGTACCTATTAGAAAATGACGAAATCATTACAATTTATGCCACTCAGTATCACGGAGAATTATCGTTTTAAGGCATGATGATACCCGTTTCGTTGCTTCTTCAGCCGGATTTTCTAGGAGTACATATGTAACTATGAAAACGTATTCATATGATATAAATTGTTATCCTATTTATTGAGTAAATTTATAATTATAAGTCACTCATAAGAATATATGTATATATATATATATATAAGTCACCCATAAGAATATATTTATATATATAAGTCACCCAAAAGTCCATTAATTTGAGATTTTTTTAGGTTAGTAATTACTACATCGTTTTTTATCAATGGTTCTTGATAGTTCAGTTCCCTAGACTTATGTATAGAGTATGAAGTGAGTGTGTTGAAATAAAAAAAATTAAATAAACATTGCTCTTACATGAGCAAATAAATAAGCTCTCAAATTTTAAAAACTAATAATTAGGATTAGCTACATGCATAAGACTGTTTCGTTTTCACTTGGGCACGTACATATGGTGAGGCTAATGCAGCCAAACTACTTGAATACCATGTCGAATTAAAATTTCTGAAACATAATTTTTAAGATTATTATTGGCGTACAGTGTTACCTTGCCATAGCTAGCCTCTCATGTATTGTCGAGTCAGGCTATAATTCACGTAATTGCTGCGATGAATATGTACGAGCTGAATTTTCAAGAATGGTAAGGAAACGTACTTTAACCACACAAATTGGGATTTAGGGCTTGCTGTTATCAATATTTCAGAAATAAAGATCATTTAACATTTTCACTAATTACTTGCATACCGCTGCAACCATCTCCCTACCAGCTCCCCAGGGACCAGCTCCCTAGACCGCAATCTATATTAGACCAACCATTGTTTTAAGGTCGATGAATTTATTTTATGGCGAAAATTGGCGTAATTTAAAAAATACAGTGCTTAAAAACAACTCTTTGCAGAATATCACATAAAGGAAAGGGCATATACAAATGCTTAAATAAATCTACGGGATTCGCAGCTTGTCATCAAATTCCCTTCTCTCCAGGCATGGCTGTCTGCAGTTATCGTCCAGTGAATTATAATGATACACGAAGTTAAATCTCTGAAATCAATTATATTCCTAAGTGGATTTTCGCCATGGAAATAAGGGCTTCTCCTTTCTTGACAAACAAGCGTGGAAACTTGGTCTTTAACTTGAAAACAAAATTTGTAATCACATAAATGATTATATTTACGGAAAAGCATCTGTTTCGAAACACTACTATAGTAATTTTTAAATTTCTCAATGAAACTAGTGAACATTTGGTTAAAAGGCTGTTGAATGGAATTAATTTGTTTAAATTATTTTATTTTTTGCCAGTCATTGGTTTCAGAGGATTATAAGCAGTGAAGTCAAAGAGAATGAAAAAATACTGTTAATAAGTTAAATGAAAAAGAATATGACTTGGTGAATAATGCGTAAGAGCTCATAACTCTTCCACACTTTTACTACATTTTATAATCGTTTTGGTACATATTCACGTAAGATTTTTATAATTTATGCAACTTTACCACAGATTATTTCCTCGCTGAACAACTTCGCGATCGGGTAAAAGGAATCGATTCTTCCGGATTAGAAAGTACTCTGCAGTTCCTAGAAATTCATATGCACAGAGCTATGCAATTTCATAAAAGATAATTAACAGCATATCAACTCAACATCAACACATTTAATATATTCTATGCTCTGATATGGCTGTTGACGACAAGAATACTGAAAGAAGCTCGTGGTAAGGTCGTGACTGCTATTCGCAGTAAGAAAATCGGTCATATCTCGCCAAAGGGTTTTACGGCGCAAGTTCTGGAAGCAATGCCTTGATACTTTCGGGAATTTGAGCGGGACGACAAAGCAGGGAAGGTGAAGGAGCAGATGGGATGAGACTGGGAGAGACAAAAAGTTTTCCCCAAAACTCCGCCCCGCAGCAGTACGTGCTGGATGGTTTGGGGGCACTGTGGCGATGATTTGATCAATTCATCACCCGCAAAGAGAGGTGCTCTTACACACGCAGTTCAATTTCGCAAGAGCAAAGCTTCTCCCGTTACCTAATCCCAGCCAGCCGAATGTCTTCTCTCTCTGTCTTTTTCCACTCCTCTCCGATCCGAACACTTATCTTTCTCCTGTTTCTACGGATTGCTTATCATTTCAAACGTACGGAGGCGCATACAGCCGAACAATATTGCAAACACCCAGTTTAACAATACGTTGTCACTGATCGCCAGAACGGAGCAGACGAAGTACTCGACACGTATTCACACATGCAATCAAAGATCGGTATTTCATAGCAAAAGAGACTATATTCAATTACTTATATTAAGGGCGGCATATACAAATACTATTATTATTTTTAGAAGGAAAATACTTTTTAAAATCCTAATCCTAGAGCCAAATACCCCCTCTCTCTTTCTTTTTACACCCCGCTCTGATCCGAACTCTTATATTTCCCCCTTTCTACGAATCCCTTATCATTGAAAATGTACGGGGGCGCATATAGCCAAACAATATCGCAAACTCCGAGTTTAACAGTACGTTGTCACTAATCGCCTGAACTAAGCACATGAAGTACTCGACACAGAATTCACACATGCAGTCAAAGATTTGTATTTCATTGCAAAGAAATATCCTGTTCAGCCATTAATTTTAAGGTCTGCATATGCACAGTAATTATTTTTTTAGACGGAAAGATATATATCTTTTTAATTTCTATGGAATACGTAAAAAACTACTGACGTTTTGATTCACTGATCATGAAAGAAAAATGTCTAAATGAGCTTTAAACTTTGTACATAATTCAAAAATAAAAATACCAATAGGCCAATTAAATTATTCATATTTCCATTTTGTAAAGAAAAAGCTATCTGTTTTAGCATATACGGCAAAATAAAATATAAAAGCCTTCGAAACAAATACTTTTATTTTTCAACATGGATAAATATACATGGTCATATATTAGTCTGAAGTAATTTTTCTGTTGATTGAATTTTATAGAACATGTTTTGACATGTCAAAATTATATTTAGCGATGAATTTTAATGTATGCTGCAATGCTAAAACATCTATTTTTTTAAACAAATGGTGAGAAGAATTAAAGGAAAGTTCTTAATAACATACCTTGTATTTCCTTGATGCTTCTCCTGGCATCGTCGAAGTCAATGGGTGAACTTTGTTGGCAGCAAGTACTATTCAATTCCTTGATTTGATAAAAGGAACTCCTGTTCCTTAAAGTTTTTACCCTGAAAGAAATTCGAAAAATGATTTTAGGCTCTCGTTTTGTAGCTCAAGGCCTAATATAAAATAAACTTATGCTAAATAAAGTCCCACTGTGCTGGTTGACAGGAGCTCTATTGGATTGGTTTGGATTTTGGGGAGGCGACCGACAGCTAAGGTGATTTGCGCCATGGGTGACAGGTGAGGGAGGAAGGGTGGATAGAAACAAGGCGTCGGCCTGCTCTTAACGGTTTGTCGGAGACAACGATTCGTCGGGGACCACGGTTTAACGTCTTATCCGACAGACGGAATACTGTACTTGAAGTGCCCTCCACAAAACATTCAAGTAGGGATAGGGTTTCCTCTGAAAAATATTCTCGTCTGAAGCGTTGTAAACCCTGGCCACCCGTATGACTATCAGTACTTTAGCTACCACACCAACCCGATCCTCACGGGCTCTATTATCATTAACATAGTCAAGTAATATGAATGTAAGATTTCTTCCCGGCTTTTCCGGCGAATACTTAGAATGTATAGCTCTCTGGTTTCCAGCCGGGTGATGGTGGTTTTTTGCACCGACGTTTCGAAGGACTAGTTTGCCATTGCCCTCAGGCGAAAAAACCACCCAGAGGACGATATCAGACCACGTCTTCGAAACGTCGGTGCTAAAAACCACCATCACCCGGTTAAAAACCTGAGAGCTATACATTTTAAGTAAGAGGAATTATTCAGATGAATTTAAATACGCAATACATATGCATGGAATGAGATGAAACATATAACAGAAGGAAATCTCAAATCACGTGGGAGAACATACTGCAATTAAAGCAGCCGTATCCATATATCTGCTAAAATCTCCAGCCGTATCTTGGACGTTGAGCCGATTCCCAATCAGAGCCCTACTTCATTCAGCTTTTTTCATTTCTTCCCGCAGGACGTGACTACTTGCATCGCTCATCTTCGAACTCTCCCACGCAGCATCCAATCCATTCTCCCGTCCGACTCTAAAACCAACCCTTCCCCGCCTTCCGTATGTGTGTCCATCCCTACCATCTCCATCTCCTCTCTCTCCAAATGCCCTTCCGACCCCTCATTTGATGGACATTCTCACGAAAAACGAGGCTATCCCACTCTCACCCGACCGTTTTATTTCCGTCATATACGTGTCTCGAAATTACTAGAAAGGACACAGGCTCGTAGGCACACGTCCGCATAAAAGGTCGGCGGATAAAAAAGACAGGATGTGGGCAGTGCGAAGAATTGGGAGGGAGCATGAGAATGAAAGCGTCTGGACAGACGGATAGCTGGACGAAAAAAATAGGGTATGATACGTGACGAGGAAACGAAAAGGAGCGATCTCAGGCGGAAAAACCGTGAATAAAGGGCATAAAAAAGGAGTGTTCTGGAGGGGGAAACTATGATCGAGAGAGGAATCAAAGCGAAGCCTTAGAGATGAGGAGTAACAGAGGGTTGGGGGGCGTGGCACGATTCAAGGGTAGGCGCCATAAAGCGTTAGTCATTAATAGGTGCCTTCGGCAGGGTTTTGAGTGACTGAAAGAGGTAGTGAAGATGAGAACAAAGCATTTCTCTCATTGAAGCGAGAAATTGATTTACACGATCGTCACACGAGGAAATTAATTGATACGGAGAGGAATTTTGAATTTTCCCGAAAGCATACATTGGAAGACGTATTTTCTGGAGCCTAGTTTAAATGTTTACGGCATTATCACCTTAAATAAACTAAAGGATCACATCGTCCTAGCAGTTTAGTAGTTTGAAAATGTATGGAAGATGTTAAGCCACCAAAAAACTTGACTGCGAAATTAATCAGCCAACTGCTCATTTAAGGAAGCGATTTTGATCTAGAAGGCGCGAGTCACTGTTGGAATCATACCGGCCCTTATGGCATTATTTATTCCTTATGACTGTCGAAATTCGTGTGAGCTCACTAAGTCTGGGAAGTTACTTTAAGAATAAGAATCAAGTTGACTTTTTTGAAGCATAGGCTTTCTCTCTTTCTTTTTAACTATATCATTAACATCAAAGAGAAAATTTAAAACGAAGAGCGATTCAGCCTTTACTGTCTATCCGAGTTGAATTAGCGTCAATCAGGAAGGTGAACTGGAGATCAAAGGGTATGAGAAATTGAGTATTGAGTATTGAAATTTGAAATTGAGAATATGAGTATTGACGCAGAACATGATTAAGTGGCAAATTGAATTGTGCTTAATTACAAAATATTCTACACACCTTAACACATTTATGATGGAATACTGCATTTATTTATGAAGGCTCGGATTTCTGCTAAATTATCAATTAAAGACCACAAGCAGCAACCAATTTACATTGACACAAATGTACAATACTGCTAACATTTTGGCAATGCCTTCATGCAAAAGTCGCAAGCCGATTTATTTTTTACTTTCTGAATACATGAACGCAACTCGAAATAGAACAGTAACTTTTATTAATGGCATACAAAGGGGAAATAGGCTACTGAACATTTTAAAAGTGCCATTCTTAAAAAAACAATAAGACACATTAATAAGAACCATTGAGACTTTATAATTAGGTTTTCTGAGGGGTGCCCCAACAAATCAGTTGACGAACTCATCCAATGCTCCAAAATCAATGAGTAATGCAGCAACAAAGGCACACTAACTGCGTAACTCTTTTACATCTATGTATTTGTTTAGTTGCGTAATTAATTGCAACTCAAAATTTTCATTGCATCTTTTTATTTACTGCAGTGCACGTTGGTGAATATTCTCCCTGTAGCGCAAGCCCTTGAGGTTGATCGTAATGTATTATGTAAAATGACGTTCATTAATGTAACCAAAGTATCAGGAGCAACTGCAAATAATTGACAGCATTTGGCACGCATTGGTGACCACGTGAATTGTGAATAAGTTAAGTAGGAGCTTTATAACAAAAAAGGAGTGACAAGGACTGCTTGGATTCAGTGCTACATCCTTAGAGAAAATTAAATATCTAAGTTAAAAAACTAAATTGACTGTTTGAAATGCGACCGAAATCCTGAATCTAGCTGATTAAAGGCTTGAGTCAGGGACTCAGGTGTTGGCACTGAGCCAGACGCTTTGAAAAAAAGGTTGACTATAAACCGCTCACACTCCTTGATTGAACGCCCAAACAAAAAGATTCGTTGCGATGATTAGATGAGAGAGTAGGAATAGAGGGAAGGAAGAGGAAGGCTCATAAGACAGGTAGAAAGACTTCAAAGACTCGGATTGGCCGCCGAGAAATACGAGGATGAGTATAAAGGGAGCGTAGGAAGGGAACAAAAGAGGAAACTGAAAGGCTGGGAAGGATGTTTTTGAGGAATATGAATATGGGAGCCTTAGAAGACTTTATAGATGGAGGAAGGAGTCGAGCGGCGTGAAATTCTCGCGGGGCGGGAGAATGAAAGCCAGTTTTAGAGCCAAACACTCGGATATGACAAAGGTGATCCCATTGGATACGGGCGGCGGAGAAGATGATTCACAGACGATGCGCCATTTTAAAACACGTACGTGGGCGGAATACAACGATGATCTATTTTGAAATGCGCGAGGTGCGTTCCGGGTGAGAGGCTGAATCCTAACACTACGAGGAAGAAAGAGATATTAATCTTAGATATTTCCCAAAGGAATAGAAAAGAAAAAAAAAACGTGAGGGCAACATTCTTTGGCTCTCTCTTTTATCTGTTGCCACTGACTCTCATTCATTTGTCAGTAATGCATTAATACCAACTTATTTTTTCAGCACTATTGAGATTAAAACTATAAAGTGCATGATCTTCTCGGGTTTGGCACCGGGTAAGGCTATTAAAGGCCATTATTATTGGCCTTTAATACCCTTACCCGGTGCCAAACCCGAGAAGATTATACTAATATTATTCGCCGGGAGAGCCTAAGATCTTTTATAAAGTGCATGTCTGAAAATTTTATTAGGCCCATTTAATTCATACTCTAAAAGTTCATATACAATCATAATTATGAACTTTGAGCTTTAATGGTATTCATTGAAGCATAGCACGAGACGTATAAAGTTTATCCAATTTTAACATATTTATCTGAAGGTTTTGATTTTGAATAATGAAGAGGTTGAAAAAGTAAAACCCAATAATCTCTTCTCATACATAAAATGGAGGAATGCCGAATCAAAGAGTGGATAGTTGAAAATATCAATTTGGCGCAACAAAAGGATAAAGGCCTAGAAACTGTAACTGATAACGCCTGCGCAACTATGACGTAAGGCTCTGTTTAGGTGATATGTCATGCTCCGTGATTCCGCAACATCAACATGCGACCCAAAAGCGCTATTTCGGGATGACAGTGTCCTTTACTCTTACCGAAAGCTAAACCATAACCCGAGATTCTGAATTGCTAACAGAAATATAATGACGCCCAAAATATGATAAGTGTATATGAAAATCTCCATTGAATAATTTACCCATCATGTGCAAGAAACAAGCACAGATGTGCAAGAAACAATCATCATGTGCAAGCAAAGCATCATGTGCAAGAAACAATCAAATATTTATTCTAATCCCTGATAAGAGCCAAGTTCCTTTGGCTCTTTCTCGCTCCTGGTTTGCATTTGGACAGACACTTAAACACAAATAATGCAACACTGCCTCTAATTTTGTATTTGCACTCGCGGTTGTAGAGCATACTTATACATTCTGATTAAAAAAAAGTTATTATTTACTTATTTACAACGTCACCTTACTTTGGATTCTTAAGGCGGAACATTTTGGCTCTAACAGTCCACAATGTACTGAATCACTTTCGGTAGCCTTATATCATTTCTAATGCTCTAAAAAGATGGCAGCAATCAAGGGCAAACTATTATAATCCATAATCGTACTACGATGAGACAAAAAGGATTGAAACACCATTGACTTAACTGGATTCTACGAATCAACTGTTGCCAACCGAAAAACCAGAGTAATATAAACATTTTAGATTTCTCTTGCCTAATTTTCCATGGCATTCTTTTATTGAAGCTCTACAGCGATTATCAAAACCACTCGATACGTATAGCACAAAATAACTTTAGAATTATATTAAATGCAACTTGTTAGCTAAAGTTTCCGCTCTCGCGATGTATATATTGATTTGTCTATGAAACACTTCGAAGTCACCAGTAGGTGCCCATTAAATGTAACTCACAATATGATACAACAATAATACATTTTACCTGGCCTTTACTATGAAGAACACGATAACTCACGATTTCATAATTTTTATCTTAAAGAACACTCATCATGAAGTGTGATTTATCAACACATATAAAAAACCCTACGATTACCGTTTCGCTACTCCTTTATATCTCAATTTCAGTTTCTATAATGTAATTACAAAACGTTTGTCTCAGTTTATGCGGCAAATCAGTAAAAATTGTCAAAAAGTTAATTATGTGGGCAACACTAATATATTCATTCCAAATAATTGAGCTTTTTAATTTAATAAACAAATAAGTGCACTATTGCTGATTGATTAAACAGCTTTTTGGTCTTTGGCCTAATAATTTCTCATACTAAATTTTACGCCCTCGGAATTGGCGGAACATAGTGCAGCAGACTTTACAGAATCAATAAAGCTGTTACTCACAGATATCAAACATCATCGGCGGAATATAACACGTCTTAGTAACGCATTCGGCCCTCAGAAAACATTACTCGTTGTGTGAGTACGAGACAAATTTTATGTTTCAAAAATATTTTTGTACTTTCCCGGTATTTAATACTTTTCTCGAAATATCCTCGAACACCACTTACTCGGTACTACAAAGAGATTCCATATGAATTTAATTTCAATTCTATTATTGTTTTTCTAAGGGGTAATTTGTCACAATTTGTATTCTCTAATATTTTAGCCACACATTTTGAAAAATGCACGTGTTGAGATTGGATTCGCCAAATAATCTTCATGTCCACATGTGTCCTCTCATATGCACGGGATAATACACTTCAAATTTGTTTTATATAAAGCTCGCAACACGAATTTGATTTCCGTTTAATTGGTATTTACTTCTAAGAGAGTAAACTTGAAGCGTTTTGAGCGATGTCTTTTCTTTTTCAGAACAGAGACCATACTCTAATACTATTTTTTTTAATTTTAGCAGTAGTATGAAGCATGAAGCAAATACTTGTGTTTTAATGGCACAAAAATAGTTCTATATGACTCAAATTCTAAGAAATTCTAAATGCTATGTGGGCCCAGGAATCTTTGACTATTTTCTTCACGCAGTACGGAGAAAAAGCTTTCCATCACAAGTATTTCTATTGGTATACTATAAATATATCTTCGGTGATTAAAAAAAATTATTATATTATAAAAATGTATTATAAAAACAGTCAAGAAGACGTACTGGGTACTGACTGTTAAATTTCAGACGAAATCTAGAGGTACAAATTCCTCTTTTTTTTAATTGTCCCTCTGTAGAGAATACTCGTACCATTTCCTATATTAAATGGCTGACATATGTTGGCAAACGTATCAAAGTGTATTGCAGTAACACTGATATTTTGATAATGTCTTTGGAAAGGTGAGACATTTTCTTATAAAATGACACCACTTTAACTGACTTCTAGGTGAAATTACATCTCGCCCTAAGTACCTTAATTGATGGACCTATACTTTTCCACATTGTTACAACGAAAGTACTTCCATCTTTATAACATCTACATAAGGCAAATAAATTTCCTTGGAAATTGATAAAAAATTTTATTTGCCCTAACACATTAACCTCCTCGGTCCTAGCGTATTGTACTCAATACACAGAATTTTGAATTTTTTCCCGCTTAGCAACGCAAAATATTGGCAACACCACTAGTTCAGCGTTTGCTGATAAGTGGCAGCATCATTAAGAACCTTGATTCACAGAGATATTAACTCTGCAAACATGGCTTACAGCGCAAAACGTAATTATGAAGAGTTTTCCAAAAATACTGCTGGTTATGTCTCGGGACTAAGGAGGTTAATCTTTGGCTGCATCAGAAAAGATATGAAGCTCACTGCAACTTTACAACAAGAGAGCCCATCAAAATGAAAATTCTAAAGACCGCTAAGTAATTAGCATTAACTGTACGATAATTAATAATTAGATAGTTTTACATAGCAGTACATTAATTCAGCTAATCTGTTTGATTGACCACTGCAAATTCCGCCTCGCAGTTAAAGCTATGCATGAATAAAAAGAGCAGAGGAATAAAGCTTGTGGTTTCTAAGACTAAATATGTATTTCACTCATCCAGAGGGTAAAATAACACTTTTGGTCTTCAAATTTAACATTTCAACAACGTCACCTGGTTAAATTGCAAGTATCGAATAGCAGCCGTAGTGGTAAGTTTACCGAACATTAAACAATTATTAAAAATAATTTTTTCTTCAAAATAACATTATAATTAAGCTAACAAGAAGCATAAAATCTAATAAAACTTCATTGATACATCGTTGTCACAAAGTGAAAATGAAAACTTGAAAGAGTAATTGCCGATACTAGAAGAAATGAAGAATAGGAAAGATACACGCGACTATACTCCATGACCACGGCCCCAAGGACTGTGCGAGTAGCATATGAACATCGTTAGACCTTTTACTGTTGGTCTTATAAACTTGCATCACCAATAAATCCGTCGATATATCATCAAAGCGTATTTTTATCGGCGGAAGCGGTGTTCTGACCATTGAAAACCTTCAGAGGACAGTTTCCTCCTCCCCTTCCCAAGTGGCTTATCTTTACTACCTTCCCTCTCAACTTTATTCCCGCGTTTGACTTTTTAGTAGCCCTTTTTCGTCTAAGACCATGCATTGTCTCCTTTTATCTTTATTCCGTAGTTTCGTCGCAGGGGCGTTTAAATTTTATATCACAGCAAGTACTTAATCTAATGAGCAGCACTTTCAACTTGCTGTGAAACGGCATCATCAAAAGCAACTGATACGGCGTCGGTTGTGTCTGTCTAATAATCTCTTTTAGGAGAAAGGCTTTCGATTCAGTTTCTAACGCTCATCAATGATTAAGTCATACAAACTATGTAGCGAGAATTTGTTAACTCTGTCTAATGTAACTGCCTACTTTCATTAACTATTCACTAACATCATTCATTAAATATTTTCTAAACAACACTAAAGAGAAAATAAAACATTCAACAAGTGCAGAGCAATAAAGTAACCAAAACCTGTTTAAATGAAAACAAATCCAAGGAACGGTTATACATGGTTGTACTCACGTAACGTTGCTAGCTAGCAAGATTCAGATCGTTAGGCCACTGTTAATTCATCCCGTAGCCGCATCTCCAGTTGAAAAAATATGCCTAAAATTTATACGTCTTAATAATAATAGGCACTATAACATATCAAGGCCAACAAAGAAGACGTTCTCTTACACAGAAAATATGTATATAATTCGAGAGCACATTAAAATTAAATTCCTACAAATACTAGGACTGAAATGACTGGCATTAAATTGACAAGTAAATGTGAGATTATTCAGTGCCCAAAACCATTTATACACATTACATTCTTTCTTTCTTTTTGAAGTCGAAGGATCTGCTGTCCCACTTGATATTTTCTTTTCATTACTTATTTACCATTAAAACGATAACAGAAGGTTATCCTGATGAAAGACTTGTTAAACTTTTAGTATTTTTCTTCTTTCAAGCCCCATAATCAATCGCTTTGAATAAATAATTAGTAAGTGAGGCGGAAACCGTTATTTCTAAACCAAAGAATTTAACGCTTTAAAGAGTCGATAAAAGGATTTTAAAAATGATTGGAAGCAAAAACTCTTCATCCGGGCATTATTTCTTCATCGGTGACTCATACAAATCACATAGTAATTAACTGTAATCCAGCCACGGTTCACATTAGAACAGACGCTCATGAATTTGATAATTAGCAGGAGAAGCTACTCTTCTCTCCTTAAGTTCGAGTGATAGTTCCCCCCTGCCGCAGAATTAATCGAAAATGGAGCGGAAATTAAAAGCACGCCACATGGAAAGAATTTAAGGAGCGTTTTTCAGAATTCAAACCCAGGTAGGACGTCACCGCCCACCCCCTCATCCCTCCGCCCCATATCTCCCTCACTTCCCTCTTCTATCGCTTTCGGACGACGCCAAAGCCCGATCAAAGGTTTACCTTTTACGACCGTCAGAATCGACCGGCGGCATGACCCGATCGATTTTATATGCCTTCCAAAAAGGAAGCCGTTTATTTCCACCTCATTTCCTCCTTTATACCCATTTAACCTTCTCCTCACGATCTCTCCCTCCTCTTCCCACCTCTTTATCTCTTTATCATCGCGCGCCGTTCCTCACTCTCTGCCATGCATCTTAATCCCTGGAGCCCTTCGCCCCTCTATAAAGCTCGCGGGTCGTCATTCTAGCTCCAGTAATCTATGCACAGCTTCGCACTCCATTTCATCGGTTCCTGGGTTAATCGATCAAAGGTTTTTTCTCCTGGCATATCGACCAGAGTGCTGGCGATGAATGCGATGATTATGGCCCAATATCAAGTAAAATCTAACGATTGCAAGTAATTATTCACAAGGTATACGAATAAATACTAATACCAGCCGTGGATGACAAGGGAATATGATATGTTTAAAGAGATTCTCGAGTTGAAAGTTCAGCTGAGTCCTCATTTTCGAATATATATTTGACCATCAATACTTAGCCCGTAAAGGTATTGAAAACTACAGCCAATGGATAACTAAATGTGTGTTGATTCTGTTACTGGCTGGCTCTTGGAGAGTGATAACCTAAAAATAGAAGGAATCTGGAAATCACGTTAAGTGAATCGTTTTCTGTATGGGAAAAAATACATCATCTTGTGTGTCAGCCCTTTTGCAAACACCATAAATGCCAAAACACAAACATGTATCAATCATTCTTCTTTAATATATGCTTACAACTTTCCCCACTTCCACAGTCCTCCATACACTCTGACAAGGAAGGATGTCTTTCAACATGTCACTTTTCCTTTCCTCTTTGTAGCCATTCTGCAAACTGATAACTCCATTTTCAGCCAGATAAGTAGCATTCCTCTTAAAAATGTAAATTGAATTCAATGTAGCTCACAAGAGTCTCAAAATGTAATAGTTCACAGAGCCCATTGTCTTAATCTCATGTTTGTATCCAAAACTAAATCCTTCAAAATGCAAATTCGTAACATACATTAAATACTTTCAAAGTGATTTCCCCTAAATGTCTTCATTTCGTGGATTATTTATACCTTTGTTGTCACCCAAATACGTTAGACAGCTGTGTTTTTCCTATTTTAGAAATACCACAGCCTGTCCTCTGATGATAATTACTTCCAGTTGCAAAGACTAAGTTTGTAAGTAACCTCTTTTAATTGCTGTACACACTGACGGTGAGATTTGTATATAACATCTGTATTATATTTCTTTCATTTTATAAGAACTCCTAAACTACATCAAACATAATTATACCCAGAATCTCCGACTTAAATATGTAGTGGATCTGTTGAAGACGCCATGAAGAGACTACGTAACGAGTGCATTCATCTGACATCAAAGGAAAACTTAATCCACCCGGTATCGTTACTTCATAAATTTTACAAGTGCCTTTATGATTCCACTTCTATTTATATCTTCCCGAAGAACTTATTCCTTAGATATATAGACTGAAATTGAATAATTGGAGTTAGAGAATGAGAAGAGCACTCAAACACTCAAAATGAGAATTCCAGCATTACCTATGTTCTAAATTAATGAGTGAAATAAAGTGTTCACTGTTTACTTGTTTAACGACCGTCGAGAATACTGAAAAATATTCACACCTTTACAAAGCATAATGTAGCCAACGGATACACCAACGTAGCTTTTAAACTTTCAAATTAAAATTTCTTGCTTGAATGAAGTTTTAAAGTTAATTCGTGAACATAGATTTTAATCTTATTACGGGAATTTAAGTTTTATTTTTAGAGGCTTATGTTGAAAAAAATAAACCCATTAAAATAGCCAAATAATATTAAGTATGCTGTGGCTACCCCCTCATTGCGTTAAAATTAAATAACACAATACTACTAGTTTTACCATCCGTGGTGTTACGAAGTATTTCGCCAAATTTAAGCAATTAAACGATCTTCATGCGAATATTTACCCCTTAAGAGAGGAGCTGATTTTCTTGATTATGATGAATCGATTGTGCTGATGTTTAATCCTTTCCCCATGTAACATAACGCTGGCCTCGCCATTTTTTCTTTTACCACCTCATGGTTTATAATAACAATAAGGGACCCACCATATTGTGAATTTTGAGAATAAACAATAGACCTAAGGAGTGGAAGCGTCGACAACAAAAGGGGATTGTAGAGGAAACCGTCGGAGTGTACGGTCGTGCAAAGACAGCACGCAAATAGCTTGGTAGAAAACCCTCGCAGTGAACGGACGTGCAAAGAGAGAGCACGCAAGTTTTTGGTAGAGGGAAGTTCCAGAGTGTGGCATCGTGCGAGACATAGCCCACATAGAAAAGGAGAATTGACAAAGGAGCTGGAATTAAGGAGAGGAACGGGAGATTTTACAACAGGACGAGACCCAAAAGCTGAGGGCCCACCAAGGACGAACACCACGCAGGCTGAGAGGATTTTTCAGACCACAGAGGGACAAACCAACCTGTGTCGTCGAATAATTGGGTTGTAACTATAAACTTTTATTTTCATATAAGATACAAGAAGCCATAAGGCAATAGGTTTTAATTGGCCAAGAATTAAGTTTGTGACTGGTATCCCTTTGTATCAAGTAATTGGATTTAGTGAAAAGTTTAAGTGATGAAGTGTGGCAAATAATTAGACAATATACTTAAAAGAAGGAATAATTATTCATATACCAAATTTGTGTCTAAATTAGAATATACAGTTGGTCATGACCTAAGGGTATAAGGAATTATTTTGATTATTTAAATTGTCTGTAAATTGAATATTTCATTTTGTCAAGTAAATTGCAACCGTATCCATAACCTGCAATGTTTCATGTATTTTCTTTTCCGACGAGCAATCTGAGGCAAAGTAATTAAAATATAAGGTACGAGAAGATATCGAATTCGTGGTTTCTTTCCAGGTAAAAGAATCAATAGTTTTTCGTGTTACATGTTTATCCACAACGTGTGGCATTTCGCGTATATATTAATTTGTAATAATACCTTTTACATTTTTGGCTCCCATAACGTGGGGCATAATACAAAGTAGAAAAACAACAAAAATTACTTGTTACACCCATAAATGGTGAGCAATATTCATCTGACGGGGCAAAACAATGGGAAATTAATAACAAAAAGATTCGTTGTCAATTTTGGGGCTACAATGAGTAAGGTTATAGACTTAAAACTTTCTTTAAATAATTTAATTTAATTAAAAATAAGTGAGGGTAAATTAATTTTCCTTAAAAAGGAAAATTAATTGACCCTCACTGTTGGTCAGAATTCTCAAATTAAAAAAGAAACTTATTTATTAAACCTTTATGGATGCTTGTCCTTACTTCATTTTGTTCCGCTACTACGAATGAATAAACTTTTGCTTTAAAATTAATATCATCATCATAGATACATCATGAACAAATTTTTTCAACGAATAAAATACTTATTAAATTCATATCTTAGCCTCAAAAGAGAGTTTCTTAAGTAAAACAATAAGCCTTTCACGAAATGATTTCACATTACAAAAAAATGGTTTTAATAGAAATTGCACCACTGAATAAAATAGTTTTAATCCTAAAATGAAAGGTTGTTACATGCACCCATCTTTCTATTTCACCCTTAAAACTACGCGTTGTAGTAGTACATTTTGTGTTCACCTTCATCGGTTTAAATGAAAAGAAAATTAAGTATGTGATATAAGCGTGTGTAAGTTAAATGTCATTAAGACTACCCTGTCTCATTCTGCATAAAGTTATTTTCTCAGCACTTTGATCGGGATTTTTCTCCATCATTTAAAGTTTTTGCGCTAGAAAATCTTGTTGCAAGGACAAATCTATATGAAATGTCTTTTTAAATGCCATGTGTAACAACATAGTCTTGAATCTCACTCATCCTACTCGTTACTGCAACTTCTGATACGAGATAAATCTATTTGAAGACCTTTGTGGTGGTA
Source organism: Ceriagrion tenellum (assembly GCA_963169105.1). Lineage (NCBI taxonomy): Eukaryota > Metazoa > Arthropoda > Insecta > Odonata > Coenagrionidae > Ceriagrion > Ceriagrion tenellum. The sequence goes on along the minus strand of OY720642.1, from coordinate 25,329,349 downwards.
GACTGATAGAACGAGGTGCGCTTCGTTCACGAGAGAGTGGAAATGCGCTTATTTCCACAGCCTATTACTCTTATCTGTTTCACTCGGAAGGATCGCTCGAGCCAAACATTTGCAGAAAATCAAAATGCTCTCCGAGACTAATTAGGAAAAATCTCCGGATAAGTGGCTTAAATAAACCGCGCCCCTTAAAGTCTCACCGCGCAGTCGGCAGGCCTATGTCACGCACCACAAGACCTCCTTTCCCCTCCAACCCGCGCGCCTCTCGCGGAAACTACGGCACTAATCCAATCCCGCGCGACGCTCGGCACGTCTCAATGGCGAAGAGCAAGCGCGGAGAGAGAAAACGCTGGTGGAGGGAGCAATCAAATTTCTTCGTCGAAAAGCGTTCACTCAACCACGCTCGCGCCTCTGTTGTCGGGGCCCGAAAGCTCATCCTCCCTACGTCACGTAGAATGACGGCGCCACGAAGAAATGGAACGGACGTGGAAAGAAGAGGTGGAGAGAAGAGGGTACCGCAAGGGTAGGAGCGAGTGAATGACGCCCAGGGAATGGGGATGGAGGCTAAAGTGCGGAAAAAGAACCCGTTGACGCGAAAAAAAGACGTGACGATGAAAAAGTGAACAATAATACGTTCAATTTTCACGTTCAACTCATCCAAATCATACATTTCACAAATGCCAGTTTATATAATTTTAAGATAGAAGCAAGTAAAACTTAAAGCTTCATTTGAATAGCGTAAACATCTGGTTTCAGTGCAGCAGGCGACATGACAATGATAGATGAATGACACGTAACATGAGCGCCGCAGTAAAATTGACTATTATGCTGCTTCCATTAGTACTCCCAAAACAATTGAAAATGGAAATAATGAGATTTCTTTTTTAATTCATGAACATTTTGCACAATTAATCCCACTATTTAATGCATCAAGATTTTTCGCAAATTCTCATTGTATTCAAATCTCACTCGGAGTGAAAACTTTACTTAGTCATTCATGAAGGATTGAATTAAGTTTTCCTCTAAACATTGATAAGCAGGTTTACAATAATTGGATACATGTTTTAGAATAGAAGTGGTGGAGTAGGTATATGGGATAAAATAAATTTCCTGCCAGAATTCTAAACTTTGAATCGTTATCGGTGATCTCATTATTTTCGAGAGGTCAATTATTTTTCGGCAAATTACACGTAGTTACCTCTTCAAACACTCAATATTTTGCAGCGGAGGTGGTGTCTTTTTAAGAGATGATATGTAGTTTGTTGAGAAAGCAAAATGTACATATAAAGAACGCCAAGAGAATTTACATTAATAATCGGGAGGCGAATGATACATGGGTAATGGGAGGAGCAAAAACGTTCCAGTAAAAGAAAAGCTTCCACAAACATCACTTCTGGTAGAGTAGTGAGGATCCTTCCTGACAAAAGGAGCAGAAATTTGGAAGATTTTTTTTACTCACCCGTAAAGTTTGAGCTTGGGATTTGACGAAGGTAGTTTCTCATAACTTTGACTGCCCCGTGACCTACTTTCTTCAATTTGTAGACTAAAGTCCAAGGATAGGACCCCAGCCTCTTGGCGAGAGTATAGAACTTAGCGAAGAAAGCCTTTTGAATCAAGTTCTGATGTGGTGCAGCTTTTTCGATTTAATCCTCCCTTACTATCTGCCATCTAATTTATCGCAGTCGATCACTTAAGGCATCAGAGTAACTTCGGAAATTCTCTAAAGACGCTATTTATCACCAAACAGTTATTAGACGAAAACTACATACATGGAATAAGCCCACTGAATAAAGTTTTTAAAAGAGTTTTTCTATCACGTTGCTTTAATGTACAATATCGGTGTGGAAACGAAGGTAGCCCGGTTCTCATTGCGTTTTGATAGCAAGGACAAATTTTTACCTTTATCTAAAATTAGGAGCTTTCATGTACTTATATAACTGTAGATGTAACCTCTCTTACACAAAGCTTAGTACATTGGTACTTATTTATGTATTAGTACTATAAAAGCTTATAATGGAGTATTATGCAGTGAAAACAGAGGAAGAGAGGATTGAGTTCGTCTGCTGGCTATAGCAGGAACTACCTTCTACTACCCATACCGAAGGTGCTTGTCCAAAAATCAGACAGTGGCAGAGGTCTTTTAACTGGATTCCCGATCCCTTGTGGGTACCTATTGGACAACATTTCAAGTATACTATTCCGTCCTTCGAATGTGACCGTAAAATGAGTCTCTTGCCGTCTTTACAAAAAATTTATTCTAACTCAAACACTCGATTATTCTTCACCCTTCTTCCCATTCCCCACTCTTCTAACTATCTTGGGCAATATTGCAAAGAAGTAAGTTATCGGTCACCAACTCAACGGACCAACAAACCAGCAGAGGACTAAAAGAAACTGGTGGCTTTGAGAAGACGTATGTAGAGGAATACAAACAAGCAAGGTCATGGCATGAATTGAGTGTATTGGCTTTGAGGAAATCGAGCTGAGGTATGCCATGGATGGAGCAGGTCATAAATCGGAAACGGAGTCTGAATTCCATGAAAGGAATAATGTTTTTGAGTGGAAAATGATTCAGAAAATGGGGACGGCAATTATGAAAATATTCAAAAGAGCATAACTTGAAAAAGGAAATGAAGTGAGGATGCAATGTAACTTCACCCAGGGTAGAATGTTCCTTTTTCTGGGATTCATTCCGCGATGTAAGTTTTAAAACAACAATATTTCGCTGGTCCTCCTGCCAGCTTCATCAGGTTAACTGAACTGATTTGGACGTACTTCTGAAAGCCAAAGACCCGCTTCCACGGAACCTCTACGGAGGAATATATGAAGTTTTGTGCAGCTGTGGACAACCATATGTAGGCCAGACATGCAGAGCCCTAAAAAAACGCCTCCATGAGCATCAACAGGCAATTAAAAATAATAATTACCGCATTTCTGCAATAGCCGAACACCATCTCAGCGGCCCCACTCATAATTTCAACTTTGAGGAGACAAGATTAATAGCTAGGGAAATACGCTATTACCCAAGATTAATCAGGGAGGCTATAGAAATTGCGAAGAGACCGGAGAACGTCAACCGAGTAGACGGTTACAAGTTGAGTAGCAGGCTAAAACGAATTTTTTCAAATTTAAATTTCGGCAACAATGGGAGTCCAGGCTCATATATATAAAGACGAACGAGACAAAGAAATCAGTTCAGTTAACCTGATGAAACTGGCAGGAGGAGCAGCGAAATATTGTTGTTTTAAAACTTACATCGCGGAATGAATCCCGGAAAAAGGAACATTCAAAACTGCATCCGCGGAAGCCTACGAGCTAATTTCACCCAGGGTAGCTAATGCAGTATAAGCAATGACCTATCAACAAACATATAACATCGGTAGATAATCGAACATAAAACCATGAATATACATAATGGATTCAAATGTTTGGAATCGTTGCCTAGGCTACGTGCTATGGCTTTTTCATTCTTCCACTCCAGAGAGTAGGAAGTGACTTACAACAAAGGCTAAAATGATAGTTATTGGCGCAATTTCTTATCCATAGATAATATTGCCGGATCTTGGTTTTGAAACCCTTATAGTACTTTTATCCGGCTTCTACTTCAGTCCACTTTCTTTATCTTGTATTATTATTAAATTGCCGTAGAACAATATTCTATTCTAATAAAGTGCTAAGAATTTAATTTTGCATTTGTGTAATTAAATTTGGAGAGGAATTAAATATATCTGTAGACCATACAGTATTTCAAAAAGTGTATAATTACGTCCAGGGTGTAGTACTACATTTTTTATCCACTGCATTATGATTACTGGTAAGTAAAACCGGTAAGACGTGATTATTTACGATCTGTAGACTGTATTTACATTTGAAATGCCGTCTTTTATCACTAGACGTCACCACAATTGACAAGGTTGTTTACGGAATTATAGACAACAGTTTTTGGCGACGAGTAAGCAATCCATATGTATGTTCATGCATATAACAATAATCAATTTAAAACCTCGAGAAAAGGGGATCTCAACCATTGGGAAATTCCCCAGCTATGCATAACCGCAGGGTTTTAAGGGATTTGAGAGATGTTATGTGAATTAAGTAAATTGTATTATGGACTTGTTTTGATTTATTCTGTGATGATCAATAAAATTAAATGAATACTACAATTTATATTAGATATATAAATAAGCACAATGGATTGGACACATCCTGAGGCACAATTGGTTTGTGAAGAACAAAACTGAGGTATAGGTAAAATTAGGGGTAGAGTCCCCAAAGGAAGACCATGGAATAAGTACATGGACAAGTTCAAATAAAGAGGAAAGTACATAGGAAGAGATACCAGGAAGTAAGGGAACTAGCATTAGATAGGGAAGGGTAGAGAGCTGCAGTCAACCAATATCAGGATTGAACGACCAATGATGATGATTTTTAACACAATTCGAGATGCACAGTTTGAACTATAATTCCTCCGGGCATAGGAATAACCAGCTTAGCAATGGTGAATCATAAGGATGAAGCAAACAGATTGATAATAAATGACGTAGGAAATAACAAGTGGATGATTGTTTAAAAAGTCTCCGTCGACTTCAAGAATTTAGAGGGAAATGAGGCAGAGGTGAGAGGTGATAGATAGCCAACTGGAAGTTTCGCAAGTTGAGGTGGCAGTGGCGGCAAAGTAGCGTAGGAGGCAGTCAAAGGAATGAGTGAAAGGAGGGTAGTGACGTGACGGAGGTGTTTAAGAGTCACACTCTCTGGAAGTCAAGTTTCCTCTCTCTCTCTTGCCTTCCACCAACTTGACAGACTTTTCTCCCGAAACCGTTCGAACGTGAACCTAGAGCTCTCTAATAGTATGCAGCCAGACCCCAAAAGACAACCACTCGCCGCGCCGCCTCCACCGCCACTGCCGCGTCTCATCCCATTCGCTCTACGTGCTCCTGCCACGCTTCCAAGATTCTTCCCGTCTCTTCCCAACTTTCAGACAGGGGTAGAAAATCTGTGACTACCTTAACCTTTCATGATTCGCTCCAAAGTGGAAATAATAGCGGGAGATAGGATTAAGCGTTATTTTAAAGTACTTCTTTTTAGGATTGACAGTTGTTAAAATGTACCTCTCTTCAAGATAGGATAGAAAGTTATTTTGAATTACCTCTCTTCAAGATATCTACACTAAATCTAAGTGTAAGTTGGACAAAAAATAATGGTCATGGATATTTTATGACAGCATAAGACTTCCAAAGCTCCCGAAGAAAAGTTGGTGCAAACGAGCCAAAGGAAATATAACAGTTTCCATGGACTTACAAATATTCAACCTCATTAACAGAACTATGCTATGGGAGATTCAGAAATGTAGAGGAAATGATGTACGCAATGGACTGCATACATATTTTCAGTCTATTTGTAATGAAAGTATTTGGATTTGCATCGAATGCTTATGGATTTAAATGGGTTTCAAAAGCACAAGTAAATATTGCAACTGCGTAATTCCTATAAAAGCATCAAAAACAGAATTTTATAAGCTTAAAATTCATTCGACATTTTAGCATAATTTTCAATGGATTACAATATAATGCAAAACATGAGCCCTAAAAGACAACTTTACTACAAATTTTCAATTTTCAGTGATTTCGAGCTCATTACCATACGGATAACTCCCAGATTATTATGATGATGTAACAGACCTACGGATTCCTTGTTCTTCTTGGGTGACGGGGGTTACTCATTAACACAGCAGTCTCAATCATTTTTCCCGTCTACAGCTCTTCCTGCGAGTAACTTAGAGTCCACATAATTCACTTGGGGAGTAAAGTGGGAATTGCGAGGGTAAAATACTAATATTACAATTAATCGATCTCTTCGCAATGATATTTAAGGGCACATATCATGTATACCCTCCAGAAGTGAATATTCTTTACGTGTCGAGTATCACAAACCTCAAGGACAAACTATGTAGTTGCTAGAAATAATGACAATGCTTCCATTTGGTTGACTTATAAATGGTAGCATCACTGGTGAAATGCGCGGGTACAGTACAGGAATCAATGCAAGTCCTATAACATGTACTTTGTCTCATTAATAAATACAGACGCAGCTTACAGGCTGTTCAATCTCTCGGCATTACAGTATTCGAGGAATGAAAATACGACGCTGGGTATTGAAATGACGAATTGCTTAATTGTTCATTATTTCATTATAAAGGAATTCCACCAAGTTACTGCCAATACCATTAATTCTACGTAGGGTAGAAGTGTGGGGCAGCATTACATTCGGTACACAGTTTTAAAAAATTTTTTATAATCTGTCAAATTATTATTTATGCTTTGAAGCTTTTAATATCGGTTAGCTCAAGAATCTGTACTATCTGGTGCATTTTGCAAAAAGTAATCATTAAACAAAACCTTAAATTCGCTATCGAAAATATGTCACCTCCTATATGACTACCCGTTGAATTACCATGAAACCAATACGACAAGATGTAATGTTTTTTACTGTAAACTATAGAAGCCACTGAAACATTTACGTAATTTTGAATCCAAACAAAAATCGCTCCAACTGCTTAACCGCCGAACTATCGCACCGGGGCAGGCCCAGTAAATCCATTGCTAAACGCTGGGCGGCGCTACTGCTTTTTCCATCTCAAGCACGCAGCAAAAAGGTCAAACGGGGGCCCATTTATCCAGGCCATCACGGTCGGCCGCGGAACGGGACGGCCCATCGTTTTTTGAAGGCCATTTGATCGTGGGATAGGAATCGCTACGGGAAACGAAGAGATAAAAACGAGTAAGATAAAAGTGTGGAGTGAAGGAATAAGGGAATGGCCGAGGAGGGAGAACAACTAGGAGGAAGGGAGGGAGAATAAATCGGGGAGTGACGCATGAGCTAGAAGAAGCGCCGAGAAAAGCCCAGAGAAAAATTGTGGCAGTTCTAAGCTACGAGATTCAGGTAGTCTGAACGAGATTTCACAACAAATAAGATTAGATGAATTTGGCTTCTCAACAACGTATAGAATCTCATCTTTCCATTCCATTGATAACAAAATATAGGCTACATACGACCCGTTTTTTCGAGGCACAATTTTATGGGAAATGTTAAGACGGTTAAAAAAAGGAGACTTTCCCACGCACAGATCGCAACAGAAAAATCCAGTGTAGTAAAATAGCTCTCTCAACTATTATTTTAAAAGAAATCTATTATTCCCCGTAGTACAAATTACTTGCGCAATTGCACAAAATACATCTTGGGTTGTGAAGACATTTTCACCGCATGAACTGAGAAAAATGTGTCAAGCAAAACATTTGTGAGTAAATTTAGTCAAAAATTAAGAATTTCACTCACATTAAAGGATTCTTTTGAGTCAATAGTGTTACAATATGTAGTTTGATCATTTTAACAAAATAAATTTTACTTAAAATAAAACTAAAACATGGCCTCTTTGATATCCAAAGAATGACCTCGCTATAAGTACGTCAAGTTGATTTCCACGAGATATTTCACTGGTCATGATAATGTTTTTTGCTTTCCTGGTGGATAATCTACAACTGCATATAACCCTTGAAACCACCTCAAAGATGTTTGTTGGGGTGAGTTATCACCAACATAATAATGTACAAGAAACTTTCACCAGCATTCACCACACTTTAGGTATGCTACCAATGATACATTAACAATTTGTATTAATGCATATTGCAACTTAGTAAACGAGATATAAAAGTCATATAGGAGCCATGCAAAACTTGATACGTTAGCACTATGAAGCTTCTTAAGAAACAAGCATTAGGGAGCAAATCAACTTATCATCTACACTACGAGTCCACTAACTAACTTCAAAGCCTCATTGGCAGCCATCACCGTATCTCATCGATCGCAGGGACAATAACAATTTAAACCTGTATTTTCTACTATGTACTTCCCCAATTTTATTCCCATGATCTGATCTATCGTAGTATGCTTAGAGTTCGTAATACATAAATAATTTCATCAGAAAGCAAATTGGAATTGAATTTACATTGGTGATTTAGTCTTCTATTATCGCAACGGTCTGAAAGCGATTCCCATAAAATGCGCTTGTAAGTGGTCAGTTATACTCACGATACTACCATAACAGCCTTCTATGTATCTTGCTGATCTTCTTTGCACCTGTTCTAACTCTATTTTAGGCCTCATAACTATCCCAAATACTGAAAGCGTATTTAAAGTGAGAATAAGTCGAACAATAGAACTATTGCCGATTTCACTGGTTTAATAGTAGCGATAGCCAAGTACTCTTTTAACAAATCCCAATCTTTATCTTTTCCACTTGACTAAGTACTTCATATTGCAATGTATTGATAGAATCGGAAGCACAAGGCAGTAGTAGTTTGCAGGCATTGGTATTGCATTTCGGCTTGTTCGCAAAAGTGGCACTCTATTGGTCTGGTTTCGCTGTGTTGCTTGTTGTTGTCGATTGCTATATTGACTAATTTTTGTTTGACCTATGTCCAGTGGATCAAGTAATATTTGAGGTTGAACACTAACAAGTGTGGCGAATCTCTTATGGAAACACCCCGTATCTCAAAGACCTCAAGCCCGGGTGGTGGCTTGTGCGGTAGTTTGTATGTGCTGTAAATAAAAACTTCCTCCAGAAAATCTTCCGAGATTTTCATATCTACGCATTTGGTATCGGCAATGCAATAGAATAGTAACGAAACAGTAATATCAATGGCACAAATATTTTTTTCAACAAAAAATAGTGTGATTTTAAGGCTCTAGCTATACTTATTGAATCACGATGTTCACTGAAAACCCCATTTTTAAGTACTGAAGGGAGCGAGAAAATATTTTTTTAATTATCACGAAAGGTATATAGTATGACCCAATAATAAGCGTGAGAATATCTTCGTTCAGCTGATATTTCCCGGAAGTGCACATCTTTAAAAAACGAATATATGACAAATTCTGATATTTGCCATATATCTTGGAAAACTGTCTCGTAAACATTAGACCGTTAGAAAAATGCGTTATTTGATTCACCAAAAAGCCAACTTCTATGAATTTCTAAAAGATATATCTCGCGAAACTACCTCAACAGAGAATACCGAGTCTGCCTGGTCACACGTTAAGCGTATCAATGCAGGATAGGAGTTACTCTGATAATATTTTGAGAAGAGATATGCATGCATGGCTAGATGTCACGTAGTCACTATTACACACTCCTGTGGGACGCCATGACAATTGGCGAACAAAAAGGGTATTTCTACACACGACTTCACTCTTGAAACTATTCAACCCTCAGCTCTCTGGGACACTAGCTACGATTGCCGGAAGCAGGTTGAGTGAGTACGGCGCCTACAAATGAGAGCCAGGGCCCAGTTTGAATGTTGCAATTGACGGAATCAATTCGCGAGATATGATACCAAGTAGTATGTTTCCATATGAGCATAAATCGTCCTCTTGTATCTCTGTGGGCCGAATACCAATCATTCGCAACTTCCCTTTCCCAAATAGTTTTCCACGTAGCTCAAGTGAGTATTTTTTTTAGTACGAGCGAAGGCTTGCTGGATGCATAAGATGAAATTGCTCGTCACGTTGCGACATTGGAGTTATCCCGAAAAAGAAGCCGTTTCCCTCTCTATATTTAAGTTTAAAAAATGGTAGATCTTTTTGAAAGGATGGATAGTATTTCACCGTTTACATTTTTTACGAGTAGTAATTGCACGGGTGAAGATATCATGACAAGACCACAAAAATATTGTCAACGCCAGGTCTGACACTCCAAAATATAATTAAAATGGCTGGTACACCTTCTTCGGTCGAATACAAAAACAAACTTGCAGAAAATCACTCATTGTAATTCATAAGTCTCTGCCAATAAAGTTTTGTGACATGTGAAATTATGTTATATATATGGGCATTTTCAATGCTAAGAAATGATACTAAATTGAAGAACTGCGTATGTGAGACATTATGGTGGTCCTTTTTTTGAACATTTGCATTTATTCTGGGACACAGCCTAAATTTTTCCCATTTGATTACACAGTAGGGTCTATAGAATATTATTGCAATTCGAGAAGGGGTAGGCGTGCCACATTTCACCTACTCCTAAGTACTCCTAAGTAATTTTGCCATTTTTTCCTGTTTTCCTAAAACTCCTGACGATTCAGGAGCACTCAGCGATTTCGATTGCTTTTCTAAAATAACCAACGACTCATCATACAATTGACATGTTTCTTCTCGAATACTTTTAATTCGGCCACGTAGTTGCCGAGAAACGACCAATTGGTATTCAGACGGATTAATCCGAAAGCCCGAGGTTGGAAGGCTCTAAAGAAACTAATGCGTTATCTTAAGCAAACCAGAGATATGGTATTGAATATTCATGCCAGAGTAGGTCTTTAATTAGCTGGCTATGTAGATGTATATTGAGAAGGAGACACGCAAGATAGAAAATCTACAAGGGAATATATTTTTAAGTTAGGGTATAGTACAATTCTTTGGATTAGCGGGAAACAGTCTTCTGTCACTCTATTTACAATAGAGGTTGAGTATATTTCAGCATCATGTGCCAGTCAGGAAGGTGTTTAACGGCAACATTTGCTGCATGATATGGAGGAGGTGCAGAATGAACCAATAACTATCAATGATGATAACCATGGACGCATAAAGATATCTTCAAATGAAAAACTAAGAACCAGAACGAAACATATCGATGTCCATCACAACAATAAAAGAGGTTTAATGAAAAATAATAATTTTCAGGCTGATTTTCGCAGGAGTGAGGACATTATTGCTGATGCACCGGCAAAGCCACTCCCAAAAATCAAATTTGAAGAATTAAGAATTGGAATAGGACTGAAAATATAACTTGTAAAGGGCGGGTGTGGAAATGTTAATTACAGCTGTTAATTTTAAAGTCTTTTTATATTGTTGGTGTTGCCTTTCCAGAAGTAGGAAGCAAGAAAGTTTCCCATAGAAGAAAAGCTGCGTTTTCTTCCTTTTAAATGCTCACTCCACCAGATAGGCCCCTGAAAGTGTAGAAAAATGGGAGACTCTCAGACATTCAACGAAACCTACCTTTTACCGGTAGAATACCTTTCAAAAATCTAAGACACTGTGGAGATCCAGTGAAGGAAGATTCTTCAGCGACCTGAGTGTAAAATGTGGTTATCTGCGTATTGTATTGAGAATTACTACAGCTGATAGTCTCTAGGCTCTCGCAAATACTTGCAATATATAAGTTGCTGCAAAACTGGTTATTCCATATGCATCTTATTTCAAAAGGATGTATACTATCTTATCCTTACAATAAAGCGGTGCGACTCAAAACATTGAAAACATTAGAGAGCTATATCATCCTACTAAGAAGTATCAACTTTTTCCCCTTTACCATCATGATTGCCGATATCAGAACGAGACGATCATCCATCAAAACACGCTCCACTTTTCCTTCCCTCCCTCACTCTTTACGTCGATTCCATTTTTCAAATCTCTCGCTTCTTTGTGGCTGGAGTCGTAGCCCGCCCTCGCAGCTTCTCGCAGGATAGTACGCAGATGTGTATGCAAAGAGGGGCTGGATGGGATGGAGGGCGAGCCAAGGTGGATGGCATAAAAGAGGATTGAACGACATAGTACGGAGCGACGGGACGAGTGGATTTTGAGAGAGGAGGTCGCCTGATGGATTGAGTGGCTCTAGGTGGCGAGAAGTGGTGGAGGACTGAAAAGGATTTGAGTGGGGTGTATGGAGAGCCACAGAGAGATCGACGACGAAGAGGAGGACTTGCGGTGGTGGCCGCCTTTCAAGGATATGGAGCGTGATTGAAAGCTCCGGAATTATATTCCATTTCATATATTTTTGTATTTTTCACATATATTTTGAGTTTTTCCATAAAACTAAAACTCTTTGTAATTATTTGCTAAAGATTTCTATTTGGCACGCATGATCCTTAGGACCTAGGAGTAATAGTACGTATTGAGTAGACACAACGGTCCTTGCGTAGGCTTTATTTAGGAAAAATTCGGAATTAAGGTTTTAAATTTTGCTTTATTAAATCACATGCACTTATGATATAGAGTTAAATATTTAGCATTGCATGACTGATGGGAGAAAAATGTGGATGGCTTTTCTTTGTTTTTTGTTTTCTAATATTGAAACTTTCGTCGGCTTGGCATTAAATGGGAACTTCTGCTTGGGGATCTAGTGTCACAACCCAGTAAATTAGTAAAAAAGAATCACAGCAAGATTATAGAAAGGGAATTTTATTACCACAACCTCTCCATGAGTAGTTAATGATGGCTACAATGTATAAGTCAGTCACCATATCTGTTTGCTGCGTTATCTAGTGCATGAAAATTGAAGGTCATATTAGGATGACTTCATAAAATTCCCGTGCAACAGTTTTGCTTTTTCATTCTTCTCATTAAACCATCTGGTAGTTAATAAAGGAAAAAATAGGATTTACGATCGGAAAATGGCCGGTTCATCAGGTAATTATCCTCAGAAACATTCTTTGTTGTCCTCAGATCAATTTTTAATGAGCGCCTTTCTTTAATCACAAGGGGAATTAGGGAATAAATAGATGTTCGCAGCCAATTATATGTCAATACCGTCGATTCAAAGGAAAATAATCGTACAACTACATAATTTTACCTTACTAGGCTAGCTAAAATGTAGAACCTCAGTCAAGCACTTCATCAAACAATTTGCATTTGTGATATCACACCCAATCTGTGCATGCACTTGTTTCCACAAGGAAGAGAAAGCTTACAAACAATAGTCCCGTCCAATAAGCTTAAAATTAATAGAATAAGGAGCTACTTATTGTTTCAGGCGTCATTTTTATGATGGGAATGGCTCTCCGTTTCCAAGTAAAAACCGTCAAAGCAAATGTGTCATTGGATCAAGGAAAGGTATTATTTCGGAGATGTTCATCCATTAATTTTTTTCAACATTCCACTGATTCAATAAACACTGCCCTCTGGTCATGAGTAATTACTTTGGCAATTGTTATGTTTTTTTTATTTTTATTCCATTTTGAATCCCAAAATCTTGCACTCCTTGGTTGAAAGTGGGGAAAAAGCAGTTTTAAAATTCAAAATAAATACCTTTTACTTTCACGAAACCACATACCTGATAACATATAATTTAAATTTGTAGTTTTTAATGAAAATTTCACGGACCAAAGCAACACATTCTAAAACTACCGAAAAATTGCATGTTTTAGTCGATGCAGTAAGTGTAATTTTAAATTTAAAAATTAAAAAAAAAACTCTCTTTCCTGATAATTATCGTTAAGTTGAAAATTTAGTAATTTCTTCATCCGTTTGGATTATTTGTAAATGCTCAAAATTTCTGAGAGATTTTTCGTAAAGTTGCGTCTCTTTAAAATCAGCCATCCATTAGGCTTCTCGTTTTCAATATTTCAATTAATTTTATTGCGATAAGTCTGACCATGGGTCACTTGAATTTCATTTGCCCAACGCTAAATGCGTTCATTCAAAAGAGTTGCCAAATTTACATATGAGTTTGTTTTTGGAATGAAGGGAAATAAAATGGTACATAAAACATGAAAAGATGACACTGCCAAAAGAAGTTACTCACATAGATAGATGAAACTAGGAGGGTGGACATTTAAACTTCGTGATATTACTTTCTAATCATTGCGGATTTTTCTTGACAAAATATGTGTAACTATAAAGTTTTATTTAGTTTCGGTCAAAACTCCATGTATTTAATTCTTAATATTAGAAATCTGCATCAATCATGATAAATCATGGGAAATGAACATATGTTGTATTTAATTTACCATCGCGGCTGCTGCCATCGATCTTTAGATCAAAATTCTCGTTGGAAATTTATTCAGATATTATCGGCCATTTGATACCAATAGAATCCCATACTTTTTGACCAACGTATTTTTCTCACATAGGTAATTAATGTAATCAGGGTAACCAGGCAGTAAAATGGAAGAGAGTAAAATATTTTATATTTACCGGTGCTTGCACATATTTATGATCTCCATATTACACAATTTCTAACAAAAGCTCGAAATACATGCTACCTTTCCTTCCTATCCATAGATACTGCCTATTTTCTCTCTCTTCCTAGCTAACCCAACATACTCCCCGCTGATACAGCCTTCAGCTTCATCTCACCTCTGTCTATCTATTACAACCACTGACTCCACCTCCGCCCACAAATGTTTCTTTACCCATTCCCAAAAATTTCCCGTTCGAGTCCTTGTCCACCATTTTTTCTCAGTGGAATTCAGCACAATTGTGCATTGCGGATGACTACGTAAAAGTGTAACTCCGTGGCTAATCCAGGATAAGTTCAAATCTGTCAACTTGTCCATCAAGCCCATTTTCATCATTCTGTGTCATGTCTCTACCTTAAAGGATCATGTAATTTTATTTTCTTCTCTTTTGAAAGTCCACGTTTATAAACCAGCATCCATCCATTCCACCCAATCCATCAATTTACACCCTTTTGCTCTATATGACGAACACAATGGCTCAGCAAAAGATCGACAATCTAGGAGAGGAAGATTTTATAACGATAATAAACGTTATGGCCAGGAAAAATATTCCATACTCATACGAATCCAGTGGGATAAAACAGAAACCTACGTAAAATTTCAAATCTGTGTTACTAACTAGAATATTTACAATCTGTGTTATTAACTATAATATTTATACGTAACGGGTAGTAGAGAGCCAACCATACAGCCTCAAACAAAAATAGTTATTCTTAGGTAAAAATAGTAACTTGTTTGATAAAAAATAAGAATTTTTAAGTGTTTATGGCGAATATTCGTTAAACAATGCATTAAAAGGGTGCATTATGAGGGAAAGTTGAATTTCCGTGAGGGGTTGCTGGAATGGAATGGAATGGAAGAAGAGGGGCGGAAGAGGTTGGAATGGGATTTAATGAAAAACGGAAGGATTTGTCGGGAGGAGGAGGATGTGGGGTTGAGGGGGGACAGGGGATGGGCTGGTTGGGGGCAGTGCGGGGGCGGTTTGCCTGGCGGAGGTCATGAGCGGATGCGAAATTGAGACGGAGTTGAGCGAGGGAGATTGGGAGGGGATGGGTGAGAGGCAGAGGGGGGGGGGTGGGCGAGTTTTCACCGGAAGGGCAAGGAGCTCTCAATCAAGATGAGGGGTGTGAGACAAAAAGAGAGAGAGAAGATTGATATTGATCTGAGGCTCCGAATGACCGGTCAAATACCCTATCATACTCTCCGCTTGCTAACCTTAAACTAAAACCTTACAAAGGCTAAGAGCCACATTTTTACGAGCCATGCCGGTGGCTACGCGCTAAGTTTAGTTTACATGAAGAATTCAGAACAGGCGTGTGTCATTGTCACATACAGAATATCATTCTGACACCGTATTACATCTCTATGCCCGATAGGAGAGGTAAATTAAGAGAGTAATTTCCGAACAGATAGGTACAAAAATGCCTTCCGTACAATAAGTGACAATACAAATAAAACTTATCACCACTCAAATACCTTATCATAGTCTCCGCTTGCTACCCTTACACTAAAACCTTACAAAGGCTAAGAACCCCATTTTTACGAGCCATGTCGGAGGCTACGCGCTAAGTTTAGTTTACATGAGGAATTCAGAATAGGCGGGTTACATTGTCACACAGAGAATATCATTTTGACGCCGCAATGCATCTCTAGGTCCGATAGGAGAGGTACAGGGCGCGGCATTATAACTTTTATCAAAACGTAATGAAACATTTTATGAATGAGAATTTTTTTATTTTTTTATGATGTTGTAGGCACATATCCAAAGTTTTGCAGCGGGTATGTTGGCAATTTCTGCCCGGATGTTGGCATTCAGGTCTTGTAGGGTCCTTGGCAGTTGACAAAAACACGGGATTTCAAAAATCCCCAAAATGGGGCACAAATAAGGGCAGAAATTGCCAACATACCCGCTGCTATGCAGGTAAGGGTCATAACAAACGCCAGAAATCGGCTTATTTAGTGTATGGACAATGGGGGGCCTCACCTACCTGATAAGATTTTCAAAACTGTGTAACGCAAAACTTTAGATATGTACCTACAACATCATTTAAAAAATTCTCATTCATAAAATGTGTTTTATTACGTTTAGAAAAAAGGAAGTATTAATGTCGCACCCTGTAAATTAAGAGAGAAATATTACCAAACAGATGCCTTATTTACCTTCCGTATAATAAGTAACCATGAAAATAAAACTGATCTCTACTCAAAACACTCGCAATATACGCTTCCCAATTCACATTCCGCTAATTATCTCCTTTACATGGTTAGTGTTCTGATACCCCGTCACACACCCATGCGGCTAACAGGGTAGTATGTATATGCAGATATTCACGTCGGTTGGAATCTGTAATTATTAAATAATATCAAATATACATTGCATACCTGACAAGATTAGATCATGTACTTTGCTCTCTTGATTTGAATAAGGAATATATTTAGAGGTGCTGGACGTTCAGCAGGTTTGTACTTGACTCTAATTTCCAGAAGTTTGCCTTTACTCCACAAAAAAACCCACTGGGATACGCAATAATGGAACCGAAGATTGGTTATCCGCAGCTCTAAATACCATTCTTTTATCATTTAGGCATGATAAGCATTCATGAAATCCAAGTTTATTCTCCTTCATATTTTTTCTACCGTGTTCAATGCGTGGCGTTCTTCGGTAATTAATTCTTTCTGTCATTTCTTTCTTTATTGCTTTTAAGAGGGCAACATGCCATTGAGTACGTTCTGCGCTGTACTGAGTTCTTTAAACACTCCTCACATCTTACTTCAAAATCGGAGGCCCTCATTGCAAATTTGATATGCACATATGATATTCTCAACTCCTAAATTCAATTCTTCCAAATGTTCTCCTTATAGATTCTCTTACGTTTCAACTTCGTGTTAGAATTCGTTTAAATTGTTTTTTCAAATATTGTTTCCTTACATTAGCCAAAACTCGAATCAAATTATACACAAAGCTTAAAATAATGGTTTTGAACCATTACCCATTACCTTCAAAAGATATATATCTATTGCCAATTATTTTATTTGCTGGCATTCGCATACTGGATTGGAGGACCTCCTCTTACTGTGATTCAGTAGTCCTTGGCTTAAAGTCAAATTACAAGTTGTCATTATAAATCTCAGTTTTGTGTTAGCGTAATGGAAATATAACTATCACCACGGGAAAACCTGGAAATACCCCATGGTCAAAAATTCCGCGTAACCTAATATTTAGGAACAATTATGGAGGATTTTTCTGATAATGGGAATATGAAAAATATGAAAATTCCTTACATTAGCCAAAACTCGAATCAAATTATACACAAAGCTTAAAATAATGGTTTTGAACTATTACCCATTACCTTCAAAAGATATATATCTATTGCCAATTATTTTATTTGCTGGCATTCGCATACTGGATTGGAGGACCTCCTCTTACTGTGATTCAGTAGTCCTTGGCTTAAAGTCAAATTACAAGTTGTCATTATAAATCTCAGTTTTGTGTTAGCGTAATGGAAATATAACTATCACCACGGGAAAACCTGGAAATACCCCATGGTCAAAAATTCCGCGTAACCTAATATTTAGGAACAATTATGGAGGATTTTTCTGATAATGGGAATATGAAAAATGGCTTAGAAGTTTGATAAGTTCGTGTAAAATGTTTGTTAGGAAATTTTAGTAAAGACTTTGGGGAAATGTCCAGCGGATATGATAAAGACCAAGAAACATTAGAAAGGCAAAAAATGACCATTGGTAATCCATAGGATCATTGGGAAGAATAGGAGGTGTCAGGTAAAGCGCAAAGAAATGCAGTATTGGACATGGAAATTGCATGAAACATTATGAAATTTGGAAGGCCCTAATTGAACGAGTAATAGAAGATTAAATTTATGTATTTTAGATGAGTTGTTGAGAGGGAATTGAAGCAGAGCCGAAGCAATTTTAAGTTACAGAAAGAAAATAAGAGTTTAAAAACTTCCAAATTACGCCAGCGGGACAAAAATGTTAGAGTTAAAACACGCTGGAATTGCCCTAAAAACAGTTAAATACTCCCTTGATTTACGATAGAAAAATAAACAAGAGACAAAAATAAACAAGGTTACACAGTTCAAAAAAATTGAAAAAGATAACATGACAGTTAATGTCCAGTAATTCAACAGACGTGAAAAGACACTTATATGCTACAAAATAGAACCATTTGAGATAAAATAAATACAAAACGGAGACAGACACATCAATCATAAGCCAAGCCACGTTGTTCTAAAAAGCGTTGACGGCGAGCCAACTTTTTGAAACTAGGATATTGTAGTGTAATAAAAATGGGAACGAATCCTTCCGTAAAACTTCATAAAATTTTTAATTTACGTTGAAAGGTTCCGTTTCCGTTCGAGCACAATACACAATGAATGACATATTGTGTGTGAAATCCAGTCGAGGTGGATAGCAACAAAGCAGAACACCTATTTTACTATCGCACATCGAACTCGCATTGGGTTGATATGTGGTACTCAAAGTATAACTAGTTTTCATTAAGGTAAAAAACATTTCACTATTATCGCAGGTAAATGCGAGCATTTCCCGATGAAAAGAGCCCTCGAAAAGAAAATTTACCGATCAAGTTCCCACTGTGGAGGGATGAGGGTTAGATTTCGATCCAAGCAAGAGATATTTTTCAAAGGAATCGTTCCATGTTCTCTTTCGCTGGTGACCAATTAGATTTTTAAGGAATTACTATATTATTATTAACTTTAATTAATGAACAGGATAGCAAAAAATTCAGAGAAGAACTCGTCAAATTCTTCATTCAGAAATGATTTAATTTCCTCCAAATAACCGTTTAGGTGAGGCACAGATATTTCAGGATAATAACAAGGAATTTTATAATTAAGGAATAAGGAGCGTTCGGCCTTATTCTGTTGAAATTTGTCACTTGAATAAAACTACTGTAAATTAAAACTATGAAAATGGTTTCAACATAATAACACGGAATTCAAATACTTCCCAAACCTCACACTTGTCATAAGGCCCGTAGGTTCATATATTTGTGTTGTGGCACAAATGTATGGATCTATGGGTTCTCGAACACTTTAGAACCGTTTATCCCTTCAGATTGGAATATTCTCCTACTACATCAATAATTGGTTATGTACATTGAATTATAAACCATATTTGAAACACCCAACGTAAATACCTACAATATATTAGTGGATGTGGGCATCCAAACAAAATTAGTAAACATTGAGAGAAGGAAGACGAAGTCACAGTCGCCGAAAACTGCACTGGTTTTACAGCATGTGAACAATTAGTATCGTCAATCACACTCTTTAATAAGTGAACGACAGTATGTCACTTTTCCACGTGCTGAATATTTTGTATAAAAATATCAATAGTTGTAAAATCTTAATAGAATCATCGAGCCTTTTCAGCTATACACACTTATACGCTTTACTCTACATTTTTCCCGATGGTCTAGTATATTATGCGCCAAACAGGCGACGAGAGAAAGGAGGATCCAGCAGTGAAAAACCGAAAGAGAATAAACGATGAGAATTCTCAAGGGGTGAGAAAACTCTGCCAATAAAAAGGTCGGAGGCAATGATTTTCCCCGAGAAATGGGTGAGCGGAATCACTACATGGGTAAACGACGGAATAAAACACGGGCGCCGCTTCGTGGATAGTTGAAAGGATGAAAGCAAAGAACACGAGTGGAGGGAAGGGAAGTGAGAGACTGGCGATGCTATTCCAGAGATATAGGAATGCCATTGAGAGAGTCACTGTGAAATAAGGAAGCCTAGGGGGTGGGGGATGTACCCTACACGTCACACTGCTACCCTATCCGAATCCCCTATATGACGGAAGAGCGGTGCACTCAGAGAAGTCCCCCGCAGGCTATAGTCTGCCAAACTGAGGAAGAATTTATTTCACGAATTTTTCGTTTCAAAAGTAGGAATTTGCAGAAGATTAAACTTAAAAAAGTATGCAAAATCTACCAGATGGAATGTGCAATTCATTTAAATAAACAGAATAAACGCCTAATGGCTAATTAATTTTCAATTTGACGACTGAGTATACTGAATACCACATATCAGTTGAGAAATTCACCTGCGATACATATTTTTCCCGCATTTTACGGCGTATACTAGAAAGTTTTCAAACATTACATTACTCATAGTAGGTAAAAATGACACGGAATGCCAATATTTAAGAAAATTGTAATGACATTTTTACCATTATTTCCATATAAACTACATGCTTTCAATTGGGTGAAAAACGTTAAATCATTTCAAAATACTCGATAAACAACGACTCGTACCATTGTGGGTAAATTTATTTATAAAAATTTAATTTCCATGTATACGGATTAAATAGTCAAATCAGTTAACTTTTAACACATTTACATGTTCTGTAAAACTGGTCGTAATTTAAAGATAAACAAGTAGTAGGTATGTATCGTAGAAATAATGGTAATAGCAAAATATTATAACAAAATATTATTGACATTTTACGGCATCAGATTGTACAAAAATTTCACGCAAGGGTAAAATAAATACGTTATATTTAAAAGATATTTTAATGTGAAATTTTCCCTCTGAAATGTGAAGCACCAAAATTTCGTTGACAGGATCCAGCAGTGAAAAACCGAATGGCATATGAAATCGTTTCTTTAAAAAAATTGTGCGGACTCGGAATTTGTGCGTGCAGTGTCAAAACTCCACATCATCGGGAAAACGCCTCACTACGTCATGAGACGATATGTCTACATTAAATTTGGCACTTGTGAATACTTGATGAGAGAAGGAGTTTTTCTTCATTTAAGGATGACAGGGCTTGGTATGACTTGATACTTCCTGTTAACATACACGGAGTGAGTTCCTTTAAAACCCTTTTTCAATACATCGCATGGAATTCAAAAACATAATTATAGGAGTCAACCAGATTTCCCAAACTCAAGAAGATATGGCGGTAATTGACGCTTAAAGGCAATTTAAGTCTACAACTACATTATTGATGTAAAACTTAGGAGGACGAACTGTCCAATCCTCAGTATTCAAAATGTAAACTCGACAGACGAAAAATACTTGGAAGCTCTATTACACCAGCATTTCTTTGACGTTTAAGAATGTAAACTTGGGTAGTTAATATACGGTTCTTTATAACAGGTTCTTTATAACTTTATACGATTCACAAAGATGTCAAAAATATTATGAATTCTATTATTGCCTTCAGAGAGCTTGCTTTCACAGTATGGTAAACAAAAATGTGTTACACAACGGCAAATGTAAACCACACCAATTGTGTGACAAATATCTACATAGGCAAATGTGTTCCTATACTAAGACGGAAATCAGTAGAGATTAGTGAAAATCCCGGAGTATCCATTATGTACTTCTCAACAAATTCAAGCTGCGATTTCATTGCAGAGAAAAACATGCAGGGTTACAATAGGACGAAACAATATTATGATATCATAAATGGATGAAATATGCTGATTAGGTAGAAAAAGTAGAGAAAAATAATCAGTTTCCACGATCTTATGATGTAAATAAATATCACCATCTCAGGTTCTTCGGTCACGTGATTCGTTCCACCGGCCTGCTACGCTTGGGAGTTGTTTTAATGATGGGCTGCATTTCTGTCAACCGCGGTACTATCTTGGACGCACTTCATGTATACACGTTCTCTCTCTCTCCCTGTACTCCTTCACTGTGGGGGTGCTTCGGCCCCATTCAACCCACCAATGCCTCCTCCACTGGCCCGTATCTCGCCGGATTTATCTGCTTATGGTTCTATCGGGCAGTAAAATGCCCCTCCAGTCACGCATTGCCACCGCAGGGGCTTGCCGGGTCGAACGGCGGCGGCGCCCTATAGCCTCAAAATCACCCGCTCGCCTCGTTCGGCTCCTCCTCCTTCACCCTTCTACCCTTTGCTCTTTTTATCACCCTTCACTTCCCAGATACCCCAAACACCCCCACTTTCCTGCTATTCGCATTTGCTGCCTCTCAGACCCTATTTCTCTCTTCTATCAGTTGCATTTCTACCTCTGTCACCGAATCAGTGGGGATCAAGCATTATTAAATAAAATATTTTCATTTAAATTTCGATTTCTTTAAAAATAGGAGTTGAATGTTTTCATGATAACGGTTCATTGCAAATAAAATTCACTGAAATACGAATGCTTGTTAGCACTACGACGTCGAATACACGGGTATTAACGTCATGGTACGGTATTGCTTACAGCAATGCGACAAATTGCCTAGGGTTTACTGGCTGCTTTTTTGTAATTTGAAGATATTTTCGTTTTAATTTCCTCTCTGGAGGTAATTCCCAGCATGAGTTTGCTCTTCACGTTCAATTCAAAGAGCGATGTTGGACTGTGACGTAAAGCTACCATGATGCCGTTTTGGATCACCATTTAAAATTTGTATGACATTTTCAAATTTTGATTCCTTTATTGAGAATTAATCCTATTTACATGCACTTTGGCGAAATAGGATAAATAAATTTTTGCAGGTAAGTAATTATTAATAGTTGATTTGCTACCTGTAACTTCAACTCGCCAAGGTCGATCTCCTCGACAAAGTTGGGAAGGTTAGAAATTGTAAGGAATATTAGGGGAAGGGGAATTGAGGATGGATAGAGAGATACCAGCCTTCAAAATTAGCCTACTATAATGAATGGCGCCAAGTTTTCCAAGTTGTACCGTCCAATTCGACGGAATGCGTACTTCTTTCATTCAAAGTAACACAGTGACCAAGTGAAAATAGGAAACGGGATTCTGTTGAGAAAAATCCATCATAATTTGAGAATTGAACGTATGTCCCCTGGGTACGATGCCGTAACTCAGCACAAGACATTAACCAAATCTCTATCACTTGATTCCGGTGGACAGACACACTCTTTCTCCAATAACTGTATTTCATCATGGAATTCGAAACAAAGTGGTCGCGTGATTTGCCTTCACTATCACGGTTAATCGACATAAAACCTAACGACACACATTTCGACTACAATAAATGAATTGATGATGAATAGATGAATGGCTGAAGGCTCACGTTTTTTCATAAAACATTCCGCTAAACCTTCCCCATCACAATAATTACAAATGTTTTCAATTCAATTTTTGAAAATCTTCCGATGAGACCATTTACATCGAGCACTAAGCATGCAATGAAGGGCGAGAACACACAACCATGTTAAGCATGGTGAAAAATTCATCCAGGCGGGACCCACGACACTGAGTTAGCAGGAAAACTTATCATGTCTTTAATTCTCAATTCTAATCCTTTACCAAACTTTCTCCTGTATCGGTCACACCATAGTAGCTCTCGGAAAAATATGGTCAGTTTACCCAACATACTCTTTACCCCGGTTATTTCCTTGCTCATGGAACAACAACTAACAATAAGAGGTTTTTAAGGAATGAGAAAGCTTCTATCGTCAGAGATTTTATGCAAATTTCGCTAAAACACACTCAAAAAAATTTTGGCACACGAATTTATCCAAAAATAAAAGTGAAATTTCCCGAAAGTATATCAATTTCTGTCTCTACATGAGCCTCATTTCTTTTATCCTTTTAATTATAATCTTTTATTTTCTCTTTCCAATCATTTAAATTTATATGCCACAGTTCTGTCACCAACGTTATTGCTACCTATTTTTCATCATTCTGCAGAGGGTTTATTGTATTAGTCAAAACATTCCAACTGCCGACCATTGTTTTTCACTGAATAGCTAATATTTTTAAGTAATCGTCGATGGTATCACAATTATTCAACTTTGGTGAGAGAGTTTTTGCTTTATAGCAAAAGAGCATTTGGAGGGATATGTTCTTATGCACCAAAGATTCTTTGCCAACATTTTCATCGATATCCTAATCCTCATGAAATGAACTCAGTTGAATATCAAGGACCTTGACATAAATAATTCCTTCGTAAAATTATTAGTTAAAAATGTAGCCACAAACGTATTTTGGTAAAGATTTCCAAAAAAAAGCTATCGAACTTGTTTTATCTTGGAGCATCAAATAAAACTTGCAAGTGAAATAATGTGAGGCGGAGACGGAAAAGTTGAGAAAGCATCCACTAATGGCAGGCGCACCCAGAGGGCGTTATTGTCTCATACAGTAATGAGAATGGCTGCACGCATAGTTTATAAAGCTGGAAATGCTTCGCCGCTCCACATTCAAATTCCAGGAAACGCCTCCTCCCATTCCTCATTCCTTTATTCTACCGTCATTTGTTTTAACCGCCTAAGGAGAAGTGACTTAATTATGCAGTGAATCCTAAAATATTTGCGTTTTTCCCTCATTAAATGAGAGCAACCGAGAATTTCATCCGAGTTTACTAGCCATTTATTTTGCTTTCCAAAATAATTAATCCCTTTTCCTCGGAAAACTATTTAATTGGGAATAATTTCGACTGCTGGGTAATTGGAATAGGAGCATAGCATTTTTTTCTATCGGCTATCATCATTAAACATGGAATGCTAGGACTAGTCTGGGATCTTTAAAGATACGTATTGGCTGAGATATCGTTTTATGAACGTATTTTGAGGGTTCAAAAACATTCATTCCCCTCCGAGGCTTGGAGCTATTTTCGTTTAATTCCAGGATAAATCGATTCTCTCGGCTTTTCAGTAAATTATTTGAGTTGAAAAATCGGATAAACACCTCCAAGATAAATAAATACTGGGAGTGTCAGGAACCCAAAGCGAGGGAGTGACACAGAATTGCTCCCTTTTCACTCTCACTCCCAGTCAGAATGAGATTTCCGAGTCAAACCATTCTCAGATTACAATTCACAAATGCTCTGCCGTATTGGATTTATTTCAGACTTCCATTCCATTAATCTTTTCCCCCTTTTATCTAGAAACCTACCCCTAGAGTGACGGAAAGCGTGACTACCTAAGCTCTCGTGTCGTCCCACATTCAATCACGCAGCGAGTAAAGCAATCCATCACGACATGCGCCTTTAATGGGTCTTGCTTTGACTTGATTCACGTCTTGTGGGAATCAATTACAGGACCATTTATTCAGATCAGTACGCCTGCAGAGTTTCAAGCAGAGTTGGCACGCCATTTTGCAATCAATGGTAATGAAGACGTCTGAATTTGGAGAAAATAATCCCACTGTTTGTAAATAAGAAGTCATGAGCGGAAATGGCATTGATTGAGTGGTCTAGAATAATGTTAATTGAATATTTTCGATGAGATTAAGTTAGGTGAAGAATTAATAATACCAAGTTTTATATATAAATGATAACTTCAGCAAAATATATGCTAATTATCATTGCATATGCATGCATATTCTCACATTAAAGACAATTATACTTGCATTGTTCCAAGAAGATTATAAACACCTCAATCTTGTTATGAACGAAACTAACCTACTCCAAACTTTAATGTCTTTCTCGTATATTTCCCCTGTAATTAAATTTTTACTGAGAGAGTTGTCGAATGCAGTCAGTCTTTTGATATTTGAGACACTCGACAAAGCTAAATTGAAAATAATGCAGTAAACGTAAATTTTAAATGGCAAAATGAAATAAATTTCCTAATGCTACACTGAAGTTTTTAACAAACTAAGTGTTAGGCCTAAGCTTCACCAATGATAACGGTTTAATAACCAAATTTTATCACGAAAATCTATTCTTACTAATTTATTCTTACAAGACTGAAGGGATTATGTATCAACAGTTCACATTTAAAGGCCACATAGAATGCAGATTTATATAAATAGAACCACCAGGCATGATTAACTCGTCCACCCGGCATTATGAACCGCTTGCATGCAATTCGTTGAGAATATTTTACTCTCGTTTCTTGAATTAGGATTTCAAGAATTTGCTTTTCCGGAACCAGCGGTTTAATAAAGGATAAAGAGGACACGGGAACAGATTAGACCGTCATTTATCTTTCAGAGAGGCTTTCCTGTGACTGAGGTAACTGGTCTTGAGATCGGGAAGAAATTCGTGGCTGAGGAGGTAAGATGGTGGCGAAGTGACACAGGCGTCCTGAGATAAGAATGTGGGAATCCATTTGATTAAAAGTCTTCATGTTTCAATTGTGCAGCGCCGTTCTCCTCTTCCGATAAATTATAGACCCTTACCTCTTCAACGTGCCTAGTTCGCGTCAATTGCATTCAAATGAAAGGAATTTCCGACTGAAGCTACTAAATATACCTAGAGTCCTGCATTCCAGATCTTACGAAGTTCCTTTTCAAGTGGTGATGTTGGGAGTATTACATAGGGGAAAATGCAAGAGGCATAGCCTCAGGTTGAGCTAATGAACAAATTTTATTGCGCAGAGTCAAAATGTTATTTGGCATTCATATTATGAGTATTTCTGCTGAGTAAATGTAGGGTCTTCTGAAAATAAGAGTTTAATATCGAAATGGGTCGAAGAATACAACTAACATTACTATTTTAGTGTTATTAATATAAACAACGCAGCCCATCATGCACGAAAGAATGATATTTTATTAATAATTGCAGCCATTTCCATTTCCATCGAACTGTATTATTGAGTTAAAAAGAAACAAAGTATTTGGATTCCCTAAATAGTTCACGTGAAAGCAGGAGGCAAAATAAGTCGTAGTGAGAACATCCTTACGGCAATCAGAGTATTCCAGGGACTCTCAGTTTGGCTAAGATCGCTTCACCTGATGTTCGTAATGCCAAGTCTGTTGCACTATATAATGTAGAGCCCGGAGCATAATAACTTTGACTTCAACAAGTTATTGAGTCAAACATGTCTCCTCCATTTTTTCCCATCTTCTTTGGTAGGAGCGAAATTTCACTTTGTGATTCCCTCGGTTTCCCTAAAGGAATTTCATCCCCTAGTTACTGCTTACTACAATATTTGTGCATTTCCGCCATTTTTTTACTCTAAAGTGACAATTTTGTGTTCATCCTCCGCGACAATAGATTAGCAAGCACAACCGCTTTCCTCGCGTTACATTTTGGACTTGAGACGAGACGACCTATTTCGCTTCTGACCTCGCCGAAATCATGATTCACATTTAACTGATCAAAACAATACCAGTAACTGGAGGATCAGAGTTTGAATCCCGGCCAAATCATTATTTCTTCATGGAAAATTTCTTCGGCTTGGTATATATTCTTTCCGTACCAGTGTACATTTTCACAATTACGCAGTAAATAAATATTGAAACAGGCTAGTATTAGTTTTTATCATTCTCATATTATCTTCTGTTGCTTAAATGAAAAAAGAGAAACAAATACATACATACATACCAATCACGCCGTTCCCTTCCGGGGTAGGTAAGGTCACAAAGTTTTACTCATAAATACATATTTGTACACCTAACTCTGCTTCAATAATTTCCTCCATACCGACCTATCCTTGTCCTCTTGCCCCATTTACTCCTATACACTGCTTCATGCATGTCCTCCTGTTTGTAAGACTCCTAATATTCCTCCTCCTAAGAATTTCCTCAAACACATTCAACCACAACTTTCTCGGCCAATCTCTACCTCTCGCACCATTCATTTCACTCTTATATATGTTTCATTATTCGACTCACATCCATTCTCTCAACATGGCTAAAACAACGAAACTAACTCCATTCATATAAGTCCATATTATGAGCAGAAACAAATTTCGAGTAATTTTTAAGGAAGCTTATTTCCTGATGCAATAAAGTTTACATTCAGGATGAAACAACATTGCTTCGAAGGGAATGTCTTCGACTGGGTATGGAGGGGAATGTTTGTCTATAACACCGCGTTCATAGAACTATAAAAGTCTAAAATCATATAATCTATAAATATTTACTTTATTACAATAGAATAAAAATTGAGAGTAAAAAACATCATATATTCCAAATTTACCATAGAGTTTACGAATATGCTCTTTCGTCATAAGTGAAAATAATCGTTTCGCTACTGCCTTCTTCCGAGTAATCAAACTTTAGAAATGGTAGATTATAATTGAAAAAGAAATATCTTCAAAGTCGCAGATGATTGCTTATTACTTGAGTCTGACGTATAAAGGAAATTCACTACACTCTGATGCAGAAACTAAAATAAATATGAATTAGACAGCGCCATGGAAAATAATCATGTCGGAACTCTGGAAACTTATTTAACTTCCCCTTTTTCAATTCTGAAATGAACGCATTAATAAGTGAGAGAAAGACTAGTAATCTTTGTAAATGTAACAAGATTGCAGTAAATGATCCTAAAAATACACCAAAGGAAATTCAAGAAAGGATAGGTAAATTAGACGGAGAATAAATAATGTTTTTTCCATGCTGCACCTGTGATACGAAGGGAGCTCTCCATTCTTGCGAGATAGATACCAGGCCCTTTCTTTATCCATATGAAGTTTGTGCTTCAACTTACCCATAAATTTTGATCCATCTCAAGCGCAAATAAATTAATTTAGGTTTTGATGGGGCTAGAGACCTCACTCTGCTTCATCTCGAACTATCATCACTTGCCAAAATGTACCTGAATTATGTCCAATTTGAGAGCCTCTCTAGTTTCCCCACGTCCGTCCGAGGAAACTCTTCTACACTCGCGTCTTTTTCAACACGTAAATTACTTTAAGTAACCCTTCTGTGCAGTGTATCTTCAAATTTCTCCATATTTAAGTTACTGAAAAAGTGCGAAAATATTATGTTTAAAAATTATATTTCTACACTCAGCCATTAGAGAAATAGCCGTAGAAAAATAAACTTTATCGCTTACGCAAGAGCTTTCTAGAGATCTGTAATTGGTCAGAGCTTTTTCAGAGATTACCGCACATTTCAGCCGTCTATTTACGGAATTAGAAATTTATCCTGCAAAATCTTAGAACACCTGTCACAATCCACTCGAAGGATCATAATATCTCTTGGGGAAAAGAAACCATCACTTTCTTTTGTACGATGGATTTTGCAGTAATAGCCACATTTTGTACATGAAATGTAGCAGGAGGCTTTCAATTCCTCAATTTTTCCCATATACTTCCACCAAATTAAGTAATAACTTAATTTCATTTTAGTCACATTGAAACGAAATGTTTTAATGCAAGCACTCAGCTTAATTATTTTTGAAAATAATAACTATGAAAGTAGTGACATTAGAGATATATGCAGCGTCAAAATTTCTTCATCTTCATTGGACGTTAAATCCTAAGATTGCTTGACTGCAGCCCTCCGCCCTTTTCTATCTTATGACCGTTCCCTTACCTCCTTGTATCTCTACCTATGTACTTTCCTCTTTATTTGGTCCATGAAATTATTCCTGGGTCTTCCTCTGGGGACTTTTCACTCAATTTTACCTTCAATTATGTTCCTCACAAACCCTTAGTGTCTCAGGTTGTAGTGATAACACTTAACTTAGTTATTCCACATATCTTTATTTTCTACGACCCGGGTTCCGACGTTCGACGTTATCTTCATTTCGATGTCGAACGTCGAAACCCGGGTCGTAGAAAATAAATATATATGAAATAACAAAGCTAAGTGTTATCATTTCAATGTTAACAGATTCCACAAAGTTTCGCCTCAGACTACCAATTATCTCAGGGTGTGTCCAATCCTTCTTCTTCTTCTTTTTTCTATGGTGCTTCATATGGTCCTCTTCTCTTTTACTCTTCTGTACACTTCATCATTCCGAATTTTGTTCGTCCATTTTATCTTCAGATTCCTCTTCCTGCACCAGGTTTCGAAGGCTTCTACGAGATTGCTAATTAAGGGTCAGTTACAAACCATTCCGTCCGTTCCAATTTTTCACCACAGAATTTGATACGAAATCAATTCTTGGGTGACAATGCGTAGTGTAAACAAATTCTTTTAATTTAATGATTTATCTTTATAATATTCACTCGAAGGGGTTTTTTCGTAGTAAGCAATTCGTACGCAATTCCGGAACAATGCTAACACCGCTAACCAGCGAAAATATTTTAATTGAAATATAGATTGAAAACAAGCCCAATATCGAAAAGTTGCAATGATAAAGAAAATCGTAAACATTTTGCGTGAGGTATTCTGAGGAGATCTATGTATGCTTGAATTTATAAGAATGAAGGCATTTAATTAATGCAGCGGCTGTTTTCGTGAATTCATCCACGCGTTTGCATAAATTTGAGTGCAATTTCATTCTGCAATTGCCGTCATTTTGGCTCACAGATCATCCATCCATATGTATTTGGTTCTAAATACTCCTCCCAGTTAAACAAAATTTTCAGATAAAAATGACTAGGTTTGTGTTAAATTTAAACTCGGAATTGGCATAATATCTTTTATCCTGTTAACGCATAGCAAGGTTTTGTTGAGAACACTTGATTGCTCCTCTCAATATATACGAAACAAGTGCAGCTGCCCCATGCGTGATTGCAGTTGTTAACTAAAAACACGCAAGTAATCCCGCATGGCATCCGTTCCCGGCCCGGAAACCGATAGGAGGCTTTGAATGGATTACACCGCGTTAATCTCATGAGAGTTAATGAGTTAATCTCCCAACGGAATCACTACTGCTGAACATTCATTGCCACGTACACCCATAAAGCCACCTGCTTTAACATTAAAAAAAACTCGTCACACCAGAGAAATAGACAGCCTCATTCACTGTGGCCAATGAAATGTATCTGCAATCTGTTTTCGAAACTGTCAGGTTGACAGAGTCAACGCCCGTATGCGAATTGGTCAATGCATTACCACAACCGATCACCATGACTCTCTGGTAACTTTATCTTCCTGATCATTACTCGAATAATTTAATCCTAAATGACTACCGTCTTGATAAATTCATTGCATTCTTTTATCTCTGGAATCGACTAGCTGGGAAAATTTATCCGTGATCCAAAATAGTCAAAATAAAAAATTCGAATATAATTTCAAGGTGATTATAATTTTTTCAACAACCGACATCAAAAATTTGTGATAATTTTTTTCAAGCATATATTTTAAGTATGCTCTTATTTGGTGCTGAAGCCAAGATAATGACAGTGGTAGCCCAGAAAAATCAAAATCAATGGAAATGCATCGTAATCGAAGAACTACGAAGTGAACGAAGACAATCACCAACGAAGTCAGTCTAAGACCTGGGAAGAAATAATGCAAAATGTGATTGTGAAAAGAAGAGACAAACTTATAGCGCATATTTTGCTTCAAATCAAACTTTTTCCAATAAAATAAGAGGAACAAATTTTTGGAAAGGAATAACATGGGAAACTAAGAGTGGTTGATATCAAATTATGAAGGGTGTTTGAGGTAAAAAAAATATTTCGAAGCAAAATGGTTATCTAATAGGATAATGGAATGGGCTACGGTTGTTGAGATTTTTTTTGGATTTGGCTGCAGATAAAAAATTAACAGTTGAGATAAATAAGGGAATATTGCTACAGGAGATTATTTTGTGTAATAGAAGATCGGTAGACAGAGTCCTATTTATTATTATTGGTGAATAAAATTGTTTATCAACATACTAATTGTATGTCAATGAAATTATGAATGATTGTGTTATTTAATAATGCATAGAGAGAAATGAGGCTAAACGTATTAAAGCATCCTAAAATATATACGACAAATTTAAATAAAAAAACATACTATAAAAGGATTATTGCGTGTACTGATACGTATTACTAGAGGACTACATATCGCATTTGAAAAAATATTAACTGACTGATCCATGGAAATTTCAGTTGAATTAAAATAGTTAATTATTCCAAGAAAATTTATTAAAGCGTTTTTTGCATCGAAGTTTCAGCTTCATACGAATGATAACGATAAAATTGATGCCAGTAATTCCGAAATAGAAATTCAGGATCCCAGATAAATTCACAAGGGGCACAACTTCTATAGAGCGTTAATTAGGGTGCACCTCAAACATTAATGCATCATACAGTTAGCAAATTGATCATTTTTGATCCAGGAAGCGATGCGCAATGAGATTCATAAGCCAAAATACTTCAATTGAATTGTATATGAAGTCCAAAATTTTTCAGGGCATTGCCCTTCCATTTGGTTTCTACCTTCTCTACTCAAACACTCTACTAAACAAATAGTCATCCAAGGCAGGCGGAGGTAATTAATAAAAGGATTAAAATGAGGCAGCGACTGTGAGCTATAAAAGAGCGAAAGTAGAAGCAATGATTAGGAAAGAGAAGGATAACTTCGGAGTAGAGACTAGATAGAGAATAAAAATGCCAACACCCTTCCGGAGTTCTGAAGATTTTTAAAATTTATAAGGTTTGAATATTGTACGAAAACATTCGCAGACCCACATCTTTATTGGTAGTTTAATCCAATGGTTTTTTGTGTCCAGTCCTCCATTGCACCCTATCTGACGCTAGTTCTCTTACTCCCTAGTAGCCATTTTTCTGTACTGTCCCAATTGGTCTACATTTTTATCCAGCGGTTTTTCTCTTGGAGCTTTTCCCTCAATCTTACCTTCATTAAACATCTTTTCAAACCAATGAAGTCTCAACATTTACCCAATCCA
This sequence comes from Ceriagrion tenellum, assembly GCA_963169105.1. Lineage (NCBI taxonomy): Eukaryota > Metazoa > Arthropoda > Insecta > Odonata > Coenagrionidae > Ceriagrion > Ceriagrion tenellum. The sequence continues at coordinate 25,296,906 of OY720642.1, read as the reverse complement.
TCTGGAAATTTTTGGTACTACTGTGCTCCATAACGCCATTTTCTCTTTTACTCTTCTATAAACTTCATTTCTTGCTTTGTCAGTCAATGCGATCACCAAAAATCCTCCTATAACACCAGGTTTTTAAAGCTACTAATCTTTTCATGTCCGTTTTTCCGAAGGTCTATTTTCCCGATCCATAGAGTGCCTCGTTCTAAACGAGTGCTTTCATATACTTTTTCCTCGTTCGAAGTCCTATCTTCTTTGACCTCAGTAGTTACTTTTCACTGAGCAGCTTCTGAGCTTGGGTATCTTACGCTTGATATCTGTTGTACTTTTTCTGTCCTACGTGATTGTAATTTCGAGGTAGGTGTAAGTGACTGCAAATTCATTACTCACTTCTCTTACGGTCGCTTTCGTATTCAGCTCCTCCTTACGGGAACTTGATATGATTTATTTTATATTCTCGATATTCTTCGTCGATTCGGCCCACTGCATTCAGTGAAGAGGTCACGACGATTCTCTAATATGACATGTGATCTCATTTGCAAAGCAGAGCATATTTATAATATCTACGTTAAACTTGATTCCATTGAATACCGTTCTTTTCTTGAATTATTGTCTCCTTCAAGAATGTGCTTAGCAAAGCGGGAGACGGTTGCATTCTTGTCTAAATCAATAGCTAATTTTAGTTTCTATTTTCCTTCCATCTTTCATTTGCCTAGTGGCGAGTTGCTTCATTTAAAATTTTGTAGAATCTTCTTCGATCGTACCAATATTTTCTTGCCAGCATCGTTATCTCTACCAATACTCTCAGACAATGAGTCCATCTGGTTCCTCTGCTCGTCTTCAAAGTAGAATGGCTCGATTGAGGATTTTGGGTAAGTAAGGAAGGTCAACAAATCGATATTAGCAGTTTGGACGAAATGCGGTACGTTTTCCGAGACGAAAGAAAGTTAGCGTGCAAGGAGAGGCGGGTCTGCGCCTTTAAAATGAAATAGAGTGAAACGTCTTCTAAACTTTGAACTTTCCTAAAATGGTGGATTACAGTTGTAATATTTTCCTTAAGTCCGATATTTGAATAAGGACAGCATGACACTTACCTCAGCAGTCATCAAATCAGAGAATATACAGCATAGTATGGGAAAACCATAATGCAATCAACAACTCACGTACATGTATGGCCCATATTTTAATTGCCAGTAACTGTGATATTGCGGTGTTTACTACTCTGAAAAATATTTTAGGAAATGTAAATAGTGCGTATTCCGACAGAATGATAACCGAGTGGATGATACGCCATTCAAGCTAATCCCACAACGTAATCCTCAGTCACACACTTAATCAGACAGCTCAATGTGCGTTGGGGATAACGAGGAAATTGTTCAGCTCCATTGTCCTACATGGTATTAATGGTCAGCAAGCAGGGCAAAGTTGACTAAACCAAAAAAGTATAACCTTCACAAATATGTATGAGGGCGGAGAAATTGATGTAAACAAAGACTTAATATGCTAGCTGAAACCAATTTAAATGAACTGATTCAACTAGTAGTAGAGAAGCTGAAATAATAATCAGAATTCAATATTTCTCTGGTGGGATTTTATTGTATCTGATTTTCTGGGTAACCCTTACTTGGTCTACTTTACTTGTCAATTCTAACTTGTTAAACTATCACTTGTGTCGGAAAAGTATCAAGTTACCGAATCTTTTATTCCTATTGCTTTATGTCGGCTCACAGAAATTATTCATTCATTAAAAAAACTATTATCGCTAAAATAATATTGAACACAGCCCGTTTCAGCTGCGGAACAAAACAATAAGTAACTTCTTTGACGAAGCTCTTGAATATCCATTAAGTTTTGATAGCCTAACACGCATGAAAAAGTTTTCTTTAGCCTCAATGAATAAAAAAATATCGAGTCAACAGTCATTATTAGACAATTTCTTGCTGCATAATTTACATAGTACGGATTCAAGAAAATAATGTCGTCTCGTTAAGACCAAAATCAATAAAATACGCATTAAAAGCGAAAAAATGAGCACAAATCGGGTAAGTTTGGTTCAAATTTTTTAAATTTAATTTCAACAGTAAATTGCTTTAAATTGATTTTCCCATACATGAAACTGGCCAAACATCACTTTAACAATGTTCTCGTGTTCCAAATGACACTAGTATGTGAATATATTCTGAGCCCTGAGTATTTCACTTAAGCTACAAAGGTAATGTAAAGGTGCTGAAAATGATAATCCTAAACTCTTTCGGAAGACAGGTATCGAATATGACTTGAATTAATATTTTATTTGTCATTAGAAGGCTGAAACTAGCAAATGGTCTTGATGGTCTAATCCTCCATCTAATAATTTGAGGAAAATAATGTGGAATCCTAAATATATGTGAAATTATTCGTAAATTAATTACATTAATATATGAATATATGACATGTCGTTCCATAAATAGTCCCTCCTAAACCATTATTAATATTTAAGGATCTCTTTTCATGTCGATTGATCTACAATCTTAATCAATTAGATTTAAGTGGCGGTTTCAATCGTAACTTTATGAAATTTTTAACATAATGATAATAATTTGTATCCTTGTTATTGCGCATATTTTTATTTGAAACGATCCTGGTTTCGACGTTAAACGACCAGACCTGAAGATGACAATGAATGTCGAAACCCGGGTAGTTTCAAATAAAATATGTGAAATAACAAAGTTACAAATTATCATCAATAACCCAATGAAGATTTTTTCGCAGATAAAATTCTAATTCAATGCCACGAGCAACACCAAATTAGTTTCAATAAGAAACTATACTATTCATGAGTTTATGAAAGCAGGGACCATCAACTTGTAGATTCATAGCTTGTAGATTTATGGCTATATATAGTAATGCATTCAATGTGAAATAATTTTGGCGTCTAATTATTTTATTATTAAAACCTTACAAATATAAAAGAATTATCCTTAGAAAAACAGGCCAACTTCAGCAGCAAAAAACAATAAGTAAGTTATTTCCCCATGCGGGACACTCAGCACATTACTTTTTCTTATGATGAAAGATACTCATATTTCATAGGCTATCATATCGTTCATTTTCCATTGAATGTTCTTAACATGCTATAATAACGAGATGTAATAATATTACATATTTGCTTAATTTAATTTAAATATTTCGCTCCAGTTAAAAACAGGCATGCTATACTAAATTTCTAACACAAATTTATTATACACGGGGGTTATTTTTTGCTTTGAATATATATTACATTAATCATAGATGAATTTACATGAGGTCTGAGGCATATTTAAAAATATTCATTCATTTGTTTCAGTTTAAAATTCCTCGTTTTTTTCTGCTGACCTAGATCTTGATAACGAGAACGAAGTCTCAACTTGATATATTTTTTCAAAAGAGAAATATTCCTGCGCTTAATGGGTTGCCATAATACTAGATGTACCTTTTATTTGGTGGATTTTAGTGAAAGAGGCTGTCAATCGTATTTCCCGGGCTACAAATCACTCTGCTGCAGGAACAACTGGAAAGCTAAATGGCTAATGTCTGTGTTACCACAACAAATGGCACCGCTGGTGGAGCGAATCACGATTGTTGGTGGAGCACATGCAGCTTTAATTTCACCCAGTTCATTTTGAACGTTGAATGAATCAACTTCGGCAAACGCTATTCCTTCTAGCAACCGGCAGTTTTGTTGACACCATGTAAACATACAAATTCCAGTGTAGAGGGATTTCGTACGTCAATAAAAAACTTTCTGTTCTCAGTAAATAAAGTACCTCCTGAAATAAAGTTCATCTCCTAAATACTTAATCAGCAAATGCTCATATAAACGTGGGTAATGGTTTTATGACAAAAATTGTGTAAAATTCAGCTTCGTACTTTTTCCGTATCATATCTCATGTTAACTGTTTTGCTTCATCAAAAACCTCAATGCATAGCATATTAATTTTTACTTGGAATTGTCAAACAAATAAAAAACAATTTTATACTCAATTCAGTTTTTTTAATATATATCTACTTACTGTGTATATAAGTCCGTAATACTTAAAAAATATTTTAATTTACATATACGTAATACTTTAAAAATGTTTAACGGGACTAGACGAACATAATTTTCTCTTAAGCTAAGCGTCTGAAACATGCACGAGCCATTTGAAGAGATTTTTTATCTATGTATCTATGATAAATTAAACAAATAGTTTGCACAGGACTGGCCACACACTACCAAGTCATTAAAAAAGATTGCATCTGGTGCTCCTTCCTGTCACGCATTCGCCAACTTTCACTGCTACTCCATTTGATAGAGGAGAATAAGATACACAAATGCTCTCTTGCCATGGAATGGGTATTGACTGCGAAGTGAATTTCTCACAATTATGTGATCACTAGCGGGTGACTCCGTTAAAGTTCCATAGTTCTTTGAAAATGTCAAAAGTAAACACCTTTGTCTGTAAAGTTTGGCTTGACCCGTGGACTGTGGCGCATAGCACTCGCATTCGGGTACCTCTGGCATTACATTCACGGTATCTGTGAGGACATATTGTTCCTTAAAGCCGCCAGAGATTCACAGTGGAAGAAACGCCTGGGTAGCTTAACTGGTTAGAGCTATTGGCGCGAAATCGAGGGATCTGGGTTCAATTCCCAATCCAGGTGGATGATTTTTCCACAATAAATTTCAAAAAATTGTGCGAAATGATGACTTAATGGCAAAAAAGAGGAGTGGCCAGAAAGGTTTCAGACCCAGTTGAAATGTTACTAGTCCCCACCATGTAAATCAGGTATAAAATGTACTTAGCATTAATAAGTTGATCGAAAGGGAATACGAATCTGCAGCACAATAAATGGATGGCAAAGTAAATAATCTCGAGGTTCTTAAATTATTCTTGTGTCGTAATCTATTACGAGGTTTTTCCGCAGCCCGAACATCTAGTTCTACTCAATATTGTCGAAGGTTTTCTCCATGTCCACTTCCGAGATGGGTGACGGAATTCTTTGGATCTAATTTGTCTCCTATCGCGTGACTACCTCATCCATGTTCTCTCTACCACATCCTAGGATTTTAGTCTCCGTGTTATTTATTATCATATTGTCTTCTTGGCGAACTTGATCCACTTCTGAAGTTCTTCGCAATTTCCTGCTATGACTGCTCTATCGTCTGCAAAGTGGACCATTTTCATTTATTTTCCTTTAATCTTGCTTCCGTTGAGTCAAATTTTGTGTGCTTCTCCTATTGTCTCTTACAAGTACATACTAAACAGTACTGGTGAGAGGTTGCACCATTGTTTAGTTTGTTAATTTCAGCTGTTATCTTTTCTCTTGGGTTTACTACTCTTCTGTCCTTGAAATCCATTCCGAGTTTTTCAGGAGCCTGAACAATTTGTTCCACTAAAAATTGTCGAAGGTTTTCTCCAGGTCCAGAAATGTCTCATACAGTGGTTTGTGCACAAGAATTACTTTCTCTACAATTACTCTCAGGTAGAATATGGCCGATCTGCTTCTTTGTTCATTCTAAACCAAAACTGATTTTCCCAGAAGTTGCCTTCAATTTTCCTTTGCATCCTCTAACTTATTTTTTGTGTAACTATTCTTATGCATGTGACTCAAGATTCAGTGCCCCATGCACCTCTTAAAGCTTGTCTTCTTCCATATTGCAATCATAAAGCTCCTTTCAAAGTCCTCTGGAAGTCACACACTTTGATAGCTATCTTAGATTATTGCGTTAAGGTTGTCCCAGGCTCTACTTTCGAGAACTTTTATGATTTGCTTGATATCTTTTAGTGCTATACTGAATTCGCTACTCAGTGCGTAAGGGCCCCGGTCTTCATAGTCAACCTGGCCTTTGTCATGCATTAAGTTATCTACCAGCGGCGTCGGGCCTTGGTAGATTTCTTCAATGTATTGTATCCATTCATTCCCTATGACTTCATCCTCTACCATTATATTCCCATTTTTATCCCTGATGTTGTTGTTCTTCATTTTTTTCCCTCCAACATGTATATTTACTAGCTAGTATGCGGTTTTGATGTTCCCATTCTTCATGTTAACGTTGACTTCCTCGTGGTAGATTTCGATCCAATCCTCTCTAGCCTTCTTGCATTTTCTATTGACTTGGTACCTAAGATTCTTCAGTCGTTATCCATGGATTCGTTTCTTATTCACCCGTTGCTCTTCTGCTACTCTATAAATTGCTTTCTTCAGCTCATCCGATTTTTTCAGGGTGCTCATTTCTCCTTCATTTTCTAGTTTTTTTGTCGACGGCCGTTGAAAATATTTCCCGGTTTCCACCTTCAGCCTGCATTTTCGAGTTCATATTTTATCTTGTTAATTAGTTTGTATAGAAGGTTGCTCTCCATGACTGCTAGGTTGTGGTCACTGTTTATATTCGCACCGTAATAGTTCTTGCAATGCTTTACTTGGTTCTTGAATCTGACTATGACAAGTATGTAGTCTTTTTAGTATCATGCAATATCACCTGGTATCTTCCATGTGTACCTCCTACGCAGATGGTGCTCGAAGAGAGTATTAGTTACTACCATATTCTTCTCATTGCAGAATTCTATCAGTCTTTTTCCCTTGGTATTCATTTTTTCCAGTCCAAAATAATCCATGCTATTTCCCTCTTTTCCGTCTTCTATTACTGCATTTAAGTCACTCATTATGATTATATTCTCTTTCTGCTTCACTACTTTGAGAACATCTTCGATTTTCTGGTGGACATATTTTATTTCAGCATGTAGAAACGGTATCCGTAAGCTCTCCATCTATCTTCACCATTAATATACTCTCGTGGTAAACCAGATTGACTTCACTCTTCGGCCCCACTCTTTGGTCAGTATAATGCCTACATCTGCAATCCTCTGGTCGTCTCCCTAATACATCACTCGATAGCCGTCGCTCCAGCGGTCATCTGCCCCGTCTACACATATCCGTAGTAGTATAACTACCCCTAGTCTCTCTATCTCTATCTTCGCGTTCTCCTACTTCCCGCTCACTCCTAGAGATCTCACAATCCATATCCCTATCCTGTATTTGTCCTCTCTGGTTGATGTATCCCTCCCAGTATTCCCATCCCGGGAATACAGTTTGAACTCAGGAAAATTATATTAGAGAGGAATACCATCCTGTCAAATATAGAATTCAAGGAATGTTAAAGCGTTGGTTTACACGTTTTCCTCCACATTGCAGTACCCCAGCAGATACCGTGAACTTCTCTCTCGTCCGAACTGTGGCTAATGGCACCGGTCCTAGCTTCTTTAACGGCGCCGTCATTGTTGAAACTGCTGACTCTCAGCAGTTGGTTAGTTCGGGTGGCATTTAAAGTAATGCGAGTGAGATAGTTCCCTAATCATAATAGATACCATATTCGATATAAACGTCTTAATTTCACCAACTGAGAGACACACGAATTAAATATAGCATTATTAATGGTGCAATGATATAGTTTAACACGACAGAAATTGTAAGTAATCAAATGAAAATATTAATATGTCTTTAAGTTGACTCATTTTTTTCACGCGGCACGTTTGAAACTCCATTAAAACGGAAGGTTTATTGTGATCCCGAAGAATTTACTGAGGTGACAATATGATTAATTTTCAAAAATAGTTGAGAAAACACACACACTGATCACTGTTAGTTATTTAGCAAAATCTAGGCGTAGGAAATGCCTCATTTTTAATATATGGTCTCTCTGGAGAGCATATACACGTACCATTTAACATATAAAAGGGCTCGTATTTTTTGGCAAATATCTCGGAAGGTAATATGGTAAGAGATTGAATTTCTTATGTCAATGGAAGGGTGATATTTTTTTTCTTTGAAATGAGATCAAATTTATTGACTGCTAGGTCAAATTATATTTCGCTCTTAACTACCTTAAATGTTGGGTTCCACAGCCAAAAATTATTTTCGTCACTTGGTCTCCAACATGCAGACCGGAAAGAGTCTAAAATGCTAATCCGGCTGATATGGTTAACGGATAGTGGTTATGGTTAACGGAGTAAAGGTTTTTAATTTAGGCTTATTTTAGTTTATCATTATTAGCTCTTTAGCATTGTCAGTCTAGATTTTCCCCTGAGAAGATACGCAGTTGGTACGTACTAAACAAACAGAAGCTGCCGAGATGAAATATTTATTATCATAGTAGAGGTAATGGCTTTTGGAGCTAGTCTACGTTAACCAGAGATTTGAGCTCGCACTTCTTTGATCGTAGTTTTCATCGCCTGAGAGAGTAAATATAATAGCGCAACGGCGGCATACGTCCACCACATTTCTCGATGGTCGTTCTTTCACAAAGCGACCAAAACGATAAGATTACTAAGAAGCAGGATTTTAAATGATAAGATTAATAAGAAGCAGAATGTCAAAAGATGGTTGGGTTGACGAGGACTACTGAGAGAAGGGATGTACCCACTCTTTGACCAGAATTGGTCCGAATTGACCCTTCATGAGTCCGGTGGTCCCCGACTCGAGGACGTACTCCGGAAGACCGCATTCTTTTATTCTACCGCACCGTAATCTTCCGATTCTCGACGATGTGCGGTAGTTTTTTCGCGAAAGCGAGACCGACAGCTACTCGTTTCAGTTGTTTGGGTAACCAAACTAATACGAGCACTTCGGGGGGCGGAGGCCCAAAAGGGGTCCTTTTGACCTCAATCCGCCTCATTGGTGTCGGCCTCGAAGGGGCTGTTGGTTTCGCTAACCTTCCCTTCCCATTCCTTTCCTTCCCACTGCTTCCTCGCTTGAAATATAAGCTAACAGCTTGAGTCCGAGGTGGAGGTTGTAATCCTGCGGCGAGAGCCGAAACACCTGTCAAATGATGGATGACACTTGGTGCAAATGGCGGGACACAACTAGGACTTCCTATCAGATGGAGGCGGAGTTAGTCCATTTCGAGTATTAGCAAGGGAGGGGTTTTATGTGTTTAAAAATCACAAGCAAAATTGTGAATTTGTGCAATTAGAACTGCAGTTTCTCCTTGAGAATAGAAAATGTTTTTAAACAATTTTAACTGGCAAAATAATTGGAAGCTGAAACATTTTGTTGTTTAAAAATAATGCATACAAAACCAACAAGTTAATAAGTTGTCGAAAATTCCAACTGATATATCAAAATTGAGTGGTATCTGTACCTTTATAACTCTTCTCTTCTAAAATAATCGCGCCGATTGATACGAAATTTTGCATGATCCAAGCGTACATGCTAACGCCAGCTGCAGGCTGTATAAAAAAGGCCTCCGGGTCACAAATGCTCCTATAAAGCATTGAAATCAGTGCAGAGATTATTTTTTTGCTTTTTTCAATTACATATAATCAAGACATACGATTGAAATGTACTATCGGTTTGCAGATATAATGAAATATTGAATTCTTGCACTTGACATTATTTAGAGCTCCATTTTTGCGCGAAAAATTACGTTCTCAGTTTAACAAATTATCAACTTTTCCGTGATTTCAAAAACAGTATTATTCCTTGGAAACCTGAGCTAAAGCTATTCACGGAAAACTTTCCCCACGCCTTCATAGCTAGCATATAAATAATATGGTCGATATCATATATAAATTCAACTGAGATTTCAGAAGAGGTAATTTTACTCCAAACTCTCCGTGTGCGCTTATCGAATTTTACGTAGTATTTGCATTGGAACATCATATTCATTCTTATAACTATGATCTCTCGGCATGCGATGTATATAGCTTACTTCGTAGAATATTTCTCCCTTTTGGATATCTATGAAAACGTGATAATTAACCAAGAAAGACTAGAACAAATATCATCCTTTATATATCTCGGAAATTTCAGTAGATGGAATTGAAGTTGCATGAAGGCAGTAAGGTTTGCAAGGATATAATATGGAATTCCAATACTTAACATGTGGTTTCCTTCTCCATCTACTTCGAACGCACTGCAAAAACCTACTCAGACATTGGAAGCAGTAGTACAGCTTCTTATCTCCTATCGAGTTATTGATATACATCATCGTATTTATTCTAGAAACTTGATATTATTTAGTAGAAGATATATTTATTCTAAATTATATTGTTCAGGTTGTAAAATATTAACAATGCAACCCGACAGCCCCACGTTGTGGGTCAGAAATGGAAACAATCTCTATTATCGTTAACTCAAAATGCCCACGTGGTGAGTATCAAAAATGGAAAATAAATGTGAGATAAATTAACCACGGTCTCCTACCTTTTTCAATTGCCCCAGCCTTCTCTGCGGTAGATAACATGAGAAACACAAAACAACATGCGATATGTGATAACTAGCAATTTAATGGATCAGACAAAATCATATCATTGAATCAACACATAACAAAAACAAATTATATAATATCTTTACCTTTAACTTAAGGTCATGACCAAACAATTGTAATATTCTGCACCTCATACAGTCACTTCGAATGATTTACTTATCTTTAAACATTTTATGATAATCAACTTCTTTGAATTAAGCCATATATCTTCTTTAAACATTCATTACTCCAATGTAAATAAAACAGAACTAGCATCGACCTCTAATCCGGGTTGTACCAAACTGGGTTTGTATGGCTTATTTAAAATACAGAATTAAAGTCCATATTTACGCTCTTGTTGACAATACAGGTTGATACGTGGCTGGTGTCACTCTAGCTTTACAGCCTCCGGAACTCGTAGTCCTGGCGTAATGTGATCACAGCATCTGCACGAATGGTAGTCCTGTATCAGGGTCTCTCTCTCTCTGGCCCCAGTATCGCGGCTGAATGTCCGCTTCCTCCGGAATATGGCACAGAACCCCTCCCCCCCCCGCACGTCCGTTCCCTTCAAGAACTCTGCTGTCAATCCCCGCTCGTGCTTTTCTATTCGTCCCCTTCCCCAATTCATCATTGTCGGCTTTGGCTCTGCCCTCCGTTTCCCTATTGTTTCACCCCGAAAATTTAAACCTGGTGGGTATTTAATTGTTATTTCTCCCACGCGGTGGGAAAAGAATATGGAGGCCCGCGTTGTGTTACAAGGTTCAAGTGATTGCGTTAGAAAAAAATGTGGAGCAATATCACCACGTTAGAATGGGTGTTTTTACTTCGGAATGAATAACTTATAAGCCACTAATACAATTTGACTTCATCTGATATAAAATAAATCACCATCATCTTCACTAGATGATGCAAAATAATCTGATAAAAAAATGCATTTTAACAATCACTCTCAATGAATTTCTTAAAATTAAGTACGAAAAACTTGGCCTTTACTGTTTTTACCCTCCATACACCTATTTTTTCGTCCACCATGTACATTTCCTTTTACTCATATGACCTCACTCGTGGGTGAGTCAGGAAATTAAAGTTACGAATGAGACATATTTTCGTTACCAAGCTGTAAAATTGATGTCACAAAGGCACATAGACGCGAAGTAACCCAATCAAAGACAAAAAATAAATTCTTTCATGTGTTATCTCTAGGTCACTCAGAGTGATAGAGGGTTAGGTAAAAGTTAATTTTTGAAAGAAATATTAGAGAATTTCAAAAATAAAAACCTTACTGGCCTTAAATATATATCACATTTAATTGAACGGACCGCTTGAATTATTTTTCTTGTACATTACTAATTTAAAAGCAACGCGATTATAGCTCTCTCCCAGGTAATACCTTCGAAGTGATTTTCAAACGTGAAGCCGTTAAAAGACTTAGCCAAGGGAGTACGGAGGCATTCAGAAATCCTTTTTGAATAGATAAATCTCATCTTATCACTCCTAAAGAGGTAAAGAGAAGCACTATCCTACAATTATGATGGTCACATAAAACGAATTTCAACTGAAGTCATCTTGATATTCTCCACAGATTCGAACTTCATTTTTGACCTTTAACCGTCATTTTAAAATATTGAGTGAATAGAACGGAACCGAAAACATGTACCTTTCACTCATCGCTAATCAATAATTGGCAAAAAATCAATAAGTTTAAATCCATCAAACATTTATGCGTCCACAAATAACGGAGAAAAGTTCTTCTTTGTCATCTCTTTGATAAACAAATAAAATGGAGAGCCCTTATCACTTAGCGTAAATTTTGGAAATAAGGTGGACATTGGGGCTGATAGAAAATATTCCTGCATGTTAACATTCACAATGAGGAGAGGATTATTAAAAAAGAATGTCCCACTAACTGCAGAAATGAAGACAGAAGTGTGATTTAAACGAGGAAAAGAAGGTGGTTGAAAGGATTTAGATTTTGGGAGTTCACTGTGAAATAAGAAAAGGGCTAAAGTCTTAAAAATGCTGACAAGACTTTGAACTGAAACGTGTCATTTAATTATGGTTGTCCAAAAAACATCCATTACAACTCAAAATCCGCCACATAATGCAAAAACATGATGGTTCAACATAATTCCTACTACCGACAAGTAAGAAATCAAATGATCATCTTCGTACTATTGAATAGTAACTTAAAAATATAATTTATAGAAAAATGAAGGAATTTCAATTGATTTTCTCCATAAGTCAGTTAGCTACGTATACATTTTGAAAAGATTTAATTGCAGATGATATTCATTCAGATGGCTTGTTTTTTTTGTTTTCCTGCTCAGACTCAGACGTCAATTCAATGAGTGGTGAAAGCTCATATTTTGAACGAAAATATGATTAATTAATTCTTGACATGACTGCTCCCTTCACCAAGACTCATTTATACTTTATTTGGTCGTTTGAGAAATGCTCTAGCAACAGTTCTACCTAGAGACTTTTTCAAACTGATAAGTTTGACATTTGGATGTAAAAGTGAAGAAAATAAAATTACTGGGTACAGGGTAAAAAAAATCAATCTCTGCACGCTGCGTGTTTCCCTATATGCCTTTCTATAAATGACAGATGAATCAGGATTAATCAACAGTGACCTTGTAGAGTCATGTTAAAACATGAAAATTTACATTCAAACATGCTAAATTTGTTCATCGGTGGTAATATTAATAAAATGCATGTGATGGTAAAAGATATTAACCAAAAAAGCTTGCATAAAGTAATTCTCTACTCAAGGTAACCAAGATTGAGACATGAAAATCATTGTGTTTTTCGGATAAGTATACTGAAACAAAGTTCTAAAAGAAGTAGATGTTCCATATAGTTGCTATTCACAAATTATACCCCTTTTTAACGTAAGTGCCCACATGGACGGTTTACGATAGGGAAGAGGACAGGATACGATTACATAAAATGTAGATCATTTAAAAATACGCTGGATTCTGACGCACGCTTACGGAGTAGGGAGAACTATTCCAATAACTATGTCTCGACCCTATCCTGAGTTTCTCTCCCTCAATCAATTAATCATACAGGCACTAGTGTGGACCAGCAAGTGTGGGATGTAAACTCGAACGTATCTAAAAAGGAAATGGAGCGAATGGGGCCCTAATTGCCTATGCATTCGATTTGGATTAATCGGCGAAGTCAGAATGATTGGGGTGGGAAGTTTGAGGGGGCGATCGGTTGGGGCTGGAACGGTGGGAGAGGGGGAAGTGGGGGAACAAAAGCGACCGAGACCGTCCTCACCTCTCCCTCCTCCCCCTTCACCCGCCCGACCTTCCTCCCCCCCACCAGCAACCACTCATCGCACGCTCTCTCTCTTCTCATCCCTTCCTCACCTATTTCTCATTCCGTCCACCTCACATCCATTATCTTTCCCTTCCTCTCTCTCCATCATTTCCCATTCCTTCATGCGATCTTCGTTTTTTTTCCAAAGCTGACCCCTTCACTGCTGCACAGTGGTCCTCGGCCCATATATTTCTGGGACATGAAAAGATTTTCTCAGATCAAGATGAAATTTATATACGTGTATATAGGTTTTCGGGGTCGCTGAATACGAATATGATGCCAAAACAATTAAATTTGTCCATTAAATGTGAAAACTTGCGGATTTCATTTTGTGCAATATTTGTGCGAATAGATTTTATTTAGTGCAAATAGGACCAAATTAACAAATAAAATTAATATAGGCAAATGCCGGCAGACACTTATGAGTTTGTTGTTTACTTCGTGATGTTAGTTACACTTTCCAATAGATTTCTTATTGGAATAGTATGGAATGAGTGAAATTTTCACTCATTTTAATTATATTTCGCGGATTGAAGTTCTCTAATTTTCATGATTTTAAATTTGAAATCGCATATAATGACAACTTAACAATAAATTTTTACTTCAATATATAAATAGTAAGTATATACTTTCCGGAGATGAATCTAGTTCTTTGAATTAAAATCGATGCAACAGTCTTCTATGTAAGCGACTCCGAAGTTAACGCGCATTTGACTTTCGATTATTAATAGAATGCATACCTTTACTGAGCGTTTTCTTGTATTACCTCTAACAGTAAAGGTGCGAGATACCGGTTCAGGATCTTCGAATTCTGATGCGTCATCACTTATTCTATCCAAACGTACTGCACGAAAGATTTACCTGAATACTTTATTTTTCTTACCATGTCCCATTTTTCCATATACTGGGACCACTGTGTGCCGGGGCGATTGGGCGATGTCGTCGCAGGAAAGGTACACCCTCCCCCTGGGCTCCCCCCCCTGGAATAATCTTCCCTCTGCCCCTCTCTCTCCACCCTTTCCTCCATTCCTCTTCCCACTCCGATTCTTACACACTCGCTCCCTGCCACTCCATCAACGGACGGCGGCGGACGCCGTGGCCGTCCTGCCGCCGCGAGGCCGCCCGGAAAGAGATAATGTCCAGCAACAAAGCGGAGTAAATCAAGCGAGCAGAGAGACAAGCGTGTCCCGTTTAGCAGTGGCTGTGCCCGAGAGCCCGTTCCCCGCAAACGGGACCTCCACCGCTGAAAGGTTCAAGGGAGGGATGAGGTAAGGGGAGAGAGGGAGAGTGGAAGGGAAAGAGAACATGAGAGAAAGAGAGAAACGGGGAACCAGAACGGGAAACCAGAAACCGGGAAACCAGAACGTTATGTAATAGTGAAGTACTATTTGACAAAAAAATAAAATCGAACTAATTCTAACATTTGAAGAAAGCATCTTTTTATTACTTGGGTGTAGATGATTGATTAAGGTAGTCCGAGCGAGATAGTTCCCTAGTCATATTAGAGACCATATTCGAATTATACGTTTTGATTTCACCAGCTGTGGGGCACACCAATTAAATATTGCAATAATAATTGTGTAATAATATAGCTTTATATATAAATTGTTATTAATTAAATAAAAATATCTAAATAAATTGACTCATTTCTTTCGCGCGGTGCGTTTGAAACTTCTTCTAAACGGAAGGTTTTTTGTGATACCCAAGAACCTACTGCGGTGACAGTATGAATTATTTTCAAAGATAGTTGAGAAAACATATAGACCAAACACTGTTACTATTTTACGACATCTAAGTGTTAGAAATACCTTAATTTTGTAAATAGTGTCTCTCTGGAGTGCACACACGTACCATTTCCCACGTAAAAGGTCTGGCATTTTTTGGCAAATATATTCGAAAGTAATGTGATAAGGGATATGATTTTTGGTGTCATTAGAAGGGTGAGATGTTTTTCTTTAAAATGAAACCAAATTCAGATATTTCTAAGTAAAACGATATCTCGCTCCAACCACCTTAAACGGTGAGTTGAAATCAAATTAAAATTTTGTTAATACGATAGCTAAAACACAATCTCAAATTTGTTTGCTGAAATAATTAGTAGAATATGCTTATTTAGGGCATCAATTGACGAGGGATATGCACTAAGGTTCAGATTTGTTCTACTGAGCACTTGACTGAGTCATATAATTCGAGCATTTCGCTGTAATTTGTTGATTGCCACTAATTTTTTGAGAGGGACAATCTTTAAGTGAAAGAATGCAAAGGAGATTTTTTCACTCATTTAAAAAAAAGAGGAAAATATCAATTTCTTACAATATTTAATTTTGACGGGATAAAGCTTCGTACTGGACATTCTTCTATGCCACCCTGACAAGTTGCGTCCAAATTCACCGAAAGTTCAAGCAAATGTCACGAATGACTGTTTTTTCTGGCGAGTTTCAACTGCCCCTAGTTAATATACATACTTTGTGAGCACCAATTAGCACGTGTCATTGAAATTTTATGTAAACGAAAACGCTCGAAAGGTATTAGATAGCTGTTACTGTGATAAATTTTACTTTTCGGCATTTTTTAGACTGCCTATAACAGCTAATTTTATCAGGAGTAGAGATGTCAGTAAAATAGCACATTTTAACCTGAGTATGGATTCAAGATCACTCCAAGTTGCTATAAGCAACATATTGAAGAAAAAATAATGATAAATTAGACAGATCAATCTTTGGTGAGGATAGTGCAGCCATTTCAATTACAAGTAAACTGTATTTGACCAAAGAAGAACTCAGCAGTATTCCGCCAAGACATTTAAAAAGCGACCTATACACTAACCATAACATCAAAACCACCCGCACTAATAGTTCTTCATTTCTCATGAAAAACTGCAGTGTTCCTCTTCTTTTAAGGAAAAGTTCAGCAACATCCGCCCTGATATAACAGAATGAAAGTATTTTCGTTGGAAAAGAACATTTGATGATCTACCTTTTCTACATAAATTGGCATTTGGCATTGGCATCTCTTTTTCACGAATGTTCCATGTAACATGAGTGTATGAGAGAGATGATGAAGAGAGGTAGCGAGCAGTAGGAAGTTGATTCAACCTCCGCCTTTCACCATATTCAGCATTCTCCCTTTTCCTCCACGCGATGTGTGGAGGACTGTCGCTGACATGCACGCACACCATAGCACACTACGTGTCTCACACGAGCGTGCTTCTGGCGAACGCACACTCTTGCGCTGGAAATCGCAAAAAGGGGGCGGGTGGTGGTGCTTTTCGTTGCCTGCCTGCGGTTCGATGCCGGAGGGCGGGCGGGCGGGCGCGAGGGGCTGGGGAGTGGGGAGGAGTGACCGGGGAGGCTCCACGGAAGCGCACAGGAAGGGAGCCCGGGAGCGGCGACGAACACGCGCGCATGGAAGACCGACGCCACGATCCACTCGCCATCCGAACGTCCCAGGCCTTCGATCCCTCATTCCACAAAGCATTCGCAATCAATCACGCGCAGATCGGGCGCAAAATTAATGTGCGGCTATTCCTGGTCAGTTTTATTTTTCTCCGCTCCCATTTTCCAGGAACGTTTTACAAAAGGGAACGCCGAGAGAAGAGATAACCCGCGCTGGTATGAATGGGCCTCAGTTTCGCTCATAGATGAGCATTTTGATCTTTATTACCTGAAATATTTTCAGAATATTACTTGATGTATGATCACATGCATGCCAATGTGAGAGGAAAGCAAAGCAAAGTTCATTTTCCCATGGGGAAAATATTTGATAGCTCACTACACTTCCTGGTATTCTAAAAACCTGTCAAAATTGAATTATCCACAACTCAGTTTCCTGAGAAATCAGTTATTCCGCGCAGCAATTGGGAGACCAGAGTTTTGTTCATGAATGGGCATTTTGATATTTCCTTAACAATTTTCATATTATTGCTCGATGCATGATCATAGGCATGTAAATGTGTTAAGTCCATAAATTCTAGAGAAAAATCCTTGGTTGAACTCTTCCTGCCATTCGGAGAACCCGTCTAAGTTATATTTTCCTTTGCTTATTGTTATAAAACAGCATGATTTTATAGATGAAAAGTTTAAAAAATGCAAAAAAGTTGCCAAATTCTATTTTTTTCACAAATTAAATTGGTGCAAAAACTCCACTCATAATTAATTTCAAATGTTTCCAATGCATTTTTAAACCTCTATGAAGACATTTGTTTATAGATACATTTATAGATAACTAAATTTTAATTTGTTTTGAAGGTATGTTGCCAATGGCGCTATCGAGACGTCTTAAATAATATTAACCGGTATAATGACATGATGATTTAATTAAAAATAAAAAACTGAATAGCATAATGGTGACGACATATTCAAAACTGCATTTATTATAACCAAACATTAGTATGTCCGTATTACCGCAAGCGCAAAAAACGATTTAAAATATGTTCGCAACTTCACCAACCATGTTAAGAGCTGAGCTTTGGAGTACTATAAAATATATTTATAATATATTTTTAAGTAAACGACCCATTCCATAGTAAGTCCGACATCATCGACTCTATTCTGTCAACGTCAAATGGTAACTAATTTTTCTAACATTTTCAGATCCGAGGAGCGACCAAAGAAATAACGCCACGAATTGAGATATCCCACGGTGTTAAATAGTGGCCAGGGTATAACTCTTGGAGTATCAGTTTGATTTGCTCTACTATACGAATTTGAGATTTGGTTGTAACTTAGATGACCACGTGAAAAGTTCCTAAAGACGTGAAATAACGGCTACATTAGCGTGGTCCTCATTTTTTCAATGACTTGGGTGAACAGTAATTAGAATAAAAACAGACAGACAAGCTCCTCAAAGACCTACAAGGACCAAGAAGGACAAGGCCTACTCAAAAGCAGAACGAATAAGCCATAGTAGCAAATTTTGATGGTATTTAGTAAAAATACCTTAAATCATCACGACAGTAGTATTTTTGGAAACAAGGAAAGTACTCTACATGAAGAAAAGACTTTCTCTAGAATAATTTCAGGACCATGGTGACAAAAAGCCAAATATAATGTATTTAGGCCGAGTATTGCCGCCAGAAACATACTTATCTATTCACTCGTCCAGTACTGAAAGCAATGGCATGGAACTGAAAGCCCCAACATCCAAATTCCAGCCATCAGTGATGACATCGCATGTGGCTTCTCTTTTCCTTTTGCTACTTAGGCACATCAAGTAGCAGGTCCATATCATCAGATAAAGAATCAGCAATCTATCGACATTATAATCATCTATTTTATCTGCCAATAATACTCCACCCCGATACCCATTTATAGGTCTACCTAATCTTCCAAACTTGGCTTTTAATTCGTTTGGGGGTTTTGTCGATGCTTCAAATGATAGCGTCGAGATGATGAACGATTTAAAGAGCTCTCTGCTTGTTTTGTCCTGTAGCTGAAATCAATCGTATGATTGTGTGAACAGCCCTTCACTCATATTCAAACGATCTAGCGTTCTTCCCGAGTTACCCGTCAAATCCAATAATACACCCTCGCCTTCTTGTCTCTCGTGGAACTTTCCAAACTCGCGGTCCTCCGGATGTTCATCACCGAGAGAGCATTTCTCTGGGCAACAATAATAAAAATTTACGAACTCTTCAGTAACATTTTTGTATTCTTTTGACTGCTAGGCATTTGTAACTTTGTTACCTTGTTATTGCTGCCAAGTTACAGCACTAATGAAGTATATTTAGGTCTGTTTTCCAGTTACTATGGTCCTATAATTGGTAAAATAAGAATATTGAATTACTATTCAAAATTCGAAATCTTCCTCTGTAGAAATAAATCAAAATAAATTCACAAAATATACTAAGCAAAACACCTTGGAATAATGAAAGACCGTGCAAATAATTCACTCAGCGGTGAAATATCAGAACGGAGCCTTCTTTAGCCTGCTTTTGACTCCATATCTATCTTCATTTACTCCTATTATTGTTCTTCCAAAGCAGTATTGGGTCTTCCACTGAATTTATTGCTCATTAATCAGTAAAGATTACCTATACGTTATTAAAATAAATGCTTGAAGGTTTTATATCCGGTACATTTATAGCATAAGGCCTTTCTGATGAGCTTGTCATAGAAGTACCCTTTGAAAAATATGGAGATAATATCTACTTTTATCGCAATATTCCAAGAGAAATATTTGAGGAATTTAAGGACGGTATTCAAATCCACCCATGAATATAATAAATTCCATTGGAGAGGATATTTTAAGTAGCTCAACATTTTGAGAATTTGAGTGTGGGATAAAAAATCTGGATGGGATATATCAGAAAAAAATCGGTCTTATGGGTGTGCAAACGAAAGCTTCGTTACGGGTTAAAATCGTAATTCAACGAATATAAAAATAAAAGGAAACGTAACATTTAAACTGCAATATGAACGTGGTCATGTGATAGAGTAGTAATTTGCAATCAAGGACCACGTACTCACTGAACGTCAAAAAATTACTGTACATCCAACGCGCTTTGATGTTAAAAAGAAGATGCAGACTAAATCTAAAGCTACTCTTTTTCAATGAGTCAAGGCTCATTATGTCATTAGCTAATTCAATTAAAGATAGATCACTTAATGTAATTAATAGGCTATAAACCGACAAAAACAGACTGATGAAACCAGGCGAAGAAGTAAATTTATTTGCAACAGTGAAAAGCATTTATACAAGCAAAAAGTAAAAGAATTCGCATTGGTGTTATTTGACCTTATGCCTAATTTAAATATTTTCCATATTTCTTGAATATGTGCTAAAAGTTTAAATAAAAAGGTATTTCCTTCATGCGATGAACCAAGTTACAATTTACCTACAAGTGTAATCTATCTTTAAAAATTATCAACGAGGAATTTTCTTTCCTTTTACAACTTCAACCAATAATGGAATATATAATTACATGACAGAACACGTTCTTCAACTTTATTACCAAACATTAGCTGTTAAAATCATCGCATTTTACATATGACCATCTCTCATTAATATTATTATTTTAATAACTAGCATTAGCATATAATATAGCATATCATAGCATAACATAGCATATAATAGCATTAACATTGTTTGCAATGCAGCAAAAATTGATGCGATGCAGTGGGAACGTATACTCTGTAGACCCTGCTGACCTGCTCATATAGCAAGGACAACTCTAATTGAGCGTGTTCCTCCATGAATTGAGTTTGGTTAATGGAGCAATTATCACAAGTGCTACTTGGAAATTGGTTTAAATGATACTTGCGTGAGGGGTAGGACATGAACTTTATGAGAGATAAATCGCACAATTTGGGACCTAGGTGCTGGGAATACAATAGGTAGCAGCATAGGAATTGCGGGGAACTACTGTCAGAAAATATAATGGCAGGAGTGTTTATGGAAGATTAGGCACCACTTGGCCTTTCGTCCAATTGCCATTCTTCATAGCACTTTCTCCCCTACCCAAGGCTATATAGGATTACCATTCAACGGTTGACAGAGCAGAGAAACATAAACGACGAGGCAAGAATTATAGAAAAGAATTGTTTGGATGAAGTTCTCACAATTGCTGCTAGAACGACTGGAACACATACATAATCAAGAAAAGGCAATCAACAAGAAAAATTATTTTTAGTCCTAGAGATTGTCGCCACGAAAGGATGAAATGAACGACTGACGATATTCAGGATGAGGAATGATTCTCGATGGCAATAATCAGAATCTGCAATCTTCTACATTTACGTTTTCCACATTAAATGCAACACTATAACCATTTTACGATCGATATTGTCTTTCGCATCAATAATTTAGAATTGTTTAGGTGGCTTGTATGATTTGATCAGAGATATTTTCTTTTCCCGTGAATTAAACTTCCCACTCACCTACGGGAGCAATAAATTTCTCGCCTCAGTGTCTCTTGGCGTGCGCGGCATTGCTTCGGAATTTACGGCGCCTGGCTAAGATGCGCCCTCTGCCAGGGCAAACAACGATAAGTGATCCCGGCATCACGGCACTACAAAACTTCATACGCTCCGTGCTCCAGTTTCTCAAAATTAATTCCCCATCACCCCATCTAGATTCTCATTTGAGTTGTTTCCCAGTTAGCGATCCAACTGCACATTTCCTCCGTGCCGCACTTGCGACTGCATATTCGAGCGAAACACCCGCTTCGTTATGCACGGGAGTCACTCTTGTCGGCACATTATCGCTTCAAATGGGTGAGCCATTTCTCGAAAACCACTCCAAAGCTCATACTTGGCAAGCGTTTGTCATCATCCAAAATTTTCTCCGGTAGTGTACGTTTATCATTTCTACTGGTAACACATAGAGAGGAAGTTAACAAAAGACTTTTCTGTAGATTTGTATTAGAGTTATTGCCATAGAGTGATTCTCAATGAACTGAGAAATGAATTAAATATATCGTTTGGAGGGATAGAGTCGCATTAAATCCTACCCCAGAAGACACATTTAACGCTTTTTCTCTTTGCTTTTCTTTGTTCTTATTTACCTATGATATTTTCCTTTATCCATTAATATTCTACCTTATTTGAAAGTATTCCTCAAAATTCCACAAAATCCACGGTATAAAATCTGATTCCAAACCTGTTTCAGCTTACATAGTGTAGCAAAGCCGAAAAAGTAGTTCAAACCACATTTCAATGACCACATATATCTTACAGCTTAACATAATAGATCCCACCACACCAGTTAATTGCGTGCTTTTAATCTTCTTCCTCATTAGGAAAAGTGAACTCGAAAGTCAAAATGCACCCTGAGGATAAATTAATTATATATATATATTATATTAAATATATTAAGGAGGTAATTGCTCCAAGGAGACAATTGCTTCGATGTTTTCTGATAAGTGTTGAGTGATCTTTCAAAAATAGAATCAATGAGCTCCAAAGGAGTATGAAAAAGCAAGAGTGTAAATCTTGATATATCAAACACATAACCGAAACCGGTCGTGCATGAAGTCTTAAATTTAATATTTTAGATGTCGTAAATAAAAGTTAAAACACACATTATTGATAAATATTTGAAATAACGAGGTAGGAATTGTCATCCAATGCACAAACGTATATGACTTGACCGAATTTAAAAGTTCACCAACATTTTGTAACGGTTTTAAACATTGAAAATTCCAAAAAAAATCAGCATCCCCTCACTCCCATTCCATTATTTTCCCTCAGTCTCGTACCATGTCAGTCACGAAATGACCTTCCCTTTATCTCAGAATTTATCAATTCCCCTGTCCCAATTCCAACCCCCCTTTTCCCTTTCTATCTACAGCCCAAATGATATATAAGCGATGATAGTGGGTGTTTTGCTTGTCCTTGTACCTTGAAAATTACGCTATACAGGTTTAAGTCAATAGACTTAAGATCAAGTGTGGAGGCGTGCAACGTGTTTTTATCAACATAGCTTTACACTGAGAATTTAAAAGGGCTACACTTATCACATCAATATTGTTCCCACTGGTTTCTGCGAAGTTTTTATGAGATCTCTTGTATGATAATTATTCAACCATACAAATATTTGTCAAACGTGTAATTTTCAACAGGCGTTGTTTATTACTATTTCTTGAGTTGCAATATTCACTCTTCTTACATTTCTTTCAAATGATGTTTGACGGCATTTTAATCGAGATTTTACAATCAACTCTGTAATAATAAGTCCATTAGACGTCTTTTTTATAATAGTTTCATAAGGCGATTAGTTGATTTTTTATTTTTGAATTAATATTAAAAATTACTATTTTACAGAAATATTTATAGCAATATTTTTAAAGTTATATATACATATTAATATTGATTCATTATGCATTGTGATTGACAGAGCATATAATATATGTGCAAATATATATAAAATGATCCACTATTTGCGTTTCAGGACAATTCAGTAGGAGGAGAAGGCAAATTAGATTTAAACTTCAAAGAAATGGTGAAACTGCACGATCAACTGACTTTCGCCTTCTGAGTTAACATTCAAAACTGTGAGGAATTGGGTGGATAAATTCAAGAATAGCAATGGAAAAGGAAGAGTTTAATAATATGAGAAATGTGCAATGGAACGGTATGGACCTATAACTGAGGAAGAGACGTGCAATTTGATGTGTGGTGTGTTATGTTGATGGCATGGATGGATACGAAACGTGGAACTTGGGAAGAAGAGAGAAGAATAGAATCAATGCTTTTGAGTAGTGGGTGTGTCGGAGGCTAGACATAGAGAAAGGGGTGGATGGAGTAAAAAATTAGGAGGTGCCGAGAAGAGTTAGGGAGGAAAGAACACTACTGAACGCAATACAGAAGAGAATTGGAAACTGGATTGGACATATTTTAAGAGGGAAGGGAATTTTAAATACAGTAGTCGGGAGAACAGTGGAGGGGGAAGAGGGGAGAGGAAGAAGGAGGCTGAAAATGATGGATGAAGTGCAGATAAAAAGAATTTTCAAGGAAACCAAGTAAGAGACCCGCGACTACACGAATAGGAGACATCTTTGGTGTTTGGAACCTGCTAGGAGGCAGAATACCAGTTGATGATGATGAGGTCGTAAAAGTTAATTTTTTCGTAATTTAAAAACATACTGTGAAAAAAACGCAGTGCATCTTAGGAAAAAGAGGAGGATGATTGAAAATATATCAAAAGAGTCAAAAGAATCGAAAATAAAATCAGTCATTAACAGTCAATTTCCCTGCTCTACGACCAATACTTATAAGAGTTGATGTTCAGCGTTTATTTTGGCTTTCGTTTGTTAATATTTTCTTTATTTATTCTCTTGACAAGAAAGGAAGGCCACAGTGTATATGACATGAGGACAAAGGACAATAGAGTTTGAGACGGAAGGAATACATTTAAAGGGAGACGGTTCACTAGGTAGGCAGTCGAGGCGAAAACATTTCGGGAGTTGTTGGAACAGGAGAAGGGTATCCCGTCCGGTTGTACATACCCTGGCAATGAGGGGCGGAAAGGGGAGGGTGTCTCTAACGTCCGACCCGCATAAAGTGGGGATCTAAAAGCGAGGGCGACCACGGGCGACGCCGCACGTACTTAACTGGGAGGCCGCCTTAAGCCCACCCCCCGTGCATTAAAGGACAAAGCAAAGGAGAAGAGGAAGTCGGAGGGGGCCAAGCCCCCTTCTCCGCAGACTCGTAAAGATGCGCATTTCATTTCAAGGACAGCGGTGATATTGCAGCTCCACTCCCCGACACGGAGGGTAACGGAGTAGAATGCACTTCGGGATGGCGATTTTTTGCGGGCTACCGGATACCCTTATCCTCGGGTGGCATAATTAATTTCCTTTTTCACTGAGTCTCGTATGTCTACTGTCGGATTTGCCTCCCATCGAGATCCTGAAATTATCTGTGAGAGCGGAAGTATTGGTGTTGGGGAAACCAAATTCACCTCTCTTTTGCATTTCTGCAATTAAACCAATTCAAATGACAGCTCCGCATGTTCAACGCGAGGACCTATTTTATATTAAGCTACAGGACTATGACTCATTACTGAAACAGTTCCTCGGGTGCAAGTTCAGTATGTTGGTCTAAAAGGTTAAAAAATGTTTCAGGTCAACAACTCTTTTCAGAAGACCGGAGCAAGATTAATCATGAAAATCTACATTCCGAGTTATACTTGCTCTCTTAGTAAACTTGGATAAGTAAAATTATATTATTCCGCTAAACTGAATATTAGAAATGAATACCAACTTGTTGAGTTAGGAGAAGGAATCCACAAAACAAATGAATTTAAAGTCTATGAACTCTAATTACGATGATCTGAACCTATAAACCTCATTAGCGTAAATGCACTGATCATTGCAAAGTATGTGTTATAAATTGTGACGCCACCGATTACCTAAAGTGGTAATTAGCAGTAGTTTATGATTTCGATTAGAGGATAATACCTTAATAAGGACTAGTTCGACCAAATGGCAAGCATACGAGCTGAGGTACTTCTGTCTTATCATGATGCCGGTCTCACCACCGGGGAAATACAAATACGTCCAAGTATGTACTGATCGGTGCTACCGCGATGGTTTAGAGAAAGGGCGAAGAGTTTCGTTCCGTTATCATTAAATATGCCAAAACGGTTTCAAATGTCAGCAATAATAGCACAATAGCGATACGTAGTCATGTAATGACTTCACCTAAAATGCTAATTGGCTTCCCATGCAACGGCAGCCGTAGTGCTTCATCATTGTACATAATATAACTAAGTAACAATCCATTTCAGAGTCACTGACACAAAACAGCAGTAGCTCTTGATATGCTGTGTGTCAAAGACACTATTGGCATTAATTTCTAGCATACGTAGAAAGGGTGTTAGCTGGTGTACAACTGATTGAGTGCATTGTTATTCCTGCCAATGGTATTCATAATGACGTTTACTGATTAAAATAGTTTTACCTTTTTCTTTAATGAGAAAAAGTTAACATGATTTGTTCAGATAAAAGGTCATACAAAACAATAGAGTATTTATAACCTCTTGCTTTAGTACCAGTTTCTTCTTGGCAATGAATAAGATTTTCGAGAATGACTAGTTATCAATATGCATCATGGTACCGAACTTATGGAAAAGATAATACATAAATTTCCAGTCCGTCACAAGTCACGCTAAATCACTTGCAACGATTCTGTTTAAAATACTTCCTCGCCCAAGGAAGGTGTAACTGTAAATCATCGATGTCCTCGGAAGCAGCTGTTGCTTCATTCGAATAAAATATTCTCAAATATCTCTCGAAATGTTTGAATATGCAAACGTTCTATTCTCTATTCATTTTTATTCTAATTGGTTTAAGCGACGGATTGATTTTTCTCCATTCATGCAAGAATGTGGAACATAGCCGGATACTTTTCTAGAATTTCAAAATAGAAATTAAAATTCCCATTGCATTGTAATACAAACCATTGCATATGCCTGTTCATGACCGAATAAAATGACCCATCGATTGGAAGTATTAAAAGTCAGCAATCAATGAGCAAGACAATTTACTGAAGCGAATCTAGTTTTTTCCTCGCAGGGATTCAATTTTCCCGCAGGGCTTCAATTTTCCCGCAGGGCTTCAATCTTTTGCTATATTTCTTTTATTCAGGGAAGATTATCTCCCTTTTGCTTCAAAAACAATACGGGGGCCATATTGCGCCACAGCGGGAGCCAATTGCTTTACGAATTTCAAATTCTATCAAAGTAAAAAAAAATACAAAAATCTTAGATTAAAAGTATAGGCAATTTAAGAGTGAAACTTAGTGACTTTGCCGGGAAAGGAACGGCGTGATTGGTATGTAAAAGTACAGTCTAACAAGAAAGATGGTTGCCTTAAAAAATATGTTCCTCATTTAATTAATTTTATAGTTAATTTACAAGATGAGCAGTATTTTAGCAATTTTTAATACTATACATCGAAACATCTCTTTATAGGTGAAAAATCCTACCAAAAGAAAATTTTAAATTAAGTGAAACACACTATAGATCATCGATCGTATTTATCAAATAATATATCAATCGATTGATTTAAGGCCTCGAAATTGGTACGCAGTATTTGGCTACATCTTTCAAGCCCTCGCTTGTTTCCGGAGCCGTTATAAGCCAAGATAAGCCGATTTAAGATGTTGTAAATGATCCATTCATTCACTCTGTAACCTACAGTTCGAAGGTACGTTTTGCTGCAATTCAGAGAAAATCCTACTGAGTTCATCACGCGCAGGGGCCTATCTATCTCAAGTAATATGAAGTGGAAACCACATAAGGATGGAGGTGGGATTTGATGGATAAATACAGGATCCTGTTCCAGAAATTGTAACCATCGTATAAGGACTGTCCAATAACCTATAATTATAAGGTAGAATACTCAGTGAAGCCAAGCATACGTTATAAGGAGGAGAGAAAAATGGACGAGAGAACAACAACACTATTCAGCACATTCCCATAAGGCAGATAGCGTCTCGCCGTATGCACTATACATACCTAAGTACGATGACTTGTGTCATATCTAAGAAAGAAGTTGATTGTGCCAATCAGAAACCCGACCGTGAATTTTATGTGAAAAATTTACGTTTGTAGGTGATAAAAAATTAAATAACGTTAAGAGGCATTCGAGGTGCTTGTGTGGTCTTGAGCTGGCTGAAGAAATGTATCTTTACTGACAGATTTGCGAGAAAATGGGCATAAATGTACCATTTCGTAATATGTAAAAGTGAAAGTAAAATAACTGTACAGGGATACTACCTTTTTGGCCACCTTGGCAATGAAATCTTAACATGTAGCCTTACACTTAACGTACCTATACCTATTCCAAAATAAACCGATCAGATATGTAAAAATATTTTCCTTCACGCGAAACAATAAATGTCATATGATTGTAATGGTGACCATGAGATATCAATGTATCATTCGGAACAAAATACAAGTCCTATTATATGATTATCTCATACATTTCGAGTTCCGCTACGTTAGCTCAAGTCACAACGGTGCTTTCCTACGGTGTAAATGCTTAAATACGATGCTTTTATCATTTTTATCACTTATGCATGGAGACTTCCTCCATATAAACAGATATACTGAAGTAAAATGTGGTCCAAATTTTTTTTCGACTTTTT
This sequence comes from Ceriagrion tenellum, assembly GCA_963169105.1. Lineage (NCBI taxonomy): Eukaryota > Metazoa > Arthropoda > Insecta > Odonata > Coenagrionidae > Ceriagrion > Ceriagrion tenellum. The sequence continues at coordinate 25,268,754 of OY720642.1, read as the reverse complement.
GATAAAGTTATTAAATGAAATGTGCAGTCAATGACTGACGATTGCCGCTCCAAACACCTTCAAGCGGTGAGCGCCGGGGCGGAATGCGAATTTCGATATTCGCGATTAACCAGTTTCTGCAAGGAAATATTCGTAGGATAGATGGCCGATCAGCACTTTATTTTAAAGACATTCTATCTTTTCTATATTTCCTCTTGTTTCATTTGACCTCATTGGCACCCCAGGTTCGCTGTGCGAACTCCGCAGAAAATTTTGTCCGAGGCGAAATTATTTGTTTTTCCCACGACCTACACTCGCGCATCTACTTCTACAAAATACCGCGCATGCCACCACTAAGGTGTGCGGCAAGATTCCACACCAGGCATGATGCACTCATCCCAGTTTAAATAAAAATCGCGCACGTTCCCCCGGATGCCAGGCGCAAGCCAAAAGCAGTCAGGACAACGGTACGCAGTCAGACCGGATCACACATGCATGGCACCAACTCACTGTAAGCGATACACCTAATGAGATGATGCCACGTTATTTCAAGCATGTTTTCGGTCACAAAGTTTCTTTTTAAATGTTGGATTACAATACTCTGCTGATGTATAATACACTTGTGATATACTCGTGATATCCTCGTGATATTCTCGTGAAACAACTGACTGATGATATATCCATGAAAAAATATAGCCGAAAAATCCAATGTAACTCTTTGGTAAAATATGCCTTAGCTTTCTTTATTGTATTTGATGCATAACTATTTGTGAAAAGCGAAACTATTTGTGAGACAACGGCTGAGTGCTGGTGAATTTTTGAAATGTACGCGATGAATAGTAAGGAAATTCGAAACTATTTATGCAATAAGTCCAGAGCGCTTGCGGAATTTAGGGTCTGTATTCATAATGGATTTCATCACAATAGACCTTGTCTCTTTCAATTGGGCGACACTAACGTTTAAAAATGCTTCTTTCATCTAATCATTGCCTTTATTTTTTGCGAGATTAACTCCCTCGTTTCTTTAAGTACAGGATAATCATAGGAAACTCATGTTAGATACTTGGATAAATTTGCTAAACCGAAAGCCCGTATGAATGAGGCACACACTTGAAATTGATTTACGGAAATTGCAATGTCCTCCGGGCGTGTTCCTTTAATTCAACCCACGCGTCTCAGACTCAGCACGGTCTGCTCAGATGGAGCGCGAAAATGTGCAACTAGCGGCAGCACCGCTGCCCGCGCTTCGGGATAAAAGTGCCCATAGCTTAAAAAATGGCACTTAAAAGCATAACTCTTGTTTCTTCCTTTAGAGAAAGGTTTTCACTAGCCCTAGTATATGGTCTCATCACAAGATAATGTAAGATTTTTTTAAACGCCTAATTGATGCCGGTAAAGTGGGTGGCGAAGCACCAATTAAGAATATCTGGCCGTTGTCACTTAAAAACGACAAGAAAAGACTATTTGGCAGAGAAAAAATATAGTAGAGATTTCAAATTGAGTGGATAATGTGATTTTATGCTAGAAAAATACCTTTTTAAAGTTATATTTGGCTTTCTATTCGAGCGCGAGAAAATGATTTTTAAGTGGTGGCGCTGATGTCCGTCTGTACTTGTCAGACATGGGTCATCATAGGATGAAATTTTATTTGGTTTATATTGAATTGATCATTTATCTTTATAATGAAAACATCTACGACACAAATTCAACATTTTGAAAAAATCGATTTTAGACCGCTAAAGTGGGTTCCCAGACCACTGGGCGAGGTTTTTAACACGTCCTTCTCTGGGTTTCCCTTACCTTAAAGCCTAGTTCTCTTACCATGTCCTTCTCGACCGTCGGGGACGGAAACCCTTAGCATAAGTAGGGTACTCGGACACACCCGCTCCTCAATTACTCTCGCCCCCAAATTACATTTCCTCCATTCCGTCCCACCGCCCTTCTCACACTCACCTATGTGCAATCTAATACTCGCTCTTTCGAAAACCTCTGGATCCCCATACCTCTCCACCCACTGTCCCATTCAACCACGCAACCATTCCGTCCAACAACCAAGCGTGCTACCACTGCCACTCACTTGTCGGAACGACCTAGAGAAGGGTTACAGTAAAGTAGGGATTGAGAGGAATAAAAGGGGAGAGAGTGTGAACTTGGGGAAGGTTTTAGCCCTTTCTATATATATGTACATATGCCGAAGTGGATGAGACGAAGGGCCAACGCTCTCACTTTACCCTTTCTTCCTTCTCACCAAGTTACTGCTCCACCCCGCCCTCGGCCGTGTGGTGCTCGTCCGACGTTCCCTGCCCTCCAGGGCGTCCCACGCCAGCGATGCTTTCATTCGCGCCGAGAAGTGAAGTCGGTTCGCCCCTTTCCACCCTTTTCTCCCCTCGCTTTGGGCTTGCGGAATTTTTTCCCTCCATTTTCCCGTCCCCACCAAGCACACACGAAATTCCCAAAATGGCTCGGGCCTCCCTCCGAGCTCCCATTTGATTTTCACCCCCCTCACTCTTGCTCACGCTTTATTTTTCCATCCTCTTAGTCTCCTCTTTCACTTCTCGAGTCCTCTCTTTTTCCTTCTTCTTCTTCGAAGGTATTCTCCACCTTTCTTTCCTCACGGCTTCGAAAGCAGCTTGCCTCTCCTTAAAAATAAAAACTTCCCCTCTCGACCCACCGAACCAACTCTCCACGCCACCCCCAAACACTATACCCACCCTTCCTCATTGTTCTGATATCGAAGGGTCCGTTCCCTTCTACTACTACTTCTTCTTCTTTCCGAGTACCTCCGCGCCAACTCCCCACAGCCTTTCCTTTCTCAACAACGCACCCATTCAACCGTTCTCCACTTTCCCCTTTGCCGACTACTCGCTCTAGTCATCGTCACCTCCTCAACTCCACGCCCAAGTTTCTACCCTCAAACGCTCTGCTCTCCACGGCAAGTAGCACTCCCAATCTCCCCTCTTTCCCAACCACGGTTTAAACATGCCTTTCCCCGGACGTCATAGCCCTCGCAAAAGTTCCTGGTAGTGATCTGCGTGGAAAGTAAGGGAGGCAGAAGTGGAGGAAGGTAACATCTACATCTAATTATTACCCTGCAAGCCACCACAATGGTTTTTGGTGGGGGGGGTGACTTATCGCCAACATGAAGTACAGTGAAGACATTTTCTTTCACCAACAAGCACCACACTATCGGTATACTACAAAAGCTGAAGAAACTACTAAAGAATCCATAATGTAACTATAAAAACGTGAAAAAAAGTCATGCAGTGAAAAATTAAAACGTGGTGTTAGCACTACTCGGCACATTTAAAAACGTGAATTAAGGTGCATATCGCAGCCATTATGGTCTCTTATTGATCGCGGAAAAAACAAAATTTTAAACTTTTTTTGTTCCACTATCTATTTCCCTTATTTTATCCTCGTAATCTGTTCTACCGCAGTATTTTGTGGTTCGTCGGATAGTGAAAACTTTGTGGATATTTAAAAGATTGAGTCTCAACGTAAAATATTGAGGTGAGTGAGAAGATGGAGGGGAAAAGATGGAGGCAACAAGAGGGAGAAATAAACTACATACTTTGTAAAAAAAAATGCACGAGGCACACACATTAACCAAACAGGTGGTTGAAATCACCCATCACTATGACCTTAGAACGCGTCCAAGAGGATAGTGCAGTTGAAAGTACGATATGCAGACTTCCAATGACCTTAGGGGATGGGAATCACGTAACTAACAAATCCATGATGAGAGCCATCGTTTAAATCATAGGACCATGAAAATTGTTTACTTTTCATTTTATTAAAAGCCAAAATTAGTAGTATAGTAAATTTAGAGAATGCCGAGACTAGCCACAGTATAACTGTACGAAGTATCTCGTAAGAGTACACAAGTGCGAAATTCTGCAGAGGAAAATAAATTTGCCTTTAGCGGAATCTGGGCTCGTTCTGGATTTGAGTGATCCGGATTCGAGTTTTGCTCAAGCAGAATAATATTTCCTTTAAAAAATTCCGCCCAGATCAGTATATGAAAACGTCGCTATTATCTAGGATAGACTCTAAGAGGGGCGATATGTTGATGCCTCTTTGAGAGACAAGTCCAAACAGGACAGCACGGTGATAGTGCTGAATTGCACTTTTCTGAAAGCACATGAGTATGGATATCTGATTCTCTACAATGAACAACCTTCTTTCCCCATTTCGCAGATCTTCGAAATTCTAGTAACCCATGTCCCGATACAGTTCACTGCGCAGCGCCAGTAACTTTTTCAAGAGCTCTAACCTCCCTACCCAATGTTCACTGCTCATTTGAGCGCCAATTCCAAATCGTCTTCGCCTCCCAGAGTTTACCTTCCCTCCGTAAATGGCTCGAGATGGCCTGTGGGAAGAAATGAGAGTGAAGGTCGAAACCATTTAAGTTCCGAACGGAACGAAATCACAAATGGATTACCCTGGTACAACATTTATGAGGAACGCTTGGGCGAACGTGGGGTGGATTCCGGGATCCGAATGAGGGGTCCACCAATTCTAACGAGATCATGAATTTTTCTCATTCGAGCCCCCGAGAGCAAATAATGAAATCCTTAAAAAAATCTTCTCAGTGCCATTGAGAAAACAAATTGATTGCATTAATGTTGTAAGTTTTGTAAACACTCGAGACATAAATTAGATATGAATGAAAGGGATCGCTACAATTCGAGATTTACACATCATATTTATTTGTACAGCGTAAGTCATCGGGATTATCAGGAACGAAATCAGGAGATTGATTTAGATGCCAGTTACAAGACTGATTACGTGAAGTGCTTACCTTAAGAAGCTGCATAATAGACAGTTTTTAAAGTTATTTCAAACACATTTCCAATTATATTTCCTCCAAGAAGAGCGAAGGCTACATTTTTCGATATGGTTTTTACGTGGCGAATATGAAAATTATGCTAGGAAAGTTTAAAACTTGGACATATAAAATTTTTCTTCGTGTCAACACTTTTTTGTGATTAATAGTCTGCATACAAAGACTTAATTTAGGGCATTAATGAAATCAGGTAATTACTTTACCTTCGTTTGCAGTAAAACTCCTCACCGCTTGATGATTTCAATATCATATTTTTTGTAAACCATCAGATAGATGTAACTAATTCTAACATCCGAATGCCGAAGAATGGCAATTTGAGAAGCACAGCCAACAGCGTTGCCAATAGTTTTAACAGACTTCGCTGCATGCATTTCCTTTAAGCTGATTTGGGTTTTTCGTGCTGCCTCAGGGATAATTTTGCATGTGACTTTCAATGACACCATTGTATAGACACATTTTACACCATTGGATCCAAAACGTCGTTTCATGTATTTTGTACGAGAGTAAAGTAACAAGTGATAAAGAAGGAGCCGATTGGTAAAAATAGTTTCGAGTTATCGGGTATGTTGGCTGCGGAACTTTGTGGTGATAGTATGCGCGAAGTCAAGTAGGTGAACCCCTTAGTGCGAGGGATCAGCAAAGAAGCGAAGTGGAGACGGCAAGCACCTAGAAGGAAACGATGCCAGTGTAAGCGAATTTCACTTGAGAGGGCGCGAAAGTGTCAGCAGCGCGTTTCACAATATTTACGATCCAAACAAAGCTTGATCGAAATTCAGAGATATTTTCAATCCTTAGGCAAAAGGCTACAAGGGCTAGAAAGAATCATGGGATAACAATTTTAAAATTGACAACGAAAGTTTTCAGCCCAAGAAATTAGTCAGCTTGCAGTTAGTTGGCCAGCTTGATTGCATAGTAACAAATACACCAGTGTGATCCAGCTATAGAAGTTCTGGGGAAAAATACTCCGTTATCACTCCAATAACCGCAAGTACTACCTTTCTCCTCAAGCGAAGCAAGTATTTCGGCGATGGATTCCTTCATTGTCTAGGGCATATAGCGTAACTTCCACCATCTTACGCTACTAATCTTACTTTGCCTTTGACTGAAGAGCACGTAGTTTAATATGCTTCCGCTAATTCAAAGAAGATTTTATGGATTAACTGAAATGATAGCTTATATATCTAGTGTTTGTAAAAAAACGGATTAATGATGAAGTAATCTTACATGATAGATATTACTGCAAATACAGCAAGGGATTGAAATGGTGCCTGGCAAATATAAATACAAAGATCAAGATAACCTTACAGTTACTTATGCCAGGTGGGGTGACGTCACTTAGAGTGTGAACTTTTACACCGACAATATGCTTGCCAAAAGCGTATATATGTATTTTTCGTGATATTTTTATGTCAAAATGTTTTATACCATGATGCATTTCTCCAAATATGGCACTCAGTTATATTCTGTGAATGCATCGGGGTAGTCATTAAAATCATCATTCTTTATTTACGAAGCACTTTCATAAATTGCCCTTACATCTTATACACAAGCCATGGGCCGACAAATAACTACTTCACTACCTCTGTGGAGGGGATAATTTCGCAGTAAAACAAAAGTTTGGTTACAGTTAAAAATCCTGTTCTGTTATCACTCCATTAACCTGAATGCCTTTTCAAAGAGTATTCTGAATCTAGCTTCAGGCAAGGAAAAATGAAGGACGGTTTACAGAATTGCAGTGTATTAAGTGATCCGAAACCAAATAACATTAGCACTTTCCATGAGTCCATGCAAACCTTATTACATACGATCTTCCCCAACCGTAAATCTTGAGCCAGTATCACAGGGGAACGTAAGTAAATTCCTTATGCAGATTATACAATAAAACGCCATTTATCGTAGGATGATAAAGATTGATTCAATATATGATTTGAGGCACAGCGCCAAATATATTTGACGGAATACCAAGTTTTATGCACTGTTGAACCTAGATTCTTTCCATCTCATCAAATTTAAATTACGGAAATTACTATTTCATTCAAAATTTCTATGAAAATTAATAATGCCAAATTGTGAGAGAAATTTGGTACTTAAATAATAAATCCCAGGGACGATGGCTGGTATTTCACTTCGAATATGTTTTCGCAAAAGGTTTTCTTCAAGAATTTTTCGAAATGAAAGAGTATTAAATGAAATAATATTTGCAAAAGCACGTATTAAAATAGTTTTACATTACTGTATGTTAACTAATTTCTATGAAATGATTTGAGAAAGAAAATAAAAAAGTAATTATGTTTATAATCCCAAAAACTTTCATTGCCACAGACATCTCTCGATCTACAAATTCTAGTGCACTGTTAAGTGGCCAGTGCACCAGAATTTAATCATAAAGAGATAACATGGATGTTCAAACTCTAATCATATGAAATTAGTTTGATTTGACGTATTCTTGTCCATAAAAAGACATGTGTGGGACTTTGCATACGTGTTCCATTACAAGAGTGATAGCTTAAGATAAAGGAGAAAAATGCACTAACTAAGTTTCTTATTTTTGGAATTACAAGCATATTAGAGCCAGTAGCTTTATACTATATGAGATGTACTTCGTAATTCTTTCATCACATAAGTAGATATTTAGAAATAAACGCGAATATTACACTTCATATTTTAAATATAGACGGATGCATGCATGCATGAAGGTGTCATCCACAGTCAAATATTTAAAAAAATATTTGACTATAATTTTCAGTTAAAATACGCAGGCAAACATCACTAATTAATGTAATAATGTAATAAATAATTCTCGTCTAGTTTCATTTACTGCATGAATGGTAAATTCCACCACATAACCAGATGTTCTCAAATGAGTGTAGTCGAAGAATCTTTTTTTTACTCACTTATGTTAGAGGTAGAGGCAGGCCGAGAAAGTTGTGGTTGAGGAAATTTTGAGGAGGAGGAATATTAGGAGTCTTAAAAACAGGAGGGCATGTATAAAGCAGTGTATGAGGGTAAATGATGCAAAAGAGGTTTGCAAGGAAGGATAGGTCAGTATGGAGGAAATTATTGAAGCAGAGTTAGGTGCACAAATATGTGTTTGTGAGTGAAACTCTGTGACTCTGCCTACCCCGGAAGGGAACGGCGTGATTGGTATGTATGTACGTATGAAAAACTATTATAAAGAAAAATTGCATTGCCAGCCACATTACGTGCGTACCTATTGCATACAACTCTGAGAATTTACCTACTCCGAGGGAGAGGAAACAAAATAGATCATGTAACGCCGAAGAAAGTGATTTTTACGTCAAAACGCTCCCATGGTTATTTTTCAAAATTTAGTTTCCACCTCGCATTAAGTATCCTTTGCCTCTCCTTCTATACCCCACGGAGCACTCATGAAGTCCTTCGGCCTGCTTCCGACCCCTAAGAACAATGACGGCGATGGAATGAAGACACAGAGCATGAGCAGTCCGGGGGTCATGGACTGACAAAGGTGAAGAACCTAAAGCAGGGGACAGAGCCTTGTAAAAAAGAGAACACCATTTTCAAGCCGGAAGGAATCCGTTCGTACTTCTTTTCTCCTCTTTCCCGCTACTCTCCGATCAGATACGATAGTTCGGGGGGTTCAAGTTCGGCGGGACGGTTCATTAACCTCCGAGAACATATTGAATGCTAACAAAAAGAAGCTACAGCGAAGGCAGAAGGGACCACTCCCTCGTGTCAAATAGTGTGTGTCAGTTCGAACGTGGTGCGTTCGGGAAGGTTGAAAAGTTACGCATCCGCACGTAGGGTTTAACTCGTACGACTTCCGATTCTCGGTCCAAGTCAAGTCGCTCGGAGCAAGCAGTAATTTTCTACCTTTTCACGCTCCCAACTTGTACCTCAGCCATTTTTCTTTGGCCAACTTTACTTGAAACTTTTAATTAGAGGTTGAACTGCCTAAGCTCTCCTTTTTCTGCCACATTAGGGCCGAATTCATGCTTAGAATACGCAAAAACAAGTTTCTTTCAAGTTGAAAGCTCTCACCAAGGAAGAGTCTTGCGTATCTGAATAGAAGATCTACAAATGTTAGTTAGACAAACGTTTCTACAGGCTTACGAAACTAACTTAAAACTTAATCTCCTACAAATTTAGAGCAGCAGCTAGCCTAAAATTAATTTCATGACTAATATTTAATCACTCTAATTAAAAACTGCCGTACGTTAATAAAAAAAATTAATGAAAGGTAATTTTACGTAGCGACGGATATTTTCTCTTCACTAATAACAAAAATATGCAAGTTCTAATGTAATAACGAATATAACCCACAGAAATGTCATATCCTCTCAAGAAAAGCCATTAAAATCCGATTAATGCGCTATTTTTCATGAAATACTTTCCCACTTCCAGCAAAAAGGGTAGTAATAACTAGGAAACCTGAAAAAAAGAAAAATATGAAACCACTGCAGCATATTTGAAGAACTGACGAAAAGTAATCCATTTTCGCAAATTTGAATAGAATGTTTAGCTTGAAACGCAATAATTTCCTTTATAATTACAACGTAGAAAATTATAAATAAACTGGCAAGAACTCCTTTACTTTATATACTCTAGAAAAAAGGGCAATTAATATCAGCAGTAGGAGAATTTTAAAGTTCAAATAGTTTCATTTCTTAAAAAAAAATTTATGATGAATTAAAAATATTACTTTCGATTAAATAAGACATTGTAATAAGGCATGTGCTCATCCAATTGTGTAAATATAGACGCAAAATATATTTACCAACTTTGAATGCACTTATTTCAACCTCCAGTGGTCCAAATTTCCATGTTGGGCTGGTTAAAGAATTACGACAGGTAATCACAATAGTATCCATCTTAAATATTTCAAAATTAGATTAGTGATTTCTGGATTATAAAAGACATAAAAAGGAAAAATATGCAAATAAAATACACTGCCACTAATAAGCCTTATTCTTTTCGTTTTACTACGTAGTAACTAAATAATTCGATTAGCTTATATCACTGAGTTGCACATGGACGGTATAAAATTTCACATTCCTCGTAAACTGCATTTCTCGCCAGCGTGGAATATCGATCACACTAAACAATACTACTTCGCATTGCAGCATTAGGGCCTTTTCCAATGACCCCACGGAGTTTATTACCGTCTCAAAATGCACACTGCGTTTGGAGTATTTCACTTCGTGGATAATCTTTCACAGGGATATCGTTCCCGACTTTGAGCCTCCAGTGGTAACCTAAGACTATTTACTAGAAGACGGAACTTCCGAGCCCGGATGGTAATGGATGGATAGTGCGAGCAGTCGAGCAATATTGGGCTAAGTTGTAGACAGAGCTTAGCGAACTTTCTTCAGCACCAGGAAATGTGAAGCTTGTATGGCATGCTAACCATTATTAGCCTCCTCTGAAACATTTAGCTAGGTATTTTCTAAATTCGAACACACAGGCATAGATGCAGTCTGATTTAGGATATGTTTATTGATTTCGGAAAAACCTTCATAGGGTAAGGATGAAACAATATATATACTATTAATTTCAGAGCTATTCACGGATTCAAATATCCTGATACTCTTACTTATCATTTGAAACGAGACTTGACGACTTAGCATATAAGAAAATCACATTAACCCATGAATGTAGTGTGTAAGCTATATGAATATTTTCAGATCAATTTACCAAAAATAGGACCACATTTTAGAAGACCACTTCTCTACAGAAGAGTTAATAAAAATTTTTACGATAATATATTCTTTCCTGGTGAAAGAGAGAAATGGTGAGTTTGGAATGAGATATTTCCTTCGATGCGGTTTCCAGGGATTGTGAGAGTTAAGAGGGCACGAAAGACCTTTCCTGGCAAAACCGAAAGACACGACAGCAGCGCCGATTGCGGTGATAAAAGGCTGCGGAGTGGGTTACGTGATGCATCGGGGAGTTAAAGCCGAGTGTTTAAAGGAAGAGTGGCCGGAAACCCATACAGACGGGACATAGGTAAGAATAACCGAGCATCGGAAACTTTCCACCGTGCCTTCTCGACTTTTATTCCTCCCATTTCCTCGATGTCTTCCCGAATGCAGTCTCTGCTTCTTCCCACCTTAAGCCCCCCACTTCCCCACCCCCGCCCAACCAAGAGCGAGAAAGAGAGAGAAAAGGTAACGCTTCCTATCCGTCCTCTCAATTCCTGCAAACCTAACCGTTCACATCCTTCCGCGGTTTTTGTACAGCTTCCCGACATTCCGCCATTCTCACCGTTTCACTTCCTTTTCTCGTGGTTTATGGAAGGGGGGGGGGTGAAAGAGAAGAAGGGAAAATTTTCTCCCCCGAAATCCTCCCCACTTCCCCACCCTCTCTTCTCGACACCCTGTCCCTCCCACCCATCCATTACGCGCTCCTTCTCTCAATTCATATATTTTTCCCGGAGGAAAAAAGGAGAAAAAAAGTCTTCGACTTCCCACCAAGAAAAAAAATATCACACTTTTTTTTAACGCAACAGCTTGGGGACTCCCAAGTCTTCCTCCCCGTCTCAACTTTTGCAACCCGAGCTGAAGTTATCTTTTTTTATTATTATCAGATTTCCACACAACTCCGCCTTTTTACTTTCTCCCTTTCCCTCTCTTCACTTTTTCACAACTTTTATCCAAATCTCGTTCACCAATCTCTTTCTTTCGCCCTCATCTTCTTCTTTTCCCCTTCGTCGTGAAGTTCATCTCCAATCCGTTTTCGCTCCCTTTGCTCCCTCTCCCTTCGATGACTTATATCACTCGCGTCTTTTTTTCTCGCCCACCCATTCCTCCATCTCAATTCCTAACGTACGGGCTGATTTCGGAAGTCGTCATAACATATTTCAATCATGTCCCATTCGAGAAGAAAATTATGAAATATTTTCATCTCCTCCTCCATAAATTGAATATTATTCTCGCACGTTTTGGCCTCAACACGAATGAAAAAGCTTCATTGAAAGTTTTCGAGAAGAGACGGTTTCTTGTACGGCTCTTCTTATCACTTCTTCCTTCGATGTTTGCGGAAAATTTGAATTTGATCGTCCCAGCGGAAGTATTTACTTTCCGTTCATTTCGAATCAATTTTACCTCGCCGGCCAAAACTGAATTATTTATTTCAATTTTTGGCTCTTTGATAAGTTTTTAAAAATTACTATCCACTCCGCTTTCGGTTAACATTATTAATCGCAATTTCTTTCCTTTGGAAAATTTCAACTCTGACAAGTAATGAATACTCATCCACTGTAAGGAAACAAATAATCATTACTAAAGTATCAATTCCATCAACTTTTAGGTAGTATAAATTAAACTTTCTATGAACTTAAAACGCTTCTATTTTATTAGAAAACAAATCATCACATAGATCCATTAATCAATATCTACGATTAAATAATTCATGTAATTTAAGGAAATAAGCGTGAGTTCTGAACGCTGCTATTTACGATTCTCTACTTCCATCCTAATTCTAATTACCTTTGCTCCCTCAACATCTCACCTCGCATTCTAGTAAATGAGTAATAATTTGTTTACATCCGTTGTACATTCATATTAACGCGAGGTATATTCGTTATTCAGATTTAATGTACGAGAGGAGGTCACTAAACGTAATGGATCGAGTTCTTTAGGAATACAACATGAAAATAAGTAGTAATACGAAGACAAAAATCCTAGTATGCGGAAGAGAGAAACTGAATGTAGAAGTCACCCTGAGATGAGAGAAGTTAGAGCGAGTGGATTCCTTCACACATCTCGTAAGCACCATCACATGGGACGGAAGAAGTACAACGGATATCAAGCGGAGAATAGCCCAAGCTAAGAAGGCATTCATGGGAAAAGAACAACTGCTGTGCTCAAAGAACATAGGACGACAAACCAGGAAACAGTATGTGAAAACATTCGTGAGGAGCGTAACACTCTACGGATCGGAAGCATGGACCATTGGAAAAGCCGGCCAGAAAGGTATGGAAGCCTTCGAAACCTGGTGCTGGAGAATGGTGCTAAAGATAAAATGGACGGACAAAACTAGAAATGTTGAAGTGTACAGAAGAGTATAAGAGGAAATGACCATGTGGAACACCATAGAGAAAAAAGAGAGCTAGATGAATTGGACACACCCTGAGACACAATGGATTTTTTGTGAAGAACACAATTGAAGGCAAAATTGAGCGTTAACTCCCCTGAGGAAGACCAAGGAAAAACTTCATGGACCAATGCAGAGGACCGTACATAGGAAGAGATAACAGGTGGTGAAGGAACTAGCGTCAAATAGGCAAAGGTGGAGGACTGCAGTCGACCAATCCTAGGATTGAAAGACCAATGATGATGATGATGAACGAGAGGACGGATGGTATTCATATTTATTTTATTTCTTTACTGGGTATCTAAAACACTGAGTTAACATGAGCTTTAATTAAGCATTTTCATCACATGCTTCAAAATACTAGGGTCCGGTCTTGCTTTAAGTATTTAGCAAGGTCTTTCACAGACATTATAAGTCACATGTCCACATGAAAATTTTTAATTCTTTCAAAAATACGTCTACTGCCTTCAGAATGATTATATCGCGGCTGTGGTTCCTGCAAATGCGCCATCAAATGCGTGTGATGATTGCGGGCTCAATGCCGCTCGTATTAGTGGAAACCAAGCGACGCGGACGCATTTCCGGGAGAAAAAGTGTCCACAAAGGGGACAACGGGGGTTGATGCGTCGGTTGTGGGTGGAATAGGAGGCAGGAGCGGCATTCAGCGTGGCGTGGTTCGCTCGCTCGCCGTCAAACAGGAATTCATAAAACGAAACCCTTGTTTCACGGGCGCATTTTCAGCGGGCCGCGACTCTTTAGAGATCGCATGCATATGTTTTTTGCTTGCCAGTCCCCTTTTTGCGACATCGCATTCCCTTTAACTGCCCCTGCGACTTTCCCTTTGTCTGTTTGTACACCGAGTGCAAATCCTTATCACGCCGTTTCATGCTCCGCTTCTGTTTGAATTCGCACACCCTGTTCTTCCTCGCTTACCTCGCCCAACTCTTACCACTTTTAAGCAAGCACTCTTTCCCGCCATCTCTCCCTCTCTCCGTTCTTTTCTCTGCCCCAACCCTACGCTCGCGTCCTTCGGCCTTTATCTTGCCTCGCCCTGCTCTCTCTAATCCCTAAAAACCTACCTTTTCCCATCCGCAGTCTTTTCCATGTCGTGGTTTCACCAAGAAGCACAAATTTACGAGCCATACAGAGGGTCTACGTTATTACTTCTTCGGGTGACTTCCTTGTCAATACTGCGGAAGGGGATATCCGATTATCATTTATTTTGTCTTGAAATTTTCGCCTTCGAAACCAATGGTGTGGGCTTCGTAAAACGAGGAAAGTAGTTTGCATGCTAGCAGCCATATCTCGTTTTTCCTTTTGAAGCAAAAACATCTGTTTTTTCCCGTCAAATGTTAAATTTAATGTACCATTGTTAAATCTAACAGCAGTATAAGAATGTAAATGGTTCATCATTTTCATGAACTTTGGAATACTCATGAGAATATCAATAGAAATATGGGCATATTATACTACATTATCTACCTATCATATATCATTTTACATCCATTATACTACAAATATTAATTTCCCAATTAGTACATATCACTCGCAAAATGTTTCTATTTGCTATACTTCTTTTTATTTTCCTTTTTTTTACTTTTCTTTTTTCACTTTCTATCCTTTATTCATTTCAGATTCTGATAATATTATAGATAAAGAAGCATAGTTTCGACTAGGATAATACATTCCAAGGTTAGTGGATGGCTAAATCTAATAATGATGCGGAGTAAAAACCCAGAAACATTAATCTTCAGTGCCGATTCATTACCTAACCACAGGAGGAACATTGGTCGAGCTAAAGAACTATACATGCAAGAGCTCACATGCTTAAATATTCCACAGCGCAATCATTAAACCACGTGAAATAGCTCTACACTAGTTGGGATCATACTAAACCGTCACCTTTGCGATTGTAGAACAAACGAGTCCAGCAAATACGCTGAAACAAAATTGGAACTTCCGCTGCAGAAATACACCAAAAAAGTAATATTTCCAAAGATATCAAAGGCATAAAATCTGTACGTGGGAGATAATTCGGAAATATCGTGCGCAGCATTTTGGGGAAGACTTATTTCGAAAAATTTTCCGCCTCGACTTTTTTTCCATTCCGTCCTTTATCTCTCTCTCTCTCTCCCTCTCTTTTCCGTCCATTCACATTCATCGCACCGAACCCCGCTCGGGAAAATCTAAACTGCGCCCTAAACCCTGGTTCCCCATGGCAACCCTCGGCGCTTAAGATGATGGGGGAGATGGGAGGAGCGGATGAGAGATGGCAGAGTGGGAGAAGGAGAGGAGGGCAGAAAGAGGCAGACTGTGTGCGAAGCAAGCAAAAGAACCGGAGAGAAGCGGGTCGGAGAAGGGAACGACCTTGCAGCCGGCGAATACGTGCACAGACATGGAATTAAGAGGATGGAGGAGAAAGAGGAGTCCTTAAAGACAGGTTCATACAAAACACAGTGGAAAATCGTAAAAACGTAACCAAACTTGAGCAACTTGAGGTAGATAGTATTGATAAAGTACATTGATGACCTAACGCAGATGATTACTCCCGGTCAAATCTAAAGTTTTATCACAAATCATTGTAAATTCACAACTTTGTACTGAGATATATGATGCTTCACCGGCGAATAACCGATGTGTATATTGTTCTCGGGATTCACACCAAGTTAGGTCTTCTATGATGTCAGGCTTCGGTTGCTGTGAAAGCTCTGACCCCATGTAAAGCCCTAGAACAATTTGAAATAACTTTGGACTAGATATTGGCGACATATTTCACCTTGATAAGGCATCCTCTGGCAGCTCTAAAGCTTCAACTAATTGTCTCTCCAAGCATATATAGACTCGAACTCGTAAAATCTTTTAGCTTTGGTCAGATCTATTTGTAACGTGTTGATAAGAACGAAGTTGTGTCAATTACAATGGACAATACTCCCACGTCACCATGCCTGAAATTATCAACTTCGTGATGCGATACTATGCTGGGGATTATTGGAGACGCGTCAGTTCTTCAGTTGACCAATGGTAAGTTACCTAGCTGGGTGAGTTGACCGGCACCTTCAGCGAGGAAATAAGCATATAAAATGTCAATGAAATAAAAGGATCGGTCCTTTCAGAAATACTTCGCGATTGTATTAAGTTGTGGAGAAAATTGAATTTCGAAAAAATTGTAATTAGAACCATTATAGGGCATCAACTATGATGACATGAAATAAAAATTCTCTCTCGCACTTGCCATAGAAATGCCTCCGTCTAAACTACGACAACTTAGCAGTATCTGATAATGGCTTTACTTAAAAAAGCGCACAGTACGCTTTTATTAAGTTTGTGGAAAATTGCTTTCTTACTCCTTTCATATATTCTCCCCGTTCGCTCCTGAAACAACAGACATTACACCCAAAGAGTAAGTTAAGTCATTATCTTGCGCTATGTTCAATGTGAACGAACTGGGAGATGCAAAGCGTTAAAGAGACTACGAGGTTTCTGGATGTTCCGAGGAGTGCTCTGGATGGATAGATAGAAGGGTAGAAGGGGTGTGGACACGGAAAAGCAAAGGGAGAATGGGAGATGATCCTTTCCGGGAAGGAGGAGTGAATCATTGTGTTTGATGGAGATGGAGAAAGATAGAGTGAAAGAGGTGGGGCAGACGCAGCAAGCGGGAGTAGACGGGATGGGGAATGCTGGATCGGTCTTTCGAGGAAACGCCTCACCCTCCCGAGGAAAGGAAGCATTCCATTCCCTTCATCAGACCCCTCTGTTTGGTCGACGAATACATTGCATGAATCTTTACGATTTTTTTTCAATCGGCATCCTTGAAAGCGAACGCACGGGTGAAGAGAGAAAAAAAGTCACGCTATATAAACCCATTCCTTTTCCCTATATCGGCTCCTTTGAAAGCGAATGCGAGGAGAAAAATGTGGCCTCTTTCGGCGCTTATGGAAAATACGCTTTCTTCCGGGAAAAAAGGGAGGCTACACTCAATGTGCAAATATTTCTAGAGTTACAGACTCGTGCTTGCTGACGAGATGAACATTGGTTCTCCCAAGAGGATGCAATCGAGAGACAGGAAGTTCCTTCGTTTCCCCACCCTTGAACAACGTACTTACCTATCCTTCTTACTTTTTTCGTTGCAAGAAGATGCATGAGCACTATGGTTATCTAGTAGGTGAGGTTTATACAAATTTTGTAAATCTTATACAAAGACTCTATTTTTGCTCCAAATATTGCCTATTTTTAATTTCTATGCTTCATATACATATGAATTAAATGTCTTGAATTTTTTGTCTTACATGGAGTATACTTACAACACATTGAAGAAAGGTATTGACCCCTTAAAATTATAAAGGGTAATGGTAATTAATTAAAAATGACTAACTAGGAAAATTTTACAATTGCATTGCAGCAGTTTATAAAATAACGTTTGAGATGATACTCAAACCATTAGCACGTAGGAATATTTACTTCTTTAACCACTTTTGAGGCAAATGTCCACTAAGTACGCATTAGCATCAACACTAATTCTCTGAATTCTTTTCTTGGTCAATGATGATTAGAGATTACCTGGTTCATGCAGGAATAATGGCTCAAAACATATCATGCATAAAAATCATTAATATATCATTAAAATACGACCTATATTTGGTGACAATCATTTCTTAAGGCTTGTTGTGACAGATGAAGCTATACTCTTTAGCACTGAAATAGCAGAAATGTTTAGGATAAATGTATAGTTGCTAGGAGTGGAAAAATACGGAATAACACCCATAATTTCTCCAATTAATTCAATATCTTGAGGGTAAATTGATAGATTTAATGGTATTCGCAGTAACTTGGTGGATTTCCTTCATGTAGCTGCACCTGATGATGTCGCGCAGCGATGAAACCCGGGTCGTAAGAAAGAAATAAATCTTTTGTGGAAAATTAAGTAATTCGTCATTTCATTGAGTGTAAATGTTAAGGTTCGAGTATACGAGCTGTTTGTGAACGTAGAAGACAACCGAAATGAAGATGCCGAGAAATAGGTAAAAGTTATTTCACTGAATAAATTTACGGGGCTTAAGAGATGCATGTTCATGGATTTTAAAACCATTTTCCCTAATTATTGTTTCTGCTTTTATATGAAAAATTGAGGGAATATACCTGAACTCTCATGAAAGCCATAGCTCTCATTTTATCTATCAACCTATACAGTATTCTTTGTGCGTTCACACGCATTTTAATAGCAATGAACCATTGAGCCAAAGCATTTAGAAAAATTCAGGCTCAGAGGATGAGGTCAAAGGTCATCTCACGCTGGACATGGGATGTTCAGAATCCTACATTCCGGGGCAGAGGCAAAAGATCCTTTCTTTACCCTTTTGCACATTGCTATATTTTAGCAGATATGCACATACCGCAGCGAGAAAATCGCGCATCTTGAATTTCCATGAGCGCAGAATTTTCATTCCCGGGACTCACAAGTCGGGAGCTGAACGTTCCCTCCATTAGGCCACTGATAAACCCGAGAGCTGCAAAAACTATATGCGGAAGAGGCCGCAGGACTGTGAAAGAGGAAAAAGGGCCAATCGCAGAGAAGAGGAAATCTCCCATGGGACAAATGAAGCAAGCGAGAGACAAGAAACTGGGAACGAGAGAGAGGGGAGAACGTGTTCATGGGATCTTGCTGCTTCTTCGGATGTAGCTTGTCGTCTATATAATGACGGGCACTGTAATAGCCCGAGAAACCTTCTCGTATTGTACTCGCGCAAGCTTCAATGATAAGCATAAATAAGAATAAACACTCAAAGCATGCTTTCGGTCCCTCGAGGGAAAGAACGCGGAACATGCTGCGTCTGCAAATTAGGTAACTTGTGAGCATAAAATTTTTATCAATCCACGCCAGGAGCAAATTGATATCAAAGAACAGTTTCATTTTCTCTTACAAAATGAAATTTTTTCAGTCCCATTCCACTCGATATGAATTCTATGTAAATAAGAATGATGTGGCATATTAAATTATATCGGAACATGGCGTGACTTGGTGCAAACAAACTACAAGTAAATGTTAAAGTTTTGAAGTCATTTCGGGAAGCTCAACCAGTTTATGTTTTATCAATAAGAAGAAGATACGATAATAAATGAATAAATACCAATCAGCGAAGCCGGAAAGGTTGAAAATACGGGCAATTTTAATTCAGCTTGAGAATTATTTTAAGAACAATTCTAAACGGAAGCACAAATCAATATTTAATTTTCATTTTATCTTCCAACTACCGCCATATCATTTACTAGCACCTATATAAGAGAAGAAGCATGCAATTTTTGAGGAATTTAAAAGAGCATTATTAAAGATGAAGAAAATATCTTGCTTATAAGAAACTGTTATATATTTCACGCGACCGTATGGAAAAATATTTAATTACCAGTCCCGAGCATGAAATAAGTGTGCAAATTTTATTAGTTGGCTTACTTTATTTTTTAAACAATATCAGTTCAAATACCAGTTCCATTAACAAATACGATAATAGGATACAGTAAGCGAGTTAAAAAATTCCTTGCATGATATTATGGCGTTGGAAAGGCAGAATTAAAGCATAAGAATTAATTTATTTTACACAAATTGTTCATTAAAATAGTTTTAAAACGAATACATGCAAATCATTGCTATATCGTGTATGTAAAACCATTCTAAAGGAATTAAATACCAAAATATTTTTACGCGGTGATAGCATACCGACCGTAGTAAGAGGCTTAAAAATATATTTCTCACTAAATCACCTGACATACGATTCAGTAGCACGTATGCCCGTATAAAATACACAAAAGTGGTACGCTCTACGTAATAAAAATTCAAAGTCTTTGTGGCGTTCTTTGCATCCTTTAACGTCCACACTAGAAAGCAAATATCACGCATATGCAAACAGAAAAAAGAGCCCTAAAGTCTAGCATGTGTCGGCCAAAAAGATAAAAGATCCCTATTCATCATGCTCAAAGGGTACCGGAACAATGATTAATGCATGGGCAGGAATGTGAGCTCTAATTGCTTCTCTCGTCGTAATTGTTTCTATGCAGAATAATCTTCAATGAATTTGGCATCTGCGACAAAATTGCAATGGACTAACGAGCATCTGTCCTACGTTAACTTCGCTATCGAAAAATAGCGATCGTATCGCTCAAATAACACCAACATGCATTTTGAAATAAAACGCACCTTTTTATACATACATACCCATTCGGGGTAGGCACAGTCAAAATGTTTCACTCATTAATACATAATTGTACACCTAACTCTGCTTCAATAATTTCCTCCATACTGACCTCTCCTTGCAAACCTTTTTTGCCTCATTTACCCCCATACACCGTTTCATACACGCCCTCCTGTTTTTAAGACTCCTAATATTCCTCCTCCTAAGAATTTCCTCAACCACATTCAACCACAACTTTCTCGGCCTACCTCTACCTCTCACACCATTCATTCTACTCTCATATATCTGTTTCGATATTCGACTCTCATCCATTCTCTCAACATGGCCAAACCAACGAAGAACACTCCTTTCATACACGTCCATTACTGGAGGACTTAACCCACATTCATTCATTACACACTCATTCCTGACCCTATCCATCCTACTTTTGCCGCAAATACTCCTCAGATAGCTCATACCCACGGCGTTTAGTCTACTCTTATGTCTATTCCGGCATGCCCATGTTTCACTACCATATAGCAAAGTGGGGAGAAGTACACTTTTGTGCACGTCTATTTTCGCTTCCTTAGACAAGCACTCATTCCTTGATATGCTCCACATGCTTCCTACCACTATCCTTCCAGCATACGCACGACTCTTTATCTCCTCATCTATTCTTCCATCTTTCGCATACATCATACTTAAGTACACAAAATCATCCACCTGTTCAATTACTTCACCATTCGCCCTCTTCCTACAGTTATTCTCCCCATTCTCCTTATCAAAAACTACTACTTTAGTCTTGCACGCATTTACCTTCAATTCCATTCTCTCCGTTGATTCACAAAACTTATCTAGGAGCTTTCTAATCCCTGTTGACTGTCTGGGATCAAAACAGCATCATCCGCATATAGAAGAACTCGCACGTTTACATTCCCAATCAAAACACCGTCGTTTTCACTTCATGCGTCTCTAACACATTTATCCATAAATACGTTAAACAACCATGGAGACATTACGCATCCTTGCCTTACACCCCGATTTATTACAAACCAATCACTCAGAAGTGACCAAAGAACGTTTTTTTTCCCGGGGAGGAGGATAATATTATGGAGTAGGCTAGACTTAATTTCATTATCACAAGAAAATCCGAGCTTTCTTTATGAATCACTTTATTATACCCGGGGAGCGCAAATGGGGTAACGCCGAGAGCATAACGCAGGCACAGTACATAAAATGCAAAACGAAGGCTACCGTCAAAAGGAATATAAATTTAAACGAAGAAGGTTACGAGTATATATTTGATACAATGAAAAATGTAAGCTCAAAGCAGTATTAAATAATCAAATTGTAAATATAGTAGTAGAGTAGACCACCATTTTGAAAATAGGAATGCCTAAAAAGGGGAGTTCCACGTTCATGGATAACGATTAAAGTGAAAATATTCTCCTAAACCCCGCGGTATCAAAAATATACCCATTTAAGGCGTAAGCGGAAAATAGTTTTTCAGATATAGGAGTTAAAATATTAAAGCAGACAGCTGGTTTTAGGTCCTATTTCAGCATGACGAATTTTTGGACCTGAGTCCAATCCAAACAATACATGGAATTTTTCACTTGGCATGGTTTTATTTGACATCTATTCAATCGTAAAGCATTACAATATTCTATTGAATCCCTAACATTTGAAATATATATATCATATCTTGAATAAATATTTTGCCAGGTGTTTCTGGGTAAAGTGCAACACAAGGACAGTCAACAATATTTTTTCTTAAATATTGAACACCATGACGGGACTAATCGATAATAATTCATGAACGTAACAATTGCCACTTCGCGAAAATCAGTTTCCAGTTGTTAATCCAACAAGTATGTAATTATCGCGAAGGTAAATCCACCCTTTTCAAAAGAAGAAACTTTTTGTAGCACAGAAGACGAGTGAAACAAAAGTACGGCCAATGCGAGGAATTATCACGTCTCCGACTCGAGGGAAAATATCTCCCCAGCTCGGGAGGTCACGCACAGCTCTGGCGGCGGGCAATAAACATGATGAATGGGCGGGAAGGCGGTGGAGGCACGGGTGGTGGGGGGTTGGAAGGAGAGGGGAAACCGTCCCCTTGATTTTATCAACCAACTCATGTAGAGAGACGTCTTCACTGCTAATGCAAAGCACGGGCACGACATCACCGACTGCACGCACGAAACGAGGGGGGGCTTCCCCGAGCGCGTAATTCACCTCCCGCGCCAAGTTTCCCGTTAAACACAAAGGCGACGAGCGTGCACGACCGGCCCTGATTCACGAAAGAGTCGTCCTCAAAGCGAGCGACGACCGAAGGGAAGGCAGAACGACGCGAGGAGAGACGATGAAAGGAGGTTGAGTGGCAGCAGACGAGGAGGGAGGAGGTGAGGTCATGACAGGTAAACGGCCGTCGCGTATGACGGAGGCACGCTGAAGGGAGCAGGAGTTATGCGGCTGGTTTGGCATGCCCAGAGGAGCCGACGGAGGGCTGCGGGGACTTCGACACTTCGCAAGTGGTGAGAGGGAACGGTTTACGTCAACGGGGAGGAGGCTAAGGAAAGGGTAGGGCGAGAAAGCGTGGGTTTCCGTGATGGACAGACGCATTCGAAATGTCACACGGCACCGGGCGCCAATTCGTTCCTCGTCTCGTCGAGCAAGGAAACGGGGACGCGCGATGATGTACCAAACGCACACAAAGATTGAGCGGCATCCAGAGATGAAGGAAGGCCGGGAGCGAGGCGGGGTCTCTGGTGTGGGGACCGCTATATTAGTCGCGCGGGCGGGCAGGAGCGTGGTCAGAGGTCGTATTACAACAGGAATGGCCAGGCTATCATTCCTTGCAACCGCCATGCTCGACATTTCCTCCGGCGGCAGGCCGTTTAAATTGTGCGACGAAGACACATATAGCGCTTGTCCTTTTCCTATGAAAGATGACCTGCGAGGTTTGCCATTTCGACGGGGAATAATTTAATGTAATTTATGGGTTCATTAAAATCGTATCACGAGTGGCCCTAAATTTCTCGCTAAGTATAGCAAACATATCCGGACACGATGTAAGCTGTTAACATGTGAACCGAACTTCTACGCATCGATGTTCCCCTTTCTGAACCTAGGAAAGCAATGAGATATCTCAGTTTTAGGTTGAGATGTAGCTCAAGATTAGCAACTCATTAGTCCTCCACCATTACTCACTTCATATCATCAAGCTTCGGGTCCGTTTTGAGATCTCATTTAAGGTTTATCGATTAATCATAGAGAGAATACCAAAGGCTGTAAAATTAAAAAAAAGCGGATGCTTTTTTAGTGTTTTAGCAAAAATCATCAGACCAATAAGACTTAAACACTTTGCCCATTCGTATGATTAACAAACTTGTTTCAAATAACTATGCTGCACGGAAAGCACCTTCACGCGCTTCATCTCCACCTAAAAAAACATGACTAATTCATCATACTATAAGAACCGATCATACTAACCTGCCTGACATCAAATTTGCTCCCATTTAGCTTGTGACTCGGATTTATCCACACGCATGCCCCTCACGTAGCCCAAAATCATCAAGGTTACAATAAAAAAACTAATTAACTTTATTAAAACAATTAAAATAAACATTTAATGTAGTTACTGAATATTGAAATATTTGTTGTACGATAACAGAGCCTCAGCAGCAAGAGCTGATGGAGCTGTTTCCTCAACGAGGACAAAATGGCACAGGATGTAGAGCTAACTTAGTTATTTTCATCATATTTCTTTTTTTTACCTCTGCTAACACCGCTATTACATGTTTATTGTACTCTCCGTTAGTCCATGCATATGCGTTATAATAAACTTATTATGAGGGAAAAATGATGTTTTCTGAATCGATACAGAATTCTGGCTAATATGTCGGGTGTGTTGATAAGTACATTACTTTGAACAAATATTTTCCGATATTTATTGGGAATGGTTCACAAAGATTTATATATATATTATTCTCAGCCAGGTATGCTGGTTTTCTTGAATCAGATACGCGTTATTTAAATGCATTAATTGCACATAAATCTGGTGTTATTGCAGTAAGATAACAATAAGAAAGCTCTGTCTTAATTTGAGAAGGCGATATAAAGGTAATTTTCAATGCTTGCTGAATAAATTGTGGGTCAATGAGAACCATAATGTCAAACGTGTAAAGCATCGTTTTATATCCGTGAATAGACAATTATCATACAAAACTCAGTGCTAAAACCCCATCTTCGAAAAAGAGACATATGTATCTCCAAAACTTGAAAATTGTCATCAATTTAAAGGTTTACCTGCCGTGTTACTTAAGGGTGGACCACAAAGTTTGCGGAAAATAAGTATTAGGGATTCTGTATTGACTAGAAAATAAACATTGAAACAGATCATTCCACATGTTGTAATTCAGCTTACGATAGACTTTTTGCTACAGCTCCGTTCAATACCGAGAGTTCCTGTATTTATTAACACTTATGAAAACGCTTACCATTCGTAGCGATTAGGCAGGACACTTCCAGTTTCCGGTCTGGTAATGTCTCCGTTCAGGTCCGCTGTCACTACACGAATAAATTGTGCAGTGACAAATGTATGACGAAAAATACGTGCAAAAACATTTATCCATTTTTTTCACGTACCTGCGAACTTCTTCACGTTTTCTCGGGGGTTCCGGAGGAATAACTTAGCAGTGGCCACGAAGGTTTCAGACCCCTTTTTAATGATATTTGAACTGGATAATCCAGAGTTTGGTACTATAAAAAGCCGTGATTGCAAGCTATAATTTTATTTTTCTCACCGCGATCGAAAAATAAAATAACTCTACAAGACTAGCTTAACTTTTTAGAAAACGTTCGATAATATCCCAGATCTAGTCCTTCCAACACTATATATGTTCCGGCTTGGAGACTTGAGAGTAGTTATTGAAAATAGGGAGTGGATATGCATGCGTGAATCTATATGATATTTTATATATAAATTTTTACGAAGAGTTTTATACTCTTTGTCTTGGTTGGCTTCGAAAACTGGTGTCCTGGCTTTCAAATACTAGCAACTGCATCACTTTGGAAATTTCGGTCACGTGTGGGCCTTTAAGGTGTCCAATTTGAGGAACCAATGAGTTTCTCGGCTGGGACCAGCTTACGATCTGTCATTTAAGTGAGTAACACACTGAAGGCGTCGAGCAACTAAGTTCAGATACAACGGACACCACGTTCGCTGAAATGTTAAGGTTACACTTGATTTGCAATATTGTCCGAAACGACTGCGCAGTCTAAGTACCAACAACTTCAATACTGAAAATTCTGATCCTCAGCAAAATTTCACACACTATTTGCTCTTGTATCACTTCATATTCAAAGTCACTTACGGAGTTTTGGACATTTTAACGGAAAAAATTACTTTCCGGTAAAATATTGCAGACTTCTGAAAAAATGAATAATGAGTAATTTTCATAAGTGATTTCGTTTAACTGAAATTGTATAGATTTAAAATGAGTAAATACGGCATATCAACGCAAAAATATGAAACAAATAACGTGCATAAATTATCCCACCTCCAAAACTTACGAAATGTATATAAATTCTCTTTTCTTTCCAATTTTAGTATGAAAAAAGTCACTCATTAGCTAGGGACGTTACCTACAGCTGCCACAAGCACAACTGTTATTCCGTCCATCCACTTTCATGGAACTTGCTAGTATTTAACTGTATCATACTTTGTTAAATAAGATACAAGTTTTAAACTCTGATGGAAGTTAATCTCCTGAAATGTATTCAAATTAATTAATTACAATAGATAAGGGAGAACACATGTCAAAACCTCCCAAAATCACTATGTTGAAATCTGTCGACGTTACATGCGGGAGCAAATAGATTACTCTGAAATCTATCCGAAAAAATTGGCCAGAGAGTATTTGTCATATTTTAACTGGTAAATACTTGTTAAAATTGGATAAATTTAAATTCGATGATGGTGGGAAGTTTTAATATTACTGATTGTGAGAATTTTCTATATTACGCTTAGAGATACTCAGTCTTATACAACTATGAAATTTGCTATAATATACTTGCTTAACAAATTAAACACAGCTAAAATGTATATATCTCCTAACGTATATAGCAATGGATTTTCTCACTCGAGCACACCTACGTGTAAATTTTCATTCATTTTTCGAGATCTCCCATGTGTCAGGACGTCCCCAAATTGCCTAGAGTCTTGGGAGACTTCAAAGGGAGAAATAGTAGCAGGCTCTGCACCTTTCAGGAAGAGAACTTTCATTGCTATACATATAAAAATATAGAAGGTTGTCGGTCAATGGAATTTAGACCAGAGAAATCGATTAAAATCTTTATACCCAAAGAAATAATATGAAGGCAAACATTTTGGCCCGAGTAGTTATATGACAAAGATATGGGCTTATTCATGCAATTAGAGGTTTTCAGATTTGTTTAATGAAGTTAAATGAAAGCATAATTACTAAAACTGAAATAAATAAAAATTTTTTTGTCAAAATTAAACAAAAGGAGTATCCTTATTTTATGATAGGAAAGCCTTTGTCTTGATACAGCTTAAGATGAAGTCAGAATAAGATGAATAACAAAGTATGAGCTAATTATCGTGGATGTTTCTTAAGGCCGCTTTACACGGTACATTATACTGTACAAACGAATGCATCATAGAATGCATAAGAAAATGCATGGAAACAGAACAGGTTCTATTTCCCGTTCAGTAATTCAGACAATCATACAATTTGCCGCTTTACGCGGTACCAGATTCCTCATGCAAGGGATCATACATTCGTTTGTACAATAAAGTGTACCATGCAAAGTGGCCTTTAGAGAGAGCCAATAGTGAACGTTTACCTATCATTGAATTAAATGCGATGAGATTAATATGGATAGTGTGAATAAGTCACCCACAGAGCAGCAGAACGCCTTAGAGTTCATCACAATTAAGCCAAAATTAGTACATTCTACGGGAGCAAGTCAAAATTACCAACACGAAATGATCAGCCATCATTTCGTGTTGATCACATGTTTAAAACATAAATATTCTCAATTGCTTATCATACAAACAAGTAATTCATTTAGAGGAGCGGAGGTCACAATATTTCCTTTTATGATACATAAAATTACCTGCATAGCTTCAGGTGATGGAAAATTCACGAGATAATCACTACAGTCGATTCTTTAGCTTTACTTTTAAGGCCTAAATATCTCAAAAAGCGAATTTTGGTAGCGTTTACAATCGCGGGCGAAATAATATTCCAAGTCTTAATATTAGGGAAATGTAAATATCAAAGCGATCAACTCCAGGGAACACGACTTTTACGTCCATATATTGAGAAAATGCACAGTCACGGCTCATTTAATCATACAACATTCTTTTGCTTTTCACGACTATAAATGCGGCCGTTGGATTTCTCCGGAATTCAAATGCCAAATGTTATATTTAGTCCCCTACCCCAACATGAAAATAAAAAGAAATGAAAAATTCATCATTACACTTCGATAAATGAACAACAATAATTCCGAGAGAGAGTTTTAACCAGACTCCGTAAAATAAGCATTAAAAACTGCTCCAATGGCAGTGAAAGCAAGTTTTGATTGGGCTCAGGAAAGATTCGGATAACCAATTTCATCCCGACATTGCTAAAACGCATCTCCATTTTTATTTTTTTCTTTTGCTCTTACATTTTCCCTATCAATTATTTTATGAACAATATTGATTTAGACATTATTTATAGCAATATTTTTATACATAATTTTCCCCTTGAGTTAATTTTAATAGCCTCGGTAACCATTAGTTTTTACAGCGTCTTCCGTGGTGCGTTTGAATTAATTATTCCCTTCCAACTATTTAGCCTTAATCAAACGTTGAACTGATTTAACAATAATAATAACACGAATTGCTATCATGATTCATTCAAGACATGATATCATTACTATTTATTTTGAAGTATATTTTTACTTGCAATTTAGTTTTGAGAAAACGCAACGTTAGGTACAGACATAGGCATTAGGGAATACACATACATTCGTCTCCCTCGAAAATTCGTTCTGTGCAGTGACTAAATTGGAAAAAATTTTATAGCAGAGCTATGCGACGATTTTGAATGAGAACATAATTTTTTCACATTGATGGAGTAAGTATACAAGCAAGTATTCAGTCTTAGATATTAATCATATACAGTTCAAGTTACTGCTGTACAGAGAGACGCATATTACGTTTTACTTCAATCGACGCTTGTTTATTTGTTCTCAAAATCCGAATACTAATGGACTACGACGTGCTCATTTTTTCCAATACCTGTACATAGAAGGTCTTTTCTATAGGTCATTTTTCATACAACACCTATGTGAAACTAATTACTGATACGGTGACGTTAATTCAGCCGGCCACCGTTGAAACGATGGGCAGCGTGCTGATCCTCTCACACAAGAAAACGACACTAACGACAACAAGAGAGATCTAGATGGCAAAACTGAAGAGCTTCGGACTAATATTGTTGGAAAATTTGAACTGAACCACTACATTAGCTAAAATCATGAAGAGAGAATGCCATCCATAGAGAACGATTCCGAAGTGGGTGAGAGATATTCCAAAGTGTGATTCATTCCCTTAGTGCAACGAAAGAGAATCTCAAGAGCAGTTACAATATTTGTAGGAAGTATGGCTCAGTATATTTTCTATTCCTTGACAAATTATGTCCCATCAATTTGAATATTTTCAGGATGAAAAAAAAAATTTTTTTCAATTACCACTTTTTTTGCGACGATTACAGAAGTTTTTTTTGGCATTCTTCGTACGATAGGGTATCATAATGTACCAATCCAGTCCCAATGGTATTGCAACCGAGAAAGGAAATGAAATCAAATAGGTTTCAAGAAATAAAGAGGTATATTAATTTGTTTTGCCAATAATTTGTTTCAATCGGCTTGAATTGCAAATTGACATAAAGTTTACAAAGGCTGAGCCATTATTTGAAAACATTCGACAAAAATTAATCCAATTAGTAAATTTTATCAGTTTAATAAGGTTTTGCGAAACTGGAGCTTTTATGGAGAACTGAATTTCCCATTGTCTCTTGAAAGCAGCCATGGAGTTATTCAGGTTAGACAAGAAAGGCTCGTACTCACTGTCAACGCTTGACAAATCAATTAAGATACATGGGGTGTTATGTCATGACAGTGGCGTTATCACGGTGGCAACTAATATGGTAACGGTAAATCCAAAAATAAATATGTACCGGAAAAAGAAAAAACTTGATCCTTTGCCCAACTCAAATGTTATTAGAGACTACAACTAAGGGACAGGAGGCACAGCCCAGCATGACAAAGCATTCTTCAATTTCAGAAAAAATGTACAGAAAAACGTGGTTGTGCTATACTCGTGGAAAATGTCCACAAATTTAACTGAAAATGGAATTTTTCAGGTACTCAGTGCTTTTTGGCACTTTCTTTGCCACAAAGTGAAAGAGGAAAGCCTGCAACGTCAAATTACTGATGGGCGCTACCCGAAACTAAGTTAAATTAGAATAGCAGTTTGGGAGACCACGAAAGGGAAATCCATAGACATCGTCTGACTTGATGATACAGAACACATAGAAGAATATATAGATGAGCATAAAAGGAAGAGATGTAGAATGAGCCATTCGATAATTGTATATTAGAACAAAAAATACGAAGTGCCTGCACGCACATTTATTTTGAAGATTTTTCCAAATCTCAGCAGTGTCAACTGCAAAAATATTTTTTGCCTATTGATGAAAGAAAGAGGTGACAAATAGGAAGATGGATTTAAACTATGGTAGGGTAAACTAAATATGTGAGATTAGACAGTAATTGATGCGAAACATTTTTTATAAAATACAAAACAGTATATCCTGTAGTACCCAAAATCCTTCTATTTCCCATCGTTGCAGAAACGCAACATTTTAATTTTTTTATAGAAAATAAAAAAAAAGAAACATGAAATTTATCCGTAATTAGGACTCTTGAATATTTTTTCACCAGAAAAGTATTTTTGAAAGGGCTTAGGACTTAGTGGGTTAAGGAAAATATACGAGAGATGATAGAAACACAAAATCGTCACCGTATCTGCGACGCATCAAATAATGGGAAATTTATACTGAAGGTAGCAGTGAAAATAGCTCTAATCGGAACTTATTCGGCGTCGATATAGATGCATAGTCTATTTCACCAATAGTCGTTCTAAAAATTACTGACTGCATCTCTCAATTCTATCCTTTTCCTTGCTCACACCCTAATGCGCAAGCAGATAATCTGTTTAATATCCCGTTTCAGCCGACGTATGCATCGTTTTACTTCGATCTTCTTTTTGGGGATTTTCAGTCTATATCCTCTTCCAATGTTCGTAACTTCTTCCGTGGCTTCCGAGGTGGGAGAAGGATACCGCTAATTCAACCACCTTCCCTTATGATGTAATGTATTCTCTCAATTTCATCTTCCACGTAGAACGATTATCGTTTTTTCTTAATATTTTATACTTCATATTTCTAGCACGACATTGAATTCAAGGGTGCTTTCAGGTCTTCTAACTTCTATGCTATGACTTTAATGTCGTCACCGTGTCACCATGTCATGTCACCGTGAAGACATAGCTTCCATAGAGTTGGAGGATTATTCTTTTGCTTTGTAATTAATTTGCTCTTTATTGTAGTGTACTCGATTTATTAGGAAAGATAAAAACAGAAACCGTTTATTCGTAAAACTGACTATATCCAATCACAGTTCACCTTTCAACTAGCTGCGAACGGACTAAACAACCATCTCTGTACAAGGAGTAAAAATAATGGCCATGAAAAATATGCTTCTGGTGCAATTTAAGCACTGACAAATCCATTTCCATTACTGAGTCTAGGAAACCGTAGTTTTTCACAATGCGCTCAAGAGTCATAAATAAAAGTGTATAACGTCACTTGAAACTTTAAAAAATTATTACATTATTGCTATAAAAATTTTTCATTTAGATTTCAATAAGTGGATAGGGTTTAATAATTTTTATTTATAAAACTTTCTTCGTTTTCGAGGTAACTTTCCTCTAGACGAATATGTCACATCTTTATTTTTTAGGATCCCGGCATTAGTCATTAGTGAGAGAAAGTCTTTAAATGGTGAATATATTATTATTAACAGAAATACTTGACCCAAGGTCGTTTTTGGTTGTTCATAAAATTAAATATTCTATATCGTCCCTCGCATTAGAGTGAGCAATTATTATGCTTTAATTTTTATTGCTTCTCTCTGTGGCTAATAAAATCACGGCATACAATCCGCGTCACTCTGATGGCCAACTTTCCGCCCCTGCTAATTAGTCGAAGGATATCCCTGTCTGTCCTCGAGTCACTCGCGCGCAAATGATAATGCCTCAAATCCCAAGCCAACTATTTCCACCGCACTCCAATGGCTGCCACGAGCAGGCAGACGCTTCGCACCCAAACCAATCTCAAATAAGCCCCGCTCTCCATTCGTTTCTCTCTTCGCAGAGTCTTTGGTTACACCACTTTGCAGTCCATTTAGATGAAGGGATGTCATTCGTGTCTACCTCGGAGGAAACCATCGGAGTGAGATGGCTTTCTGAGGATTCCGCGAATTCGGTGTGTCTGAAAGGGAAGTTCCTCGAGATTGGCTCCGCGTCTTCACATCACTCTGGCATTCGAAATCCACATCAGCGTAACAGTCAACTCCGATGGGAGGCTTATTCAATATTTACCAACCAAGTTTGCGGGGGGTTTAAGGAAACAGTTCATGTTATTTTTAAGTGAGACGAAAGTAGGGTCTTTTGTGTTCATTTGGTTTGATTTCCTATAATTTTTATGTCTAGGGAAGAATAGATGAATAGAAAAGAAGAACCCAATAAAATAAACTAACCTGACTCCAATAAGTGAATATTTACACAACTAACTATAAGCATCGTAATGTAACTGAATTCACTTCAAGATTTCGATTACCTGACGATAGGGTTTGTCCTTAATTTATTAGAAAATATCCCCACTATCTAGAGTTTAAATCTGTAAAATTCAACATTTATTCCTGTAGCTTTACATACAAAACCTAAAATTATTTAGTTTTAAGGTATGATTTCGGGGGACCTAGCTTTGCTCGGTACACTTCTGTATAAATCATTTTTCAAATAAAATCAATGTTATGGTGCTCATTACATTTTACAATATATTCAAGTGTATTATTTAAGTTAAAAAAATTCAAATTACTTACGGCTTTAAATGATTTATCGTAAGCAAATGGCTATATCATATTTATTTAATTTATATAAATTTTGTTAAAATACTAAAATAACTATCCCTGGATGCATTTGCGTAAAATGCAATACAGAAAAATTATTAAGTAAAACAATTGGAAAATAACTATAAATATTAGTTAGTCAAATTAAAATGTTCAACAAAACCCAAGTTACTGTTTTCATTTTCGATAAAAATGGGTGATGCCACAACGATATTAGTATCATTATTCAAATTTTCCTTCCTCACAACATTTCGAGTATGAAATGGGCTTATAAAGAGTAAAAGCACTTATAAAGAATTTTGTCTGTTGATTCGAGAATAAGCTACGTACAATATTTGGTTGGTAATAAATGCTATTATTGAAAATATACCATCAAATGTTTGGCTTTGGACGTACTTAAACGTGTGTCCTCTAGCCTTGTGAATCGCCATGGTAAACGCTTCTCTTAAGGTTGACCTATGTCTTTGAAAAGTACATGCAAGCTGCTTACACATTCTACGATAATACTTGGGATAAGAGATTCTTCTCATGTTATTTCCCATGGGATAATATTGTCATACATGATACTGTTTTAACAAAGCCTCGTCGTTTATGAGGTCTTTCATGGGGAATATGAATTAATAAAATTAATTAATGACTAACCGTAAGGAGGCAGCAGAGCCAAACAAGAGTGACAGAAGTAGCCGGCCATGGAATTCATGTAGAAAATTTCGGACCCGTGTTTTATGGTCGAAAACAATTATCTTGGGGACCCATACCGATTCTTCAAGCTGCATAACCCATATATGCCAGTAAACGTTACGCACATAATAATTGAACTCGAAAGCGTAGGATGGGGTTTCAGCGTAATTTTTTTCCAAGGTTCTAAGCGTTCGTTATCCCAAGGACTTCTAGAAATCTTTGCGGAATACAAGCATGCGCATTCGCCTAATCCTCGAGGTATCTACATTTCGAAATCGTGATTGAAGCAAATTCATTTTTCTTTTCTTTATATTTTTGAAATTGACATTTTTCTTTTTATATACACATCTATTCTTTTAGATACACATCTATAAGTATATCTATCCATACACACAAATTTGCATACTATTCATATTGTGTCCTTCATGTCTCCACAAATATTGCAGCAAATTTTTTAAATGAGAGTTAAGAACCTGCTAGTGACCCTGTTATAAAATTAGAGAAACCTGAGAATTTTGCACTTTGCTCTGTCTTAAAGCTAATTGATTAGCGGAAAGATAATAAATACTCCAACTCATGAAAATGATAATTTTAGATTTATTATTAGGACACCACCTATTCAGCGATATTTTTAGCAGAAAATGTCCTGAAAATGTTGTCGAGAGTTAGAAAGTTAGGCACTAACTCCAGGGTTTCAAACTGAGTTATCCAATCTCTCTGGCGTTTCACATACCCTTCTCACGCACAAAACCTTTATGACCGTAAAAGACCTCAAAAGTCAGAGTGCCTTCTTCAAAATTACCATTTAAATTGTGGAAATTACAGGTCTCACGGGGAAGGAATTCATTAAAGGAAGCCATAATTGTGGATTTCCCCAGCGTCCACAGCTAGAGCCATTGCGATAAAGCAAGGTATTAAAGAGAAATTGACTACTTGTTTCCTTACATTAGGGATTCCGTTGATTTTAGAAGTTTTCCTTGTCCTGGGGGTAATAAAACATTAAATACGGAAGAATTAAACGCAATTTCTATTAAAGACTGACCTTTTACTTTTACTTAAAGGGCCTTTATATTATTAATTGAATAATTAGGATGATATTTAGTTTTTCCGGCAAGATCCGTCCGTTCGGAGTTAGTACTAAATGTGCAGAGCAAACAAACAGTTATGACAACATATATTGATTGCCTTTGAGAGATTTTTCCCTGATTTAGCCACTTATCCAATAATTACTTTTCTTTTATGAATCATGGATGCAGGGAAGATATCGATAAAATTTATTGTTCACTACAGTCCACTGAATCATACATATGGATAGATGTTTCAATTTCACGACATTTGCACAAATTCATCCAAGGCTCGGAATGGTAATGTAGGATGCCGTTGCCGTAAACGAACGACAGATATATGATTCCCACCCACTGAGGTATTTACGAGGGAGAAAGACAAATCTACAAGGCATGCTTGGAGGGAAAGACTCATATGTGCATATGCTCGCTATACTCAGCTGAACTGGGCAGGTTTTTATTTCGAATTTTGGCTCTTCATAGGAACAGCCTGAAATTTATGTTATCCGTCCAAAATACACGAAGGAATTACACGTTCGGGAAGGAATTACACGTTCGTATCCACGAGCGGTGCATCTAACAGAATAAAACGGTCCTTGAAAACTAGATTTGCATACTACCCTGTGTTTATCCGCAAGGGCCTGTGCGGGAGGTTTTTGCGGCTTAAGCCCGGAATAAAGGAGGTAATGGGAAAATGATTTGGTAGAGGAAAAAATCGGGTATTGGAATATATTTTACAATAGTGAATGCAACTATTTTTGCTGTAATCGTTATTAGTGAATGGAAATAACAGATCCCAGTCATGACTCACATGCAGCGCATATATAGTTTTCTCGCTTCTAGTATTTGTAAAACATTGCTGCGCTAGTAAAATACATATCCTTTTTTTCTGATCGAAACATTCGGCTTAATCTTGGGCTTACGAGCAATCTCTAAGTTATTAATAGTTCTATAAGTTTTTCAACACTTCTCTCTTCCTTGTAAGCGTTTCTAATACAAACCTGAGTCTAATTTTTCATTTTGTTTCATCCCGGAATTTAATAATTCTGTGCAAGTATCCGGTTATTCAAAGCATACTAGAGATTATTCCTAACTAGAACAATTAATCATCTACCCATTACGTTTTCTTACAAAGATCCTCCAATCGCCTAATTAATCCTGGCCTTTAGAGGCACGTGTTTCATTCACGTTTTCCCGGAGATAGAGTTGAACTTTAGATGATTCCCTCATGTTTGGCTTCAACTAATGATAGAAGTTACTCTACTAACTAAGGACCCCATGTAAGTGGCGTCTTCCGTAAAAAGCTGAAGGTATTGCCGGAAATTTAAAGGTAATAACATATAGGCTTCAATTTCAATATCACAATTTAGCATTTTTGAGGTCAAACGAAAGGGCTCGAAAGTCCAACGAAAATTGAAAATCACTGCGTGTTCAGAAGTTGATATGAATTAAGAATAACAGATAGTTTCATATGCTTCCTGGTGAAAGTTGTAATCGTATAAATGGAGAAATAAATTCACCTAATAATGCTCTTTGCTTGATATTAGTTATTGAGGCATCCATTTAAACACCAATTCGTTTTATCCTCATTTCTGTTGACTTTACTAATGCTTATTATTCTTCAAATAGAGTATTCATTCATTCAGTTTTTTATTAATAGTAATGGGCAAACATGCATGACTTGGTTTGTGATGAATCTTGGCAAGATATGGCCAAACTAGAGCAAAGTAACATATTTCCTTCATCTTTTCACCTCTTATTCAAGGATCTCCCCACAGTTCACTCTATAAGCACAGAATAAAAGCTCTTTATTCTGTGATATAAGACTATTTTCATAACAAGGCTCCGTGAAAGTTTATAATGCGTTCCTTCCGTGACAAATGCTCATGAGTAGATTTTCAACTCCACAAGTTTTTTAGTACTTAACTGTGTCCGGCGAGACGTAGTGGAAGCACATCATAATGAAACACTAAAATAAGTTGAACTTCTTTCACAGGTTTAATTTTTAAGGTACAACGTGTTTCAGCAGTCAAGCCACCATCAAGTACCTGATGATGGCTTGACAGCTGAAACGCGTTGTACCTAAAAAATTAAACCTGTGGAAGAAGTGCTATATATTTTAGTGTTTCATCAAGTTGTTTTGTATTACCTCCCCCGTACGGAATTGGTAAAAAAGTTTATTGTTCCTCCAGCAGTTATATTCAGTGAATTTTAATGATCAATGAATAATTCAAAATATAAAAAAAGTAATAGAAAAAGGAGGGCTATCGTTAACAAATTTTGATGCGGAAGTGCCATTGACGACATGATTCGGAATTGCACTGCCACAAATTCTCTTATAATCCAGACAAAACGTTGCGATTTCTAAGATAAATTTCAGGAAATTGTTTTTTTAAATGTATATCTCATGTATTTATATGTTCATTGTAATGCATTTTTTATGTACAGCTCATGACTGTATAGTACCTACATTGCGTTTAGTAATATTAATAGTAGTTCAGTAATATTTTACTTCATCTGCTACGTTTACACCAACCTTTCCTCAACTCTCGACAAAACCTTACGACTTCTAACATACATTTTTCTTTTCATTAACTTCTCAACCATTTCGCATAGTGCCTACACTGCTTTTAATAATATTTGCCACGCTTAAAGCCCACCTTACCTTAATAACTCCACGCGGGAAAAAACTGAATTCCAGCAAATATCCCTTTCCCTCCAAATCTCTCCCCAGCCAACTCAATATAACCCCGGGAGCTAATCATAAGGAGACCCCAAACTGCGAGTGTGCGTGAATGTGTGGGGACGGGAGACGAGGGGGCGTGGGGTTTTAACGGGGGGGGAGATGAAGGGGGATGAAGAGGAGGGGGGGCGAGACATGCGGGCGCGGCACAGGGGTTGTTAAGGGATGGGGGTGCGGATAAGGGGTCGAGACGAAGAGGACCTTCCTCCCACTTCAACCCCCACACGCAGCTTCCCCCCGTCCCCAGGGCTTCAAAGTGCTTCCGCCAAAAGACAACGGGCAGGGGGTGTAACAGGAGGAGGGAGACTTAAAGGAGATGGATGGGGGATGGGGTTGAAAGGGGAAAGGATTTCTTCCCCTTTGAGAGTGAGTTCGGGAAGGGGATGAAGCGGGGGGGTTCGGAAGGTGTACTGCCGCTCTTCCGTGGTGGAGGGCGGGAGAGAAGGGTTGGTTGGTTGGGTGTTGCTGGCGGGGATCTCATCGGCGTCGTGGGCCAGAGTGGATTTCACGGCTTCCCCCTTCCTCCTCCCCGCACACACCACTCGCCTCAAGAATCGCGGTTCTCCTCAGCCACTCCCAGATTCCGAGCTCTTTCCCACCTTCTTTCTCCTCCCCAAGCTATCCCTTCACTTCCCTCCCCTACGTCCGATACCCCTATCCTTCCTTCTCGTACCGTGCCTTCTTCTTCAACTATCTTACTCTCCAAGGGAAAAGAATAGTCCGTATTCAAATTCAACAATGCATCGCGACGAAATTCTGTGTCGAAATACGAATGTGGCCATACGCTGCATTTTCACATAAAGTCACATTGCACATAATGTCAAGTTTCGCTCAACATATCATTTTTTGCAAAGCACCATCTTTGTTTTGTAAAAGATTTTTTCAGTGCTTTGACGGCTGTTGATACATAAAATACCTATTGTAAATATAAATAATCAAATCCTAAATGTGACTTAAAGCTGCTCCCCTATTCCTGCATGTCCTATGGTGTGGAATTAGATATGATTCTTCTTTCCTATTCCTCTGCGTTCCCCGTTTTGTATAAGTAAATAGATTTTTCATTGGGCCTACCCACTCACCTGTCCGCTCCAGTATCATTATAATACATGATCTTACTAAAATTGATACTACAGAGAAGGAGAAAAATAGGAATAGTAATGAAATACTATGTGAAGATAGAATAAATATGAGATTTTTCCAAGCGAAAAGGGTAGACACGAATATATTTCCCTTGAAATTGCATCTTCTTATTGCCGCCGTTGATATTCCAGGAAGCTTCTTTAGGTAGGGAGAATGAAAGGCACAGGTAAAAATTCGGAAAAATATCACCATTTGGTCTCAATTTCCTCCTAAAAGACGCAACCATGAGAAAACGTATCACATATTTATATACATACGACCCAGTAAGGACTACGAGATTAAATGGCAAACATCTACGTTAACACATCTCACGTCACATGATATCGCTACGTGATACATCGCTCATCACGCCAGCACAGTATTTCCAGGCGATACGTCGTGGGTTTCGCCAACCCCTGTCGATACATCATCGTATCGAACCCGGGGGACTCGGCCGCCGCTAAAAACCTCGACTCCCTTTTCTCATTCAGTGGCTCTCCTTCCCCTCCCACAAGGACCTGACCCCACCCCCTCTCCACCCCTCCCTCCAATCCCCGGAACGACCCCCTCCCACAACGCCTCCCCCACCCTCCTAATTCCCCTCCCACCACATCCATCCCGCTACCCTCCCTCAGCCGCCCCGTACAATCCCCACCACAGAGACCTTATATACCCCGGCCGGCCTCGCCTTACGACTGCCAGTCATGATTCGGTGTGCGCCCGTGGTGTATCTCAGCATTAACCGGGACGGGAAACACACGCAGTAGTCCCTTAGCTTTCGCGGTGACTTTATTTCACCTCCGCCCCCCCACTCCGTATCTTCAGCCCCTGCCGTCACGCCCCACGAGTGAATAGAGAGGGAGTGGGGGGTCACATTCTTCGCCCCACCCCCCAAACGAATATATTCCCCATCCCCGATGTGAGTGGACGAGTAGTGTGTTTGTGAATGTGCATCCGACAACAAGGCCTCGCGTTCTTCCTTCCCTTCCCCCAGCTTCCCTCCCGGATTCCTCCGGTCGACGCCGATTTCCGGGAGGAGTGTGCTCCTGTCGTCGCGGTTTTTCCGGCCTCCGGCTGGCGTGGATAACCTTTTTTTTATCTTCGCGCGAAGAGTCTGTTTGTTTACTTTTTTTTCAAAGCAGCAAACGCTGCGAGGGCAAATAAATTGAACCGGAGCGAGAGTGAAACGTTGGTTTTTAGCAAAGGATGTGCTCAAAGCTATTGTACTAATAAAGCTCACGTCGGTGAGGTTTTCAAAAGTAACGACCCGTTGCGGGAATATAATGTGACGTAAGTATTTAGTGGGCACGCTCTTTATCAACCTGCCGCGGATTTCACATTTTCAGACGCGGAAAGTCCGCAAAAAGCGGCGAATTATATGAGGAAAAGCAGCGGCGAATTTTATGAGGAGAACTTTTGTTGTGAAAGTGACACATTGTGGATTCCTGCACTGCGATATATTTACCCGGGTGGATTCTTGTAATGCCTTGTCCTAGTATTTAAAGTAAAATAGCATTTCTCTGACCTGAATATACATCTGTTTATTGAGGGTCATTAAAAGGTCTACAGGTTGTTTCAATGCAACACCAGGATAAATATTGCCAGTGGAATGTTGAGGTTACCTGGAGTTTGGCAATAAAAGCGTAAAATTTTGGCTAGATTTATCTGTACGTGTCGAATGAAACATATTTTTTTAAATACTTGTAATTTTGGTGAGAATTTGATATTGCTTCCGGCAAAAATTCAATCAAAAGAGAAAAATCAGTATCTCGATGTAACGATGAAAAATATTATCTGCGCAAATAAAATTTAAAATATTGTTTGAAAATATTATGCTAAAAATAGTTAGTTTGAGGTATGATAGGGTGCTTTTTACTACTGTTCAAAATCTAAAAAAATAGTGAAATTAATGAACATCGGGTATAATGAAGGTTATTAAAATAGGACAAAATTGAAAATTGCCCTGCAATCTCTCACCTCCTAGTGAGCACTCCTCTACTGAAGATTCATACTCAACTACTCTTCACTACATTTTTCTCTAATTCAATCAAATTAGATCTAGATAGCGAAAATACAATGCTCAACTCGGATGATATATAGATATCTATT
Source organism: Ceriagrion tenellum (assembly GCA_963169105.1). Taxonomy (NCBI): domain Eukaryota; kingdom Metazoa; phylum Arthropoda; class Insecta; order Odonata; family Coenagrionidae; genus Ceriagrion; species Ceriagrion tenellum. The sequence continues at coordinate 25,228,704 of OY720642.1, read as the reverse complement.
GATCTCTCTCAGTGGATTAAATATGTGCCCGCCGTAAACGTCTGCAAAACACTTTTAACAATGTGAAAGCATTTGGACATCAAGTGCACAGCTCCTGAAAAAAGCTCTCTACTCATGGAGAAATGGACATGTCGTAAAAGCCAAAATTTGATCCAGAAGGTAAGATAACTGTTCATTTTTTTCAATTTTTTTAATTTTATAGTATAAGCTTCACACTTTTAACGGCATTAAATGCAATTGAAGCCTTATATTCAAAACTTGATGGAATATTTATCACCTGACTTGTACATTTACGTTCAATTTTGCAAATATGGAATTAAAATTACATATATGTAGTCATAACGGGTCTCAATCTAATTATTACCTGGCAATTTCGTTCTTTCCGTGGCAACTTTCAATGAAAGTGCCGAAAGAGGACTAAAGTTGTAAATGAGTTTTTATTGTTTCATATGGAAATCTTCATTGATCACAATAAAGGCTAAGGTTAAGAATACCGATCTCTTTAACACTTACCTCTGAGTTAAAAACCTAAAAGAAAAATATTATGGAAACACCGCTGGGAGGAAATAATTGTTTCCTAACGTATTTAATAAATTGTGGTGTTTAGTTTAAAAACATTTTTATTAATTTTAGAAGTTTGTATGTTGACTTCTCAAACAGAAATTCATGCAAAAAATGAGCCTTTCCGCCTAGTATGCCTTTCATTTTTTAAATTTGATTTTCTACGATAGTAAAAATACTTAAAAATAGAAGATTTTGAGGTGACTCAGGAGACCGCATTGAAACACATCAAATGAACCATTCGACAAAATATTATAAAATAGCAGTTTTTAATATTTATTAATGACATGTTATACCTTCATTCACCATTAAATATAATTGCCTTTAACTCCTTACTCGTAAAACTATTCGACCTTTAGCGTAATAAGTTACTTCCACGGCAAATGCCTAAAATAAATATTTATCCAAATTAATTAGAGGCAGAATCGTATAAATTCGCTCTGTGTATGACATTTTCTAAATCAAATTAAATGAATATTTATCATATATCAGCCACCATGCAGAGCAATGTAGGCCGTATTGCTAAATATTTCGTTAATTTTTTCAGCCGAACTATAAAAAATTAACGAAATATTTATTTCTGATATATAAAAATGAACTGTGCCTGGGGTTCAAATTATAGATGCGAGTTTTTAAAGATCAAGCAACTCATGATGTTTCTGCTTAATAAAAGGATAAAACAATAGAAAGAAGAATGGAATCTAAAGTATCAAAATGAAATTATTCAAATAGAAAGAGGAAAGACCCCTCTAACTTCTATATGAAGAGTATAATGAAAGGTTATGTAGATAACGAGCGATGATCAAGAGCTCCAAAAATAAAGCCGAACGAAGCGATTTTGCCGAATTCCTGGAAATGAACATTTCGCCGCGTTTTACATATGCTATGTACACACGATTGTTTGAGTAATAAATTTCATGGACTCTGGCACCGGCGCTGGAAGGAAAACTAAGCAAATAAAAAATAAGAAAAATATCAATCGAAATGTGTGCATTCAATCATGAGTAGCGCACATCGTTGAAGATATATCTCCATTAAATAAATTACATTACCCTATAACCTAATCAGGCACGAGGATATACATGTGCATATTTTTATAATGAAGTATGTATTTTTATTAATTACTTTTCAACCTTATGCCTACATTTTAATCCTTTTAGTGTTAAGTTGCTTCAGAGCTTTTAACATTATTAATGCGAAAAGACAATACAATGGTGGAGAGAGTTTAAAGTAATAGAACTAGCTCAATTCCATGATGATCTTTAATCAAGAAGATATTTACATAAGATTTTTATTGAATATAGATTTTTTCTACCCTTATTGAATTGTTTTGACGTGAATTTTTTAAGAATACCGCCAATCCGTAAGAATTTGTCAACCAGCATAAGGATATTTAAGAGGAACAAATATAACATAGGGGAGAATATCCTTGCCGGTTAAGAGGCTAAGGCGATTCCCTAACACAACTAGTCGCTCCTCAACTCAAGCCTATATACTTGCCCATCTACCGATAATGAGGTATAGCACCTATCTCTGTGCTACTGGCAGTTTACCATTAAATGATGGATCGTGAACTAAGAAAGTAGAACCGCGTGTGTATTTGCTCGGGGTTCTCCAAGAAGTTTCATCCGTCTTTGGACTCTGGAACTTCTAGTCTATTTCCGCGCTTTGTTCTACGTATTTAAAGTTTTTCCTCCAAGTATCACAAAATACCATTGAGAGAAAATTCAGCAATGCAAATATACGGTACACAGGGAGGATCTGATGACTCAGAGCTGGTATGAGTCCACTATAAACATGTTTCAGTATCTTCATGTACTGAAGTATGTCCTAGTGAATCTCCGCCTAATACTTTCTCCATTGTTCTGAAAATAGTAAACAGTGAGAAAGGAAGACAGTCGTAGATCTGCACTCAAAAGTTAGCGTTACTCTTCTTTACTAAGTGTGAAACAGAAAGTTAGTAAATCATATTCGAAACACTTTTAGCAGTCTTGCGTAAAATACAGGTCCCTCGCTTAAGTTTCATATATTTTAGAAAACACGTTAAATTATAGTAGAAAACTATAATAGAAAAGTAAAACTATATGTTCGTGAGGCTTCTGAGGTGTAAGTAAATAGTAGTAATGGTAGAACTCTGAAGACCAAATGCAGGCCAACAAGCAGTCATGGAGAGGGTGTGGTGATGAAAACGGGCGTTAAGGATTAGTGAGAACCATGTTAGCAGCATGTGACAAAATAAAATACAAATACCTATATTTAAATCAGTGACAAGAAAAGCGCTGAACGTTGAAAATGAATGTTAAAAGCGAAAGGAAAAAAGAGCTTTCCATTGGTTGAGGGATTAATTCAGGCTGGATTAATCCTCGGGACAGTCTACATATTCCTGGAATAGTTCGATATATATGAGAAAAACCACATAGAAGTTAGGAATGAAGGAGATTTGAAACATGTCATTTTGCCTTTGCAGGTATCAAAGGCATCGTGGAAAAATGAAAATGTGTTGACAAGTTGTAAACAAGTTGTCTCATAGAGATTAAAATAGAAATGTTTTAAAATGATCTGCATTTACATAGAACTGCGCATTGAAATAACTTGAAAGTACTTGATATAATCACGTGAAATTTCAGATGTATCGATGTAGTAAAAAGCGAAGCGGAGCATGGTATAAAGACAACTTGATGTCCTAGTAAATCTGAGTTAATGGAGAGATCTAATTACTCTAGCATGCAGAAATCGTCGCGACTTCAATTACGCTAAGTTAATTTATGTGTAAGCGTAGCATAAAAGCATAAAAGAGGAGAATTGGAAATAAAAGGGGGTCGAGTCGAGGAGTTGAAGCTAGAGAGAAAGTAAAAAAGTGACAATGTGATTGAAATTATAATTCGCCATTCCTGTGTGATCCATCACCAGCCAAATATTAATCACTGTTTATAGAAAGATAACGGTTTTAAAGATATCACCTTCGCAGGTGTGAGAGTTTACCCAGATAATACCAGGCACAGGGGAGAAAAAAATTGTTCGCTCAAGATAATGTATCTTGGATTTTGGCGAAGATGCAAAAATAGAAGTCGATATGATTACCCAGGCAATGGATCTGCTACATACTTTGAAATTAACTGAGCTTTAAATGTAATTCCTAAAAACGTGAGGATTATTATTAAAAGCAATTGATATTTTACACAAGATTCAAGATAACGGATAGTAAACATGGGAATTTATTGAAAACTTTAAAATGACGAGAAAAAAATGGTATTTTCAGAATATATTAATAATTTATATACTAATTAATTAGTGCTTCAATGGGCCGCGAAGAGGTAACATACATGCCTGCGTTAAATGGAAATTAAATATAGATATTCAATTTCCCTTCTGTTTATTGTAGTTTATTTTCCAAAGCATTTCATTTTATATCTGACGCCACTTGGGACAGTAGTTGACTTTCACATTGAGTATTACATATAACTGTTTTAAATAACCTCTACCCCACTCTCCTGACTTCTCAATTCTTAAAACAGATGGTAGACAATCTTCTAGTATAACTAGTTCTCTCACGTGCCTTACAAATAGGACTTATAAGCATTAATGGTCGACTGAAAAGCACAAAACGATAAATATTTTTATGACACACAGACATAGGTTTGAAAATATGACCGGAATGGACAATTACATACAGATGCCAGGTATAAATAAAGCGTCAGTCAGGATATCAAAAAAACATGATAAATTCACTAAATTATGGGTTTTAAAATGTCTATTTAGTACACCATCTAGTCTATGCTGCTGAGGCAATGTATTCGTTTCCAAAAAAAGATAGAGTTGACAGACTTTTTATACATGATTTAGAGTAAGATGATCAACTTTAACAGGTCCTGTCTTTTCTGATTATTACGGTATACTTAAATCTATGGCGTACGTCAGAGTCAAGATAGTGTTGATCGTAGAAAGCAGTTCTAGCGTAAGTTATTTTGCCTCAGTCTTTTAACCTGGTACATACATCGTACATTCACTCTACCCCTTTCATGGCAGACAAGGTTCAAACGTTTTACTCTCAATAATATCATATAAGACTGACTCAGCTTAAATAATTGCCTCTACACTGCCGTATCATCGAAAACCTCTTTTCTTTAGCGAAACTAACGCACTCTCTTACACACGCCATTCTGTTCCTAGTACACCTAAAACTCTTCTTCAGAGTATCTTTCATCACACTCATGCTTGGGTTTCTAGCCCTTCCCCTTACTATCACACCATTCAATCATCTGTCATACATTTACTTCCTTATTCAACTATTATCAATTATTTTAACATGGCAAAGAAAAAGACTCACGCTCCTTTAATATTTGTCCATTACTTGAACATCCATTCAATACTTTTTCGTCATTCATTCATTCCCAACCCTATCACCAAACATTTTCTCCATTGCCTGATACCGGATGCTATTGACTAACTCTTAAGCTTATATAAGCTCTCGTGTGATTTTCAGCTATACAATAATGTGGGAATGAGCAACATTTTGCAACAGAACAATGCTGCTGACATACCATTTATAATTACTCAATTCACGTAAGGCCATACGAGCTTTGTCTCTGTAGTGCTTATGAAGACAAAAAATATCTAATCATTCAATTAGGGAATTTTTAAATTCTAAAAATCTAATAATGGTATTGGGGAAGGCTGAAAGTAATCAGGAGTGATTGAGCAATGCACTTGGGTGGATGAAGTTTGTCAAAAAAACCATTTTGACTTAAAATGGATTCAAATCGCGACCTCTCTATGTTCAGTCCAGTGCGATAGCCGGTTACAACACCTAGCTATTTTAACTGGCAGGTAATTGGTATTTGCAGCAAGTTTATTTCCAAAGACGAGGAAGTTTACTATAGATTGCCCGATAATTATGTAGTTTATGCTACTTAGAATGGGGAAATCTACTAACCAATTACCATATAGAAGTAAGAATTTTCCCAGAAATGAAACTGCGTGCCTCCCATCAATTCCACGCCTAAATTATCATATTGTATCTCCTCGTGCGTTCTTGATACATTTTTTCTCGCAAGTACCTAGACAATCGGTGATAATAGGTATGGTATGTTTGTAAAAAATAGTTAAATCTTTTGTGATGGGTTATTCCATTTTTTTAACTACCAGATTTGTCCTTACCTCTTACATAAAAGATACTTTAATCTATCAATTGGGCCAAGGAAAGGTTTTTAAGCAGGAATTTCCATGTATTTGATGTTTTAAATACCACGGTTTGTATCTCATATTCAGCCAAAATAACGCGCAGATGTATAAGATGATTTGCCATAAATGCTCTGATTCACAATTTAAACCTTGATAAGCTATTAAAAAAAAAAAATCCAATTCTGTCACAGAAAACTATTCATAAACAAGTAAACTCAAAATCTTGGAAACTTTTTATGTACGCTTAGTTTCATAATTTATTTTTTTCCCCCATCGTAAAAGGAATCTGGGAAGATTAAAGAAAATTATAGGTTTATATAGCGTTCGAAAACTTGTACATGGGATCGATGTGAAATTTCCGTGGCCAGGTTTTTTCATGTTATTAGCTGTCAATCAATGATTGACTCAATCATATTTTTCTATTTTATCCCGAATAATGCGGTATATTTTTGCGGTTTCAAGATCTAAAAAAGACGCAACTAAAGGTAGAGGCAATAAATCCTTAATATTTCACCTTTCGTTCGAATAAAAGAATAGTATATTTAAAGTTCAAGGCTTTCAGTGCCTGACCCTTATATCAACTCTGTAATATTTTTTTCATATGATGTCTTCTACCCAGAATTATGTAATTATCCCGCAGGGTATAACACCAACACACAAATACACTTAAAAACATAGCAAAGGAGAACAATTTAAAATGCTAATTTGTATATGTTAGGAAACATATATTTGAATTTAAAAAGAAATAAAAATTAAAAAAGTCATTAATTCTACTGTTTGGAAGTTTAGCATTAAAGTTTTTTTCCCAATTTAAAATTAAAAAGGAATAATTTATAGTAGGGTGTGCAGGATACACTAACAAGTGGTAAAGGATATGTGGCAAGTACTAAATGATACAAAGTACATATACTAATGTTTTTATAAATACCCCTGAAATGGCTGATAAAGGGATACTTCCCTTTCGAAAATTCAAACATCGTGCACATTGAGGAGAAATATACGACTGAAAACCCAGGCAATAATGTAAGTATAATCAGTCGGAGTTCTGCCAATCAAATGACATTAAGGATCTCCAGACTGTCCCTGAAGCATATCAATATCATTAGAAGCAAATAATTTGGTAAAAGAACAAAAGCAATTACAAAGGCCATGTCTCTAAAAAGAATTTTTGATCAATATAACTCCATGCCATTGCAATTATATATATGGGGGCTTTTCACAAATGAAACTAGCTTTTCATTTACGAAACGTATTCGAAAAACGGTTGAAATCGGTAATTTGTCGCCACATTGTCATATTTTTCTGTTTAAGGTTTCCGCGGCGAGCAGGTATTCTTTCCTTTCTTCTTTCGGGATACGGCCGCGTCGTTGTTTTTCTGACAACGTTTCTCCTCCAATCCTGGAGGCGTCTTCAGGTCAACTTAGACCTGAAGACACCTCCAGGATAGGAGGAGACGCGTTGTCAGTAAAACAACGACGCGGCCGTATCCCGAAAGAAGAATGTAAAGATTTGTCATCTTTTTTTGAACTTTTGCTGCAATCTAGAAATAATTTGCAGATTTAATGAGTTTATAAATTTATTTTCACATACTTTTTTTTGGACGGACTAAAAAGAAAAATAGTAATGATGAAGTGTACAGTAGAGTAGAAGAGAAAAGGAACATATGGAAAATCATACAGAAAAGAAGATCCAGATGGATTGGGCACACCTTGAAACACAATGTATTTATGAAGAGCATAATTTAAGGCAAAATAGAGGGAGAAGTCCCCAGCGGAAGAATCAGGAATAAATTCATGGACCAAATAAAGAGGCAGGTACATAGGAAAAGATATCAGGAGGTGAGAGACCTAGTATTAAAGAGGGTAGGGTGGAGGGCTGTAGCCAACCAATCTTAGGATTGAACGACCAATGAGACATACTTTTAATGTCTTTTTGTACAATGGCAAAGACTTATGATAACCGCTCCAAAGCATAGAGTTTAATCCATCGTTTTGGCAGATATGTTTTTCGGTATTCGTTGTCCATTCACAATAATATTTTAAAGTAAAAATAACGTGCAGTTTCATGTTTGTTTAGGCTCGCCAGCTTATTTCCTATGCGTTTGAACTCGGGCAGTAGCTTCCTATCTGCGGCCATGAAAAAAACAGTCCTAATTACCCGTGTCCGCGGACGTCTATGCCACGCATTCCACGGGTCATGTACCGACGTAATATCTGATCTATGTAATAAATAATTTCCACGCAACGTCTCTCGCACCTGTGGACATTACGCCTCAGGCCAGACCCTGTTTATAAAATGTGATACCTTGCCAGCCTTATGCGTCGTTTTGTACTTCGGAGAGAGTATAAAAAACAGCCGAAACTGCCCCCATTCTTGAGCACTGAATGTTGCATAAACACACCGTCCTGAGTGCGGCGTTCAGGGCAGCGCCAGATGTCGAGGTGAGCGGCTGGATGTGGGCCGGAGACGCGTGTTGCAGGAAGAGCAAGTAAAAATAGCAAGAAGGGAATGGGGATTGGGTATAAAAAAGCAAAAAAGTCTTGTCCAACGGCCATAAGATAGTCCTTCCCATACTCAACTCGCCGAGAACGTGACAGCTTTCTTGTTCCGTGTTTTTCGACCCATCGGGGAGTCCCGAACTACCGCTCGCGGAAAAATGGAAAATAATGCTCGCTCGGATCCCTCTCCGTAACTCTTCCTGACTCCATATCTGGCTAAACAAGGGATCCCATACTGCTGCGTCGCATAAAATCCTCGTTATTTTAAGAGTAAGAGATATAGTTTGTGTAGTTCTCCCACAAAAGATACTTTACACTATCTTGTCTCCTATAGCATGAAGTTAAATTGTTTTATTATTTTAATTGCAGTAACAACAAATGAGACTTAATCACCGTGAATACGATAGATGCAAGCAAACAATAAAGTGACTCATATGTCTTCTTGTTAGCGTTTGCATTCCGAAATCAGTGAGTATATCGAATATGCATTTTTAGATCCAAATATGGTTACATACGCAATGCTGCAGGAATACCCAATGATCAAAGCAGAAAAAAATCTTAAAAGAGGACAATGAATCTGAAAAACATTGCTTAAGATGTGTAAATAAATTTATAGTTTCTAACAAAAAGCTCGCAATGCTGTATTGAAAAATTCAAAACAGCATTGCGAGCTTGAGGCATATTTTAGAAGCAAACAGCAAGTATTTTTCTTTATCTCAAAAATACATTTTGGTTTTAAAAGTAAAAAAAAAACATGGATCTCATTACAATTCACTCATTCACATTTAGTTGCATTTTCCAATAATTGATTTCATTTTTTAAGAAAAAAGTTATTTCGTACTCTTCATCTACATATACATACTACCCAGCGAGCCGCCGCATGTGTGTGGCTTGGGTGATAGGACACCAACCGTGTAAAGATGTAAGGAATAAGGTTTTAGGAAGTGAAATGGTGACGCGTATAATGGAAATGTATTGAGTAGAGCTCAGTATTTACTGTGATCACTAATTGTGGGTGGAAAGCACGAGTTTTTGTACCTATCTATTTGGTAGAGCAGTTCGCTCGTTCTTTATTCTAGCAGAGGTGCGCTTAGGGATTGAAGCGTTAATGTCGACTGTTTTCTCCAAATGTCGATAATTATGGGGCCGAATTTAATTTTCAAAGTCGATAAAAGTCCTAAGATTATTACTCTACCCCAACTGCGAAATCGATTTTCCGAATAACTCACTAAATCCTTTTCAAAAAGCTAATTTATTGTAGAACATATGAAATCAACTAAAAACTTTAATTGTTATGTTCTAAATGCGTAAGGAGGAGGAAAAGTGGCACCATTTTCAAAATTCTAGAACTATTTCTCAGGGAGTCATACGATTATCCCTTAGGGTGGAATAGCTATAGAAAACACTCGTCAAGGTTACCGGAATTACAGTTCACAGACTTGTTTCCTCAATTGGAAAACAATGACAAAATTAAAACATTCCATTTTCTGAAAAGCATTACGTTGAATGGCAAATTTTCCTAGTAATACATATGTGGTATGAGTAAAGATAGATAATCAATATGAAAAAAATACCACAAAGTTAGCAATGACGTTGTTTTATTAGTTCGTGAAAATGCTTGTCGATCATCAGTTCATGGTAGAAATCAACTGCGTTTAGTTGCGCTAAGCATATTTGGCCTTTCTTTATACATTTACACATCTCTGCCACTGTACAGCGGCCGGCCGTGATATCATCGGGAATGTAAGATAACACCTGATGTGCTGATCATGAGAATCAACTGGATAAGTTCCGTTTCTTTGTATATAGAGACTGGGATTCGGTGTAAAATAGCGCTCGCAATTCGAGGAGTGAAAGAGAATCAAGTCAGAATTTCCCAATCTCAACTAGGTGTTCATGAAATACTTTCCGATCTCAGCAACACCAGTGCCACATGAAATACAAGAGAAGTATATTACAAAAAGATAGGGTTCACATGAGAGAAAAATTTACAGAAAATGCGGCTATTTTTTGTCTATATACCACTTCGGTTGAGGGAAGAGAAGGCAATGTTTTCATTGCATCAATGATGTGTAGTTCCTCGAATAAACAGCTTTGTTTGTCACAATTACTTTTGTTTTTAATATAAATTTAATTATAATATATATCTGGTCATGACTGTATATTGTTTTTATTATAAAAGCGTTCCGCACAATATTTCTTTCTGTTTACACTGACCTAAACTGTTTTACTCGAAATGAAATCGCACTAAATCAAATGTCATAAAATATTATAGGCCCGGTTTCCTTTTGCTCCAAAGAAGCGTGTTGATTTGGGTTTCTAAATTTAAGCTCAAATCTGAAGAAATAGACTGCGTGTCGACACGTTAAAGTTCAACGTTGAAGTCGAAGTCGGAGTTTGGCTTTTGGAAAACAATTCCCATCCATATGAGCATAATCGCCGGCAATCAGTCTACACGTAATAAATAGAGTTATCTTTTTTTCTTGTAATTTTGGTGGGCAGTCCATTATTAATTTTCAAATAAATCTCCCTAGATGAACGGAATACATTGAACGCTAAAAATTCGTCTTAAGTCGTAAAATCTAAAATTGAAAATGAGCAACTTTAATGTTAGATTAAAATATCAAATGAGGTATGTACACATAAATTTACTTTCCTTATAGGTTAATTTCCTTTCTACTTTTCTCAGTATTTCTTTGATCATTTACACTGAAGCTGGATTTTCACTTTTGTACAACTGTTCTCTCTGCTCTTTTTCATTCCTGAAAATATTCATTTAGCATCTGCTGCATTGATACGCAGATAATTATTATTTTCTTTGCCGTACATCTTTAAACTATCAGGACTGACTTAGGAGGCATCAGAATGAAGGCTATAATGAAAACATTTTTTTTCTCACAGCCAAACAAAAGAAATCCGGAAACTTATGAAGAATGATGGAGCATAAGTATCACTTAAATAGCCAGCATACATGTAGTTCAACATGGAACAGGAACCACAGTGATAATGGTTAACGAAACAATCCAACGATATAAGAAAGTGCCGAAAAGGTGTATAAGTGCATGGTGATTTGGCTCAGAGGGGCAATAGACTGAAAAAGCTTGGAAGTCTAAGAGTCTACACTTTAATGGCCTGAAAGAAAACAAGCGTAAAACACTGTTTTAAGATGGCTTAAGGAGGCCTTTGTGATGGAGAAAGAAAAATTATCAACCCGAGGCCGGAAAAATAGAAACATAGCTCATCAGAATAGTTCCAAGAATAAGAAGCCTGTTGTGACTCAAGAAATGGGCCAAAAAGCCATAAAAACTGAAATAACAGGAAAAAAAATTATTGAAATTGAATGGAAACTTCTTAAGTTTCCATTCAATTCAAGAAGTTCAAGGATCTCAGGAATTACCAGCGGATTGAATTCAAAAGGAATTTCCAGGCCACGCTAAGTCGGGTGATGGAGAAGTTAGTCGGCAAGACGAAAACAAGAAAAAAACTCTCTCAGATTCAGGATTATTCAACTTTTCAACTTCGAAGTTGTAACTAACGATACGACTTTATTCAGATTTATGACTCAAATAAGTAGAACATATCAAGACCCAGTTATATTTTGAAAGAATTTTCAACCAATATAGTGCACATTATATTTTAAAACCATCGGTTGAAACATTTGCACATACTTAAGTCTGGGAAAGTGAAAAATTTGACGGCTCTTTAAAATCCTTCCTTGGAAATATTTCAATCCCACTTAACGAAACGATCATAAAGGAATACCGTAGATACACTTTCCAGTGAATTCACGATTACCATTGGTATGAGATTTCTTCCATAACCTGAAAAATTGTAATTATAACAGTACTGGACGAAGTTCTGAATGCCTTGCATCAAATTGTTGTACATAAAATACTTATCTAAAACCTTCGTATTTAAGAAATAAACTAGAGATTAATAATTTCCGTAAATTAGAAAAGATACATTATAATTAACCACGTGTATTACGATTATAAAGTTCATATTTATTTTATTAGCGATAAATATATAATTGAAGTCATACAAACACTAATGTGATATTTGGAAATTTATGCATGCTCATTCATTCACTGACAGGGATACTTTGGGAATATTTGGATCAGTGCGGATGGGAATTCACGATATTTCCAGCTATGCATAATGTTATGAGTGGAACGAATTCAATACCTCCTTTAAGGTACAAAGTCGGGATAAAATACCTATCCCTTCAGACCGAAATTCTGACTTTTCTTCTTGTCAATCGCTATAGCCTTTGTTAGGTACGGGAAACAAATGCTATACAAGAAAAGCACTATTGATTAGAGGTGGGAATTTCGGTTCTTTTCAAGATTCGGTTCATGCGATTTGATTCATGACAATAGCTCGATCTTTTAAATCATTCATAATGAAAGAAATGAACCATGGAAGAACCAAATGACTGCGATGAGTGATTTAACGACGATGAATGATTTCACTACGAAGGATCAAATATCAGCGAGCAAACTAAGGCGAAGAATCAAATCCAGCAAATTCGTACCATTGAGAAGCTGACTACACGGAGATATTGCGTGATATGAAATCTGATTTACTTAGTTAGTTTTATCATCGAAATGTTGTGAGACTTGAGGAACCTGAAAGTGCCTATCCTTAGAACAGCTTTAATCATGATGCCTGGTGCTGTGAGCCTAAAAACTCGCCCATACTGCCACGGCGATTGGAGACTATATATTTAAAATTTTATGTACTTGCGATGCTTGGGCGCAAATGGTTGCGTTCGGTTTTATAATCAATCAACTTTATATGATCGCCTCTATAAAATTATTCCTCAGTGAATTATTCCAAATTATATGTGACCAAAAGACTATGGAATGCTTGGAATGTGGTTTGTCCCAAACACGTTGCTCTCCACTCATGAACCACGTGTTTTGGCTCAATTTGAACCAAACCAACTTGTTCTCAATCACTCATGAATCGAGTGATTCATCACAGTCCACTCGACTCGACCTGTGAATGATTCATTATGAATTCATATGAACAGCTTGATTTGATTCATTATGAACGATTTGAACGGAGAACGTGATTCAATTCATTTGGTAAATGCCAATGAATCGTTCTAAGTGAACGAATCACTCATGATCGACACAGCTCTCCTGGTGATCTAGGCCTATGATCAAATGTTTCATACGCTCTGTGACGGTATTCGATGCATAACCGCCAATACTCTTTATTCATCTACAGGCCTTCTGATAGCTACTTTTCTCCGATTACCATCTCCATCCCTGTTCTCACCAACTTATTCTGGGCCCTCCTTTTTTCTCTTCCTTGTGAATCCCAAGTTAAAATTTGCTAGAGGTAATCTTTCGTTCGTCATATGTTGTATGTGACCATGCCACAAAAGGTGTTTTTTTACGTCATTGCCTATGATATGTGTGACTCCCATTATGTAACTTATTCTCTAATTTTTAATTCTCTCCCGCCTTGTTATTTCCGCAGATACTCTCCAGTAATTCATCTCTCTAATATTCATCATTTTTGTTGTATTATTATTCTTAATCCACTATATCTCACTCTCATATGCGACGATTCCTCTCTCTGTTACAAACTCATAGTAAATAGTGAATACTAACGACTGAATGCCATTCATGCTTGCAGAGTAGCTATTGCATTTAATTACGGGGTAATTTGCAGAAATGCATTTTTTCTAAAACGAAAAAGAAATTGGCAACTGGGCAAATAATCAGCCTCGATAACTGAAATCTCAATACTTCAAACGTAAGCGAATCAACTATATTTACGGGTCAATATTAATGTTATAACCATCCAATCTATTGTGACGTATTTCAAATTTGTTTTACATTTTTTTTCAATTTTGAACCCTACTGATGGAGTAAAAAGGTTTTTTTTAATCGTTTGCAAAAGTAACTTCGCGAATTATTTTTCCACGAATGCGGTAGAAAAATGATCAAGTAAATCCTCTTTCATCACTTTGATGGTAAAAAGTACATACAAAAACAGCTCAATGTGGAAAGACTGTAATCCATGCAAACATCTCCGCGTTATGACTTCATATTCTCTAACGTGGGAGCCCGCGTCTGATCAAATAGGGCCTGCCTTCGAGCGATAGGCCTCTCTGCCCCTTTGGATGAGACCGTCCTCGCCGGAAGCGAGGCAGCCATGGGAGGCCGTTGTGCTATGAAATGTAAAATAGAAGGTAGAAGGAGAGAAAACTCACGTCAGCATTAATTCTCGTATCTCCTTTTCGCTGTGGCGTCCGTGCACGCCGTCCGCATTAGCGAGGTTGAGCTTTTGCAGCTCTCTCCAGCGGTATGTTGGGACGGCTTACAACACTGCGCGTAGCGTAGATCCGATGATACGGTTCGTTGCCAAGCAGCTACTATGTGTCGCCGCCTCCGACGCACCTTTAAAAGCCAGAGTAAGAGGAGGTAATTAGTGCGGTCGGGGAGTGATAACCTGCTTCGGTTCGTGCGTGTGATCAGTCCGTCCGCCACCGGGCTCGCATTTAGACCAGATTTCGGGTCCCTGCATATCACGAATGTTTAGCCACTCATCGCGCCATGCACCGCAGTGTATTATATTCTCACCCTCCCGGAGTCGGTTTGCGAGGGCATTAAGCCCCACCCAGGTGCCCCCGACCGAGGCTCCTAAGATTAACTGCAAATGTGCTTTCATAAACATGAGCATTATTTTCGGGTAAATAACCACCGGCCGTTTCATCCTCATGGGCAGCTGACTAGAATCATAAACCAAAGCTCTGGGGTTCGAGCATAACCTCCAAAGTGGGCGTGGAGTAAACACTAATGGTTCATATGTGGGCTCCTACGTAGAATATTGGAAAGATACATTGGCGTTGGCTAGCCAAGCATCTGCTTTTCCGTTGATATGCAACATGGCCTTCATGAAAAAACTATACGACTCCTCCCGCATAATACGACTGTACTGCAATTCCGTAAAAACATTAACTTACTAAGAAAAATAAATTAAGTTAAATGCCTAGACCAAATATGTGTAAACTGTGTCTACCACCAACAAAGAGAGACAATTTGAAAAATATTACATGAGTGTATTTAATAAATATCTTAAAACAAAGTAAAACTAAAAACCATAATACATATTTTATGTGAATATTAAGCGAAACAACATATTCACGTAATTATGCATACATGTAGAGGCTACTATAAGAGGATGGCAAATGATAACCAAAACTTGGCAATACGTGTTATCGCAGCGGCTAACTCAAAAGCGTATATTTTAATGCAAAAACCTTAGGCCTAGGATATTTCTCATCCATCTTGGCCAAACAAGTGATAAGAGAGTAGTTAAGTTAATTATGAATAATTAACCACTTCCCAGGGAACAAAGGCCTCGTTTCACTAGCAGATTTAAAATTTAAATCACAAAAGCGTGATGTACGTTTTTACTTTCACCAACGACTCAGTGTCCATAAAATTAAAACCACGAAATTCCGGAGAGGAAAACATTCATATTCTCAGGGACTCGAACTCGTACCTGCGATTTATCTTTGAGTGCTTACGCCATTTAAGCTACCGATTTTGTGGATGACTACGCCAAGGCAATCCACTGCAAATTCCTTTATCCTAAAATTTAGCAAATTAAAACCGATTTAGATAACTTTACATAATGCAGTCGTTTTTGAAATGGAATGGAGAAACATGTAATGATAAGATTTCAAAGCCTACGTTTAAAATGCCTTTGAAAACAAACATTTTACACATGATAACATAAGAATGACACTTAAATTTCCACAAAATAGGCTCAATCCTTTAAACAGGCTTCGCCCAAAACATTTACGCAATTGGGTATTGACATTCCTTATTTTGGGAACAATCGGCTATAACCAAGCATTCATAACCAAGCTTTATCAATAGTGCATCACAAAGGAAAACTATGGAATCGTTGAACATCCAATGGTTGTACAATTACAGATTTACCACGTCTTAAATAGAATGTAATTATTACAAAAATGTTTCTCAGCTACGAAATTGCTAAATAAAGTGATAAAATAGGTCCACCTGCATACCTATCAATTAATTAAAAAATAATTCTCTTTTAAAGCTGCGCTGGCTGGAAAAGGACCTACATCATATTTTCACATATCGCACTGATCGATTCTCATACTTCCCTAGCAATAACTTAGGGCCGAATAACACGTTCCGCCAGTTACGTATCCCTCTGGTTATGTGCGAATTCCTACCTCGGCACGCAAAGTGCCATTGGCATATTTCTCTTCGGCCCCGAGGCCCGTCCTCACCGCCCACAACGCCAGTTTCCCATTTCATTCCCCCCTTCATCTCCACCCTTACCACGACAAATCTCCACCTCCTCGTCCTCCACACACGCCAGGCCGATGCACTGTACTTGGATCACCTCCCACACCCCCGTCGGGAAAGGCTTTCTCCGGAGAAAATTGAGCCCTTCTGTCCCCACCCTCTTCGCAATGGAATCTCCGCATTCCTCTCTGCCAAACCCCACATCCAGCCCGCCTCCTCCGGGTTCCCGGAGTCTTCCAAACTAGGCCTCGATCCTCCCTGACGGAGCCAAACCTCCCTCACCCTCCATTCTTCCGCTCCATGTTTGTAGTAGGTCGCCTCCTCCTCCAACCTCTTCAGCCTGCCGTTCCCGTCTTCCTCCCGCAGGATAAGCCCCTCCCGTAAGTCCCAGTCTTCCTCTTATCCATCGCGCCCCGCGTTCCCCTTTTGTCTCCCGCGCGCTGCATTCCGGTCGGAAGTCATTCGGAGGCACGAGGGCGGAAGGCGTCGCGACGTTGCGACACTTCTATCGCGTCGCGGATGACGTCCGCGAGTTCCAGAGCGCGAGCCTGCTCCCGCCTTTTGATTCCCGGATTCTCCGATTCCGTGAGGGAGATGCCTTCCCGGCGAAAGAGAGAGCGAAGGAGACGGGAGGAGCTCTGCACTCGGTCATCGTTTAGTGGTATGTCGACCCCTCGTTTACTTGCATTCCTGCTCGGGACTCGACGCGGGGAGAGGATAGGAAACGAGCGGCTCCTGCCGTTGCTTTTCGCCGTCGTATTCCGATTCGGAAAACACGTAAAAGCACCTCCGAATTTCTCCCGTTAGAGAGCATGAGTAAATGCGAACATGCGACGATGATTGTAAAAGCTATATCGACCTCCAACAAGAAGCACAAATATTTGGTCTCGCATCACTCAACTACCTCAGCTCTGCAAACCTGATACTTTACCAAGAAATCATAGTCACAACTTCGGCCTTTTCATTGTGGAATCAAATCAAATTACTGTTGAGAAAAAGCAAAATTTTGTATTATTCCACAAAAATATGTTTCACTATAACTGGTTTCTGCCCCCGATAGTAATTTTCCAGGAAAGAAGGCGAAGGCATAGTATGAGGGAAATCACAAATAGCGCTCCATAGGAAAGTATATTAAGGGTAATTACGATATCGGAAGAAAATAGAATTAAAATGTGATGTAAGGAGTGAAGTGTGCATATATATATATATATATATATATATATATATATATATATATATATAACTGCACTTAGGATCACTTAAGTGACGAATATATAAAAGTTTGCCAGAGGAAGGCAGACGACAAACACAGAAAACAAAAAAATGATTAACACACTTACAAAGTTTCTTGATATTTCGGTGCCACTAGCACCTTGGTCGCAAGAGCGAAGACTGAGAAGGAAGGGAGGACTGAGGCGGTAGGAAGGGAGGACTGAGGCGGAAGGAAGGAAGGGAGGGGAGGGACAGGGGAAGGGGAGGAGGGGGAGGGAGAGGAAAGGTGGGGGCGGGAGGCGGGAAGTGGAATAAATTCGAAAGGAAGAAGTAGTATGGGCAGAGGTGAAAGAAGAAGTTAGTGGGATTTATTGAGTCCTGGCGGAGAGAAAGCCTGGAATAAGTAAATGCAAGAGGACACAAGATCTTTGATTTGGAGTGGGGAGGAGGAAGGGGGAAGGGAGGCGAGAATGCCAACCTTAAAAATATTATTAAAGGTGGAGTTGTGGGAAGAAACATGGGTGGCAACAGGGAGGGAAACAGAAATAGAAGGTGGTTCATTACAACTGGAGCGGTGGCCATTCATGCGGATGTTAAGGGGAGTGGTCGTCAAACCGATGTAAAAACTAGGGCATAATTGGCAAAGAAGGATACAGACAACATTATGGGAAACGCAGGAGAGTGAGGGGACGGAAGGAAGATGAGCGGCAAGGAATTTATCAGGCAGAGGCTGGGTGAGAAGGATGCCACAAGCTTTGCAACGTGGGCGATTGCACGGCGTCGGAAGGGACTTGGTAGGTCGGGAGATTGATTTGGAAAGGGGTTTAGTGATTTTAAAGAGGGTGGAGAGGTTGGGAGGGCGTCTAAAGGTGAGAGAAGGACAGCGGGGGAAAATTTTGGAAGTGGTAAGGTTGTCAGAGAGGATGGGGTAGAGATTTTTGATTAAGCGACGGATGGAGTGAACTCCAGGGAAATAGGTGGTACAGAGGGAGATTTGATCATGAGGAAACTTATTAAGAGAGAGAGATTTAGAAGAAGAGGGTCGCTGTAGGATTTTTTTCTGAAGAAGACGCTCAGGGTAGCCTCTGCGAAGGAGGGATTGGTGGAGATTGGAGAGAAAAAGGTCAAGGGATTCGGGATTGTTGCATATTCGGTGACCACGGATAGAGAAGGAAAAGGGGAGGGATCGTTTAGTATGAGAGGGGTGGCAGCTGTTGAAATGGAGATATTGTTGCTTGTTGGTGGGCTTGATATGGACAGAAGTGTGGAATTTAAGGTTACTGAGGGAGATGTCTACATCCAGAAAGGTAATTTTAGAGGCAGAGATGTTAGAGGTGAAGGAGACAGAGGAGGAGGAGTTTAGGGAGGAGATGAAAGAGTTAAGGGAATCAAGGCCATGTGGCCACAGAAGAAAAATATCGTCAATGTAACGAAGCCAGAGGAGAGGTTTAGGAGAGCAGGACGAGAGAAAAGATTGCTCAAAAGCACCCAAGAAGAGGTTAGCATAGGAGGGGCTGAAACGACTACCCATGGCACAACCTTTAGTTTGGATGTAGAAATTGTTATTGAAGGAGAAAGCATTATTAGTAAGTATAAAGTTGGAAAGGTCAAGGAGAAAATCTGAACTAGGGGCGTGAGGAACAGGCCGCTGGTCAAGAAAAAGACGAATGGCGGAAAGTCCTTCAGAGTGAGGAATAGAAGTGTAGAGAGAGGTGACATTTATGGTAGCCATTAAGATATCACAGTCTGAGGGGAGTGGGGTAGATTGGAGGCGTTCAAGAAAATGATAAGTATCTTTGATGTGAGAAGGGAGAGAGAGAACAAAAGGTTGTAAGTATAATATATAACACTTCATTAATAATATATATAATACTTCATTAATGTTTTTTTAATTTTACAATGTGTTCAACCTTTAAGTAGTTGAAAAGTAGAGCAATAAATGTTTTCATAGCTTTTGTTAAAGATTAATGAAAATAGTATCGTGATATTACAGTTAGATTGGAGGCCAGGAGAAGACCTGGTTAAGGAAGGACCATTGAAGACCTGCCCAAGTCACGTAGGTATCACGATAGTCGAGTGTTGGATTCCATTGGACTCCATTAGATTTAAATCCATTGGATTGAGATTAAATAATTTGTTTTCCATTAAAATTCTCACTTTTTGTTTCTCAGACCTTATTTCGAACCATATCTTAGCAGCACAGAAATGAAAAACTTTTCTTACATCGTTTCATACCATTTTCTTAAAATCATATGGTTGACCAGCAAAAAGGTCCTTATAGCTTTTGATAAGGGTTTAGTAAATAATTCGGATAATTTTACTCTATCTGATGGCGATTTTTAGCTAGCATATAATTATTTATACATAAAATAGAATTAGCGATTCTTAAATTTTTGGATCTGGAGTAAAATTGTAAAGGCACGCAAGTAATCGAATGTTTTATTAGGTGCGGCTGTTTATACCGACCAGGGAGGTGTAAAGATACGTATCGCTGATATATGTAGCAATTAGCATAATGAAGACCAAAATGGATAGTTATGGAATAATATTAGATGAAAATTTGAATTAAACAATATAGCATTGTTCTAGTAGCATAAAATACATAATTCATGATTAAAAAGTAATGACAAAACTACTAGAAGTTACTCATGACGATTCATAGATTTCTCATCACTAAATGTTAATTAGAATTAATTGGTGATGATAAGATGTATACTTAACTGGAAACGTTAACGGAAATTACTCATTGTAGTTCACAGAAATACGGGAATAATTAGGTCACATTTAATGAAATAGTTAATTGGAAGACATACCGTAATAAATTCTGCTATACAGATAGTACTATGTAGGTACCGGGTCGGTACAAGTAATGCTATTAAATGCTCCTCAGTTAACTGCTGATATTTTTAGGCACCTGTCACCCATAATTTGCGTGATTGTAGCGTTTATTATTTATACTTAGTTTACTATTATCCAGGATAAAATACAATGTGAATTACATTTCTAGGGAAAATAGAATGATGTCAAAATGAATCAAAAAACAAAGCTGCCAGCCCGGGTGTCGTCGAGGCAATGCCCTCGCCTCCTAAGCCTAGGGCTGCAAGTTTGAGTTTTGACCGAGTGACTAGTACACCATTCAGCATATTGCTGCGTGCAATTCATTCTGCGTCTTTTGTTACTTGTTCATTATCTTAATGAATGAAGTTTGTTGAGATATTTCCCACGGTTGTGAGTGGTAAAAATAAAAATATCTTAAAATCTCTCATAGCAATTGATATTATTCACATACGACCTGGGTTTCGACGTTCGACGTCATTTTCAGGTAATGTCTCTACGGACCATGTAGATGGATGTTCGATGAGTATTTACCTGAATATGACGGTGAACGTTGTGATCCCAGTCATATTTGATTTATATTAAGTAAAATAACAGAGGTAATTCTAATAAGGAGCCGAATAAATATTAAAAGTACAACACATGCCGTATGATTTGCTCCAAGCGAACATACTAAGGTTTCATTGAACACATCGTTTTGATTGCATTCACATTTTTTAGCATTGAAGAGTCTTGCATAAAACACTAAACGCCATTAAACTATTTCTATGCAACTCACAGAGGAAAACGTATAGAGCACTTACAGATTGTAGTCATGCATTTGTAAGCCTACGTATACTCAGAATTTAAGGTTCATATTCGTAACGGCTAAGGTACTAATAATATTACTTTGAATTACCGAATTAATTATTTCATTAAATGTGACTAAATTATTCCCGTATTTCCTAGAACAATAATGAGTAATTTTCGTTAACGTATACAATTACGTATACATCTTATCATCACCAATAAATTCTAATTAACACTTAGTGATGAGCAATCTACGAATTGCCATGAGTAACTTCTTGAAGTTTTGTCACAAAACTTTTATATTTTTCCAGCTGTAGTTATAACTTTTTGTCATATCTGTTAGGGATTACCTTGAAAGGTCATCGTTCCCATTCCGTCAGAGCGTATGATTAAATATCCCCTGGGCGCCTGTTATTATGATAATGATATTTCCGCCGCCAGGATTCTCTCCTATTATTTCGTCTTTCTCTCAAATCTATGCTACTTGCTTAATGATCTGTGAGCCTCTGGTGTTAACGAGAATGGAGTCCATCTTGTTCAAACTATGGTGACCTAACTCAGCATCCCGATACTTAAATCTCGATTTTTTGTAAATTTCGGGGAAACCATTCGTTTTAATGAACACAGTTAATTCCTTTGTGGTGACTAAATGACATTTAGTGCGACAGCGGAGTGGAATATATCAAGATATTATATTTCAACGAGGAAAAATGGAGGCATAAAAAAACAAAAAACAGCGCACAAAAGGGGTTATATTAAAAAACTTTTATGACCGCGAAGAGAAACATCAAGGCGTATTAATCCAGCCCGAGGGAATCAAGTGTTTTCGAGTCCTATGGTTAATAACAGTCCCCACAAAGCAAGGAAGGGCCCTCCTCATCACTTCAAGAGAAGACCCCCCTTCCATTTTCCTCTCTAACCGCCGCATTAATTCCCTTCCACTTACCACGCTTTTCTCCCGAGTTCGATCTTTTCCGAAACCGTGCACTTATAAACACTCTTCCGAACCACTTTCTCCAAATCGCTTTTTTCCTTACCGATTCCCTCTCGCTTTCCTTCACCCCGCAATCTTCTTTCCCACAACCATTCCTCTCTCACCATTTCTCACTCCTCTTTCTCTCTCCCACAGAAGAGCAAAAGTCTTAAATCTCAGGGATCCACGCATTAAGGGTAAGGGAATCCTCCAAACCATGAATCAACGAGACAGGGTCGCGGGTGCTGGGCCCCCTTAAACTTTTCCTATTCTCCACCCCACGCTTCTCCCTTCTCAGAACGTCCTCATTCCCCCCCGCCCCCCGTGTCTAACGCCCCCCTCCCTCTATTTTCTCTCTTCTCTTTGCTCTCCAAAGCTTTTGCTCTCTCAATCTCGTTCTCCATTCTCCTCCCTCTCTCTCATCCTCGGTTCATTCCATCCCGAGCCAAAAATTTCCATCTCCTTTCCCGTATCGGCCGTCTGGGATCTCCTAACCCAGTTTCCGTCGAGGGATGACGAGAGAAAGGCGAAGATGCGGGCAAAATAAATCCATGCATATAAGGGACACATGCACACATTTACAGGCGTGTGCACGGAGTATATAAATCTAAATTATTCCGTAAATTTCCATGTATTGCATCAACACACGCGATATACAAGTGAACACGAAGTCATAAGATCTTATGCGTTGAATTATATATCATTATGAATAAGTTTATGAATAGTTTTACCTACGCATATGTGTATGACATACTGACGGGTACAGTAACATTTGACTTATACATATAATCCTCAAGTTTCAAATATTTTGAAATTCTAGACCAAATATCATAGCTGCAACATCCAGCACGACTTATATTACAGAGATAGGACTAGAAATCGAGATTCATGGGAGTGTAGGATAATACGTGTCCGACCTCATTACTTTGGCCGGTATACGTTAGTATATATATATGCAAATTTATACTCACTCATTTACTAATTCGTCGGGATACATCCCCCAATATCTAACCTGCATGTAAAAGCCACTATGCACCATGCAAAGTGGTATACACAGAATAGAAAGATGAAAATTCTTATATCTTCAATGGTTGTCGAGCTTACTTTGTGGAATTTTGACATAATATTGAGATGAAATAAACTCACGTTGTATAATCCACACAAACTTCAATTGGTATAAACCCGAACGGTTTCAACACTTCCGTGTCATTATTTCGTGTATAACACTTTCGTGTATTATCCCCCTAGAGAATGACACGAAAGTGTTGAAACCGGTCGGGTTTATACCAATTAAAGTTTGTGTGGATAATACAAAGTGATTTTATTTCATCTCAATATGAAAATTCTTTCCGCGCGTGTGTAGAGGCATGCATGTATTCATGTATACTTATTTTCTTTGTGCAAGCACGTATCAGTCCTCCCACTTCGTTATTGTCCCCAGAACGAAAATCAAACTTTCCACTCGACTTTGTCTGTCTTTCGCCCCAAAAATCCTCTTCCATTGGAAGACTCTCCAAATGTTTCCTTCGCTCTGTATTCCCTTTCTCACCCTTCATCGCCGAAACACGCACGAGCCACCCTCTTATTCTCCCACGCCCAACAGTCTGCCTCTCTCCGGCCACGATGATTTCCTTCTCCGCACTCCCTGCCGAGAAACACATCCACAATCCTCTCTCTCGTGCTACAACAGTCAGTCTCTCATCCTTTCAAGTGTCTTCTCCTCCTCCTTATCCTCATCCTTTCCATTCTTGTTTTCATTCCTCTGCTTCCACTTCTTCATCTTCTGCCTCTTCATCTTCCACCTCCACATTTCACTGTCACGCATCGCTAATAAATTAAACACGTCTACGGTGGATGTAAATTTGTTTAAGTGGTGGATTAATCATTTCTGTGTTAATCGTTTGCAGAGGAGCGAGCTTCCGTGTGATTGTTTTTGGTCGTTGACATTATTTAAGCACTGTAATTGCTATCCATCATCGGAAAACAGCAAAACTGCTGTGTTTTCAACGAGTTTGAACACCAATTTAATTGTAAGAAACGTCTTCTGCTTTCGTCGTAACATTTACGCCCATACATGACTAAGTAATGGGACATCGGGTTCGAAACAAGATTTTTTTAATGAAGAACAAAAATGATCGCTTGCCGATTCCAAGCCATGATTATACACAGTCCTAATGGCTGAATCGCATGTTAATGTGTGCTTAACTATACAACAGGATAACATTTCGGCATCGCAATTAATTGCCTCAAACCCTTCATACTGTTACAAGCACCAGAAACAACGCTTCTTTAGAACAGTATGCCAATTATAAACAATCAATTAATAGCGTGATATGGGTGGAAATTGCGGAAATAATAACCAGCACTCCTCAAGTGTCTCTCTTTAGTCCACAGCAAAATAACAGCTGATATACTTGTCCAAGTATTATTTTCTGTTACAAATGACGGAAAATTAAAACAAAACTTCAGATACAGATTGCAATCATATTTTTAAATTAATACAAAAATGGAAAAAAAATTAATGAGTTTGCTAGTACTACTCTCGTTAAACCACCTACTGTGAATAGAAAATCAAACATAATGCTCGCAATAATGATGTACTGTAGTTTAATTGAGATCCATGTAAAGTAGCTAGTCAACTAAAAAATTTAATTCCTGTTGGTACCGCAAAAAAAATTCCTTCTGCCGTGTCAAAAAAAAGCAGTTAGAGAGAGAGCATTAAAATATTATGGCGGAAAATTCTGCAGTATTCTAGAGTCATAGTCACTAATACTAAACATTATTGGCATGAAAATTAAGCGGCAATATAAAAGACATAAATGAAATCCTTAATCTACAACATCAATCTTTCTAAATTAAAAAAGTACTACCTTCATATGATGCATTGGAGAAAGATAAGGGGTAAAGTTATGTGCCGGCGTCATTTATCGGACTCATGGAGAATTATTTTCCCATTATAACCTAGATCATATATCAAGTGACACCTATTCTCAATTCGCCTATATCATCCCTATGTTTGTCACGATTTTCCCAATCCACATGGTCTTCCAGGACTTATCCTCTGCGGCCAATCTTAATTCACAGCAGTCTTGTTCAAGCCATCCCCAGCGTTTCCGAGCCTCACGGAAAACGTCTCAGCCCTTATCTCTATTCGCTTTGCCAGACGACTAAAGGAGGGTTGTATTGGTCCAGAAACGGCGAGAGAACGCTTCCGATAAAGAGGAGTGGGGTAATGAACCCTTGTCCAACGAGACGCCTCCCTCTCGTATCCTTCACCTATCCCATTCGCCTTCTCCTTACAGACTGTTTTCTTGAGCCGGGAATCTATTTTTACAGCCAGCGCTCCTTTTAGTACCATTCGCTCCCCCTTAAAACTCATTCCATATCTCTTCCCCTTAGCCCCTTATCGCCTAAGCCCTTTGAAATCTTAAAGAGTTTCGCCCCGGAACGGGATGTTTCCCTCCCGTCGTAATGCTGGTTGCATCTCTCTTTTTTTTCAGCACGGGCCACCCCCTGACGTGTCCCTCTTTTCCACTTCCCATCTTCAAACCCTTACAACCCCTTAAGCGCTTTCTCATTTCCGACTTAACTCCTAAGACACGTATAAATAACATTACGGCCCCTTAAAGTATCACCATTGTCTCTAAGGACGGGCAAAGGCACTCGCTGGAAATGAGTTATTTATCACTACACAGGAGATGCGAAAAGTAGCGGTTAGCGAGTATCTGTGTGCTTAGAGCACAATGTAAGTACCTATCCAGTATGTTACGTAGACTGATAAATATTCACCATTTAAAAAAAATGATTTGCATTGACTTTCAAAGATATTAGAATGTATAGCTCTCGGGTTTCCAGCCGGGTGATGGTGGTTTTTGGCACCGACGTTTCGAAGGCGTAGTCTGGCATCACCCTGAGGACGATAGCAGACTACGCCTTCGAAACGTCGGTGCCAAAAACCACCATCATCCGGCTGGAAACCCGAGAGCTATACATTCTAAATATTCGCCGGGAATGCCTTAAATCTTACATTTCAAAGATATTACTTACCACGCCTACTAATGGGGTAAAAAAGTTCCAAATGATAAATCAGTATAAAACATTTTAAAGCTTTTGTTTCAATCTTATGTGTTACTTTGATTTACATTTTCTCTCAGCAATGGTGATCAAGATTTAAAATACCTTTTATTGCACGTAAGAACTACCTTGAAAGGAATAGCAGACAGGAGAGACCAAATTAAGCCAATTTCAGGCTTACAATTCTGAACTCCTCGTCCAACTGTAATTACATTAATTGCTTGCAATTGGATCTTATTTTAGAGATTTTGGTTTATTACTATTTTCCAAAAGCAAATGAAACTTTCTTAATAAGTACGTGTAATTTGGTATCCCAGACACACCTACAGTAACCTGATTGATTATCATGAAAAACGACACCAAC
Source organism: Ceriagrion tenellum (assembly GCA_963169105.1). Classification (NCBI taxonomy): domain Eukaryota; kingdom Metazoa; phylum Arthropoda; class Insecta; order Odonata; family Coenagrionidae; genus Ceriagrion; species Ceriagrion tenellum. The sequence continues at coordinate 25,201,911 of OY720642.1, read as the reverse complement.
AGTTTATATCGGTCGGCACTCAAGCTCAAACGTTGGCAGGCCTGTGTCATCTTTGGTGACAAAAGGAACTCTCTTTACAGCCAGATACACTCTCTCCTAAGCGTGGTGCACACGGTGATATATCAACTGCCAAAGCCCAAAGCACGGTAAAGGCTTAGCGCTAAATTTATCGATATGAACAACCAAATTTAATACCTTCCGTTGGCATAAGATACAATCGCTAGCAAATGCTTTGCCGTGGTAAGAATTGGAGTACACTCAATATTTTCCGGCAATCTGGCAGCAAAGTTGTGCGCTGTTTCACCATCATTTTCTCGTAATTTTAAAGTTTTTTATATCGATTCAAATTATAATCGGGTACTTTTATTCAATATTTTATTTTTTCATGCCAGTTATTACTCATTATTCTTAGAATTTATGCGGAGATACAACATCAGGGAGGATGCTTACCAAGCATCATAATAAGAATAACAATGATGAATTATACTATTCGAATAAATAAGGTGTTAAGTGACAATGATCGCCGACGCAATCTGAACAAAATCCAATTCATGTGAAAAGCTGTCTCCCACTCTAAACTCAGTGGAACGAATCCTTGGTCTCTCTTTGTGGCTCGGGGTACACACAGCGTTGAAGTGTTGCTCGCCATCGGTTTCCGCCATTCCTTCCGACGTAGTCGGAAATTGCAGGACTGCAGGGAAATTCTGGCGCGATATGTATCCCCATGAGTACAGGGTTTTTGTGGAGAGGGGTCGAATAGGCCGCGGTCACATCTCACAATCAGTGCTCATTAGAACGCGAGCTACCTTCGGTTAGAAAGGCTGCAAGTCAACTCGTCTCGAAATCGTAATCGGCATCATAATAGAGTGAAACATGGGAGAAGGGCTCCCATTCGCAGAACAGGCGCCGCCGAAAAAGTAGAGAATGCCGGATTTGGTGAAAAGTGGGAGATTCGTTAGCCTGAATGAGAGAAATATCCATTTTACTTTTCACTATTGGTAGCTACGTTTGGTAATGAAGATGGAATAAGGCATTACCAAGTCACATTAGATCAGACAGACTCCTTATTTCATTATAATCTCTGGTCTGACTGCGTAACGTTGCCCTGACTACTGTTGGCCTGCACCTGGCATTCTGTTGAACGTGCGTGGTTCTGATTAGAAATGGGATGAATGCAACACGCCTGGTGTAGAATCACTCCATGCCACACACCCCAGTGGTGGCTTGCACGGTATTTCGTAGATGTAGATTAGAAGATTAGGTTTGCACGTAAAAGTAGGCTAATCAAATATCTTCACAATGCCAATTAATGTAGATCAAATTCAAAATACTATATTTACCATTATTAATTTATTTAGTTTCCAAGTCTCCCATGACGGTTGGTGGCATACAAGCACTTTAGAGAGGCCAAACATGGAAAGGCAATTATGTAAATGATAACATGCAATCTCATGCTGAATTACGATTTTAATTACATTTTGTTTACGTTGATTTGACGTGAAATTATTAATTAGACTATGAAGCAATTTAAAGCGAATGCAATAATAAGTGGCTGGCGAAAAATATGTGATTGAGCGTTCTTCACTGCAGATTAACTAACTGCCAAATGTCAATAAACCAATATTTTCTGGGCGATCCAAAACACATTTCGGCAAATTAAAATGTACATTGGGATACAGCATATAAGTTCCAATCGGTGGCTAGAACTTACATGTTTGAGTGGATGATGCCAAAAATATCGTAAGCAAGCATCAGACATCAAGCAAGCTACTTCATTAATTGGTATTACGGCCCTCTGGATTTGTTACCTTTCCCAATAGCATTTTTTCGCTAGTCATCAACTCACGTACATTCACTCGTCTTATGCTCTGATTGGAGATTGGCCGCTTGTCTTCGGCCATCGTACTTTATTCTAGGACGAAGTGAGCAACAACCCAAAAACTCACTCGAGTTTTTAAAGGCTTATTCACACCATACTTTCTGGTATATTTTCCATCAACCACACCTTCCCCGCTTTAATCACTTGTTTCCAACCATTATTAATGTACTGGGCAGTATCTATGAGTAAGCCCATGGCCGTCTCGGAAATAAAAGGAGGCCACAAATAGAAGGGGCACGTCAAGATGAAGTCAAATACCAGGTACGCACCATAATTTCAGACCTTGCGTGGCGAAATTATACATTATCAAAACAGCATTCATGAAAAACGGCTCTCTCTAGCGAATATTAGGAAGTGTCTGCAATGAAGGAGTAATAGAGATGTTCTACTTTGCTCTGGTTAGGCCACATATTGGATGCGCAGTGAGTAATTCGGACCGTGCACAAAAGGTTCGGAATCGCGAAGTAATCATGATATAAGAACAGGGATAAAGCTTTGTCACAAACCCTTTCGAGGGTACAGAAAGGGCCACAATGCTGCTGGATGGATTAGTATAGGAACCGTTATCTCAAGGAGGCTACACGCCAGTATTAGGTCATTTAAAAAATATGATCAGGCGAGTGTCAGTACGACAAAGAGGGTATTATTTTTGCATATTTTCGTCCACTTGCATTACATTTTGTCCACTAATACTTATCTAGAACTCATATAATCGACAAGTGAGAGAGATACACCGCCGAAAGGAAATGTATAAAAATCTTTCTTTCCAAGCACCATTAGTAGTGCTAGCAAAACAAATGACAATAGCATAGACAAATTATTCAAATGAATTTTATCTCCGTCCTTTCCCTTCTCTTTTCACCAGTCCTCTTTCCTTTCATAGCACATGTCCTTGAAAAGCCTGCCTCTGCGGCTGCTGGCCGAGTTTTTAAAAGATTTAAATTATACGATGACGCGAATCTGGTGATTCTTAATGTTACCAGAGGCGGCACAGCAAAGCCTGGGTATTTCGAGCTTTGAGCGCCACCCAGTGCAAACCTCTCGCCTAGTTTGTCGTAATACTTGATCAAGGGTCTGTGTATATGTCCAACGCTGAAGAAATATACATATCCTAGAAAACAAACTAATTGTATATTTTTTATCCATTCCCTATAGTAAAAATTGTTTCAATTAAAATCTTCCAGAATTCAAAATCAAATTATTGAACTAATATTTCCTTAATTATTGTAACTGGGATGAAAATTATTATCATGTTCTATTGACTACACCAAAAATTAAATTTGTTTGAATTTCCAGCCTCATTAAGTGACGGAAAAAGCAATTAGACTATGTAACAAAAGGTTGTATCATGGTGATAATTTGAGCCATTGGCTCTCTTAAATCGAACTATTAAACTTGAGTTCGACACACAACTTAAGCCCTGATAGAAATGGCTCAATACGCGGAGTTTAACGAGACTGTTTATAGAGTCATTTCTATTTCCAAAAATGCAACGATGCACACGCATTGTTTCAGAAAACGCGATAAATGTAAAAGGTTCAAAAACGTGATCCATCAATCAAATTGCTAAAAAATCCATTACTGAAGTTCAAATTTTTTCCAAAAAGTATTAATTTTATACTATTTCAGAACCGACCATAAAATTCAGTACGAGTATCAAAGTGCGAGTGCAACATTTAGTACGAGTATATCACCAATTACCTAGTTGTCGGAGCCGAGTCTCGAATACGGCAAATTTGTTTTTATATAACTCGGTTCCCTAAATTGAAAGCGAAGGAAGTCTTTTTGATAAATCCGGTTGATTTCAAGGATAAATTTCGAGAATAATTTTTAAAATGCGTTCATTTTAGCAATTGATTGCCAAGTTCCTGGATGTTGCATCGAATTTTACTAGTTACTCATTATTTTTGAGGTTTCTCTTCGAATAAACCTTGCTCAATTTGGACCGAACGAATCCTCCGTCTGATTGTCGCAAAATCAGAAATGTCGAAAAATTGAACGTTGGGGCAAAATAACTGATGTTGTACGAGCTCACGTGTACGGGTGCCAAGATATTTACTAAACAAAAATCATGTGAAACGGCGAGGCGCCAAACCCAGATATCCCGATTACCGGTCACACACTCTAACACACCTCACCCAATTGGCATAAAGAAGCTCCGCATTCGTATCCCTATTAAGTCAAATGATTTTCCTACTGCTAATTTCACTGTATTTTGTGCATATTGACATGCTTTCTCAATGTAAGGATGACATTCACGGCTGGTGCGGTAATCGTGGGTCATAAGCAAGTAAGTGGGGTAAGCAAGTAAAAAAACCTGGATTTCACATTTCATATGAGCGTAAAGTGCGTCGAAACTCATCATAATGTGGTTACCAAAATGATAACAGCATTATACTTTATTAAATTTTTCCTTAGTTAAAGAATGTTACGACATAAGTTGCCGGCGCGATATTAAAATTTTAGACAAAATTATACTCGAATGAAACAATCAATTAAGAGTAGAATTGATCAGGGATACATAGTAATCGAAAAATTTAGGGAGCTCCTAAAACAATAAGCATCATACATGATTTAAGGAAAATATTTGCAATGATGTGTCGATGAAATGCGGTTTTATATGGATTGGAAATGTAGACAATTAGAAAAAGGAAATAAAATAGCTAGAACGCTTTGAGATTTGGCCACGGCGAAAGATGTAAAAGAAACGATGGACTAATGAGCAAACTGTATTGAGGAGTGTATAGAAGAGAAAGTAAAACTAGATACGCCACATATTACGTAGTTTGATCGAAGAAAATCATAAAAGAAGGAAAGATTCCATAAAGCTGAGGAGAAGAAAGGAAGAGATTCGGTGTTACGACAAATAAGATGAAAAAAGGGACATACAGGGCAATGAAGAGGCTTGCCCAAAACTGAATTGCCTGCTGAAAGCAGTTTCAATGGGACAATTTAGTAGAGAGACACACAAAGAGAGGAAAATTAACATATACGTACTTTTATTGAATACTGGTACCTTGATTATTGTTAGGAGCAACTTTAAAGAAAGTAAATGTGTTATTCCGCGTTAGAATAAAATCAGTACGTGCGTAGATTAACGGAATATTGCGAAATATATGTCAAATTTCATTAGGGTACGCATTTAAATAGCATTGTATTTCCAAAATAAAGTACAGTGGCGGAAAAAATTAACGCAAAACTCATTGGCGTCTGAATGCGGCGTACACGGGAACTAATTGAAATCGCTTTTCCTTCGACAACTTGACAACAATGAGACAAGATATGGAAACCGGGAAGATTCAAACTCTCTATGATTACATATCGATTTTACGTGTCATGTAAATAGTCATACTAATAAGGTTTACGTTCGCGAGATCGTCTAGGAGTTATAAACGTGATGAGCTTGCTTCGACCCGCACTCAGTCGAGGTTCCAAATTCGTAGTTGATTATGTAGAGATTATTACCATATTTTTTTAGAGCTTTGGACCGTGTAAAAAGATTTTCTTGATTGAAACTTAAGAAGCAATACGATGAAAGCATTATTTGTTGGGACATAAAAATTTTTTATTCTCCAGATCAAATTCACTTACAATAAAACGTATTTCCGCGTGCAGGGAAGAGCTGTGGATGAACGTCGTTTTAATAGGCCTCAAACTACTTCCGAGAAATATGATGCATTACAATTAACATTTTGGCGTAATATCCTGTGAATTTCAAGTTAAATAATGGGAAATCTGGTTGAATAGAATGGTTTCCATGTGGAGAAAATTTTTCTTTAAAAGTATTCCCAATAACTTAAAACCCTACGTAAGTTTCCGCCCTCGTGCATACAGGTCGTCTCAAACACTTAAATTCCTAAATTCCTCCTAAGGTAATATTATTTAATGTATGAAAACTACTTTCAACTATCCAGAACATTTTATTTGGTCCAGTTTTTAAAGGAAACATTAGAATTCCCTTTTTTCGTTTTGTAGTAAGAACCACTGGACGCGGATTCCTCTTGATCGATGAAGTAGCCTAGAGGGAGAGCGTTCGTCTGCGGCCAAGTATGCCTGGGGTTCAAATCCTGGCGTGGCTTCTTTTAGTGCCTTTATGATTGATCTACGTGATGTGACTTTATTGCAACCAAAACTTCGCAGGAATCCGCGGAAGGCCCAGGGAATGGACATTGACCTCAACCATGAGTGTGTAAGTTTTACATATATTCGGGCTTTGCAAAAGAATCAGAGCGGTCTCCTTGGTCGTCGAATGAGATGTTTACTTCCCATTCTCGGGTACTCGGCCCCACTTGATTTATACGTCCTGTCTGCCGTATGATGCTCATATCCACTCATTCGCCAATTCACCACTCGATGAAAAGCTATTCATGAAGGAGGGAATAGACCGGATCTCTGATTGTGTCAGTTACTCGATTTAGTGAAATTACCTGGTACTACATTCACCTTTAAATTACTTTGGAATGATTTAGTAAAGAGGGCAATTATTTTTATTAGGAATTAGAGTTTGGTTCTATCTGCCGAACTTGTAAATACCGATTACTTATCTGAGTGAGAGACCAAACAAGGGTGGAATTTTCTTCAAAATATCTTTAAAACGGTATTTGTAGCTTTTCCAGCATTGTTTTCTAGGTTTGCTAAGAGCAATACATTAAGCGTGTAGTTCAACAGTTCAACTTATAAGATGGAGAATAATACTTAAAGGATAACGTAGATTAATGAATCACTTAAATACCTTTTGACATATTCGCAGTGAAAAATATTTGGCTAAAATTACGGAGTTAAATTTTATGAGGAGCATTTTTTTTACCCATGCGTAAGTAATACTACGACAAAAATGCATCGAGTATCTTCCCCAATGAAAGTGATAAAATACTAAAAATCATCTTTTTCATGTGGCAAATAAGCAGTGATTAGATATTTTCCCTATGGTCATTTGTATACTCATAAATCCGCAGAGTAGTCAATGGGGTGCAAATTAGGAATGTGCACCATCAAAGATTATACGATTGCTACGTTCCTAAAGAATCTATTCCTCTTCAAATGTGTCGTAATATTATTGCTTCAATGGAAGTTAAAGTTGTGAGAGCCTACACATGAAGATATTAACAGACTTTTTACAGGGTCATAAATTTCATCTCTTAGTGGAAAAGTATTTTAACGGATGCTGAAAAGGGACACTATAATGCTTTTTTTAGAACGAGTGGGAAAAGGTAAAATGTATGTGTAATTCTCTCAATTTGAGTAATTTGCGCACATGATCACAGCAATTGATCATTGAGAAATATGCTGGTATTTACATAAAGAATGTGGATGTTTATTAGCCTTATAATCGATCCATCCCCCTCCATTCTCGATTTCCTAACCAAGTCTCTGTGACATGGAGTTTTACTTTTAAACACCAAATAAAAGTTCAGTGGGTGAAAGTTGACGGCGCAACACCTCTTCGGGTAATTTTTCGACAGATGTTTTTGCCTTTTACAAACCTATCATCCGATTCCTCCGCCTGGGAGAAAAATGAGGCATACTTAAAGGCTAATAAGATCTTTTTTTCCTCCAAGAATTTTGGGAGAGGCCGCTAAAACTTTGAAAAATATCTCGGCTTGCGCTGTCCGCTCTGCTTGTTCGTCTATCGACGCTCGTCTCAATGAAGTAGTCATCAGTAAACCTTGGCCAAGTTCCGGGTGGTGATGGTCGGGGTGGTTTGTTGTTGTGAATAACGCACAGGTTTCAAATACTTGCTGCACCAGAAAGAAAAGGCTCGTCGCGCTTCGAAAAAATTTGAAGTCCCCGTCGAATACTTTTAATGGCGTAAGAGAAGTCAAATACCACTTCTTTCCTGTGAGTTAAACGCCTGGCGTCCGAAACATTATCTATGGCAGAAAAGGTATTTCCCGCAATACAAGGGGAAAGTAAGCTCTCATTAAAGGCATACTATTTCCCAAATCAATATAATGCACCCTTCATACATTCCGATATTGAATGGATTAGTATTGGTGGAGCTTTGTATCGACACGGGGAAACCTCTAGGGATCCTCAAGAGTCCTCCAAAATTGCTCGTTGCTTTAACTCAGACTAAAGGTGGCTGGCCTACAAACCCATGCATAATGGGAACTAATGGCGTTTGATTGGAATGGTCTGGGCTGATGAGGTGAAATCTGAGAACTACTCCTTTCTGTTTGTATTCCCGGGAGAGTAGTATGCTTTTTCCTATCCTTTAGTTATTTTTAACGTTCGTAGACAATACCACCACTCATTTTAAAGGTAACTTAGTTCACAGTAACGGATACGGACGCAAATAAATTCACCGAAAGGATACGAAACATCATCATAAATTCGCCTTGTCACGAGAAAGCTCAGTAGTTGTTACTGGGTTGCAAACCTGAATCGCAATTATGGTTCTTCATAATAACATTGTTGGAGTACGCTCATGATTTTGAAAACGTGATCATCATCAAGAAAGATCGGGTACTACATAGCAGTGGAGTGCGCTCCCAGGACCTTGTGCATTGCCCTACCAATGCGGCTTGCCATTTGGATGACAATTATGACCATAAGAAGAAAAAACCGTGATCCCACCCCTGGTCAAGACATTTTTGAGTTTTTCATTCAATTTCTGGTCAATTAAAATTATTTTTATTCGGCATATTTTATCTCTTTTGTATTTAAAAAATTACATATTATCAGCCAGTCATTGCTGCTACATATTACATTCATTCATATTAGCAATATGAGAAAATTTATATAAAAGCTCATTTGCATTCATTAAAAATCGAACACGGACCACTCTTTAGCTAGCCAAATACATCTGACAGCTACAACATTAACTTTACCTATTAATGTATTTCATTAATGATATTCTACTCCAAACGGAAGTCTTTTAAAAGGCTTTTTGTTAATTTCATATGTGCGGTGAATTTATAGCTAAGCATGTAAGATATTATGCAATCATACATATGTTATCCATCACTACACCTAATTTGGGCAAACTTTTCTGAATGTTTATTCGTATATTCTGCATTTACTAGATAAAGCGTAACAGTGGACAGCTCGTCACCAAGCTTCCTATGATAAGATGAAAGAAATATCGGGAAAATATGCCTAGATTATTCAGTATCGATGCGAGCATACATTTATTTTTATTTCGCGAAATTATATTTTACGTATGTTTTCATAGTTTAATCCCATTCTGACGAACTAAAGACGATATTTATATTGGGTCAAGAACGATTCATTAATAAATATCCGTTTTGAATTTAATAAATATCCGTTAAAGGAACCTCGTCAATCTACAAATGGAAAATCGTGACAAATTACATCACGTAGACTATACTTATTTCAATTAAATCTTTTTTGTTTCGACATTTGGTGCGGATAAATCTCGATTTATATCATTTCGGTGAAAGAGACATATGACGCGTCATTCAAAAAGGTCCTCGGAAAGTCGACTACAATAAATATCCCTTGGTGGTAGAAGATGAAGATTTTAGCATATTGTATACTGAATTGGGTGGGATAGTGAATATGTTTTATAATCAGTCTTTCTGTATAAATGATATCATTCGACGTAATAACCATGCTGAAGCAAACACAGCGATGCACCGTGACTGAATGTGCGAATAATATGAGACGAAAGCTCAAAAATAAGGCAATTGATGACTAAGTTCTAGGCTCCGACAAATGTGAGCTCCATTGCGGATTTCAAATATTTGCGGTAGACGATGTTTTCCTCAGTGTTGCCAGTCTTTGGAGTGTGTACAGCTCCTAGAAGTCCCAAAAAATGCCGCATTCTGGCGCGCGAAAAATTTTACGTTAATTTTTTCCGCCACTGTACATTGTGAGGCGATTTTTTTCCCTTTTATCTAAAGAGGACATCGTGTTGTGTCGACAACAAAGTGTCGACGCAACACGAAAAGTCGACAAAGTGAGATCGTACAAATCTGTTCATAGTCAAAATTCACTTCATTTTTCTTAAGGTAGTGTGATTGTAACATCATTTTACTCAGAAATCAAATAATAGGGTCTCATTTTAAAGAAAAATATCTCACCCTTCCATTAATATGAAAAATTCAATCCTTATCGCATTACTTTCGGAGATATTTGCCAAAAAATACCAGCCCTTTTACATGGGAAATGGTACGTGTATGCACTCCAGAGAGACATAATTTACAAAATGAGATATTACTAACACTTAGATGTTGTAAAAATACTAACAGCGTGTAGTTTGTATATTTTCTTCACCATATTTGAAAACAAATCATATAGTTATCGCAGTAGGTTCTTGGGTATCACAAAAAAATCTTCCGTTTTAAAGGAGTATCACACGCAACGCAAAAGATGAGTCAAGTTAAAGACTTATTTAGATATTTTCATTTAATTACTTACAATTTCTGTCACATAAAACTATGTACACTATAATAATGCAACATTTAATTGATAAGTCCTACTGCTGGTAAAGTTTAAACGTATAATTTGATTATTGTCTATATTATGACTAGGGAACTATTACGCTCCGAGTACTTTAACCGAATGTCTTGTTCTTTGACGCTTTCCAGAGTCCCATTGCCGATCGCGGGATGACCTCGCTGAGAAATGACGGAGGTAGTCGGTTGGCCCCGAGGGAGGAGGTCACGCATGGCTAGTGGCCGGAGGACGAGGAGACATGGCCACGCGACGTCGACGGCGACTCTTCTCCGCTCTACTGCTGCTCGCACCCTGCTGCTGCATCGCAATCTCCGCGGACCTCACCCCCGCTCACCCTCCTCGTGACCACCACTTGCCCGCCCCCGCGGTCATCGGGTCGGCGGCGGCCCCGTTCGACGCCGCGACACCGGGAGAGGCGGCGACCCACGGCGGGGGGCAGCAGTCGGCGATTGTGGACGCCGGTGGGGGTCCGCTCGCCCAGCCATCGGGGATTGACACCAGGCCATCGCTGCTTGATGCGTGGAATTTCTCCGGAGAAAACGGTAGGGATAGCAGCGCTCTTCCAGGCACGAAGGTTTTAAGACTTGATAAATTAAGACGTAAGAACTTATCAGTAATTGTTAACGGTGACTAATAAATAATTATTTACGTCCACTCAACGGAGCGTTTTGTTTATTTATGGTTTTTGGGAAGTATTTATCCTCCTTGAAAGTTGTCACGGATCTTGACCAAGGTAGCGCAAAAATCAAATAATATGCCTTTCGACTTTTATACGTCCTATTTCCTACACTATCCAAATTATCAAAATATATAAATCGTATTTTATTGGCCTACAATTTCAGTGGCAATAACTCTATATTAGTCGTGCAGTGAAAGCCACTATAATATTATGGAATCCCACTAGAATGTACCTTAGGAAATTTACTGTGTATTTAGGAAAAATAAGGAGAAATAACGCCTACAGAAATTACCAAAGAAAAACCATAGCACCCAAACTAAAAAATAAAATAAAAGAATAAATGTGAAACAGTTGTAGCACTCCTCGTTGATAATTTTAGCTTCAAATAGTTCAAACAATTTATTTCCGATTAAGGGTCATGGTAAATGTCTATTGCACGCCGCATAAAAATATTGTATTTCAATTCGATCAATTTACATTCCATAAAAATTGCCGATATACATCAAAGTAATAATTTTATGAAACTTAGTTGCTTTAAATTGTTTAGAAATATACTTTATGATAAACATCCAATGCTAAGTACTATACTACAGTCCTTTCGTTGAGAAATAAAGTCCATAGACGGAAGAAGTACTTCCGTCAATTTGCATAAGTCAAGATTGACTATTTTAAAACTATCACTATTTTTACGGTAGCCATAAAATGAGTTTTAGAATTTTCATGTACAAAGTGTGAATATTAGGGATACTGAAATTTTAATCCTTAAAGTATTTTGAAAAAAAAGAGAGACGCATTAACTGATAATCTTATAATTTGATTCAAGTTCCTAGGCCTGGCTCAGAGTAAAAGACTGCTAAAAATTTCTCAGGAGAAACGGATAATTTGGAACTCCATATTGACTATAATTATTTTCTCTCCCAAGAGTAATTTTCTGAATAAACAACTAAAAATCTTGATTATTAATTTTATACATTAATATACATTTAAAAATTTGAAAGAGGTTAACGCAAAGCCTCACTTTACGCAATTTTTGGCGTCAACAACTCATTTGTCAAAAGCAGAGCTTATTACCATGCACACTAAAATTATTTTCAATATCTCCAAGCGCGTGAGAATTAATAAGCCAGTGCTGGAGGGATTTTCGTTAACTGAGCTCTTACTCAGGTATTCAAGTTTCATTCTGGCCCTGGGACTTGATTATAAAATGGGAATTAAGGTAAAATCACTTTTTAAGCTTTCTTTCACATACTAGTTCAATTAAACTAACTCTTACCTACACCCAGCTATGTCTCTTCCCTATTTCACTCAAGTAAATAGAAGAGGGCGTGCAAAATGTAACCATATAGTATCTTACTCGATAAAAAGTTAACATTTTCACTCATTTTAAGAATCACATATTGAGTTAATATAATTTTGCATCTTGAAAAAGTAATGGAAAAAATGACCATCATTGTAACTACTTTGATAAAATTTAAATCATTCCAGCTTTCTAAATGTGTCCTCGGAGTATTCAAGTAGGTAAGACAAGTTTCTGAGGAGATCGTCCTGGCGCTGAGCGATGAGTGGAGCTCTGGTTATCTGTCTCGAGGGTTCTGCTTTAATTTCTGCCATTAAATTATTACTTATGTGAAGAGCGGTTAATGGCTTAGTTTTATAACTCTCACAGAAAGATGATTAGATGATGAAGCCTTTCCTTTTTATGCTATGTTATTTGAAAGTTTCTCAAATAGCAGTTTATATCCATTCAATGTAGTAAAAATCACAAATTTTCGTTCGAAATACCAGAAGATAATCCTTAATATTAAAATACTCTTAAATACATATATTTTGGGAATCAAAATTTCCAGCAAGTGCAGATTGTTTGGATATTTGATATTCAAAAAGTTAAGAAAGATTTCAGAGGACATCGTGCAAGCGCATAGAGCATTATCCAGGAATTATTGTCTCATAATTTCAGTTCAGGCGAACAATATCCGTGAAAATGCCGTTCACAAATTCAGGGAGTCCTCTCTCAGTAGCAACATGTGTTTAGCCATCGAATTAACGTCACAGTTTGAAATTATCTGATTGAGTTACATTCACATTATTTGAAAATGATACCAGTCGCATGATAATATTTGAGACCACATCGATTATAATGTACTAAACCCTTACATAGTGCGAGGTTAAGGTCTTTGGAATTGTCGCGTTTTGTAAAATAGCGCAACATAAAAGAAATATGAGACAGAAAATACGGGGTTTTATTCCTCCATATCAGCTGAATACGCTTAAGTTGACACGATATTTCATGACTATTAAATAATCCGGTATTTCGTGAAAAAGTTTCATAGTTTGACGTTCTGAACCATAGGTTTCCTCATTTTTTTTACTTTAAAAAGCCGTCCAGTACCCTTGATATTTGCTCATTAATAAATATTATATTTACTTTAGATAGCTTTAAAGTGAATCCATAGAACTAAGTACTTTAAGAAACATGTTATTCTGCAAGATATTTTAAGCTCTCTTTTTACAACACAACGGACGATGGAATAATCAGCCGTATTTATCGGCTAAAATGTAAATAAAATTCATTCAGATTGATCTTTTGTAGAGCAGTGTATAAGAAAAGGTCACTCATAACGATAATTAGAAATGAAACTTAAATGAATCGATAATGGCATATAATGTAAATTTAGTAAATGGGAAAGTGAATAGCGTTTATTGTAACCGCCAGGCTTTACAGACTTTAAACTAAATTATAAACAAAAGCTGAAAGCCTGGAAAAAATGACGTGTTTGTTGAGAATGAGAGAAATGCAAGAGTAATGCTGCTACACACTTATCCTTCCTTGAAAAGGTTCGGAAAAAGCTGATTACGTTACGTCGAACACATTCAATGCAGAAGTCTTCACCGCTAATAGAGAGCGAAAGGTAACCCTAGGTCGTATCGCGATATAATATCGAACTTGTAGTGACTGTTATGGTCACATTTATTCAGGCTTTGGTTTGAATTCGAAAGATTTGCTACTTAAAAATTTTCCTTAATTCTTGAAACTATGTCGCAAATGATGATTTTGCGTGATCAATAGGTTTGTTCCAATTGCGACATCTAAATCCGCCTTTTATCAAGAAGAACTATCGCGTCATGTAAAATCGAGAACACGACTCTAAACCGCGTCTAGTGATACCGCACTATGCGACTTCTTTAAAAAGTATTCTACCGGTTTAGTTAGGTTTAGTTGAAAATTTCAGAGAATTTTCTCCAGCTTCTCTACACTTTCAGGGGCCTATCTGGCTCTAGTATATCCTTTTTCGCCTCAGAATACGATCTACCCTTCTTCATCCCGTCCATGAAACCTATTCTCTTCTCCTTCCTTGCTTGCCCAACATCCTTCCCTCTATCACACTCTTGAGCAACTCATTGCCCTTTATTTCATCCTCCAACCACCTACTCTGCCATTCTCGAATTTCATTAAGAAAATTCCTTTCCTCGCCCACCATCTCATACACTTCCACGTTAGTCCTCCTCTCTGTCCACCTCATCTTCTTCCTCCTCCTCCACATCCACATCTTAAATGTCTACAGTCTATTGTCGTCCTCCTTTCTAATGGTCCACATTTCTGCCCCACACAACGCAACGCTCTATTTCAAATGCGTGGGTTTACTGCGTACAAAAAATTAATATACTGTGTCAATTTTTCGGCTATAAAACTACATCATAAACTTATATATTTCGAATATTCATATGAAAACCGGGATGAAACGTGTTTCTCATATCTGTGAATATACCCATTCAATACTTTCTCTTACATGAACCGGGAATTTACCTTGCAATAGATTGTCGGTAAGGGTACATGCACGTAATCAATTGGATTTTTTGTTATCATTTATGAAACAGGAAATTCCAAATCTGGCATTATAAATTCGGGCCTAAGGGTAAAACTCAATTTGTCAGGTATGACTTCAAATAGTGACCCATTTGGCCCTCTCGTCAAGGGGAGGCCGAGTCCGTGTTTTTCTCATCTCATACTTCATCTCCCAAGTGATCTCTTCCCTTCCAACTCATTTAAAAGGCAACCCACGTTGGTTGTCCTGCCAAAATAACAACAATGATATACTCGAGGGTGGGAATTACAACATCAGCAGTCACTCTTCGAAGATTAGTTTGCTGGAGCTCTCCGCTTCAATCCCCAACAGCTAATCGCTTCACTCCCAACACCTCTCCACTTTACCATTATTAATTGTATAAAATACCATACTATTGGTCTTCCTCTGTAATACTCCCCCATCCATTTCTTCTACCATTACTGTTTACAATGGACTATTGAGTCGCAAAATTGTGCAATAATGCTGTCTCATATTCTCTTCATTATTCTTATTTTGCCTCTTCTTCTCCAACTATCTCTAGACTTTTTTGATTGAGATTATCCCCGTCTAAGTGATCTTCGTTGTTCTTCCACAGCACAATACGTTCATTGTTTTCAATATCCTAAGCTCTGCAGCTTTCACTGTCGATGTCACAAAACCATAAATATATACATGCTCCAAATATATATTTTACAGCAATTTTTCCTTACTTCCAGGTTTTTGATACTAGCTGTTATTACACCTATGCTGTCCTCTTGCTCAGCTATCTTACTGCAACATACATTGTGCTCCCTTCACATCTAGTGATCCCGCTTCCCTGATTGTAAAATTCTTACGCTTGCCCAAGTTTTGGTTGCCTAAGTTGGACGGAGATTCTACTCTCTTGAAATCTTCCTCAAACTAGGTTCGGATCGCTACGTGGTTAAAAACGTTCTCTTGATAAGAGATTCGACAGCGGGGTATTCAGAAATCAACATCGCAGTACACTCACCTCTGCCTTGGCAGAGATGGGTAAGATATCCCTCTTTAAAAAAAAATTTGTCTCTTTCTTTCCGTCCGCAGAGTTGAGCGACTTAAGCAACAACACCCTGGGCGGCCCTCACTCCTCAACGTTGACGAACGGCCCCGAAGAGGCCCTGGAGACGACCACGCCACTGGCCTCCACGCCACCCCGCCGCACACCGCCTCCCCTGCCTCCGCTCCTACGAGTCCTCCTCCGCACCACGTCCGCGGCACCCGGGGCCGCTCCCCCTCGCCCGGGGCGCCCGTTGTTCCTGCCGCCGGTGAAGGGCGCCACGCCGCACCCCAAATCGTGGTTCCCGCCCGGTCGCAACGCCGATCCTCAAGCGGGAGGTGCCGCGCCCATGCCGCGCTTCGGGCCATACTTCGAGGAGGGTGCCGAGGGGTCAAATTTGACGGCCCGCCTGGGATCCACAGTGCTGCTCGACTGCAAAATAGGGATGCTCCGCGACAAGACGGTAATGCGAGAGTGATGCACCAGTGATAGCGTGTCACACAAGGATACCACACCCATAACTAGTCAGCTCCTGATCTTATATAATTTTTCCACCACCCTCGCCTGTGTTTCATATACGGTCTTTTAGGTTTTTTAGATGGCAGCGGGGTAACGTCCTCGCCTAACCAGAAGGTCGCGGGTTCGAGTCGCGCCTGGGAGGGTTTTTGTCCTCTTCTCCTACTAGGATATAGTTCTGATCATTCTCTGCGAGTCACCAAATGGTGTTCTTTAAGTTAACGACACTGAGAATCAGCTGTCAATAGCCTAGAAATATGTTCCGTTGCGTTCAAATGGATTTAATTGCCATCAATATTTTATCAACAACATTTATGGAAAATATTAATGCATTGTAAAGTTCCCTTCAATGTTAATCTGTCACCAGTACTTGATGTAATGTTCATCAAAGCGCATATTTAACTAAACATGCTGCTCTTTTTTGCACTCGTTGATTTCTTCGATCGAAGTATTTCCTGTGCTGCTTCCATTTTCGCATGATTCTGAATAAAATATTTCAAAGACTCAGCTCTAGTGACCTACGCTCATCATTAGCTGCATTGGACAGAGTTAAGCAAGCGAAAATCATGAATCTTGCAGTGAATAAGCATAAAGAATGCTTCTTTTGAAATCTCCTTACTAAGTATTTACGTGGAAGTAGGAAAATAATGGAATCTTAAATTGTCCGAATAGAGTGGGGTCGTAATGTGATCAAAATCCCTAAGCGTAACACAAGAGGAATCCACGTTTACACTTAGCATAGATTGATTGTATAAAGACTGAAAATAAATATTCATTGTGTTTCAAGGAATGTTAACCGCACTGAAAAGCTAATTGTCCCATTTTGAAAACTATCAGATGTCGCTAGTTAGCTCGCACTAAAAAGTAGTTAACAATTTGAACTAAAACAAGAGTAGGCCCAGGGGAAAGAGAGTTTCTAGCGTGATCCCACTAACATTTAGTCATAGAAAACCCTGGAGATTAAATCAATTTAGGATTAAGTTAAAGTTTGTTTGCCCAAACTACCATAAGTGTGTAAGTAGGATTCAAGGACTTTTATTCTGAAGACATAAATTTAAATCCCATTCCAGTTCCTCTCTTTCAGTCGGGAAACCAGTCATAATATTCAGAAATGGAGGAGGGACACTTTTTTTACCTCCCACATAGCATCTGTCCCCGTCTCTCGTCCTTCTGCTTGAGCGAAGTCACAATCGTCATGCTCTCCCCATCACATTTACGGCCACATTTTTACAGCCTTCAAGAGCTCCTGCGTTACTAGAATCACGTCATGGCCGCATTTAAGCATTATACCAGCAGGAGTCCGCAGTCAAACACACGGACGACGATAGGCAGTGAGTGTGCGGGGTCGGGGTTGGAGTCATTTTGATGGAGAGAAATTGTCGTGCTTTTGAGCCATTCGAATTCCGTGACAATGCTGTGTCAGTGAATGGACTCTTAGACTTCCAACATGACTTTTTTTCCCGTTGAGAGACTTCCGGATTGACTTGGCTCGAGTTTTTGATATCTCACGTGCGCTTGACAGATAACGATAGTTTGATATAAGTTATACAGGGTTATACTTAAGCGGAAACCTCTCATTTACTTGAACCATGGTAGGAAATCCAGATACAAACGTCATGCTTTCCATTTTTCTGTCAAGCACGCTTAGATTCACAAAGAAAGTAACCGCCTATGTTTTTACATTATGGCAAGTAACTGACCTTGTCTGAACAATGACAAACTATTCGTTGATCTTAAATCACATCGCCAACCTTTTATAATTATAACTTTATAAACGTTACCTCCACAAGAAATCGACGCTGAAGGATAGACCATTACGCTATGTTGAAAATTTAAATATGCCTTAGGCCAAAAATTTTCTCAACGGCTGGAAGTGAAAAAAGACTAAAAAATATAAAACTGTATGTATAGCGTCTCTTTCTTCGGTAAAACATTCAGAATATCTGCCGAAACATAAACAATAACATGAAAGTTTCGTGCGTAACGCGGTGAGGTAGGAGCATTATTGCATTGGACTGGCCGATTTCTATTAGAAAAATATATCCTTACCAGTTCTATCAAATACTTTGAAGCAACACGGTCCGTAATTTCATCGAAGAAAAAGTAGGCAAAACATTTTCCAAGCATTTTTTTCCACCGTTTCAGTTCTGATGTCATTTAGTGGTTGCTGTAACAAATGTTAACGCGGCATTTTATTTATGGCATATTGGCTTCCGGGTGTTCCTTCGCGTCCTGAAGGCCATCTGTAACAACAGATTATACAACTCTCAGGAAAAATTCGTAGCCGATTGGGGTTTTTTACTCGAATAAACGCCTGGAAGCCTTCAAATCTTAAATTTTGGCATTGACTAACTCAGGGGATCACGTTTCTCCAGAAAGCGTTCACTTTTAACTTATTTTTAATTGCGTTAATGAGAATGAAAACACAGCATATAATTGTGTCAGAATCGTTAATTCTATAAACTAAATCGATGAAGGGCATTTTTAGGTTAGTAACTGTGAGCATTGTATAGAATGTGACTTTAGGATGACGCTTACCAAAGCGCGAAAGAAGAAACTGTAGTCGCACCAGGCCCGAAATTCTGCGTCCATATCCAGGTGGACGCATTACATTACCGTGCATAAAATGCCATTCTGGCATAAGAATGCTTTCTATTAATTGTCTACCAAGGTCATGCTGGCTAGATCATACTCACGGCATACATACAGGGCTCACGTAGATTACTGAAGAGGTAACATAAAGCTGCAGCTCGCTTTTACTCAAGGCACCAGCTCATCAGCATGATAGTCTCGTACAATTGCATAAAAGTGCCACAACAATTTTTTCATAACTTAACCCCTCTTTCACATATGCTATAAGCTCCCCGCAGTTTAATAATCATACCTATGGAAAATATTTCCTTCCTTTATGCGAGCATAAATCTTTGATAAGCATTATTGTATTTACGCTTCGCAGTGTTAAAAATATTTCCGCCCATAAAGATCATTATGGAAATTATTACGCCAAGGGAAAGAGGAAAAGGAAGAAAAAATGGACACTTAGGAGGGGTGGTGAGAAACATGCGGATATGAATAGGTACACAATATGGTTGATGACACCAACGATTACACAAGGTTTAAATTGGCTCGAAATCGGCCATCAAATTAGTCAAAATACCATGAAAGACTGCTGAGGTCATGAAGAGACAAGTTTGATGCATTTCATTACAACTAATTATATTTCAATATATCAGAGCCACTATTTCATAGAGAAATTCTTGTCTACTGATACCTATGTAAGAAAGCAATATCAAGATGGCTGCGAACTTTTTGACAACATGGATAATATTTTTAGTATCCAGTTTAACATGCATTTGCAACAGAGCACTATCCCGTACCAATATCAACAATAATGAAAGCGCGCAAGACGGAGACAACGAGAAAGGTCATATACTTCATGAGAAATGAGCGTCAAGATACCTTATAATGATTTCAGTGTGTTGGGTAAAAGTTGATACGGCATTTATAATTTCACTTAAAAGAAAAGTAGTTCGTAATTGCTTGTATCTCACATTCTCTAACGGCATTAATTTTTTTTCAAATGAAAACCTATTTCAAACTACAAGGAGAAAAATTCGCACAACACGGTTTTCAATGCGAGAGCTTCATCGTGTAATAGTCCTGTACTACTCACATATGCAAATATTCACATGTAGTTATCAAGGAGTGTAGGGGAAAGATGAGAAGCAACATTGCTTCAAGCCCACCTCTTTCCATTTATTTTCCCCCTCCACTTACTGAATACTAAATATGATATTTACGCTATTGTACATTTTACAGTAAATAATGATGCTACTCACATATAAAAATCTGGGTCGTACAATTTTTATAGCTGTGGTTTTAGAATGCTATCCCTTAACAAATGAATTTCGTCATAAAATACCACAATACTTGTTCACATTGAGATGAAATAAGTACACTTTGTATTATCCTCACAAAACTTTACTGATATGAGCCCGGCCGGTTTCAACACTTCCGTGTCATTCTCAAGGGACAATACGGGAACTATAAGGGAATATATAGTCTTGAGAATGACACGGAAGTGTTGAAACCGGCCGGGCTCATATCAGTAAAGTTTTGTGTGGATGATACAAAGTGTTCTTATTTTATCTCAATATAAACTCTAAATTCCACAGAGTTACCTCGCAAACCATTGAAGATACACAAAACTTGTTGTCAGAAAAGATTTTTTCTAATTTTAGACCGCTGTTGCCCAAACCAGGAGTCCTCCAGTGACGATTAACGGTTTAGCCGGCATTCTTCTTCATGATATCGCATGTTTTTTTTGCCGCTCGAAACAAACCTCAACCGACTTCAGCCATCCTCCGCCGGGATATCGTCAACCCCCATGGGTAATTTCAGAGAGATGGAAGCAAAAGCGGATGAAGTCCACTCCCCTGGCCCGAAAATCCCTCATCCCTTTCCTCCTTGGCCGCACCGCACGCTCGCTTGACTTCGAGAGATTTACCGCGCCTCCCCCCCCCCCTCCCTCTCTTCCTCGAAAAAAACCCCCACCCCACTTCCCGTGAAGGGCCAGGGAAGAACATCGATTTAATCGCTCGGTCAAAAGAAAAAGGGAAACCGGGAGAGCAAATCTATCTCCAGCCATCATCTCCATTCTCCCAGGGCCTTTTCACTCGCACAACTCTTTCGCATTAGCCGTAGTACCACTACAATGCGTCACGCGGATGAATACCTTGAGCCCTCGCGGCAGCTAGCGCGACATTGCGTCAATGCAAAGTTCCTGGCTCTGACCAGCGCGGTAGGGAAGGGAGGTAGAATTCGACCGAGGGGTATGCAACTGGCATATGATGTACGCTTGTTGAGAAATGGTCGAGGGACAGAGACGGACAGAAATGGCTAGAAATGGACAGAAATTGATAGAAATGGACAAAGATGGCTAGACATGGACAGAAATGGATATAAATGGATAGAAGTTGACAGATATGGATAGAAGTGGACATAAATGGATAGAAATACGGTGTACACTTGTTTTTGAAGTTGCGTACCCCTCGGATTCGACGGAGTGGAGCGAAAGCATGGATGGAAAGGGAGGGATGCAACGTGGATGATTATGGCAGGAGAAACAAACCAATTCGCGAAAAAGGCACGAGAGAGACATTCGCTCGGTGGGTTGTTCACATCCGAAATAGCTCATTTCTTCATTAATAAATAACCATTCACTTTGACATTATGACGAGTCGATGTGGGAGGAGGAGGTGGTGGTGAACTATCTCGATTCTCAGTGCTTATGTTGGCAGCAGTTGGAAAGGTTTTCTCACTATCTACACTGAACCACTTTCCTCCCCATTTTGTAGAATTTAGATAGTTAGTACACACTTGAGCGGCAATTGGGAGATCCGAGTTCGAATCTCGGTCAAGTCAAATGATTTTTTTCATGGCGAATTTCAACCCTGGTGTATATGCACCCGTGCGAGAGACTTCGTACCACATCATTTGTTAAATGCAATGATTGGAAATTTTTCGATAGTTTAGTAGTCCATTTCTCAACATCGTCCACTGCACTGCGCCGAGAAATTTGGAGAGAGATAGAAGAGAGAGATACTTTCGTAGGCCTGAACTATACAGGGGTAGTGAAAATTGGTGTCATTCGCTTATACGAATATTGAAATCAGTCAGGGGAAGGAACTCATGTAAGACATTGACAAAGAAGGAGAGTTGAGATCTAGAGGAAGACTACAATTAAAGCATAATACGTGTCAGAGAGTGAAGGTGAGAGAACGTGAAAGTGTCACCTGCTTGATAAACGGCGATGTTAACAATTCAAACGAAGCTACATTAAAAAAAATAGTGCTGTCACCAAATTTGGTTAACCCAAATTAATATTTGAATTAAGGCCATGTAAGAGTACTTTAGCTTATATGCGTTACAGATAGAGAAACACAGTAGTCACACGTGGAGACTGCCCTTACTCTCCGCTCAGATCTAGTTCCTTAACAATGGACAATAACTTAAATAACATAAAAGAATCTCTTGCCATTATGCCTCACTTTCGTTCACATTTTATGGTATCTCAATTTCTTCATACCATACCTTGCGTAATTATTTTGGATTCAGGAGAGAAACGTTTAACCCACGCGCTTGATTTAATGGAAGATAGTGACCTAAAAACATTTTCATGAGAAAACAGAGGGTAAAAGCATTAAAACAAGACGGGGTAGAATTCTGACTAGAGACTCGAAGGTCACTCGTCAAGAAAAGGCTGCAAGACAATGAGTCATAAAAGTAAAATCATGAGAGTTCCATCATCGCCAGAGATAACTTAACCACCACACGTCGCTTGAGAACCACGAGAGAGAAAATAAACAGAAAAGTCCACTATTGAGCTCAGAGGTTTAGCAATTGTTGCTACCCAAGCCATTCAGGGCTTTAACAGGAGAGCAATGTATATCCAAAATACACTACAGCGATCGTAGCTTCTCTCAGCGAATTCCTTTTTGCTTAGATATTTATACTTGCTGTCTATCACTTAAGAATTTAAAAAGCATGTTATTCACCTAATCTTTCGTAGTATATAAAAATATTTTGCTTTTATTGATGACAAGCCTCAGCTATTAAAAAAATATATAAAGGGCAAAAAAAGCATATATTTTGATAACAATATTTAAAATAACACTTTTACCAGTTGGTGGAGCGAACTTATACGCCTTTACCGCGTAATTGAAGTATTTATTCCCTTTTAAAAAAGATGCTTTGGTACTCATTTTATGAGCATTTGATTGAGATCAGTGACTTTTTGTCAATAGTTCTTCGCGTAAAATTGCGCGTACATTATATGGAAAATTCCATGCTTTCCTAATGCTTCATCCAATTTTTGCACAAATTTCAGGTTGAATTCATATAGGTGGCATCAAAATATATAATTCTGCTGATTACATTTAACAAAGAACAGGTATTTTTTCTATTACGGGCCAAATTATGGAATAAATTACATGTAGGTTCTTTAGCCGAGGGATCATATTTACGTTTATTGCCACACACATCCTTGCGACGGCTCTCTGGGTAGTACGTAGATGTTGATGACTTCCCTACACTATGCCTGCCACAACCGGTATTATCTCTGCCTCTGAAGTATTCAACCCTTGCTAGTGTACCCAGATATCAGCAATATTTCCGCCGAAGTTGCTCCCGAAATCTCTCTACATCACCGTTGTGACTACAATGGAAATTTTAGTGGCGTAATCTGGACGAAAAGACTCAACACAATTCGATTCGCCGATAAACGACAATTGACCCGTGGTGTGACATTCCAATGTCTGTGCACGTGCCGACCTACAAAGCAAAAATCGGATAAAGGGACCATCTGAAAGCACATCACACCAGTTTGCTTTAGCCAAAGGATAGCGCTTTGCTAACCTCCCTTTCCAATGCCCAAAGGTAACATCCTTTTGCAGCCAATGCGGAGGAGAATTTGGGCTCCGATAGGCATTGCTATGGAGAAAAATAAGCTTCTCACTAATGGAATTCGTTAATACATTAAATACCTATGTGTAAGCATGAAAATATTCTCCCATATGAATTGACAGTTAAGTATCCAGCTACTTTCCATAGCAACACATTCAAGATGCATGTCTTACCTCATAAAGGCTACATTTCTTTGGCACAGCACCTTGTCACGGCTTTTGAAAGAACGCACTACAAGAAAGAGGTCATGCAGGGATTCATGCATTTTTCAAGAATGAGAAAGGGCGAAGAAATTCATTGTTTATCTTGAGTCTGGAAATACGCAATCCTAAAATTCACTCCACTCTAAATGCGCTTCCCTCGCATGAGAATTCATTATCCTTTCCCTTTATCTTTTGGGAGTCCAACTGAGCTGCGGCATAAATAATGTAACAGCGCACCCTTCCTTCCTTATCCTCTCCCTCCTCCCTCTCCACTGAGATTATGCCATAACCCATACTTCCTCGCTCCTTTCAAATGAATACAGTCCAACGTTTAATTGCCGTTGAGGATACACTTATGAATACCTCTGGGAGCAGAACCACAGTCGATATCCAGAATAGTTAATAGAGAATTTATCCGAAAATGGTAAGTTGGAAGGACCAATAACTGACACGGTCCGAAAGATAAACGACGCAAAATTTGGCGCAATTCAAAATAAAATGGAATCTTAAATCACCTTCAAATGAAATTATTACTTCATATTATTTATAATCTCAATAAATTTAGAATTTATACCCTTACAATATTTATTGAAAAGTAAAATATATATATAAATATAAATAAATAAATAAATAAATAAATAAATAAATAAATAAATATATATATATATATATATATATATATATATATATATATATATATATATATATATATATATATGTTATGGCTACGGTTGGGAAAATATGAAGAATAGTTTACAATCCAGGCAACTCAAAGAGTAAATCTAATAGTCTTTTCTCACATACGAGTAAAACCCGATATATGTACCTGGCGTAAAGTTGGCTAAATAATGCCCGAAGTAAACACAATCCCTCGCAGGTATCCGGCATATTTAACTGCACAATTGTGCCACAAACAGCTGGTGAATGTTTTAGTTCTTCCTTAAAGAGAATTGTTTGTGCTTCAGGTTACTTGGCTGCATCGTAAAGAAGACGCCATCCACTTGCTCACGGTCGGACGGCAGACGTACAGCAGTGACTCACGCTTCTCCCTCGCTTATCGTTATCCAAACAACTGGCGACTCCAAATATTGTTTGCAAGCAGAAGAGATGAAGGAATCTACGAGTGTCAAGTTGCCACGCACCCTCCCAGGATAAGGCAGATTTTCCTTCGTGTCACGGGTAAGTTTAAAGTATTTAAATTTTCAATTCACTTTGCTGTCATATATTTAGTAAAATAATGACTTCTAATAAGTTAAAGGTTAAACTTGGCAGTATGCAATGCGCTTGGAGCGTTACACTAACGCGTCCAAATCAGAGCACGGGTCAATTTGGGGTATAATTTATAGGTAGCTACCATCAACTCAATACTTGAAGTTAATACAAACACAATTGCCTCCGTTTCGCTACCCTGATATAGTCCTATGTAAGCTACCATAAATACGTGGCAGGGAAAGCAATATTATACGCAAAAACTTGCACTATTTTAAGCCTCAAAAGTTTTGCAAGTGCGCATGTTAAAGAATAGTACAATATATACTTTACTTGTCACAAAAATAAAAATGCTAACTTTTTATGAACAATTAAATAAGCTATTCAGTGATCTCACTTGGAGTTAAAAAAAGGGAATATCAAGTTAGCTTTCCATATTTGAATTTACCAAGAAAATTACACCGGAAGCTATTAAAAAATACTATAAATCATTTTAAACGAAATACAAGGCATTGGAAACGCCAGTATCGTCTTAACAACAACCACTCGAAGTATGCCAAGGCGAAAAATCCTCATATTTTACGACCTCAGTCGTAAATTCACTGTCAGAGAAACTTCTGCCCTATAAACGAAAAAGCAAAAATCACCTTGACCCGGAAGGGTGCCATTCGCCCGCTCCATTATAAAGAGATGAACTACTCTCTGGAAGTTCGGGAAAATATGAAAGATCGACGGGGTAACTTTTGCCTTTGGCCCGCCCGTGTGATGGGGCAATTATTCCATCCTAGAGCTGACCCGGTTGCCGCTCCCAGATGGATAACGGGGATCGGCTGGATAAGGAGCCGATCGTCGGGAAACGAGGAATAATCGGAATCATCACGCATGAATAGAACTGATTCTATGTCTTCATATCCTGGTCTTAACTTAAAAATCTCTCTCCTATTTATTTGACCTAAACAAAGCATCCACTCAAGACAAAGTAGAAAAGGTGCTTCATCTCCATCGAAAATACCACAAACTCTACAAGTATTTCTATACTCTAGTTTTCCGCTGGTAACGATATATTACGCTGATTCTTGGCTGTCTTATCAAAGATAATACATTACAGTAAACAATAGAGAAGATGAATATTCTGGGAAAAATTCGTGGGATATACCATCCAGATTCCAAAATTTTCTTGTTACATTTTTATATTCATTATTTCCTCATCGGCAGAAAAGTCCTAGTTAAGATAGATATGTGTACAAGCTAAATATAGTGAAAAATGTTCGAATGTACGTTGGTGTGGAGCAGTGAACTATATCTCGCAAAGTTCCAATTAATGTATTATAAGAATTAAATACAAAGGTCGTACTAATCGTACCTCCACTGCACTTTCCTTTTGCACACGAACAAAATCTACAAGCATTCTTAAAAAGGAGGCATAAAACATATTAATTATGACCTATCTAGTTAGTTTATCAGCATATAATCAGCATAGGTAATATTAGGCTTAAATGAAATTTAAACTCAACTATCGACTACAAAACAAAAAAGGAACATCATCTATAAAATAAGTAAGATTTCAAGACAAAAATCATTTCTTCCACTGACGATTAGGAAAGTTAGGACGAGTTGAAGTGTATTAATTACATTCCTGAATAAGATTCTCGTTTTTACACATACGTTATGCGTTTGTAATTTTGTAAATATTTTGCAAGTTTTGCATGCTATCATGATTTCTCTTCCACAAATGTTCTTCGTCATGTATGAATGTGGGGTCTATCCCGAATAAGTATAGTGACAGACTGCGTATTCCAAGAGAATTGTTCCCCTTGTATGTCACTTCTCAATATGTCGAGAAGAATAGCGACCAACAATATAAGGCTATCTTAAACCATCAATACAACCAGGCAAGGAGCCTCACAACAGAAGAGGTGACTCGCTCGTTTTCACGTGGAAGTAATTGTGGAAATGAATACCGACCTCGCGCCGACTACCTCGAATGACGTACCGAGGGCGGTCTGTGTGAGTCACCATTGGCGGGTGAGACAGGTGATTTAAGGAAATCACATCGGAGCGATGGCTTTTGAGTTTTCCCAAGTGGAAGGACTGGGATAGAAATGCTGTGGTGATGCTCTGTTCAAAGCCTGTGGCACATGCATCGAGGACTATTTTTATATTAACTTATCACTACGGGTGAGCGGCAGCTATGGACTTTTGTTTTCTTTTAATTACTTATGCTTGAGGTCGAACCACTCGAACTCTTTAGTGAACGAACCTTTAAGATTCTGTCACTTCATCACTTCAACTTCTCACCATCCCCCTCCGTCCGTCAAAAACCTCAAGACCTCAAACCCTTCTACGCGTAGCTCCATCTGCAATTAATATAACCGCATCTAAGAATAAATCAAAAAGCTGTCATAAGATTAATGAAATAGTAAATGAGAAATTTCAAGACTATTACGCTGACAGCAATGTTTTCTTGCAACATACGAGTCAATGAACTGATAACGATTAGTAATACTTATGTCCATGATTGCCAATATACGCTAATTCGAGAAAATGTCTCGACAAATACCGACGATAGAGGTATAGCGTCGATCTGCTTTTCCCATTATATTATGGACCTTTAAGACATCATAAACGTCTACGTGCGTCCTACGTGAAAAAGCCAGAAATATGATGGGCAATCAACGAAACGTCAAAACAAACAGTATCTTGGACATGTTTTACTTCTTCAAAGTTAATGAGAGACTGCAGACAAAGATAAATAGTTACTATAGAACTACTATATGCAACAGATACTATAGAACTATAGAGTTATTGTAAATTAAAAACTATCAAATGAATCACGTTTGACGTGAAACGCCTATTCACATTTTACCTTAATAGCCTTGGGAAAGTGAGAAAGAAGTAAAGACTGTAAGAAAATTAAAGGAATTACCTAAGGAATTACCACTACGATGTTGGATAAATCTCATCAATTTGGATATCACATGCCATTATCCGATCAGTATCACTGACATTTGCCACAGCACCGTCATGCAATATTCTCTTCCACTCCAACTATCTTTCACTCGAATTCCAATCCCTTTACACTATATTGGAGATACTTTTTCGTGCAGGGAAGACTTCATTTGAGCATGTGCATGAAGTGGATAGGATCTAATCGGGAAAACTCACGCCTGAGACATGTTCAAAATCTTCGACCTAGCACGTGCTGCCCGTAAAAAATATACTATGACGCCTTCCTGAGCACAGGGAGGGACCATTTAAGGCGACGGTTGTAAGTGGAACAGTTTAAAGATGGCACTGCGAGCGCCCCGTCACGAGGGGAAAGACTTACAGGATGAGAAAAGATTGTTGTCGTCTCTCTGGCCGCCTGCAGCGTGGATTTTCGCTTCACACAAGGACGGGCAGAAGTTAAACAGCGGCAGAGAAGGGGATGTTAGCGTGGATTGCGATGCAAGAACGCAGCTCTGCGTTGTCATGGGAGACGGGTAGATGGGGGAGGGGCGCGTGTAGTGAATAGCCCGGCCGCCGGTGGCGCCCTAATCCTCAATCTCCAACCATTCCACCGCGGCTCCGCGTATTTAGTGCGGCTCAGGCGGCGGCCGAGGCATTTGCCGAAAGCGCTCGCTTCCTCCCCCCCCCCTGGAGCGGGGTTTCGCCCCTTTTGGACGGCGGAGCTTCTCACTACCACTCCTTGGGTTATTTCATCAACCCCCTATTGGGGAGGGTGCGGGGAGGATTAGCGCTTAACACCCACGGACAAATTTGGCTCTTCCTCAGGAATGTAGAGATGGGAGGTTAAGTGAAACCATAGGGGGTAAGGATTTTGGGGAGAAGGGAATTTGAGTGGAAAGGTGGATGAAGAGGGTGCAGTTGAGGGGTTGGCTTTGTGATGAGGGGTTGTGCGCTCATGATCGTCCCGTGGGGTGGAGTGGTTTAATTGTTTCGTCACGTTCTCGAATGACTCGGGTTTCATGGGGGATTTTAACGGCGGGAGAAGAAAAACAGTCAGACATTAGGAAGTTTGTCAAGTATTTGGCATTTGATAGCTTCACCTGCTACTTGGATTACGTTTTACACGCGCCCATCCGTTATTACGACTCTGATTGCGATAAAATGATAGAATACCGAATTTCTCCAGGCTGCGGTTCTTTAGAGGAATGTTTCATCAATGCTTTTAAACATCTGTCCATCGTGAAACAAGTGCATTAAAAAGGAATTAAGAGTTCGAGATTCTTGCGTAATGGTATTTAGAATGAGATATTCTCAAGCCGAAATTTGCACCATAAGTTAAAATAAGAACTTGAAGCATAAAGAAATAGAGTAAAATAAATGACGCACAAGCTTAATTTTCAATACTAAATGTCTCCACGTTTTACTACACATGTTTTTAGCATTGGCTCGGCTAATTTGTTTCACATTATATGCAAAAAAAACTATCATAACTGAAGATTTTTCTTCAGTTATGATAGTTTTTAGAATAAACACATCGGTACCCAAGTAATGACTCAGCTTTTAAAAACTGATCAAGCCCATATATTACTCGTAGTTACATTTGTGAAGCTGTTTGTCAGTACTTTCTCATATTTTTAATGAAATAACATCTAATTGAGTTTTATTGGCTATGAACTCTCATGCCACTTGAAAAACCATAAATGAATTTATTAACTTGAAACTTTTACAGACAACAAAATATTGCAAACTTCCACACGACCCGGGTTTCGGTGGCAAAGCATCATCTTCATGTGATTATACAAATATCTCATTCCCTTAGATACTACCAGTGGAGTTAAAGGGAAGAGGGAACATTTACATGAGAGGACAAATTTGGGAGAAGGGGAAGGTTATACAATGGCTGATAGCGTAGGGGAATTGTGAGGTTTCCCACGAATCCCCTATGCGATACTGGTATAATCACCTAAAGGTAGTGTGAGCGAAGTATTATTTTACCTAGAAATCAGTGAATTTGGTCTCATTTTAAAGATAAATATATATCCCTTCCATTGACATAAAAATATTAACCCCTTACCATTCCACTTTCCGAGATATTTTCCAGAAAATACCAGCCCTTTTACATGGGAAATGGTACGTATATGCACTCCAGAGAGACCTTATTTAACAAATGAGGAATTTCTAACACCTAGATCTCGTCAAAAAATCAACAGTGTGTAGTTTCTGTGTTTTATCAACTATTTTTGAAAATTAATTATATTGTCCCCGCACTAATTTCTTTGGAATCACAATAAACTTTTCGTTTTGATAGAGTTTCAAACGTATCGCGTGAAAAAATGAGTCAAGTTAAAGATTTATTTAGATACTTTATTTTGATTACTTACAATTTCTGTCATGCTAAACTATATTATTGTACCATCAATAATGCAATATTTAATTCGTGTGTCTCACAGCTGGTGAAATAAAAACCCATATTTCGAATATGGTCTCTATTATGATTAGGAAACTATCTTGCTCGTACTACTTTAAGATGATGTTTAGCCATTGAAACCCGAATCGTGTTGACGTTTAAAATATTCTGTGGTCTGTTAAAGTTTCAAGTTAATAAATTTGTGATGGAGTGCCACAAAGTTAACGAGGATCGAGTTTTAACCTAAAATGATTTCAAAGTGGGACGCAGGAATGGAGAAACTCTTGATCTAGGAATTTGTAAATATTGCGTTTTCCATTCGTGCACATCCAAGAGAAATAATGCCACCACTCTACTTCCTATGCGTTGAATTTATACCACAGAGTTTCCGCAGAAGACCTTCAGTTCCTCCGCCCGCTCGTCAAATTGACGTTTGACCTCGAACCCTCCTCCCATGAGTTATACCTAGTTTTGCGATGCGGCATAGGGACTTTGAAAGCACTAAATGCATCAGTGAACAAGAGAACCGAGGGTGAAAAAGGCTGGGGAGAGGATTTCAACTTACGTTGGATAACGGACATGTCGTACATTCAATGTAGATTTTTTTCTTTCTATACAACAAGGAATATGGTAGGAACTTGACGATTCCTAACCAAGAGGCGCATACAGTAATAGTGAGATTCGATGGCCGTCACCTGCGCGAAGAGTGACGTCAAGGAAGGAAAGGGCAACCCCAGCGAAGTAGCATCTCTCTTTTACTTTTTCATCCGAGGACCTTCCTATTATCTGCTTAACAAAACCTAGTTTCTTCAATGGGTACTTGCTATGCTGGCTAATGCTAGAATCTGAAGCCATTCTGCTCTCATTGACCCTAATTTTCCTATAGAGCTTGCGGGATAATGCACTAGTTTTTCAATTTCACCAGGTTTTCCATCAATAAATTACTAGAAATGAGCATGTTCTAATTTCTATAACGAGCACCTCCCTTGAATAAATCGTTTATTTATTTAAAATTAATAAAACTCTCCATTCCCGCTGAAAACTTGGGTAAAATCGAGTATAATCCATAGCCCTAAGTAACCAATGCAAATTTTATTTACTAGTCTGATATTTCAAAGAGACGGTTGATATTTAAATATGTTTCTCGGGCTTCGCACCGGGTAATGTTTTAAAAATCCGCCGAAGTTTCGGAAAACGACTCGTTTTCCATTTTTAAGGCACGTGTTATTTACGCGGTGACCAGTATAACACTATATATATCTTAAATCATTTATTATTCACCTCTACGGGATGGTTGATACTCTTGCTTTACATCCGTAAATTCGTCCATTCCGTCGTGCTGTCCATAGACAAGTAAGGAAAGAGAAGGGATTACAAATATGGTCGTTATTACTATTGTCAGGCTACAGTTTGATGATGTAGTGCCATCCCCAAATACCTCAATGGGCAAGTATTCGCAAGGGAGAAGAAGAGACATAAGTGGGATAATGTTGCCAACCTCTTTACGCTTAACCAGAGATGGTGTAATGAAGTTAGCTCTCTAAGACTCTTATTACAAAAAATAAAGCTGTATCAAAGTAGGTACGCTGATAATACTTAAAAGATGCGGAGCAACTAACCAAAACAAAATTGGGTCTAGAGCCATATGCAGAACTTCATTTGATTCCAACAATAGAGTGAGCATTCTAGAGTTTGTGGCATTAGTTTGGATCCTGTGAGGCCTGGTAGTCAAACGTGGGGTCTATGTTATCTGTGGGTTATGGGTCTATCTTACGGTGTTGGTTCATGCGAAATGGACTCTTCCAATTTGACCTTGGTGGCCGCGGGGGTAGAATCCTCGTTTAAGATCCTAAAGGCAGTGGCTTCGAGTACCGTTTGGGAAGTTTTTACCACTCGGAGCATATATTTGTGCGTTCGTTTGTTGGTATTTTTTATACCGCGAAGGCCAGCTGTTTATCTCTGTTAGATCTTCCATAGAAAATCTATATATAAAAAGAGCCTGGGCCATTGCCACCATATTTCACTACCACGTTTAAAAGACAGTGGGAGACGAAATTTATAAGTTAGAATGCCAACGAAAGTACCCTATCCCTCTCCCAAGATGTTCAATTCCATGCCAAACCGCTCGACCCACTATAAAAGCATATTGATATATGCACGCAGAATTAACATTTCTAGGTTTTACGCGGTCAAGCTGATGGGAATTTAAAAAATCAAATTTCAAATCAATTGTTGAGGAGGGATTTAAAGTCGGTACGTCAGGGCAACATAGCCGTTTCAGAGTGGTTATTGCCGAAATTGGTGGCTCTTTCCAGGGAAGGGGTGAGGTGAGAAAGAGGAAGGCATATACGAATAGCAAGGCAGAAAGAGAGAATTAACCTACGGAGGTTTTCACGGGAGTCCTACAATTCCTCTGTACTTAAAGCCACATACCACTCTGCCATGGTCGCTGGCCTCAAGCTCTCCCTTGGCAAGTGCCACCAAGTCTTTGGATTCTTTAACCAACCCCTACCAGAGTTGCTGGTCCTTTAAGACGAGTTAGACCATGGTGGCCCACCAGCTAAACATACTTCTACAGTTAAGGTCATTTAGAACTCGCTCCCCGAATCTAGTAAACTGCCAACAGCGCCCCAGATGAATCAGATAATCATCCCATATAAAGCGAAATAATTATTAAATAACTTTGAAATAATCGAGTAAGATATGAGGTGGAGGGAGGAAAACTCACCTCTTTTTAATGTCTTCCATTCTGGAATTCTTCCAGCGCCCGAGGTGAAGATCGTGGACGAAGACTTCCACGAGGTGCTGGAGAGATATTACAAGGCGGGGAGCCAGGTGGAGCTCACGTGCTTGGCGTCGCAGTTGGAGCGGGGAGGCGGCGAGGATTCTTCTGCGGGCGGTGGAGGCGTCGTCGCCGGCGAGGGAGAGTCGAGCCCCGCAATAGCAGAGAGGGACACAGCAGGCCGGGCGACTGCCGGCGGCCGAGTGTTTTGGAGGCACGGGGACGCCGCTATCACTCACAACACGAGCGGCCGAGGCATTTGGTGAGAAAGCGGGGAAGCAAGAGGGAAATCTCACAGCATGCCTTTGGAGGGATAGAATCTAATGTGCCAGCGTGAACTGTTTTGCCACTGCGATACTGCTTGCCAAAGAGGGAAATGGTTTGGTTGACAGGAACTCAAGTCCCAAATTTCCATCCAAAATGCCCCGGATTTTCATCTACATAGTACCCTGCGAGCCGCCGCATGGGCGTGTGGCAGGGGGAGTTATTTCACCAGACGTGTAAAGGTGTAAGTTTTTGGAGATGAAATGGTAACATGAAATATAGGAGTGTATTTAGTGGAGCTCAATTTTTATTGTGGTCGCTTATTGTTCGCGGAAAGAACAAGTTTTTGTACCAATCTGTTCGGCAGTGTATCTCTCTTATTTTATCGCATCAGTCAGACCTAGAGATGCAGTGAGGAGTCATGATAATATTCTCTATGTCGCTCTGAAAAATATCAGTTCTGAATTTCTCAAGCAACCTAAGCGTAGCGTGTAGCCTCCGAGTCTCTAGGGGCTCCCACCTTAAATCCCTCTGAAAGTTGTGAGACACTATAGGTACGCTCGTAGAAGATTTTAATGAAGCAGTTTTATTTAATGGCGGAAAACGTTTTATATTATTCTGTTCTATTGCTATCGTTGATAATTATTCGGAAAATTAAGATTCGAGCTCATGTACTACTGGAACCAACATCTCATATTAACCTGCAAACCTTGTCGAGGGCGTGTGGCAAGGGGTGAGTTAGCACCAACATGCATTACGCTCTGCATGCTCTTTAAAGTTAATGTATATATCAAAAACTACTGGTGATTAAACAAAATTGTATTCAAACTTTTAAAGAGGCTAACCTCCAAAAATACACGCTATAATCATGCCAAGGATGTGAGACTGAGCGATGTATTCAGATTTTCTTACACATTCACAAATACACAAGGATACAATAGTTTCACACAAAGCATGCTACAAGGTACTAAACCATGCAAGAGCTATATTATGCCGGAAATTGAATGCTAGGTCAGTGGCTGATAATAATGTTAAGATATTAAGCATAAGTGGAAAAACCTATTTTCCTAGTCCGGGTCAAAGTATCGTACAACTGTTGTATTGCAACAAGTATGGTCCCTTATTGTAAGCGGAAAAAATGACATTTTCATCTATCGGTTCCGCAGTCTATTTCCTTAATCTCATATCAGTGATAGTGTCTACCATAATAGTTTGGCTCTAGCAAATTATGTTGAACGTTCGTTAAAAAATAATGTATATCAAACTTTCGTACTGGTATGTGTTCGGTAGCAAATGTCTCCATTTTATCTCTATCACATTTCTAATAGATCTTGTGTCTTAAATTATATATCTCTTCTAAATATGACACCACTAGATATCATATTTCTCGTCTCGTCTTACGGAAAAGGCATGGTGACGAAGGACTACTCTCATTATAGTTCAATTGGAATAGAAAATTCAGTACCACCGCAGATTCTCTGCCGAAGTTGAAATATCGAAGCCGGGTTCTGAGAAAAGAAATCCGACACCCGAGTTCTCTGGATAACAGGAGAGAGTAAAAAATCACCTCAGATAAATCACTATTAAAGACTAATGGTTTTTACATAGTGGAGCATCTCCTATTGTAACTGTGTGCCTGACATTCCAAATTCAAACGCTCACTGTTTCGGACATTTCACGAACAAGCTTTTCAAGACGTCACTGAATATCTCGCACGCAATAAATTGCCGCAAATAGCCATTTATCATTGGATGTTTTTGGACGAATGTCAACCTGGCATCGCTGTTATTTTGCGATAGTGGCCGCCCTTGCCAGAGGATTCGCCTTCATGGAGAAAATGGACATACCTATGGATGGAGTCCGAACGAAGTAGGATATTCAACCACCTATGCTTCTCTTCCACCTGGATATTTGTATTATTATCAAAGGTAATTCGTGGGCAGTTGTGATGCTTAATGGCAAATTGATATGGAAGGAAGAAAAACGAAGCAATTACGTTTTATGACTGATGGAGAATGTACTGCGTACTGCATCATGGTGTGCCCAACGCAGCGTTACTTTGGGACAAGTATAAGTCGGAGAAAATTATAAAATTAGCCACAGCAAATATCTGGTTAGAGAATAAAACACATCCTCTAAAAGCAACTGCGCAATTTTATTTTCTCTTAACACCATGTGCTACAGTAGTCATGTCTCATTCCTAACATAATATTACTCTCATTTCTAGTGAGATCCTCAAAAGTTTAAAAATAATTAATTCACTGTTATAAGCAGAGGATGATTTCCTATTGTGAAGTTGAATGTAAAACTTGAAAAAATATTAATGAAGATTGGTGTCATTTAAAATCGCCCAGCAACAAAATTTGGTGATGATCTTTTAAAATATTTCTCAGGCTTCATCTTCTACAGATATTATTTATAGCAAAGAGCTTATGAATAGCATTATCGACATTTTATGACAGAGCTGATTCTCTACACGCAATTATTCATAGCTAAACGCACGGACATGTCACCGATAGCGGCATCAAACAACGTTACATAAATCACGCGTATGGTGACACTAACCGTTATTTCAGTTATTTCTGTGGCTCGGATCAGTCTCATTTGTTAGAGGGAGCAGCTGACAAACGCAAACTTGAAATGTGTCGTAAACTGACGCTTTCGTAAGAGCAGATAAACCATGAATGCCAGTCGCATATCAAAATTTTTCTCATACGTTGTAGCCGTTCATGCAAATTCACGTCAGCCAGGGTTTGCCAAGTTTTTCCGATGACGGAGTTAAGCTCCTGCGCGAGTTCATCCCTTCGCCACCCTCGCATTCTCACATCCAAACCCTATCTCTTATGCATCCCAGATACCGATACTTCGGGCTAGGTTCGATTAAATATTCATCATTCGGCCATATAAACGCGATTCTCATAAAAACTATTGGCACTTGCAGATTGTAGGTTTTCTCATGTAGCAATTCTTCCCTCCTATCCGCTTTATCTTGGATAATTGCTTTGGCTAGTAGAGATTTATCGGCGTTTAGATCAATTACCATTACCTAGGATCGAACGTGAGTTATTTAATGATGAAAATTGAGGCAAAATTGCCTTAGAACAAAAACGCGTCGTTACTACGCTAGTTTCATGGATCATTACTTCATTGTAACCAAGGACTTTTTTATTCCAAATAAGCATAAGGTAATGATCGGGTAACTCGGTCATTCCCGCGATAACAATCACGATCATAAATCTATCAAGTGGCTCTGACATGAATGGTAGGTCATGAATTACAAGGTCGTGATTATAAAAAGTGGATGGTGACTGATCACAGATTACGACCCATTAGGATATCAGGAAGCAGAAAATTCGTCTCTTTAATCTTGTTTATTCTCATTCACTAAAGTTAATAATTAATTTTTAGTATTTTTATTAATTACATGAAAACTTAGGTAGCTGAACTCTTAAGCTATTCACAAATATTAAGAACCTCTTGTCACATATTTCATGCTAATTTTACGTCCTTAGATAAGCGTAGTCTTTGTACAAGATATACCAGTCAATAAAAAAATTATGCTAGAATAGAAACTTCTATAAAATATTTTCTCATACACAAAACTGATTACGATAATAACTGTGGCATTGAGCCGCTTTTAAGCATCGCAAAAAATCCTAAAATTGATAACTTCGAGGAAAATATTTCTATATCTAGCAGTGATAATGGGAAGGTTTTGGCATGAAAAAGTGTCAGAAAGTTGCGAGCAAAAGCAACAATGTTAAATCATTTGTGTAACATGAAAAATAACGCCACTTATATAAGTATTCTGTTAGACCATAAAACAAAACGTTTATCCGTATTTTATTAAATCATTATTTAAAAGTTTTCTACACCAAGTGGAGCATAAATTAAATTGCCTAAAATTTTCAATATCGTAATGCTTTCACCAGTTATGAAGGTGTAAAATCTAAAAGTCATGTGTCTGGACTAGATGAAATACAGTATGGCTTATGAACGATAATTTTCGCGAATAATTAAAAGTAAGGCAGATAGATACCATGCGATAGGGCTGTAGGCGAGGCCAAACATGTTGTGTGGGAAAAGACCCTCTCGGGATTTTTGGTACAGCACTAGAGACACTGAACGCTATAGATTCACTTCACTGTTGATGAAGATAAAAAACTTTCCCACATACGTTAGTTACCGCTGTGGGGAATAACATTACGAGGAAGGCAATGTCAGTTGTCGGCCTTCTTTGTTTGTTGTCGACCGCCACACCGACATTCATGATCCGCATGCTCTCCGGACGGTATTCTTTGGCTGTGTCCTCCCCATTTTAGAATACTGTGCTCCAATTTGGTCTACC
Source organism: Ceriagrion tenellum (assembly GCA_963169105.1). NCBI lineage: Eukaryota > Metazoa > Arthropoda > Insecta > Odonata > Coenagrionidae > Ceriagrion > Ceriagrion tenellum. Next base: position 25,163,930 of record OY720642.1, on the reverse strand, counting down.
GCCTGCCCAACAAACTTGAAACTACTTAATCGACCTATTAACTTCCTTCTCTCCATTACCCGTCATCGAATTCCTTCCTTCAGAAATTGTATACAAGAACTTATCATGTCTTCACTTGGAATACCCCACCTCTCTCTCCGTCATGTGCTCTCTGACATGAAGTTCCTTCATGGCATCTGGGTGGACTCTCTCCGAACAAATATATTTCTTCCTCTCATTTTTCTCACTTCATGTTTCTCCCCGTACCACACGCAATAACTGTCTTATTATCATCCCCAAATTTCGTCTTTCAATATCGCAGCGTTCCCTATTCTACCGCATTCCAAAAACTTTTAACTCCCTGGCTTCGCATTCACCCTCGCTTGTCCTCTTCTCACCACCCTTCGCCTTCAAATCTTTCCTTACTAACCAGTTCTACAAATTAGTCCCATCTAACCTGTTAACATATCGCTAGGTCCACATACACTTTCTCATGTTACTCTGTATCTATTCTATTTTCTGCTATTATGTTTGTAGTTATTTTATATTTTGTTAATGCTTATAATTTATTTGATTGGTAGTCATCCAATGTTAAAAGCCTTTGTGCCGTTTTTGGGACTTTTTCAAATAAATAAACAAATAAATAAAACAATTTCAAATAAACTTAATTCAATGTATGGCAAAGTACTCCCGCACATCACTCCGTGTGTACGAATATAAGGAACAATCACGAATGGCCAACGGGTCACGATTGATGAGGAGCGACCAGGGCTGCGAACGATCTGCGTCCAAAAATGACCCTCTCGGTCATCTGAATGATCCCGTTCACCGATCTATCTCCGAGATGACCCGAGACACGAGATTCGATTGTTCATGACCCATCACTAGTAGAAGGTAACAGTGGAAATAGAGGAGATACTGTTAAACTGAAATAAATGTGCAGGTAACCCTGTCATGAATTATTGCTATAAGCGACCACTTTAACACATAAACGTTCAAATATAGTCGCAATTAGTAGACTTTTATTTCTTTTACTAATATAATACAACTGTAATTTGTAATTTTAGATCCAGTACAATCATAATGATAAGAGCGGTCGCATAACCTTAAGCAATAATAAAAAATTGCATTCATTATAGAATTTATTTTGATGATAGGTTGGGAAACTGACCGTACGTCAGCGACAATTAACTGATGACTTGCCATTTTTTTCTCAGTATTACTTATATTCAATTACGTCCAATGTCTCATTAACATTGAAATAAATTCGAGCTATTAAAACGTAGACAAATTGAATGGAAATGAAAAAGCTATGAGTTTCAGGCCTACAGTGTAATTGCTTGATAATTATAGTGGATGGCAATATTATCTTTTTTAAAAACAACTTTTCATCGTCATTCTCTCCGATTCCATTATTTCCACCATGAAAACTCTTCCCCAGTGCAACTATAGGAATTTACAAAATAATTATCTCGCCATTTTTTGGAATAATTATATCTATCTTCAGTTTCCGTTCAATTTTTACGACTGCAGACAAGTAAAAAAAGCCAAAACAACAACGGACGAACGCATTGTGCTAACTTTTGATGGCGCGCTTCAATTTTGCGCATGTCATAATAAGTTAACTTGCATCAGTCTTGAGGTCTTATTTTCAATTATACACCTTTACTTTTTGCTTATAAACTTGTTTGACCGCAAAAGAGAGCAATTGTCTTCATTTCCTTTTTTCTATCTAGTAATAATGATATTTTTCTTAAGAATCCTTAATAATGACCACGAGAACGATTGAGATACATAACTATTTAATAATGGGATATGCAAACAAAATAAAACCATTTAACACTATATCCTGATACAAATCGAGATACACGCAACCCAAGGAATTCTTTGATTGTTGACAATTTAAGGGCTCCGAATCTTTCATACCAGTTTAAATGTTCCCTCTGGAAAAGATTTTTATTTTGGTTTTTTGATGATTTGAGGTTTTCTATTTTATAAGTATGGGCGTATACAAGATATATCACCATTAAAAAGGCTATAAATTCCTTAAAAAGCTTATATACCGTTTTGCAAATCGGCATTGAAAGCATTGAAAGTTTTGAGCGTTTATTACAGGTTTATTCTGATTACTTTCCACCCTATCCAGACTCGTATCCCAAATTTATAAACTATGTCATACTTCTTTACAGAATTTTTTTTTCTTCAAATATTACCGTTTTTGAACCGTCAAATCTGTAACGCTACGAAGGATTAACTATTGCCCATACAAGACAACCTACTAAATAACGGCTTTCACAACTAATATACACAGGTCGGCATACCTTTAACGCCTGAGCATAGTAAAGGACTCTGTAATATGGTTAAATATTTCGTTTGGAGCGAATCGCGATATAATGATCAAACCGATATAATGGACTGCCATTTATAGGTCGGATTAGCCCCTTTCATTTTATGTAGGGATTTTATTTCGATTTGCATATCTTGAATAAATAGCTACTCAATACAATTACGTGGATTCCCCGAGCTGAAAAATAAAAAGGAGGTGATATCTTCCCATTTTAAGTCGTTAAGCCGCAAATGCCTTTTCTTCTTCTCTACACCTACCACCACATGCGGGATAGTATCATCAAGTGTCTAGTACGCGATCACGATGCACCGGAGTTAGACCGGTGCAAACACAATTCTCCCCTATTTAGAGCATTGATTCATAGAAAAGCAATTCGGGTGAGAAGGAGAAGAGAGACAAGGACGAGAAGAGAAAGATTAAGAGACCATAGCTTTAATTGGTAAAAATAACATTTACACACCACTGTATCCAGTGGTGTGTAAAATTTATTTATACTAATTTACATGGAACTGCAAAAAGTTGAACTGAGTTTCATTTCACAATAGGTTTAGCCTGGTAAATGTGACTTAGAATACTGTCATGAAAGAAGTACATACATAAAATGGCTCTCATTTCCTGGTAAACCAAATAATGTATGACATACGTGCACACACAATTAACATGGAGAAAACAATCAAGGATTCTCTGATAGTACTTATCAATTTGGCGATAATGATGACGATGGCAACGTTGAAATAAGTTGCAATGGACTAAAATAAATCATGGGGAAAATTACTGAGTAGGCTTTTTGAATGTGAGTCCGAACGGTCACTAGTTCTGGTCTGAGAACGTCCATTTCCATCATAAATATTCGCCAAACAAAACATTTATGGTTCAAACTACCCTCAAACATACCAAAGTAACCGAACGTCGTGCCTTTGTATCATTACCGCAATAAAAAAACCTAACTTTGCGCTGCCCATTACAGGAATTGACATGAAAAATTAAGACTGAAAACAGTTATTTCCGATTAAATTAAGATTTCGTCATCACCGCGACTTCAGAAAATGAGTAAAATGGCCTTCAAATTGCATCTTAAAAATAAAATTTCATCTTTTACCATTTACTTTCCCTTATTCGACTATAGTAATTCATCTATTATGATATCTTCCTGCGACACCCACTGCGGCAATCGTTAGTTGGAAGCGTCAGACCTTACTTGCTGCGATGGTTCATACGCGAATCACCACGGCAGATGGTGCCTACTCGATGGTACGTAAAATGGTTACTTCCTTTGGTTCGTCGGTGACAAGAATGGGGCATTATAGTGCCTGTGCTATTAGGAAGATGGACAGTCGGACAATGATAGGAGGAAGCAGGTGATAGAGAACTTGGCGAGTAATGCCAAGTGGCGAGTAAGTTCCAGAAAAAATATGCGTCGCTACGTTGAATTATCTACCTAGATGCTACTTTTAGTGATCAATTTATGGCCGTTAAATCTCTGAGTCAGTACAACTGGCCATTGATCATACTGGAAATGAATGCATGCTTTAGTCGATCAATAGCTGTTGTGTAAAAAAATGAAAAACGACCTAAGTGAATATTTGATTGGTGTCGTATGGTCTTCCTTTATAATATGTGTAACAAATTGGTTATGTCGTATACGAATTACTTAGTTAATAATAAAATTGTTCAAAAGAGAACAAGAGTATGCGCCCCATATTATGTCAGTTGAGAGGTTTAACGGGGAAATATCCCCGAAATGAACTGTTGGTGTAAAGGAGACCGGGGATATTTGTGTACAGGGGCATGTTCGTATATATATGTATACATATATATAATATTATACTATAAATTAAGCATCAGACTAGCCTTCGTTTTGTCTCATAATCTTACGTTTTTCTTCCCAGGACGAATATGAGCGATGACGGTCTCAGCGCATCCGTGACCATGACGCTGAGGTCAGCCAAAAAGTCGGATGGTGGAAACTACACCTGTACCGCAGACGGTCAGGCTTCGGCGACCGTGTCAATCCACATCTTGAATGGTGAGTGAAATGATTTAATAAAGGTCATATATGCATGGCATCCAAGAGTTGTATTCTATTTATCAACACTTGAGTACCTCATATCGATTGCCTGATGGAAAATTTAATTATGCTTCAAGCAAAAGGATGGAAATTTAAATGCAACAATAGTATTCAGCTAACATATATGTAACATTATATGCATCTACTATGTCTTATTATTGCTTTTTCAAGCCTCATGTTAATTACTACCAGTGTACCATTCATTCTTTAGACATAATTGAAGAAATTGAAAATCGAATCAGAGTTATTGGTCTAACCTATAATTCATCATTAGATGCCAAAACATATTTTTAGAAAAATCGTACAAAAACAATATTGAGGTTCAACCCGACATGATATAAATGCATAATTAAGCAATAAAATCAGGCACCGAAAAATATTTGGGTGTGTAATTTTATTAATTATGAACTTATTTCTACAACCCTCAAAACAGCACGATTGGCCTCTTACATCGGGAATATAAATAATGGACGAATGGGCGTCACGACGCTGCCAATAATGAAGGACTAAATATGCTAAATATAGCGTTTATTATAAAATCATGCATATTTTTAGCGTAAAGCTTAAGTTACTCCTGGGAATAATTATCATCTCATTAAAAATTTGGTTCCCTCAATTAATAAATCTTTTATCCCATCTATGCCAAAGAATGCTCACCCAATATGCCATTCCATCGCCCAAAGGTAACGCTATTACCAATCTAGGATCATGGAATGAAAAAAGTGGAATTCCAAAAGGGTCTGTTATGGGTTCTGAGACAAAAATTTAGATTGATAGCAAATTTCATTGCCATTTGCGACATTCTATTAATAGCGATCTAGAAAATACGTTCTTCATAATATTATTCCCACTTCAATCCTCCCCCAGGGAAAAAGCTTAATGGACCGTAAGAAAGCTACCTTAATAGCAATGCCAAAAAGGGGAAATATAACCAACTTTGTTTTTCTTTCCTTTTGTTTATGCAGGTCGAAAATTTACAAACACCGTATTAGTGAAAAGTGGGAACGCCTGTGGCGGCATGTATATCTCTTCTTTTATGGTCTTTATGGGAAAAGGTAAAACGTGAACGGAGAAAGGGATTTTTGGTGTCGTGTAGCGAGACGAAAAAATCTGATAAACGGAAAAAAGGAATAGACGCCTAAGTGAAAGGGAAATCCGAGGCATTGATAATGCGCGCTGAGTAAAAATTAAAGAGGGTTGGATCGGAGTTTCGGTACAGGGGACGGCGGAAGGTAGGCAGAAGGCTTTTTAGGCCTTCATCGTAATGCGCATACCTAATGGCCACTTTCCCGAAGTAGCAGGAGCCATCGGCCCGCAATCTCGGCTTCGAGACTCTTCTTAAAAACTACGGGCGTAAAAATTAATATCACCGCACGAGTTTTTACAGTCGTCCATTAGGTGGCTATCTCTAATGAAATACGTGGCCACTACATCGGTAGGTGGTAGATTGCGGCAATTTTGAGCCCATTTCCAAGGAAAGGACAACTACTTAGGTTTGCAGCAGTGTAGCAGATCGATTTAGAAAGAGCTTTTATCAGAAAAACTTGCAGCAAAAATAAACGAGCGTAATTGAAATATGATGCACTTCATTTCTTATCCACAAATTATTAACAAGGTATATATCTTTCCTGTACCAATTTTGTTACGCTGACCTAATGTATGATAAGTTTATCAAAACAAAAATTACATCGAAAGGAAAAATTAATAATTCATGGAATTACGACCCTGTGTCATCACTCTACCCAATTCGCCATTAGTATAATTTAACCACCAACATTGCAGCCATTTCTGTGCGTAAGTTAATGAGTAATACACTCATGATTTTAGCCTATGACGGATTACTAAAATACTTTCTTTATTTCCAAGGAAAGGACAACTACTTAGGTTTGCAGCAGTGTAGCAGATCGATTTAGAAAGAGCTTTTATCAGAAAAACTTGCAGCAAAAATAAACGAGCGTAATTGAAATATGATGCACTTCATTTCTTATCCACAAATTATTAACAAGGTATATATATTTCCTGTACCAATTTTGTTACGCTGACCTAATGTATGATAAGTTTATCAAAACAAAAATTACATCGAAAGGAAAAATTAATAATTCATGGAATTACGACCCTGTGTCATCACTCTACCCAATTCGCCATTAGTATAATTTAACCACCAACATTTCAGCCATTTCTGTGCGTAAGTTAATGAGTAATACACTCATGATTTTAGCCTATGACGGATTACTAAAATACTTTCTTCCAAAATGCTTAAAAAGTGTACTTGTTCTAAATCATGTGAATGATATAAGAAAACTATTAATCCTTCTTCAGGATATCAGAATGAGTAGTGTTACCTTTTCAAAGTCAACTTTAAATGCGAATGCACCTCGCAATAACCAACATTAAGTTGCCACTTGAGTAGGAGCCGAGCAGCACATTTACAGTGGTCATGATTTGTGACAGACAATAATGCAGACGCTAAATTCTTCTTGTTAAATGCACGGCTTATGTATAATGTAAAATGGTTGGTAATGATGTCTTCAGTATACTCTTTCACTGAAATTTCATTATGTAAATGATATTTTTCTGTTCAAACAGGTGAGCTTCCGGCAGCTGTGCAGTATGGGAATTCAACCGTGCCTTTTGGAACTGTGAGCGTAATCTTGCAAATTTGGTGTCTTGCTGTGTCACTAAGCACAATAAAAAGATGACACATCTCCAGAACGAGAGGTTAAGGGCACATTATTATTCGTGAAAACTCGTGTGATGGTCGATTTCATGCATAATTGCCAGTATTTGTTTCTTAAACGTCAAACGTACCAACAAAAATTAATTTAAAATTATAAATAACAAGAATAAGTATACAGGAGAAGTGAGAATTGTGAAATGAAGTGATACATGGTGATGAAACTCAAGATAAGGTGTTCATTGAACATGATAATTTGCGATACTGGTGCAACGAATTTGGCGGATACTTCAACTGCTGAATGCACACGATGCTTAAAAGAGAATCCTCTGCAAAACTTGGAGAGGAAAGGACCAATATTATTAATCTGCAATACGTCTGTTTTTCACCAGAGATGTTTGATACCTCACCTTTCATTATTTCCATTTATTTCAGGTATTTTTCATTGAATTTGAGTTAGTTACACGTTAGGAAAAATTTTATTTACTTTAAACCCGCACTTATGCTTTTGGATAACTTCACTAGCTCAGGGTTTCCAGCACATTGAATAATTACTTAAAATAGAGTCTAGCCTATTTGACCATCAATGGATTTGCATCTGTTGTTTTAATCAAACAACATATGTCAATCCGAGGTCAAACAAGTTTATGTAAACATTAGAATGTTCAATTTTTACGAACTTTTTAATGACAAATTCACATCACGCGTGGTCCAAATTAATTACATTAATAATAAATGAGTATATGATGAAAGTGAGTGACACTTGAAAATTTGGAGTCTTCGTAGCAAGCTTTATCAAGTTGCTAATAAACAATACATCTTCTCAACTCGTCAAAGTTACATGAGTTAAAATGTTTTGGCCTGTAAGGAGGAGTAAGTCATGAGAAGCTGTTGGCGCAGTATGGCACAGTGATTTTATTTTAGCCAACCGATTGGAATTTTGGAAATGAATGTACATGATAAATAAAAATTTACAAAGAGTTCCAGGTATAGCTATGTAGATGAAGGTGATTTTTTTCATCCTGAAAAAAAAGACTTATTATTCATTTAACTCTGTGGTGGTGGAGGTAAGATTATATTTTTGTACACTTCTTAATTCAAATTTAAAGTGTGATTTATGTGATAATTTATGAAATATCAAGGAAAATTCACATTGCTATGGAAATAATTCCTTTAGATAAATCTTTTGGGGTAATAATAAAAAATATGACCGTTTTAATCTTCAGCTGTAAGTTAAAATAAATTGCAAAAGTTTTATTATCATTGAACTTGTTTAATTAGTTTTCAATTAATTTTAAAGTTTAAAATAGCGATGCTCCACACCATTCTAAATATTATTCATAGAAATCACGATGAACGGAAGACACTGATCACTATTTACATGCAGTTAATGTCTATTTGGAAAACGTTTAATGATAAAATTTTTTTATTTGTCTAAATGTAGACTTTCATGTAAATGGATTACAATTTTACTTAATAAAAATGTTAAGATTACAACTGGTTTCTAATTTCACAACCAGCTGCAGGATTTCCTTTTGAAAAAAAATGGATGAAATATAAAGTTATTCTTTCTAGTTTGGTAAGTGTTAGAATAGCACGCGATCTCATTAAATGTTTGGGATAGAACCCTAGTAATAAGTGTTCCATGTAACAGCAATAATTTAGTGCAGGTGAATTAGCACAGCATCATTTTATCTCAGCTCTATAAATAACATAATTTCCAAAATAGTTTTCATTTTTTCCATTTGGCTCGGGAGGAAGTTCTTTCATTATATTATATCCATAATTAAAATTGTCATTAATTAAGAGTATTTTCAATGAAGTCCACCGGCAAATATTACTAATATTCTTAGAAATACAACGTTTGGGTAGAAGGTTTTCGGTCTTCAAATATTATTTATTAAGTAAAAATTCGCTCCGTACAGTGCGGTCGGCAACTTCCTTAAATATTTTCAACAGCTATGCAGTTACTTTGTCCTGATTCCCTAAATTCATCCTGATTTTATTCCATTCAAGACTGCAACAATTTATTCTTTGTCGCGCGCATCCATCAGAAAGCCGTATTCTATATCTGCCTATGTTTATTTTTTCATGTTGAACTTTATCATGCCATAATCAGAAATAAAGGCAAAACTCATGATCTGTTTACCGTATAAATCTACTTCAATATTCTCCCACTGAGTTTTCTCTATAAAATTTATTTAAAGCACTAGCATGTCATTTCTCACACTTTTTAAGCAAAACAAAACATCTGAAATATGTCTGCATTCAGAATCATCATATGCCGGAAAGATAATTTCTCGATATGGAAATTGAATTTATTTTATTGATTTATTTATCGATCACATTTTGGCATAAATCAATTTGACTTCAACGATAAAACGTAGACACAAAAATTGACAAATAAACGCTAAATTGCATTAACGATTCCACGACAAACCCGGGTTTTGACCTCACAACTCCCCGCTATTTTTATATTCTTGGTACACAAGTGGAGATACTGTGTACCTGCCTTACATCTTTTTTTAATGATGACGAAAATAGCTGTCAATGCTCCTTTGCAACGAAACCATGGTCGTGAATAAAAAAATAGGTGATGGAGATAGCAACGTTTTAGGTTCACCTAATTTAGTGGGAGAAATATTTACACATAGATACGCCTGAGACGGTCGGCTACTACTATACATAATTGTACAGTCACCTCATATAGTATTGCGACTAGTCCACTAGTCTTATAAAGTTCTCTATACATACGAACACTCAAAGCTACAAAGGGAGTGCATAAAGGAGAATAGATATTTGGATTGTGCCAAGATACATGACTTTCAGAACGATTAGGTGGTTTATACATCTCTCCTAATCCAGAGATGAGACAGCTTCCAGAAAATAAGTATCCGATATTCCATTCCTGCACTATAAGTAGAATAAAGTATAAAAAGCAAGCAGGAGGCCTCAATTACTACGTTTATTAAATTTCTACATAGCTATAACTAATTTGTCAGCTAATACGACCCTTGGTGCAAGCCCTGAGTGAGTTTTGACATGTAGGAATGCCTAATTAATGTCCTGATAAAATGAATTAATTGACATTGGAAAATGAACGAATAGACTCCGAATTTGTGTGAATCATATTTTTGCGCTATTTACCTGCTATTATCGCACTCATTTGGAGAACCTTATTTTTTTCCAAATTATCTCTCTCAATCTTTCCAAAAAGGACCTCTGTACTTTTTTACTTACTATATAAAATACCGATTACGATTTAGAGACGATAAACTTCAAGCCTTGCCGCAGACAGACGTTTAGAGATGACCTGTTTGATTGGCACCGCATAAGCAGCTAACACCACTTGACTTGGTAATACGACATCTTGTCTGTGAGAGCTAATGTTCGGCATTTCCTAGGAAGTTTTCATTGCAACTCCACAACCAGCAATTTAAAGCAACCAGCAGCACATTTAGTACATTATACGACACATAATTCTTTGAATTCTCCATTACTCGTCAAATTTTTATGCTTATAGCACCTAGAGAATAATTGAGCAATTACTCGATGTCATACATAGTTAATTTATTGACATGTACACCAGTATTGCCTGTTTATTGCATCTATTGAAGCTATTGAATAATAGTCCTTCGAAAAATTGGAGTTAATTATAGATCACCTTGTGCCTCCGAAAATTCACAAACTTAATTTCTAATTGATTATCACGAAATGGCAATACTATTTTCAATAATTGTAATACAGACTTCTGCACGTATGGTAATGATGCGCCGGTTTCAAATAAAAATGAATGATACTTTTTGTGAACCTCCACAATGAAAAGTATCCTGTAAATCATAGAATTAGGTAATTAGCACCGACCGGGATTAAATTCTTCTTTTAGATACAAGAGATACTATGCATTTTGGTGCATTGCATCAAGATATTTCTCCTCCTGGATGGTTAAATGCTTTCTAGTGAAAAACAACGACGTCAGGTCTCAGGTAAATTACATCTCGAACCACATTTTCCCTCCAAACGAAGAAATAATGCATCCAAAAAGCATAAAAACTGCTCGAGAAGAGGGAAACGGCAATAAATATAAAAATGGAACAGCCAAATTTGACATATATACGCATGCACGAGGCAATAATCTCGCAGTCCTTACAGCGTTAAACATAGAGGGCGAGAGATCGGAACGAAGATATAATCCAGGAAACGGATTATTTCGGTTAATGAAACTGGCGCGAATCAATAAAAAATAAACAAAAAGGAAACACAAGAGCATCGAAAAATGAAATGGGGCTCCCGTTTCCCCACGGCCGTGAAATGGCGTTCGGGTTAACCCCGCCTTGATTTCCGCACACCCTCCCCCCCCCCTGTCCTGCCCCTCTCGTCTTTCCTCCAACCCTTAGCCCCCACCCCCGCCCCCCGTCCTTTCTCATTCCTCTTCGTCCCAATCCAATCCCCGCCTTTCACGTCATCGCAAGGGCCTGCACGGCCCGAAATGAACCCTGAACAGCCGGCGTCCCGCAATTTACCTGACATATTTATCGCGATCGGTACTTTAAAGGGACGCTCTTGGGCGGCTCCCTCCCGCAAGCGACGCGAAACTCTCTTTTGTAATGTCTCAGGCCGCGCTCGGAGTGGAATTTATCACGTCCCAGACTATTACGCGTGAAACTAGTTCATCAAGATGTCTTCCTCAAAAAATTACAAGGCATTCAATATACATATTTAAGTGGGATTGTGGGTCCCAAATCTTAATTGCATCCAAGGTTATTTCCGAGGAAAATATTGAAAGTTGTTCACCTACTCGAGGTAAACGCCTAAAGAGTTAATTCTCAAGTATTATCTTTGATACAGGGTGCCAATTCCTATTACGTCTCTGAAACGTCAAAGAAATAACAAGATATGCACATTTTGTTAATAATTTGCGCGAAACATGCAAAATTTTGGGTCTCTGAACAGAAGATGAAGTGATTTTTCCAACGAAGTTAAATTAATTATACACTGCGTTTTTTTTATATTACCGCTGTTCAGCGCAATAAAGCAATAATTTTAACATTTGCTGGTAAGATATGTTAGAGTATGATGTATGCCTGACTTTTTGGAACCATGTAATGTTAAATTTTATGAAAATAATCTCCACAATAACTCAATATAATTGAAGAAGTTAATTAACTCTACCTATAGATAAGTAATGAGCCATAGTTGATAAATGTATCTCGGGTGTTCCACCGGGTAAGCAGGTCCATGAATCCCGACGTTTCGCAGAACGACTTGCGCTCCTTCAGTGGTTCTTAATGAAGTCGTTCTCCGAAACGTCGGGATTCATGGATCCACTTAGCAGAAGAAACGTCGAAGATATATTTATCCAGCAGATACTCCGAGATACCTAAGATCTTTCATTTCTGAGCCATTGCTTTTTAAAGTATGGTTTCCCAATGACTCAATAAATATGGTATAATATAATTAAAGAAATAACATATCATATTTAAGCAGAAAGACAGTTTGAAGCTTTTAGTGGCATATGTAATTTGCGAGAAAATCATATTATAGTCACTGAAACAAACGGGTATCCTTGGTATTTCCACTCGAAGATAAATGTATCATTCTCTATTTAATAGTATGAAGTTTGACCAATTAAGCGGAAAAATCTACCCAACAACCATGAATGGATTTCGCACATCTCACTTCCAAGGCCGAGCTAAATATCAATAAGTGACTTTCATGCTTCCCAAATATAATGAAATAACTGAGACGGAAGCGACGTTCAACTTTTGCAAATTCAATGAAATGATTTCACGCACCTCGGAGCGGAAAGTCAGAACGGAAAAACACATTGATATCGGTCGTTCACTAGCTTGGGAAGAATGCGGTGCTAAATGAAATGGAATAACGAGAAGAAATGGGTTGGGAGGGAGTATTGATGGAGAAAGGGACTGGATGGAATAAGGGCGCAGGAATGGGACCGCCAAAGTACACGTAGGATACGGACGAGGGTGTCGTGAGGAGGGTCGGGAGGATACGAATGGTAGAGGAGAAGGAAGAGGACACGGGAATGAGGGAATTTTAATGGAGTCGGTCGAAGGACGAGCCAAACGATCGTATAGTGTCGGAATGGAAAGTGGCTGGCTGTAAAACTCACCACTATACGTATATAGCTCCCGCAAAAGTGCCTGGCACTGACCTGCGCGAAAAGAAGGGGAGGTATAAGTGCAGGGGGAGATGGAAAAGTATGGATGGGAAGGGAGAGAGGCAAGGGGAACTAAACTTCTGCGTGGAAAGAGGCATGACGATTACACATTTAAAAAGCGACGCAAGGCAGTTACTCAAAAATCACCCATCGCTATGACTTTACTTCCTTTCCAATCCTGAGGCCTCATTGTGAGATGAGTATAAATGTGATGACTTGGAAGCGGTGAATCATCTCAATTTTCAAATCACTCGTGTTGGTAGCAGTTTAAAGATTTTCTGACTCTACACTAAACCATTTTTTTACCCCGTTTCGCGTAATTTTGAAAGTTTAAGAGATCGTGTCTCAAAGTCGTCCACTTCTCACAGCCAGGAACGTTTGCGAGAGCGAAAAATAAATAAATTAGTTTATAGCAAAATATCCAATGAATAGCTACGTGATCAGAGCATCCGAACTACCATTATAAGTTCGGGTTCGAGTCGGGGATTTAACAACTTGGACGCATAGTTTGGATGGAGAATAATAGAAGGGTGGAAACAGACACAAACACTCTTCGCCATATACTCTAAAACAAACTATTACAATGAAAAATCAGCATGAACAGTACTAAAATACGGTACGTAAAAGAGAGAGGAGAAAAGCAGCTGCTTATTCAGAAGACGGACATTAAAGCAAGAGAATTTCCAGCAAACCAACCTAGGGCAACGTGACATGGGATGGAAGAGGCATCAAGAACATCGATCCTGGAATGCATCAGGATGGCATGTAAAGCGTCCGTGCGTCAATCGCGCTTAAAGCTTTCAAGTAACAGCTCTACAAGAATTTTTAAATGTAACCTTATGCTACTCAGTATCCTTAAAATTAATTAGCATCCTTAAAAGAGTTTGGTATTTCTGGTCAAAGTATGCAAGATTTTTACCTGAACTCACGTGACCACAAATCAATCTATCGCCTTCGGCTTTTCGAGACGATGCATCAGCTTATGTATATATTATGTATATATATATATATATATATATATATATATATATATATATATATATATATATATATATATATATATATATATAATGTATTATTAGATAAAATGTTAACAACAAATTTTTACTAATTTTTTTATTCTCGGAGGTGACAATTAAAGGGGAAATCATGATATGCACAGTTTTGATATCGTAAAAGAACACTGGAGAATTATCTTCCAAGAGATAACTATACGACTATGCTCTTTTTTGAGGAGTAAATCACATATTTAAGTCGTTCAAGGTATTCCTCAGACGTTTATTTTACTACAGATGGTAACAACAGGGTTTCAAAATAACGCTGAAAAATGTAGGATTGGTGAATTCTTGCAAACGCATATCTCTAACCATGGATTATCCACTCCCGTTTTGATATTTCGCCAAACTTCGATTGCAAATTCCGTCGTGGGTCTTTCGTCAAACCATCTGCTCACACATTTGACTCCCCATCGCGAGAATATTTTTTTCCACTCCGTCCCTTTCCCATTCGCCCCCCCACGGGTGCCTTTCCCGCTTATACGCATATATACCGACTGGCTTGCGCACATATCGCACTCAGAGGATCGGCACAGCAGTCGCGGCGTCGCCCGTTAAAACGATGTCGCAGTCATCGGAAACGGGAGAGAGGCTGGAAATGGGAAAAGGGATCCACGTGAATGGAAAGAGCGAGCATTGGGGGGGGGGAAGGGGAGGCGGGAGAGAGGGAGAGAAAGCGAAATGTATGGGAGCGAGTTGCGTGAAATGGTTTTAATCTTCCTCTCGCGGCTTTTCCGCGGGCAATGAGAATTGCCGACAGTGGGAAGGGAGGCGGAGGGTTCGGGAGGCGAGGCAGACTGCGGGGGCCGACGGGACGGGTAACTGTTCGGCAAAAGGCCGTAGATGTGGGAGGAGGGTAAGTGGCGAGGATTGTTTTGGGGCCCGGCCCGTTTGGGGCCGGGCGCGGTGGAAGAGGGGAATGTTGGTAGAGGTGATTTATAGAGGGCCTGCTCCGCCCAGAGTACCGCAAAATATTTTTTCTTTGGCTATGCCAACTCCGATACAACCCGATGCAGATGCTTCATCTGCTTATATTTCGACGCTGCCGATCCGATACTGATGATGCTCAAACAGGGTTGTCAAGCATTCTGAAAATAGCTATATTATACTACATGTTGACTCAACAGTATTATACTGTCTAAATTATGGAGAAGTCCAGAGGTTTTTAAGAACCTGGCACGAAATCCTATCATTTTTATTCAAACGCATACGTTACTTATCTGCTTTATCCGGGAAAGTGAAGGGAAATCATTTAAAAGTGGTGCATTTTACCATCGGCAAACTGTATTCATAATGATTGAGTATAATTTGGACAACTTTTCAGGCATGCAATATCATAGTTTCAATCTAATAAAATGTATACTTAGCTACAAATATGGAATGTCCAGGGAAGTCGAACATATATTTTTCGGAATATAATTTCACTAAAATATTTTATAAAATAAAAAACAAGTATTTAAGTTCATTAAGTATTCTTAAACTTGAGAACAAGATTCATCAATTAAATAATAAATGAATCACTATTTTGAAATGACGAAATGATGATGCTTAGTGTGTACAACTCACACTAATAGACACACAACGCTCAATTAATGATTGACATCAACGCAGGAATTTGAGCGTATATTTAAATTTTTATTTGTTGAGTGCAAATAAAATGGGAATTTGCTTTCGAAAATTTATTGTTTTAGCATCATGCGTTATTCTCACGTCATTTCCTCATTCTTAAAAGTACCCTGTATTCAAATCATTATCTCTGTTGCGTTTTCAATAAAACGCTGTAAAACTTTTCCTGGCTTACGGAATTATTTAAAGGGAAACAAAGCAAACTTGCCAAAGCCCGTAATATGCCATATTCTTTTCAGACAAGATCTCTAACAGGCAATCTCTGCAATATTTCGGAAATAATAACCACAAAATGATAAATAAAATGTACATTTATTTTTTACCAAAAAGTGTCATGAACCATATTAGATAGCGATTCTTATTTCGGCATATAAAAAGTTATGTAAAGAACCACACAATTCATTCATCCACAATGTCATATTAGCTTTATTAATTATTAAGTTATTCTTAAGTTGCCATATAGTTAACAAACAACGGCTCAAGGTTACCATCATCATAGAAGTATCACAGGAACTCTAATTGTACGGTAGAATTACTATATTGGCCTTAATTATACTTCCACTCTCGTTTGAAATGTGTCATGGATGAATGAATGGTTATGCTCAGAAAAAGAAGCAAAAACATCTTCCTTTTTGGGTTGGTTTTGCTGCTTGTGTCATAAGTTCTCACGTTCTGAGCCCCAGATCAAATCCCGAGTATGGCGGAAAGATCTCAAAGAAATAAACCTCCAATTGGTTCCAAAATCTCTCATTGGTGGGTACTTTAAATGTGGAGAACCGTCCTATGAATTGAGCTCTTAACGGTGGACTCCCTCAAACTACTGATGCCTAAATGTAGACTCATGTCAAATAACCCTTCCGTTTACCATCCTGTCCTAAATGTTGCAAATAACCTCACTTTTTGTTCGCCTTTTCGTATAACATTGGGCGATGAGAAATGTCAAAGGATACAGCTCAAAGATAAAGGAAAAGGTAAATAAGACACTGGATACACCAATTTCTGATTACGCTTTGCTTCTGTTGATCCCGCATGTGTGGTGTCCAGATACACCTTTTAAGGAGGCAGAAAGATATAGAGCAAGGTATATATTAGAGGAACATAGGAAGATAGAGCGTGGCAGAAATTCTTAAAAATGCTGATATGGAATTCGTAATAAAAAATGGAAATAAATCAGATTTCAGTGGATTCTGAAACGCACTAAGGGAAGAAAATATGGGGAGGAAAATAAATTTTAAAAACGAATCATGTGTGCATATTTTATACAGTTAAAATCTCTGTCAAAAAGAACAAAAATCAAAACTACAATTACTTAAAATAACAATTGAGGAATGGAATTCGGCTTGTAGAACTATTTAATCGATTTCCAAGCAATTGCAATGTTTAAAAAAAATAGCAAAGTATATTTGGTTTTTTAGTTTAGCGTATCAGGCGAAATTTTGCGGCAATGGAGCACAGATACCATGATGCCACGATAAAAGTTTTTTTTCACTTTCCACAGAATTTTATGAACAGTAAATTTAATGCTACCACTCAACATACTCAATGTAGGGGAGAAAACTCGACTTCATGGAGCAGTATGAAGTTACTTCAGCCGGTAAAAACAAAAATATAAGACTTGTTAACGATAATTTGTATTCTGACCATTCATCCCCAATTATACAAATGTTACTTGACTCATCCATCGAGTGACAGCCTGTTCCAAACAAACCTTTACCCCTCCTCCCTTCTGATCACGTCATTTCTCTATACCCTTACGTAATTCCATCCCTACCGTCCACCAATCCTCCCACCCCTTTCCAGACCCGTTCAAAAACATATATTGGTTTGCGTTACTTGAAACTTGTACTTTGAAAACGACATAACTTATATCGAAACCTTGCTCGGTGTTAAGAAAATCCTGTGGAAAGAGAACAACAACTTTTGTGTGAGATTATGGCATCAATACCAGATTTGATTGATTTGATTTTGCTCACTCAAACTGTGACATTGGAGGTTTACTTTCGATTTATGCATGTAACTTTACTTTTTTAGGGGAATTACGGATATAAATATACATGGCATGTAGACAACATATAACATTTTCTAAACAGCTACAGCAAAAAAAGGATTCACTTTATCATAAATAATAATCGAAATATCTTTATTCCTTGAAACATCGGTACGTCCGATACCTTACCCAGTCGGAAGTATTAAAAGTAGCGGGAGTGATGCATCGAGCCAGCCGTGATTTTTTTATTTCTACTTTCATCTTTCGCTCCCATCCATCCTTCCATTGATGTTCAGCGGGTGGCTGATTGGAGGACACGATGCGCTTCAAAAGTGAATTGCTATCGCAAAACGCTTTGCGCGCTGCCGCCCTTCCCGCGGCGGGGATTTTGCAAAACACCCACACTCGGGTACACAAAGTGCCCGGCAGAGAAACCTCATTGCACGAGAGAGTGATTGCAACTCTTTGGAACGCATGCCAAGAGGGGATCGACAGGCCATCATGGAAATTGAGATTACGGCCGCACGAAAGGGTACCTAAGGCTATGGTTAAAACTCGGAAAAAGGCACTTTTTTAACTTTTTAGCCAGTTCTATATTTTTTTCGAAAAGACTTAACACCTCACCCACTGCGTGCGATTAAATAAAAGAAAGGATTTAATAATATACGGTAACTCGCCATAGAGGAAGGTATTTTATTATTTATTTATCCATTTAAAGAATTAATGCGTAATGTTGGTTTTCCACTACCTGTATTCCAACATAATCTTTTACAATGCCACATTAAATTATGAACTGCTATAATGGACAAAAACATGCGGATTGTAAATAAAGCGCACAGTGTGTATTTAATATAACACCTAAAAGACTCCCTTAATGCACCATCTGATTAAAATGGGATAAACGAAAGTTCTAGACATTGTAATTTTTATTATATTTAAAAAAATAATGATGTCAAAGATATACTGTTTTACATGCAATCGAGTTTCCAATCTCGAATCCCCGCTCTTAGTGGAAATCTTGGTAAGTACGAAAATATGCCTGAGAATCAAATTAAATATAGTCGCATAAGTGCACGCATTGAAGTTAATAACAAGATAATAATCAAATTAACTATAAAACAGTGACTGAATCGTTCAACGTTCTTGAGTATCAATCTCACGGTCGCCGCACCTGATCGAGACCGAATGGGAAAAAATATTTTCCTGATTTTGTATGCATAAATACAGGGAATAAAATTAGATTTCCTGGCACGAGACAGTAATAGTACTCTAAGTCAACCAAAGCTATCTACAGCAGTCTCATCAGAGGGCACTGTAGGTGCACATCATGATGACCATCATGATCTGGACCAAAAAATTTCTGTAGGAAGTACCACAGTTTTTGGTCTGAGAGAAGTTCATCGTTACTAAATAGTTGTAAACTGTCCATTCAAAAAGATTGTTCAATTTTCATTTTAAATTACTAACATATTATTTTAGCGTAATGTTTCGTCAAATCTATTTATACTTTTGTGTGGGACTATTCCATTCAGAAAACGGCCTCACAGCTCACGCATGTATTTCTTATCTACGTATGGAATTTTTTTCGAGAAATAAATACTACGAAAGAGCCTTATTTTTTCCTTAATCCTATCCATTTCTTAAAATATCGTTAACTATTAGTCCTATTGAGATCTAAACTCTAGAATATGATAAAATCCAAGAAAATAGGATATTATAACTTTTTTGCAAATTTGGCATTGTTAATTTTAAACTTAAGCATCGATTTAGCATTTCATTATTGGAAATTATGAGAGAGTATTGAGCGTGAATCAGATCAACAGACGTTAGCCCTGAAACTGGACACTTGAATCAAACCTCGCGTCTAATAAGCCCTGAACACTGCCAGGGTCGTGGCACAGCTGTAACTAAACCCATACACCTTGGTCCGTCTGCGTCGCCCTGGGAGATACTCCCTGCGTCGCAATGAAGAATACTCTTGAAGAAGCTCATAATAAATAACTATTTATAGAAATTCCTATGAAACAACTCTTTCACGTTCACGTTGGCACGCAGTTATTTGAAAGCGATCATATTCGCTCGGCCTCCTCATTAATCCGATATATTCCAGATACAGACAGGTAAAGCACTCAAAAGTAACATATCCCTATCACCACTTATAAGCCTGCAATCAATGTGTAATAGTATCTGAATAATTTATCTAAAATTTCAAGATAAGGTGAAGTGAATTCAATACCTTCATGGAGGTACAACCGAAATGGGAACACGGGTTTTTTTATTCTTCAACATTTTACCCCAAATTCCCTGCTCGTGTTACCTTATTTTCTCCTCCGCCTTCTCTCTCCCCCTCAACCTACGAACATTCCAATGTTATCCGCATTGTTCCCCGTGCCTTCCGCTTGTGATGGGATCAGTAACCTCCCCATTTTTTGGGTCCTTTTCCAACATCTCTCTCCGTCTCTCGCTGCCTGTCTCTCTTCCAATTTATTCGCCCACACTCTCCTTCCCGCCGGCAAGCGATCGCCTTTGGGTAAAACTTGTCACCCGCACTCAAACGTAGGCAGGTCCATCAAGCACAGCAACTGCTGCTCACAATTATCCGGCCCTGATGTCCTTCTCTCCACCTCGGGCTCCTTAGAATATCGGCTTTTTTGTCAAGTCCTATCCCGGTTCTTCCACTCGCATATACTTTAAGTCTATTTTGGCTTATTTGTTTAAAGAAGAGGAAGGAGAATTGACTGCTACTTGTTTACCTTTATTTGAATGAAATAGATTCGAGAAGAACAACTTTGACTTATTTTGGAAGTATAAGAATTCTGGTGGGTATCTACTAGACATGACGAAAAATAAAAATCTCTTAGTACATTCCACACTTAAAACTTTTAATTCCGACCTAGGTTTCGATTGACTTGCAATCATTCAATCAGGAAAATGATTGAAAAGCAATGGTAATCTAGGTCGGGAATAAAAGTTTTAAGTGTGTAATATACGAAGAGATTTTTCTTTTTCGTCATGTCTGCGGTAATATTCCACAAAGATACGCCTTCAACCATTAAGTGTATTTACCTGTTCAAGAGACCAAGAAGAATAATACCCTGAGCTTAAATAAAAATTATTGACTCTGAATGAAAATGAATTCATTCTCTTCTCATCCATAGCCCCCTCGCGCTGAGAGGAAGAAGGAATTACACAATAAGGTTCATTCCTTTCCTTTGATGCTTCCCTTTGCCACAAGAATGAAATGTATGTCTATTTAGAAATTTAAAATATGTATATTGCATAGTAATTTTTTTCATATTTACATCAAAAGTTATATTACATTCAAGAGAAGGTGCTCATATACCACATCAACTCACTTGACCAGTCTTTACCAAGTTTTTAATGGGCTAGTACTCTAGTTATTGCTCACAGCAGGTATTGTACATAAAATATGAACGTAATAAGTCATTCATGAATGAGAGGAATGTATAATGCAGGCATACTCATTCCTCAATTCGCTCCCTTATGAAAATATTATTTAGGTACTTTCTATAAAAGTCTTTCAGCAAACTGTGAAGCGTTTCAATCAGACGTGGATTCAATCCATACTCCCGCTTTCCTATCGTCCAGGGCCAATCACAATCTCGTGACCTCAGAAGCTTACCTGCATTTCATCACCAGTAAACATACCATCCCCGTGACTTCTCCATTGGCATATCTCTTCGTTTCGGCGTTCTTCTTCCGTGATTTTTACAAATAAAGCCAATGCGTTAGGCTTGTAATCTAATATAGTAAACGTATTTTTTAAATCCCGTAATGGGTAAATCTCCTCACATAATTTTTTTCTGAAAACACTGAGTCTCCTCTGCTCAGCTAGAGGAATGTCATAAACGAGGACTTTTTTTATTCTTTCATTACGTTTGCACCGATTGCAATGATAATCTAAAAAAATGTAGTTGTAAACCTAATTATTACTACTGCCACACATTTTATAAGAGTGAATTCTCAAAATTCCCGTTTTTTATTATATGCCTCTCGTTAGTAAATATTTATACTCATTTTGGCAAATATTTCAAAAGTTCTCTCAGGCGAAAAAAATGAAGCCAATAAATGGTTGTTTTAAAGCACGACATTTTCATTTGTTTTCTAGAGTATAAATGTATCATTACTTTTATAAAACTGTAGACAAGCATACAACTACTATGTTACTTTTAGTTGGAAATCTCTCAAATCTTAAACCTTTTCTTTCGTAGTTTTCTCAAATGAAAAGCTAGATTTTTTAAGGAAAATAATGCTGATTTCCACTTCACCGGTAAATGAATATAAAAGGAATAGTAATCAAAGAGAGTGTTTTCTCTATTGTCTAGCATTGTATACTTGTTGTTCCTGTTCTTTGTTCTTATTAATTAATAAGAATTGGTGATAGAGGCATTAAAATTCACATGCTAAATGCTGAAAAAATGGCTTGTACCGAATCTTCGAGCAACAACCTAAGTATAACGTCGGTTATATGTCGAGAATATTCCACAAAAGCAATCGCGATAAAGGTGCAGGTTTGTGAATGAGCCATATTCGTAAATAATTTGGCAGAAATTGTATGAGCATATCATCATCATAATATCACAGTCTATTATGACAAACCAAACCCTTGACTTTTCAATAACGAACGTATCTAAACCGATCATTCCATGTAAATGAAATATCAAATTTTGAACTAATGTATTCCTACATTAAAACTTCAGTCGCTCGGTGAAAGGTTATTCCTTTAAATATAGGTCTTTTTATGCCCTAGGAGGGACTGGAAACTATGACCAAATTTTCCTTTTCGAGATATTTAAGTCAATAACGTGGTCGACATAAAACTTCTAATCTTTCTTGCTACGGAACAAACTTATATGAAGAATTATTATTACGTCAAATCATTGATGAAGTCCTCGCCGGCTAATCTGAGGGTCGCGGGTTCGAATCCCGCCGGGTGGGATTATCACCACTCAGGGCATGGGTTTTGTATTCGCATGTTGAAGTTGTTAATCACTCGATATAAATTGGCCAAATGCCATGCATTCGAGGTAGTGAAGATAAAATAAAAATAAAATAAATATTATGCAGCATTATGTCCCTAATAATTCACGTTTCCATTGTTGGAGGCAAAAATGTCCCAAGCCAGTTTGCATTGATTGTCCCTCTAATGACTTCCTATCCACATAAAATATTTCCAAAGAGTATTTTAGACAATACAATGCCCAAATTTGCAAATTGTGTGCTTTGATATTAGGGAAGATCATTTTGTCCTGGAGGCTGTCAGTTACCATAACGTCCCACGACACACGAAACGTACTGTTTTATTGGGATTGTTTCCAAATTTATGGGCCATATGGAACACATCCTTCGAGTTTCCAAAGCAGCGAATATCTCAAAATGAAACAAAACATCTGAGAGACCGATATGAAAGGTGAATTTGATGCGAGGAAGGACATAAAAACTTCGATCAAACCACGTGCGGAGTCCATTATGCACGTTCGCTGGCAATGGGATATACAAATGGCGACTTCTGAATAAATTGCTGAAATGCACGAAAGTGCCATTTGAACTTAATCGCATTCACGAGAAAGCTACCAGTGTTCAAGAAAATTTACTTTTTCTTGTATTTTCCAAGGGGTTTCAATAAATTATTCACTTGCTGCTCTAGCAGAAACATGGCCGTCATTAAATATTTCGAAGAAACTATTTCGCTAACTGGAATAAAGTGGAATACACAATCAAAGAATAGAGGCATATCAGAAAAATCGATTAGATAAGAAATGCACATGAAGATATCAGGTCTACCGAAATTTAATTAAATAAATAACGGATATAATTTCAAGCTAATTTTGATGTGTTTTCGCAAATCGCACACTGCTCCATTTTTTCAAATGACTTTTGGAAATATTTCATAAACATAAATATATGCAAAAAGTAGTTTGGCATGAATGATGATGTGTTTTCTTCATGATATGCATGAGAAAATTTAAGATTTCATACCTAAGTGGTACACATATTAGCAGGCAAAGACACCACTCTGACACCCATTTTGACAAGAGAATGATTCGTGAAATCATTTCATCAGATAATAAAAACAAAAAATACACTTATTTTTTTAAAAATATTGTCTCAAATATGGAAAGAAATCATATGCAACTAAACAAATATAAATCGTGTAATATTGTTGACCGAAAAATATTAAATATTGTTTTTCTATGAGTAAAGAGTATCGAAAAATCGAAATAAAAAACAAATGTTACTTCATACTACAAATATTATTAGGATATGATTTTATTTTCCCAAGCATAATAACTTATTTTACTTTAATATGAACAATAACCCACAGCTATTCTCAAAAAGTATTAAAGGTGATAAAAGTGATTGATTGAATTTCCGTTGTTCCTTTAAATAAGGAGCAATAAAATTAACTTCAACAATTTTCAATGGAATGTTTATTCTCCTTCAGTTAATCTCGGATGATACAACGAAAAACGAATATGAATATTGGTCTTAATGGAGTTTCTCCAAGGGTTATTATTATGCATATAACAGAGTCAAAGCTCATATGATAATATTCTTGGTCCTCAATCATTTCAAATGATGATACATAAGCCATAACTGAGGTATAACTCTTACTTCAGATCTTTTTTTCACATAAATACCAGGTATATGACGATGTTCAGTTATTACCTTCCTCTCAATATGGCTTAGTGAGGCAAAATGTGGTTGGCCCCCAATTCATTACCATCGATTCCCAGTTCCCAAGGGCAGTAGAAGTTAAAGAGAATCGGGGGCTCAATCGAAAGGAATTTTGGGGTCCTCTTAGAAATGATAATAAAAAAATGATGGTGAGGGGCCCCAGGTTATATTGGCAGAGGCTTTCCCAAACCCATCTCCGCAATTCCATATTCCACGTTCCAAGCGATTCCCTTTTTTTAATATGCTCTCCCACCGGCGTTCTGCGAGAGGTTCTTTCGGAACGTTTGGAAAGCGAGGTCAAGGAAGAGGAGGGAAAGCATTGAAAAGTTTGAAAGGTCTGTAGTGAGTATCTCCACCATCTTTATTCCAGTTTCCATATTTGTCTCTGCATGGAGGCAATACGTACACGTATGATAAAGGCTTCAATATATAGGTTATAGATGGAGGGAGGGAGAAAGAATTGACAGTTATTTTCCAGAACAGAGGTTCGGATGATATCAGAAGAGACCGAACGAAACGGTGGCCATTCAGCATCTTTACGATCAGCTCCGTTATGCTTTTTCCAGGGAATATTTCACAAATTTGATTGAGACAAATGAAATCTCGTTTTTTTCACCATTAATAACTGTACGATAGGTATACTATTTTTATTATGCAATAACTTTGAAATAAACCGCGTGCCGAGACAACCAGTACAGTCGTATATATTCTTCAATTTACTAACAAACCTAAAAAATATCTATGGAATAAAATAAAAGAAATCTCTCTTAGGTGTCACCCATGAGAAATTTTTTGCATAAAAAAGATTTTTTGGTGATGCCTGTAGGATGGATTAAATTTGAAATACTTTTACAATTACACGAATTCTTTGTTGAAATATTTAGTTTTCTTGCATATCTCTGAATTTATGATGGAATTTATCAAGTTTATCTCCGAGTTATTTGAAGGCAACCATGTATTATCTTTTAAATAAAAAATTTCCCGCATAAATCGAAAGGAATACGTGGAAGTGAATGAGAAATTCCACCACGCTAATAGTAAAATTCTCATAACTTCCTTCAGCCACGTGTCCAGATGATAAATGTGTCGTCAATATATCGTATCAAGATCTTGAGTTTGTTCTCTGACTTTTGGGGCTCTGCCTATTCTAAATTCTCCTTATACATACACATACAAAAGTAATGGTTAGTAGAATTTCAAGCAGCCGGTACTTACGTACCAGTTCGCACGAATATTCGTCACAGATGAACACCGTCTGGAAAGCGACCTGATATCATCCGAACCTCTGTTCATATACAATACGCTAACCCGACGACCCACCCGATTGAGCCAAAAGACCAACTTTCCTGAGATAAAAACCAAAAGTATAAGAAAATATACGACAAAAAGGTTACGGCAATGGATTTATCCACCGATATTTAAATAAATGTTAGAAAAAAGACAGACGAAAACCAATCGGAAAATGAGATCACGCTAAACGAGACAAAACCGCTCAGATGCAAGCTTTCTTTTCATACATGAAATGGACGACGAAAGAGATGGCAGAGTTCAAACGATACATGTGGTACGAGTGAAAATTCTGTTAAGATACATGTGAGACAAAACTCCGCTACAAATCAAAGGAGTAAAGAAAATTTCCTGAGAAATGAGTGGAAGGAAATTCGTATGACAGGATGAAAGGAATCTCTGTCAGATCTCGGCTAGGAGAACATCAACGGCCATTAGTAAGGGGTGAACAACGAAGTCGGCAGACGCAAAACATGAAACCTTGGAACTTGCCACTGTCTTCAAAAGCGCTAGAGTCGTCGCTGAGGTGGAGAAATTCAAACCCCAACAAACCCGCGAAGCCATCGATATGAAAAAGAATGAACACGGCCCCGGTGGCGGCGGGGTAAGGTCCTCGCCTGCTAACCCGAGGGTCGCGGGTTTGAGTCCCGCCTGGGTAGAATATGGACCTAGAACATGGGTGTTTGTGTTCGTATAATTGTTACAGTTATTCCTCTCGTATTAAATGGTCGTAGGTGCTGTATTCTGGGAGTTAAGATTAACAGAAAACAAAATATCAATTGAGAGTGTGGTATTAAAATCAGCCACATGAGGAACCTGGTCATCCGTAAAAATCCTCTCTTCCAGCTCCCTCGCTTAAATGCTTTACAGATCATAACTTACATAAGGACTACGCGAGCACTTATTTCCCTTTGAGGAAGTCACAAGCACGATACTTATGGTTGACCCGAATAACGCGCGGAATCCACTCAAACAATTATTTAGCTCATCATTTGCCGCGATGGCTTCGGTGTGGAGATTAAAGAAAATATTCCATAGAAAATACCTTCATCATCTAAATTCAAGTTTGCGTTGATATTTGTTTCAGATACAAATTTCTATCGAATTTTTTCTAATTTCAAATATCTTTCATTCCACAAATATTTTACTGTATTACCTTCAGAGGCAAACTTTTCTTTTCCAAATCTTTAATTTTATTCTCTTGAAATTGGGTTGCTACCGATATTTCTCTTAATCAATTTGTACAATACATTTGCATAGCAATCCTCACATTTCCCTAATGTCTCTCATTTATACTATATTATTTCATTTGGATGAAGACATTTGCGTAAGTTATGATTGTTCCAGGTTGCCACAAGTTCAAAGGCCTCAGAATGCTCAAATGGGCCCTATTTCTTCATTTTTGGATAAACCTGTCCCAAATCTGTCCCGCCCAATTACAGCTTTTTCACAGGCTGATTTTTCATTTCAGTCAAAATCAACTTAAAACAATTTAAAATGGAAATATTCACATTAATTATAATAACTATACTAGCCACGAAGGCTGGTATGGTATACAAAGACCTCTCACTCTTCATTAATCCATACAATCCGTGTGCAATATAGATAACTAAGATAAGGTATTGAATATCCGAAGCATATTTTTGAAAATATAGATTTATATAATAATAATTTCTCCATTTTATCGTTCAAAGAAATCTGCAATCGAATAAGAACTAATCAAATAAAGAGCAGGCAACAATTTATTACTTTACTCATAAATTGGTCTTACCAAACCAATTACAAAATGTACCAAATATTTCAGATAACTTCATAAAAGTTATTTGGGCGAAAATATTAAATTTGAGATTTACTTTTCACATGCAATTAACCCTGCACATTTTTCCGTACCCATATGGTCACAGGATCAACTTAAAAATATTTTATTTTTCTTACAAATATTTAGTAAGAGGACTGCTAGAAAGTCTACAGCACATTTCCATGCATTTATAGCTTTACTACAAAAATAATATCCAATAAATAAATTTTACAGTTATACATATTTTAAAATCAATTCCAGAAAAATAACTAAAAATTAATTTTCCTGGGTCACACGACTTGAAATGTGTTTGAATAATTTTTCATAAATATTATGAACTTAATTCCGAGGAAAAGCTTTGATGGCCAAAACTGTGCGCCGTCCGAAGACTTAACATTGTCTCACTGAAATACTTGACGTCGAAGTCGAGGAATGTAATGAAACAAGCGGTTAATTGAGACACACGATTGTAACTCGTTCGGAAAAGAGATTTTAAAAATACTGATCACTAGGATATGAGTGCTAGGAATATTTACACCATTATATTGTCTTAAGGCTTAAATTAGCGTTCAGCATTACATAAAGGGGTTTTAGAAACGAGGAAACTAATACTCCGAGTATTCCCTAAGAATAGGTCTGGTAGTACAGTATTGTTATTCTATTTATATGGACTCAAATTAATTTTATATTTGAACAAATAATTTAGGAAAGAATGTTAATATATAAACATATTTTACCGCCAGATTAATATGCATAGCATGGGATTACATTGTAAGGACTAGAAAGCAAATTCAAAAGTCTAGCAATATGATTCCTTTGCTATTTAAATGAAATATATGAAATATGAATGATTTATGGAGTTTCAGCCTCAAGTATTACATATATCCCAGAAAAAATTTGCAGCTTTCATTTTATAATCACTTACTAAAAAATACGGGAGTATCCATACTTCTGTTCTTTTTCAAGTAACAAATTAATCAGGTCTAACAACTATTTATGTTTAAGACTACTATACTAGCCAGCTATTTATTCATTTTATCAACTTTTAACCACTATTCAGAAGATTTTTAAGAATAATTTAAATGCAAATTTTACTCTACCATGACACTTTTATGCTTTTAAGTTTGTCCGACTCTAGTACTAACTGAAATATTTTACGTCACGAAATTTACTTGGATGTTAATTGTCCCACACCTTCAAGATAGGAAAAGTTAGGATTCTAGTATAACAAGATAATACCACCTACATAAAACCGCGTAATTCACAAGCGTATAGGCTGATGGAATGCGCCCAAAGTGATACAAGCTCAGATTAAAAGTAGGTTGTAATAGTTTCTTTTTCATAATGAACGACTGACGTGGTTTAGAAGTAATTTGGCTCCTTGAATGGAATGATAATACAAATACTATATTTAATTACTTGTATAGTTGCACTTAGAACTATCTTTCCTATGGCTAATATTTACATCTAGATTATCAAATGGGAGTGATCTACATCTACATCTACGTACTACCCCGCAAGCCGCCTCAAAAGGCGTGTGGCGGGGGGTGTTAGGACACCAGCCGTCAACAAAAAAAAAACAAAGTTTCGCCTAGCATTTATTAAAGTCCTTAATTGTTCGGGGGAAAAACGAATTCCCATACCTATCCGTTCGGCAAAATATCTCTCTCAATTTATCGCGTCTGTCGGACCTGGAAATATAATGTGGTTCTAATATGATGTTCTCCGTGTCGCTCTGAAAGATATCCATTCTCAATTGCTCAAGCAATCTAAGCCTAGCGCGTAGCCTCCGAGTCTGTAGCGGCTCCCAACCTAAATCGTTCAACATCTGTGTAACGCTTTCTGTTAGGCCGTAGCCGTTTTTGACGAAGTGATGAAATGAATTAAGTCCATACCTAAGTGGAAGGGAGTTATAAAATGAGTTATGTTATGCAATTCAAAGATATGTTCACTGCCGATTATATGGCGACGAAATATCAAAAAAATATCAAGAGAAAAAAATCAGGACCTAAAAAATAGATATAAGGTTCACGTCTTGTAAAGGTTCGTGGTTTTATTTCTTTCTTCCGGCGATTTCTAAACGGATCTGGAATTTAATTATTTATTAAGTAGCCAAGATTGAATTAAGTGCTGCCTTAGTTTTCATTTTTACGGGTTGCCGATTGTAAAAGGTCCCTTTCCCTTACATTTTCATCAATGACGAGCCGTGAGGATATAAAGGCTCTTGAATGAATAAATGGTGATTTTAAATCCTAATCATTGAAAGTTGCCGACTCTCAACATATTTATACTCCCATATGTTACACCTCTTAATATAAAGTACCGGTAATTACTTCTAAACTATTTTAATTATCCGTTAAAAAACTTTTACCTTTCCACGTTTAAGAGATAGGGAGTTTAAAAGGTCGCAGGTTTACCAGTGAACGCAAATGTATAACCCACCTATGCATGTGTCAACCGTTAACATAAATAATTACTTTAAAAAGCGATCTGGTCAAAAACGTCATTAAAATTGTCTAACACCACATCAGAAATGCCTATATCTCACTCTAATGTATTTCAACAGAAATATGTGAACCTGTGTAGTTCAATATATTTACCATTAAGGTAAAGCATACTTCGACTTTTTTATACTGATTTCGTCTGTCAGCCGAACTTCCTACGGAATTTCATAGTATTACTGGCAGCGTCACCGTTCCGCGACATCATCCCCTGGAATTCCGACGACGTAATGTTTTGAAGCCGCTAAGAGCGCGATTTTTTTAGCGAGAAATATTTCCGCTAAAAACGATATTTGTTGACAAAGTTCTCGTCCTTCGTATTTAAAATGAACTTCGCATGGCAATCGTTTTGAAAAATGCATCTTTCTTCCAACTATGTCCAATTGCTACTCTTTCCTAGCATTCCTCAGCGTCCGTCTCTTACTCCGCACACTCATTTACTTCAATGCACTTCAATCTCCTAACTCCGCCGGCTTCCAAGTCTTTTCTCTCACTTCCCATTACCTCGAACTCAACATTTTATTCTCTGGGATCTCGAGAAAAAATATCTCGCCAGAAAAAGAAAAATCATCCCTTTTCTTTCTTCGTTTTACCGGGACATAAAATGAAAGTGTCTCTTGAGGTTGATATTATATGCGGATAAAAAAGCGACGTTGGTTCTGAATTAAATTCACTTTATGGGTCTCGTTGTGGTTAAGAGGTGTGTGAGAGAGAGCGGTGAAGGAAAGGGGAGAGGATAGTAGCAGAAGTAGTCTTTTTCCTCAAAGTGGGGGAACGGTATCCTCTCTGAGAGTATATATTCCCACTCCTCCCAGATTCAGACCCACGGATGGCCATCTTCCCTCGCGCCAATCTTTTTCCATTTCCCCCGGTTCACGTGCATTTTTATGAATAATTCAACACCTCATATCAACCTTGTCCCACACGTCTTGGAATATCACGTGATATGCCCAGGTTTCAATTCTTCCCAGTTCAACAATAAAATCCAGTGAGAGAATAAGTTTTGAGGATGAATGGAGGACGCATTACATACTATAAAAACGTACTCCTTTACTAGTCAACAATAACACAGAGGTTACTTAACTTTCACCACAATATTGAAACTATTTCTATTATGTATATAGAGGAGTAGGTTTCGAGAAATAAAGATTTGACGTATCTAAGCGTAAATAGGAATTGGTCTTATATTCTCAGTCCGGAGCCCGTGGTAATCGGAATTATAAAGACAATCATGATTAAAATAAACCTTACCGATCTGTTTTTTAACTTTAGCATAAGTTTTTCAGAAAAATCAAGTTAAAATGTACATGTACGTATATAGATTCAAATACAAAAATAACTTTATATAGAAAGTGATGTAGCTACGCATATAGACTAAAATGAGCTATCCTAAAGAAGCATTTCTTCATAAGAAATGATGAATAATATTGGCTAAGAGGTGTGAAAAATTTTCAACAGAAACATTACTTAAATGAGCCTTGCAAAATCATGTACACGACTGCAAGAGGTTACTCCGAGTAATAGATATTCAATATAAAAATTATAAAGTGAACTTGACTGACGGCCTTTCTCCTATTAATTGTTTCTCTAGAGACAGATGTGATGATCAGTAATTCATTGACTGGCCGAAATAGCGTCGTCACAATTTTGACGATATGTTTTTTTTGGTTGTCCTATGTAGCGTCCAACGCTGGGCTTATACTCATGCCAACCGCTAACTAGGATCGATTCTATGGCAGTCAAGTTAAATACATCTTATTTTCGTTATCCCCCCGGAAATTTGAATTGAATTTAAATGACATACCAGAGTAACTGGTAAATAGACTGGAACATAAATTACCATCGGGACAAAAATCCTAGTCAAGTCATAGAACTTTTCAGGCTGTTCTATCACAAG
This sequence comes from Ceriagrion tenellum, assembly GCA_963169105.1. Lineage (NCBI taxonomy): Eukaryota > Metazoa > Arthropoda > Insecta > Odonata > Coenagrionidae > Ceriagrion > Ceriagrion tenellum. Next base: position 25,131,831 of record OY720642.1, on the reverse strand, counting down.
AATGCTTCAAAGAGAAAAAAACAGCCGGTCCGGGTGATAAGTTAGATTTAAAAATACAATATCATGTAATAAATTGTTGTTCAGAGTGAAAATTTGGAGAATATAATAGAAATTATAGGGAAGGCAAATTAGTGAATGGAATATCTAAAATGAGATTACCATTGGCCAAGGAATAAACAGTAGAGTATACGGGATGACGAAATACTCATGGCATTTATTCATTCTACGCATGGTGTCCTCAATCATCGCCATTCATTCTTATCAGCGTCAAGCATTCCTCCCTTTATCATCCTCCACCACACGCCCTCCTCTTAGTACATCCACAATTCGATTCAGTGTGAACTCCGAATATCTGCCTCTAATTTTCTTTTCTCCCCCTGCGAGTCTGGCACTAAGTTTTTCGCACGCTTTGCCACACAAGTTATGGTCACCAACCTTCACCACATCCACCCGGAAGAAGGACTACTATTTCAACAAGACATGCCTATAGATTTGTCATAATCCACAATAACAATGTTTTAGACTCATAGTCCTAAGCTTCATAATTAATCGTAAGATAGGCTATGCAAGACGGTAAAGAAATGGAAGTCTCACCAACTCGACAACTTTTATCCACAAATTATATCGTCAGCGATTCCTTGGTAGGGAGTATACATACTACTACTTACAAAGTGGAGTTTAAGCTATCTATATGGCTACTTTGCGTCTCCTGCGTGCCAATAAAAAGTACACAACGTAAGGTCAGTAATCAGCAAGAAGACCAAATTGGTTTTGTGTCTCAAGAGTTTTTAATTAGCATCAATTGAAAGAGATTAAAGTAAGAAATTCCATTCATTGGTAAATAACAGCGTCATCTCCGTAGAAATGATCACTATGTCCAAGTGTGTAGCGTCTACTGAAAATGTGTCGTCCATGTTCGAAATGTGGCACTCACTCAATCAGGAAATGAAATACAAACATTATTCAGAATACTCCGCGTTAGCATTACTAAAATCGCTTATGTTTCTCACTCATATGCCATTCCTTAATGAGAAAAAATTTAGAATCAACACACAAAACTATTTCTTCATTCCCATTTTTTTCTACATTACGGTGGGTTCTCGTCACATTTGGAGTATCCAGCTGGGAGCAGTTGCGAAGGTACACGTGCATTCAAGAGGCCTCCTTTCCAAACTCTTCTACCCACCCTATTGGAGCTGTGTGCAATTTCCTTCACGGAACAGCTAAGGCTTCTATCTCTTTCACTCTCTTACGAAACTACGACTGTCTGTGCCGCCTGCTTTCTTTTAAAGTTGGATGGATGTAGACGCTAGTTTTATGACTCAGCACGGGGAAATGAAACACGGATTTTAAGAGACTTCTTCATGCCCCCCAGCCGAGAGATTAAAGCTTTCTTGCACTTATATAGAATAAGACATCCCAGCGAATTTTTTGATGCCTTACAAGAATGATGTAAAAAATTATCTGATATAAATTTGGGAGATTTCCCTGAACTTTGAAAATTTCCGTTTTGCTCTTACTTGGGGTTAAAAAGAGAATGTTAATGGGAGGTCTAAACTTTATTCATAAATTCAAACTAAGGAGTAGTTTTGGGGCACATGCAGCAAAAGCCTCTTCTATTTTGAGGCAGCAAATCAAATTCCAAACGCATGCCACAGACGGAAAAAGGAGAATACACTACATTACAACCTTAACACGAATCATTTAATGATTCATGGGACATAATTAGTCAGGCTAATTAATTATGTGCATTTAATAATAACACAGACGCAGTGGTATTAATCTAAAATATTTTTTTCAACTACTTGGGTAAGCGTTTTCTGTGAACGCATTAATAAAACATAATCAAGTTTAATCCTATATAAGTTCAAACATAAACCTCATTTTGTCGACAATTCCTGAAGTTTTTTTTGAAAAATATTTGTTTATAGGTAATAAATTATACGTGTTGATCAAGCAATTACCTAATTACCCAATATCAAGGCTGAATATTTATTTGTTAACTTCTATTTTGTAAAGCCCAGGATGAAATCTCAAACATCAGGATACCCTTTGAGAAACAGTGATTCGCTCAATGAGCGTCGATAGCTCATGTTGTTGTACTGCCTGACAATTATACACTTAGGCAAGAATATGTTTCATTGACTGTATGATCACTCATCCAACTTCGTTACAATAAAATGATTAATATCGAAAATCGGCTATCGATCGGAAACGAAGGGATTGTCCATTATGGCAATCCGTTCAATGTGCATAATTGAATATAACTAGAACTAGGCCTCGTGTTAAGAGACATTGCAATAAAAATATGCAGTGGCTAAGCCAGCAAATATTTTCCCTTCATTTTACGCTAATTACTAAAGGACAAAAAATTCCAGCTATAATTATTGTGTAACTCGACGGGAATTTTTGTCACTTCTCCTTAATTTTAAATATACGCTTAAAATGACAACCAACCATTTTAAGAAATCATCATGTCAAGTATTCCATAACAATGGCTAATGTTAATGGCTTCCATTTCTCTAAAAAGTGGCACGTAAGATTTACACACAAAGAATGTAAAAACCTCCCGCACAGGTTTTTTTGCTAGAAATTTTATTGACAAAGTTCGTTGCCTTAGGAAGAACACATATCAAAATGACAATTTAATTCTAAATAATTTGTTATGTCTCATGGTTATATATAATATTTAAAGTTAAATTTCTCAGAGAATTATTTGTTCGGATAGATTATAATTACTAACATTATGTAACATTTTTAGCAATTTCACGGACGAGATGGAAGTGTAGTCGTCGCATGACAGGTCTAGTCCATACCGTTTATTTTTGCTCTACTCTTTCCTACTTGGAAGGGAAACACCCTTTCTCTCATGCTCACTGAAACTGAAGACAAAGTTTTTGCCTTTGGAGACTCGTTATACTGCACCCAGCACAGATTATTTTTAGGACATTCCTGACTCAAATGACTGCCACATACTCTACAAGAGAGAAACTCGTTCTGGCTGTGATTACTTCACCAGAATCTCGTATAAGACTTGAATCCAATCACAAGCTAACAGTGCCCTCTGAAGGTCCATTTACCTGACGCTGCTCACATCGCCCTTCACCCTTTGACCTGGAGATGACTGCAGAAAAAGTGGAGAAGATAAATGTCAACGGAGAACAACCTACCAGGTGGGAATCACTTATTCAAGAAAGTATCTCATTTCGCATGCTGCATCTTTTAGGGTACATTTCGCGATAAATAGTTTTATAATTGAATTAGTCAAAGAAAAAAAATGGGTTAGCCTTCTCAAGATAATGACAACATATCACTATTTAACGCTTCCCGTGTTAAAATGTAAAACGTGGGAGTATTAAGTTCGTATTCATTTCTGTGGAAATTTGTTTTGGACTAAGATTTCATTACATAAATGACCTGAAATTTGGGAACATATCGGTAATTGAAATATTTTTTGGGGGACTTACCCCGCTATATTGTTCAGCATTTATGCGGTAACTTTTATTCACTAAGAATTATAGAATATTAAATAATATTTTTCCACACAATTTCTTTATTTCACGATATTTAAGTAAGGGTCTATGTATTTCCAAGCTAAAATTCACGCATCCAATCTAAATTCCCTGGGATATTTTTGACACCTCGATATTTGTCAATTCTCCGTCGTTTCTCTCTCTTCAGAGAGCGGTGTTTTAGCTGAAGCCTCCCCCTCCCCTTCACGCCTCGCTTTCGCGTCCCTGTTTCCATTCAAATCCTCACTTTCTTCTACGCCTGGCCATTTTTTCTCCTCCCACACTGCCAAAAACAAAAGAGCCACACGAGATAACACAAACACGCCGTGCCACCTGTCACGAACCGCGTAGAGGGCGGGAGAAGAGGGGGTTTAAGTCTCGCGCGCGGAACGAACAAATTCTTCTGGGAGCGCCATCTGGTTTCGTCAGACAGAGTTGGGAGGGAGGGTAGTCAAAGGATGGAGGGGAGAGTGCGAAAGAGAAAGAGAGAGAGAGGGGGGAGGAGTTCGTTTTTGTGAGAGACAGAGGCTGTATGTAGCATGACAGGCACCTTGACATCCCTCTCCTCTCCACCAGGTTTAACTCGGGAACTGCAGCTAGTTACTCTAAGCGCGAGGGTGTTTAGATCTTAATCAACACCTTTACCTCTACCGCATTACCACTCAACCAACCCCCATTGACTAGGTACAGAATATGGTGGACCACTTGCATCTCAGCCCTCACTGCCATTTCCCACTGCAATAAGAGCATCACTCCATCCACAAAGTAAAAACCACCACTCCTGCGGAGATTGCGACAAAATAACTATTATGCATTCTCTATTTTTAGAGAATAGACTATTTCTCCGGAAGAAAATCCTCGGAGGAAAGGATCACAAATTATACCTTAGCGTTTAGAGCAGTCGTATGCGAAATAGCAGAGTAATATTTGTCTTTCCAAGTCTAGTAGTAAGTTGTATTAAACATATATATGACCAGCTTTGTACGTGAAAATGGCGTGAAATTGGAGTGCACGTGCAATATAAAGGTGTAAAAAACTTACTCTTCAGTTTTATAATTCAAAGAATTAAGCATCTTATGATAAGTAGATTTGTATGGTGGATATATCTAAAATAATATGCAAATGCCATTTTCCGTTTTCATTCTAGAGGGATAAAATCGTGTTGTCTATCTTACACTTCAGAGGGAACCATACTTTACCATAAAGATATCCATTAATCAAACTTCAAATATACAATGACAAATTGGAAATATTCGATTATAACAAAGATGGAATATTTAATTCCATAGACCCTAGATTAAAGAATATATTACAAGGAGCCGTGCAGTACAAAATATCAGGGTAATGTTGAAGCTATTAAAATTCGCAACCGGCAATATGAAAAGCAAGCTAATTTAGTGAATATGCCGAAATGTAGGCATTTTATGCCAAATTTTCCCTATTTAATACTGATTATATGTTAAAAATAGTGTTTAATTGTAAATCAACTTAATAGGCAAATTTAATGTCATAGTTACATTACGTGGGTCGAAATGCATTTGCAAAAAAAGGCTTCCACTACGTGCATCAACACGTAATCTACTTTCTTCACTGATATCATCATAAATATCATAAATGACATTTTAGTATATATCTAACATTATATTTGGAAGTGTCAAGAAAATTTGCTGTAGGTACATGAAATAAAATTGAACTGCGTCTTAGCTTGTGAGTTATAAGCCTAATCAAAATGCGTTAGATCATTAGAAGTGGCTCCTTGACTGGAAATTAGAAACTTGGGAGAAATCTTGGCAAGTATGTCATAGATTGTGACACATTTAAACCATAAAAAAAATCACACATGGGATTTCTCATTCTTGCTCTCGATTTGTGTCTTACGTAGTCATGAGGGAATATCCTCACCTTCTCAGAAACACAAAGGATTGCTCTCCTCTGCCCGTATCCCAGTCCTTCCACTTCCCTGAACGGTCTACGAACCCTTGGGAGCCTTACCCACAACTACCTTCTCAGACCCTGATCCTCCTTCCTGGCGGAAGCATTCTCTCCCCCCATCCTTCCACACGCCACCCGTCCCACCCCTCAGGCACATACACGCCACCTTCCGCGGCTGTCAAACGCAAGGCCCCCCCTGCGACGCTCAGTCTGACGTCAGCCAATGGCCGTCATCTGTCCATCGGATGCCCATTGTCTGCCCGAGCTTGTATAACACGCGCCCCCACGGCCGGAGTGGTCTTGATGTTTTGGCTGCGAGGACTAAGGAGACGGCTTCTGCTTCTCGTGGCCGAGCCTCGTCGTGGGAGGGAGAGCTTGGTCATCAGAGTGGGAGGAGAAGGACGGCTAGCAGGGTGTAGGAAGGATTGTGGTGCAGGATCCCGTCTCGATTGTCCCGCTACGCGTCGATTGTGTGCGCGACTGTCACGGCGCTCAGTAGCGCATCGTGCGGGCTCGGATGGAAAATGTGCTGCATGGATATCAGCGGATTGATACTACTAAAGAGGTATGCGTGAGTGCCTGAAGTAATCAAGTGGAACCACGTATAGCGTAGTTTGTGCAATGAGATGTAATTTATATATTCCAGGAATTAACCTAAAATACTATCTTGAAAATGGTAAAAAAGGGAAATAACCCACAATTGACCCGACCTGAAGGGTATATAATAAGGGATTGGAGTATCATATCATAACCGCTTCGTTCAACCGTCGTTAACAGCTCTGATCATGCATGGTAGATTTCTTTTAAAACATCAGGTAGAATGGAGAATAATACCTGTACGGGAGGCCCAACTAGATTACGTAACCTCTGAAGAATAGAGCAACAAAAACATGCCATTGTTTCCTTATTCACCTTCCAAGATTACGTAATGCCAAATACTTCATCATCAATGAATAATTCCTGTGATTAGCTAAATGCAGCCCTCTACTCTTCCCTTTTAATTTCATTGTTGTTGTCCTTTATTCTCATAAACATTGTGTCTAGCCTAAGTAACTAATATAATCTCCTGTCTTCCTTTAAGAATTTTTTCAACTATTCTCCATTTGTTTCATTCATTAAAAATCTGTCTATTTTTCTGGACGTGAAGAATGCAGCTACTTCTTGTATACTGAATAATATACAAAATAAAACTTTCATTTTCAGCTGATTGATAGGCCTCTTCATTTTTCATATTACCTGATCGTTTGACCTTAGAATTCTTCTCCAACGTCCAGCCATCGATAGACTTATTTCTAAACAAATATTGTTATGGTTCAGTCAGACAGAGCGCAACAATGCTCCAAATAATTGAACGCTAAATGATTCCAAGATCACAAAATAATGGAAAACAACAGCTTACAGTTATGTCTTTGAAGCTGACACAATACAAACCAAACAAAGAGTAGTAATTAATATGCAACGGCCATTGAAAGATATGGGCGGAAGAAAATGTATAACTTAAAATGAATTTTAAGGATGGGAAATAAAATTTTGACATACAATTACTAAATACTCAGGAAACAAGTGGTTTAGGTACAGAAATATTCATGGAATAATCAAAAAGAAGTTCATTACCTTTGCGAAGAAATATGGGCGTTCCAGGCAAAATTGCTTTTCCCTATGAGCGAAAAGAGACTGCTTTTTTGTGGTACACCACCTTCAAATACCCGTTTTTCACTGGTGGAGTGGCCTCGTAAATCTTTGCTGAACTTCATCGCTCCTGTGTCCTGATTTTTCCCAGAGATACGAATTTCAAACGGCGAGAGGAATGCGAGAGGTTTTGGTGGGGTTTGGTGGAGGATAATGAAATCCCGAAGTCTTGATGAGATTCCGGAGGAGTCGAATATTTTATCCGGCGGCTCGTTACAGCGGCTTGCTGACAGAACGGTAAATTATTATGCGGGATGCAGATAACGGCTCCCCTAATCTGGCAGCATGACATGAATGTGAAACACACAACGAATTAATGAAGTGCAACACTTCAAGACACAGATTTAAGGTCTCAAATCACACACTATTCGAGCTTACGATTAAGGAATTAAAATTAGGCGGCAAAAATGAAATCCCCCATAGAATTCACATACTTGTAATCGATGTAGGACATTGCGAAAAAAAATTAATTTACAGATGTAAGTTACCTTTTCTGAAACATCATTCATCAAACATGATTTTTATTGAAAACAATTGATCGTATTTGGTTTTTGAATAAAAGTAGCCAATTTACTTGTAACTTCCGCACGGTAATATGTATTTATATTTGGAACGAGTGATCTATTTACAAAACTCAATAACGCCCACGGTATGCCATAACTAAAGCTTAACACCCAATTTATTTCTTACTGCTGTCTTAGTACCTGTTTTCTTGTTAATTCTCAGTGTGATATGTAATACTAAAAGTGCATCATTACATTACATTTTAGTTACAGTACCAACTCTTTCAGTGAGTAATTGTCATGTGAAGGGGTTAGTGTGAGCTCTTACGACCACAACTATTCACAATATAACATTATTAGAACTAGGATTTATCCAAGCCTATAAGACCGCAGATAACAGAAGTTTTGTACCTTTAGTATTTGTATCCGCATTGAAGGTTTGTATCTATTTATTTTCGCCATGAGAATCGCTGAAGTATCGACAATGAAAACTATTACAATAGTGTCTTTTCCATGTTGACTAATTTAGGCTATTCACTACACCAATGATGCTATTATTTTATGGTGTGTAGTTTTTAATCACGCATACCGTAAAGAATTGTGTAACTTAAACTTACATGCTGGCAGAGCTATGCTGATATTAAAAGAGAGCTTTTCCGCAAGGAGGACATTTCGGCAAGTCTATGGATAAATCAAAATACCCAATGAGTAAAAACTATCATCTGCGTCAAACTCTCACTATGAGAGGAAGGGTCTGTGTCACTAATATAATGGTATATTAATAAATATAACAGTACATTAACTCATTAATAACAATGAATTTATTAGTCAATGCTCAGGAAAAAGTCATATGGTTCAATCAAATGCCTATCTCTTAATTTCAGGCTTAATAACCAGTTCACATTCACAGCATAAATTTACCAACAAATAATTAGTATAAACAAACACCCTGGACACGGATTCAGTTGACTCAACATGGATAAATATTACGATCACACCAGCGGGTTATGCATTAAAAAGTGCTTATAACAATAGAGATAATTATTTCGGGAAGATTTTGGCTATAAAAGCTTTCTAAGGGAAAATTCATAAATGTGCTACATAATTATAGATATTAATATTTGGATAGATTAATAGCTGTGCTAGGATAGATCGCTGAAAACAATGCTCAGTTCATGGAGGAATAACAGCTCGTAGGATTTTTTTGGGACGGATCATTGTGCGGGAAATCAGATGCAGAAAGAAGCTGGTTGCATGTAAGGGCATCCGAATGGAAGACTTGATAAAGGAAAACTTGCGGCCTGGGCAGTCTGGCGAGTAATTTCCTTGCGCGCGGAACGACGTGGTTCAGAAAAGGTGACGAAGTTTCCGGCCGAGCGATGATTCGTATGTTCCACGTGGCTACTTCCCGTATAAAACCGATGGCGATTACGAGCGGTCGAATCTACCGTTGCGGTTAATGCTGATGCTGGCTTAACACAGATTATGGAAGAAATGGAATCCAGGACTAAATTTTGAATGTCATCCATTTACCTCCATCTCATGCTTTTAAGGTTAATACACAATGCAGGGATGCATTCAACACATGTCAAAGAGTAAAATTAATGAAGTGAGCAGCTGAATGCAGAAGTCACACTTAAAGGGGGGAAATTAGAGCAAGTGGATTGCTTCACCTACCTCAGTGGTACCATCACGTGGAAGAGAAGAAGTGAAACAGGCATCAAACGAAGATTAGCCCAAGATAAGAAAGATTTCATGATAAAAATATAACTTTTGTATTCAAAGAATATGGAACCACAAACGAGGGAACAATGCGAGAATATATTCGTGTGGAGCGAGGCACTCTCTGAATTGGAAGCATGAGCATACGAAAAGTAGACCAGAAAAAGCTAGAGCCTTCCAAAACCTGCTGCTGGGTGCTGGATGAGGAATCTGAAGAACAAATGGCTGGATAAATAAGAAATGATGAAGTACGCAGCTGAGTAAAAGAGAAAATGACCCTACTGAACAAGGAACAGAAAAATAAACTACTTATATGGATTGAGGAAACCCTAAGTGACAAAGTTATGAAAAATGTAACTGGAAGAAAAATAGAGCGAAAGTTTTTAAGTTGAAAACCATGGGATAAATACATAGGTCAAATAAAGAAGGAAGTACATTTGCAGAGCTTCCAGGAAGTTAGAAAACTAGCATTAGCAGGGAAGGATGGAGGGCAGTATTCAACCAGTCCTAGGAATTTGACGCCCAATAGATGAACAAAAGTGAAGATATTATCACAGAGTAAAGAACTTATGATGCCACATAGTAGGTACACCAATATCCAAAGGAAAAGAAATATAAATGCCAAATAGACTGATATAAAATGCTTTGTGGTTTTCGAAGCTTTAGAGATCGCGAATTATAAAGATAAAACCAGACATGAAGGAGAAATATCTTGGTCAGACGCGACGAAAAATATCTATATTTACTGCAGCAATCACTATCAACGTTTTAACAACAATTGCTGTGCAGTCAAAATCTAGGTCGGCAATAAAAATTTAAAGTTTGGAATATACTAAGATATTTGTTCCTCATATCTGTGACTATGTTTCACATAGTTACGCCTTCAACCAATAACATTATTCAGGATGAAATCTGTCACATTAATTCATTCTGACTTATTGTTCATATGCTTGTCACAATTCATAGCATATCACCCATTCCTTCCCCATATTCAGAGTTTTATATATGATATCATGTACGCAAAATGATGCATGGAAAAAATGCCAGGTCAGTTACATGATGCTTATCATATGTAGTTATAACTCACTAAGATAAAGAATATGATAGTTAAAAATTTCCAATACTGTCCAAGTTTCGGAAAAGTTTCATATTTAAAGCCTATGCTGGTAAAAAGATAATTCTCCTCTTTATTTTTTGAATATATTTATTTCTTCGAATTCAAAAATTATATCCAATAATTAATTAACTGAATTGTCCACAAGAAGTTTTGAGGTAATGTCGTTTATTTGCTTAAAACTGGACCATGTCATTTATTTACAATGAGTAATTTGTAATATAAATTTTGATGGTCCTTTATTAAATTTTACACCTATTGAAAAATCAGGTTTTGAATTTGTACGAAAAAAATGCTTGAAAATCAATTCCATATGATGAAATGGCTGGCGATATGAGTTATTACGGTGAGTTAAGTAAAAAATTCTCTTTTTCATTATTTTGAAATTGCCAATTTCCACCAAATTGTTTTCAATGAGAAACTAAAAAGGAAATCATTAAGTACCACCGCGTGCCAAATTTTCATCATTTAATCAATAAATATTTTTGAACCTTCAATGATTCATCCAAAAGATAACGTCCATATGATGATGATGCCATATTAGTGATGAAATTAGCGGAGATAAAATAATCATAAAATTATTTCTCGTTTTGTGCATTTCAAACATCTTAATTGTTACCAACCGGGGTCTGGACACCAAATATAGTTTTTATGGGTAATGATATCATATGTCAAAACTATGGTCGATAAAAATGCCTTATGGTAACCTAAGTTGCGTATTTCTAAACGATAGAAGTGTATCACAAATATTTGCGTTTTTAAGACATAATCAATATGAGACATAAATCATAACTTCCCATCCGCTATCTTCGGAATTCTACCAGGTTTTGCTCATCATTGGCTATTGTAACCATTTGTCTATACCAACATGCTCTCCTTAGCGTCATTGTAGATACGTGTGATATTGAGCGTAATTACCTACACCATCAATGAAGGGGATGAATGAAAATGGGGATGGCAAAGGGGAACAATACGTTGATGTTGTTTATTTCAATAGTTTTTGCTTACGACACTCTAATAATGGGAACAAGTGCCGGTCAACTTTATATTTCTTCGTATTTTACACTCAGGTTTAATTAATTTAAAGAAAATCAATCTCTTAACCAATACAAATGCTTATAAATCCTAAAACTTTACCTAGAATATATTCTGATGCATAAGCCATTTGGGGTAGTGACGATAGAAATAAATGATATTTAAAGTTTTTCAAGTTTATCCTCGGCTCGTTAATAGGCATTAACACTTAGACTTACATTTCTTAATAGGCTAAAAAGTTACGTTTTATTTCTAGCGATCATGACTAATTTGAATTATGGATGGTTCTAAAAATATCATGCAGGTATTCGGCTTTTTGACCTTATTTAGAATAACTAGCCTGGTCCTCTGCCTAATATGGGCTTTTGACTTGTATTTCTTTAGAGAATCGAAAGTTAAATATCGCCTTCAGGAATTAGTCAGGTATTTACCTATGCAATATATTCCATTTTGTGAGCCTCAGCACTGAGAAAATGGCTAGGAAAGGAAACAAACTTGAAATGAGAATTTTTAATTCTAACACATTTTCTCGTCCCAATCAACCACAGCCAACCGCCACAACACAAGCCACCACAACAGTCCCAACAAAATCAGAACCACAGAAGATATTTGAACCTCATAACCGTTCAGATTTTCCTTCTGTTAAAACCCTGAGGACTTGTCCTAGTTTACATAGGACGTTGTAACGTAGCTACACCACTCATTTTAGTCTGGTAGCAATTAGTTTAACAGAGAAGCTCCGCCATGGTCACATGGGTCGCCGATCACGGGAGATTCATTCATGAGATAGTATTATTGAATTGTTATTGGACGCGTGTTTTTTATAATTAATACGATAAACGAAAAAATATATGTCAAATATAGGGCGAGCAATACAAACAAAACCAACAATAACGGTGACAAAATTTTAGATATAAATACCGGGTACTAGGGATGGTAAAGGAAATTAGACACGAATTGTGGGTAGTGAACAAGGATTTGAACAGGAAATAGTGATCAGATTCAGTCAATGACGAGCCAATTATAAGTAATCAGTTATCAGTGCGCCGAATGCCAGCCAAGGCAGATGTGTGTGACAATCCCCTCAACCCTTGAAAACCGAAAGGAGATAGCGGGGAGCGGACATGAACCGGGAACATTCTTCAGGAGACGGGTGCCCAGTACATCGACTTTAGGCTGAGTGTTTTATCACTTGCTTATCTATAGGGAAGCATCTCGGTACCGAGAAATTTAATTATGGCAGTTTTTGTATTCACGATTATGCTTCGGGCGCTTTATATGAGGCGTTGTCTAAACCCTGATGATTGAGCTATACCTCTTTTCACAAACGGAGCAGGAATATTATTAAATGAAGTGTCTTTAACGAAAGACTACATACCTTATTCATTTTTGTAGGTGTTTAAAAAACTTTCAATGGTATCAGGCTCAACTATGTGGAAGTTGATATTCACAAATGAAAAAACGACTTCGTTTTCTTCCACTGATTTATTTCTTTGGTACAACATGTTTCGACACATAGAGGTCATTTTCAAGTGTGAAGGGTTTAGACAACGCCTCATATAAAGCGCCCGAAGCATAATCGTGAATACAAAAACTGACTTGAAAATGGTATAGCTCAATCATCAGGGTTTAGACAACGCCTCATATAAAGCGCCCGAAGCATAATCGTGAATACAAAAACTGACTTGAAAATGACCTCTATGTGTCGAAACATGTTGTACCAAAGAAATAAATCAGTGGAAGAAAACGAAGTCGTTTTTTCATTTGTGGATTTGTTGTTTAAAAAACTTTTCATCTACCGTTCTCTCATTTTTAGAAATGCTTTTATTCACAACCTTTTTTGCCTCCAGATCTGCTTTGTTTACTTATACAATTAGTCATCACCCAATTATTGACGTAAGAAAACATTTATTCTTGTAAAAACAACTTTCTAAACCTTAGGGTTTGGCGGAAAACTTTAACCCTGCCCTTTCAACTTCCGGCCATATTCTCCAAGCGTCCCACATCCGCTGGTACCGAAGAAGAGAGGCATCTATTGGCAGAGAGCCGCGGGAGATCAAACAGCATAAGGAAATAGATGCGTGGATCCCCTGTGGACCCTGCATACGATGTATGTGCTCCAGAGAGGCGGTTAACGGCCCAAAGAGGCTCGGCCTCTTGTCTCTTCTCCTCTATCTCAAGGTAGAATGCAATTTGGGTCAGGCTGGCTGGAGCCCCACGCCGTCGACATTCAGCCCCGGGGCGTTTTAACCGAGGGAATAGCTATGATTAGTCCCCACGCACCAATATTGCGACCTCCTAAGCGACCAAATGACCGACCGCCGTCTTCCCCGTGACATGTATAGCCGACCGGCGCCGCGGCCGCCGCCGCAAGCGCTCTTGTGTTTACTTTGCCCATCCATTCCCGCTGCGCTTACTTCACGTCACCCGAAGCCCGGATCCACAAACCACTCGTCCGTCGGGCTATTCAAGCCTTTAGATTGTGGATTGATGCTATCATATTTAGGAGTGCGGTTACTAAAACGCCGTCGAAGTAAGGTCGTGCCATTACACTCATACGCCGTTTTGAATCGATTCTGATATCCTCTCATGAAAGTAAACAATGTTATTATACAACGCAAAGAGATGCAAATATGTTAAGACATTCCTGATAGCTATTTGCAAAAACAATTCCATAATAGATACTTCGATGTCAAGGATTGATTTCGTAATCTTGAACAAGTCTGCAGGATTAAAGGGGAAACGGATTTTTAGTCCATCTTATAGTAATTTAAAAAACGCTTGACGCACAAAATATCCCGAAAGTGTGATTTCAATCACCGATATGGTCCGCGAAGTCTTCAATGAGATATTTACAAAAGACTGCCTATCATTTTATAAATTTTATGTAAATGACTTAATGAAGCTTTTACAAAAATTATACTGATTCTTTGGAAAAATTTCTTCAAAGCAGCATTTATAGATGCAGGTTTGAAGAAATAGTGATGATGAAGCAAAATAGTTCAAAACAGCCCTTTCATCAGTGATTTTGAATTAATTTCACCGAAATGAATCCGGCGCTCCATCACGATGAAGTTAAAATTGGCTATTTGAAATGAAAAAATCGTTTATTGTCAATATACTTCATGATAATTTATCATTCAATCAAACTAAAGCATATCATATAGAGTGTTATCGGTCATAAATATCAATGAAAAAAAGGTTCCGACGCATATATTGCAGAAAGGGAAATTTAATTTACTTAATAGACGAAAGCGAAAGTTAAAGGAAGTATAACGACAAACCGAAAGTTGTTGAACATACAGAGAACTTTGCTACATGCATCCCATGCCAGCCTGTCACTATTTCAAGCCATCCTAGGTCATTTATTGATTGCTCATTTCATGTGCAGCATGGCCAGTCTGATATAAAGCTGAACACTATGTCGATATCCGATATGACTAGCGATGCGAGGATCCGTCATCAAAACTCATAATACATGCTAGAGGGGTAAACCAAATAAATGCAGATTACCAGCCAAGCGCGGAGACCTAGGGTGCGTTCCGAATCACGCATGATGCGCATCAAAGCGCTTCGGGTCGTTCCGAATTGCGCTTTGAAGCGCTCTAAAGCGGCCCCGCAACGAGCATTTCCGGCAAACTGATGCGCGCATCAAGGCATCAAAAATTTCTGATGCAGTTCATGCGGAGACAGCGAATAGCGCGGGAAGAAGCTAATTCAAAATAACAGACGATGACATGGGAGTAGTTATAGTGTGAGAGGATGGGTACGAGGCACCCTTTGAATTCATTTTAAATAGTGATGAAGCGGAAAATGCGAAAGCAGGTTATTTAATAGTTATTACATTAATAATTGATGTTAAATATTGTAAGTATTTTTTAATGAAGTGGTAAATAGTTAAGTAGTGCTAAGAATTTACTGAATCTTACAAAGTCAAAGCAATAATGTACATATAACTTTTCTTCTGACATAATTACAGAGAATTTCAACAACCCTTATCTCAAAAATATCTCCAAGGACATATTTTTAACCGGACACAGAACCAAATATGTGGGATTTCTATACGATGCATGTGTTTGCACAATGCATGTACCCGAGTACATAAATAAACACATTCCCTATTGAAGTTGCACTGTGTAAACACCCAAATTTGCACAAATGCGTGAACATATGGCCATAAAATAGCCTTAGATCTAACTTGGAGCATTTGCCCATGTATCTGTCCAGCCACGTACATGCATGGGTATTTGCATCATGCAAACATGCCTTTACATGTTGTAATTCATCAGACTAGAAAATTGCAATGTCAATGATTTCAACCTTTGTAGAATAATGTATCAACAACATGCTCAATGTACTACAGGCAATAATAGATTTAAAAATGAAAATACAATAACAAACCCAGAAATCAACTGCATAGAGTAGGTAATCAAAAGACTTATCTGAAGTCTATTATCTATGACAATCGAAGTAATAAATTCTGAAAAGCAAAGTAACCTTCAAAACATCCTTTAAATTCACATCAACCATATTTCACAGCACATAAAGTACCCAATATCAGAAAAAGTTTAACATTTTAGTATTTGTAAATATAATTGATTATACTAACTTAAATCAGAAAACAAATGGGTTGGTATCGGAGAGAAGAACAGCTATATGAACAAACTGAATCACAGTATTAAATGAAATTTGTTCTGAGATTTCTAGTTACCACACAAAGAATCAGAGAGCAAGCCAAAGCCATTAGACAAAGTCAACCCCTAACCCTGCACCTTAACGCAGCTTTGCTTTCATTCAACATTGACCGAGTACTTGATTCTACTTTTAGTTACAGCCAAAAGTTTAACATTTTAGTATTTGTAAATATAATTGATAATACTAACTTAAATCAGAAAACAAATGGGATGGTATCGGACAGCGGTATTCCTGTTCACGTCAATCATACAACGTTCTTGTTTGTGAAACATATTATTTGTACATGTACACACGCTCCTTTACTTATATACTAATTTTTTCCATTTTATCGTGATGTTAATATGTATCTACGTTTTTAAAAATTCACCAGAGAGACATTAAAATTAAAGGCACGGATAATCGCGAGCTATACCGCAGATCAGTCAGTCCTTCACCCGCTTACTCCTCACGCAGTCTTTTGAACATGATTATTCTGGCGCCATCTTCGCATCAAATCCGTTCCGATTTGCACACACGCTTCAAGAGCTTCAAAGCGTGTCAGCAATTCGGAACGATAGCTCCAACGCTCCAGCTACGCATCATGCGTAATTCGGAACGCACCCCTACTGAGTAACTTCATCGTAAAGAGCAATCGACATCGATTGGTTGACATTTCGTTTTCATCCAGCAGTGGAATGATTTTTACCAAAATAACGGCAATGAAGTAATTCAATTAAAAACCCAAAATATAAAAAGGCTGAAAATTATTTGAATTAGGGAGAAATGAAGACATCCGTCAAACTCAGCAAACACAAAAAATATTGTGATTTGAAATAATAGCAATAGTAACAAAAGGAATGGTTATGTAATAAAAATGTAGCTGTTAGAGTGAAGGATGCAGCGACCTTTAAATGTATGAGATTTTATTTTGAATAATTATTTCATGAAAAGGCACGCATTAATTGTCTGAATAAGTGTTTAAATTACTATAGGAAAAACTCTATACTGCATTTTGCTGACACCTGCAAACATCAGCTCTTCTCAAATTTTGAATTTATAAAATTTTTTAAGAAAATTCAATCCTAAGTCTAGTTGACAGAAGCAATCCAACCAAACTGAATTCTCCCCAACTAACTTTTTTTACACCATTGGAGCTTTTTTGGTTTCATATTTCGTTTTTCTTAGCCGGAGCATAAAAAAACTGTTGCATGCTGCTCTAACTGACCCCACAAATTCGATGCAGTAGTCTCAGCGGAAAGCAATGATGGCGCAGATCACGAAAATCGGACAGGTTCCAATAGACACAGCTTCCGGCATGACGGAAGTTCACGCAATCGACAGGGGTGCCGCGATGTGGAGAGCGTCGGGGAAACTCATTAATCTCCCAAAACGATGCAGCCTTGCTTTCTAGCTACATACATGACATGACTGATAATGATGGCATTCCTTCCGGCAAAACAATCCAGTGGTAAAACCTCCAAATTGGATCCCCGGGTGGAGAACCCAAGGAAAACGACGGAGCTGAGGAAGCTAACAGAAGAAAGAAGTATACACAAGAACCCCAGAATGAAAGGTAAGGTAACCCTCAGCAAGAAGATAACCAACCAAGTCAACAAAGGATGCAAGACGGCCAGGAAGGATAGATCGAAAGCTGCTGCAAGGAAGTCAAGGAATACACGAAGAACACCGAAATTGCGTTCAAGCTAGAGGAAAAACACTTCGGAGAGAGAAATGAGAAAAGCAATAATATCAGGCATACAAACGGGTATATAATAATAGAGAGAGAAAAAATTGGGAATTGATTGGAAAGATCTCTATCAAGGGCCACGGCCGCTAGATGAAAACAGGATGAAATACGAGAGCGAGGTTGGCGACATAGACAGGGGCCCTCAATTTGAAAGAACATTTACAGACCTTAGAAGTAAAATTCATATCTGGAGAAACGGAGCGTTTGGAAGTAAAACCTATAAGAAATAATTCTACAAAAGCAGCCAAAGGGGAGGAATCCCACAGGACTTTACAGAAATGCGATCCCGAAATAGGAAAGGACTAAGAGATGCGAGGAGCACGGAATCTTGCGTCCAGTGCCACACGCATCAATAGTAGTTACACGAATAAAATCCTAAAAGATGAAAAGCAAAATTGAAGACAAACTCGGAAAACCAATTTGAATTTTAGATAGTCACCACAGCCAGGGTGGCCATACTCTTTCTGATTGTCATGGCAAAAAAACACAGTACATGTGAACAACCAATTGTATATCACCATCGTGGACCTGAGGGGTGTGTTTGAAACGCTCGAGATAATTTCGACTATGTAGTTAAAAAGACACGTGGTACAATCACGAAGGGTTTGAGATTTTAATGTATTTAAATCACTCGTAGAAATCTAACGCAGTATTTTCGATCGAGTTTTTCTCGTGTACTCTTGTAAATCCAGTCAAATACCGCGATGAGAAACGTAATAAACAAAATCTGAGATGCTTAAGCTATCCATTCGAGCGGTTTAATGTCATCAAAATCTCCAGCCGTTCGTTGTTGTACCACGTGACTCCATAGCTACGTGATCGAAATTATCTTGAGTGGTTCAAACAAAACCCACCTGGAGAAAGCCATCAACAATGTTGCGCAGAAAGAGGTTGTTCAGGCGGCAGGGAAAACTCGGACTGAATTACAATGACAGAATAATTATCTACCAACAATACAAGAAGCAAGTTGTCACATTGCCAATGAGAGACGGAAGAAAAACAGAAGCTATAATTGTAAAGGGTGTAATGGGTATCTATCATACCCAATGACTTCCCGAATGTCGTTTGCGATAGGCGGGAAGGTGATGGGTTGGCAGCCCTTGGAGTGGTTCAATCGGTTGGTGGCTCTGCAGGAAAGGTTTAAATAAAAGTATTGTTGAGATTTGAGCATGAAGTAGCGGGCGAGAGGAGGAGGGGAGTATTAACAACGAAGTGGCAACGATGAGGTTGTTTGAAAAGAAAAAGAACGCGGGTAGAGAGTGTCGAGCCAGGATGTAAAAGGAGTGGTTGTGAAATTGCGTGTAAGGAAAAAGTAGTGAGAAAAGGCGTGTACGAGGGGGTGGCGTACCTGCAGGTGTAATTCAGTGTAATCGGCGAGGCATTGGTGCTGCCAGGAGTCTCCCTGAGGGATGGAGGCTTGGTGTGTGGGGCTCCAGAGGGTCCACTGTCAGGGGGTGCCACGTATTTTTGTTGGTTCATGTGAGTGGCATAAATGAATGTATGTGTGAAGTCATGCTTGATGTAATGTGAAAGAAGGGTGTTTTTATCATATATATTACATGTATATTTTGACGAATTTGTGATTGATTTTTAACTTGTATGCCATTGCCCGGGTGGACGTTGGACTGTTGAACATATAAAATATAATAGTCACAAGGGGTAAGAAAGTGATGCAGCTTCTTACCAGCACTGCTTAATATGTAGTTGGAGGAGGCAATAAGAGAATTGCAACAGGTTGAATGGAATTAAAATTAATGGAGATGGAATAAACGTGCTCCCCTTCTCAGACAATATCTCAGTCATAATAGGAAATCGCGATGAACTACAAGGGTAACTAAACGCAAAGGACCAAATTTTCCGAGAGTATAAGATGAAAATAAAACGAATGCTAAAACCTTAATATGCGGTGGAGAGAAACTGATCGCAGAAGTCACATTAAGAGGAGAGAAATTGGAGCCTTTACCGATCTCGGAAGTGCCATCACGTGCGATAGTTTATGGATAATGGACATAAATTATAAAAGAATAGCCTTAGATAAGAAAGCGATCATGGTCCAAACACCACTACCGTATTTAAAGAAGATAAGACTACAAACTAGGCAACAATATGCGAAAATATTCGTGAGGAGCGTGGAACTCTATAGATAGGAAGCATGAACCATAGAAAACGCAGACCAGTACAGACCAGAGAACTTGAAACCTGGTACTGTAGGAGGATGCTGAGGTTAATCTGGGCGGACAAAATATTAAACAATAATCTTAACAGAGTAGTGGAAGAGGAAAGAACCATATGGAACACTATACAGAAAAGAAGAACCAGATGGATTGGATTGGACTTTGAAGGCAAAAGAGAGGGAAATGTCCCCAGAGGAAGATCTAAGAATAAGTTCATGGAAGATAAAAAGAAAAAAATGAATAGGAAGAGGTTCCAGGGTGTAAGGGACCCAGTATATCAACGGGATGGGTGGAGCGCTGAAGGAAACCAATCTTAGGATAGGACGACTAGTGACGATGATGCGTTCAGCCCTTGGTCTTCCTCGTGGTATTTGGAAGTATTTTACTCGTCAGGGACGAATCACTTCATTTGTGTGATGCATGTCCCTATCATACTTCTACTCATAAGATCGAAAAGCTACCAGATCATAAGCAACGAGAGCATCAGTGAGAGTCATCGCATACCTATTAGGCAAAAATTCCTTCTGGTATAATTTACTGGAATTTGAAAAACATAATATTTTATTTTACAGAAAATTTAATTAGAAATGCGAATAAATTTATAGAAAAAGTTGGTATCGCAGCATGTTCCCAATATGTGAAATATATTTGTGGCATACGGAAAGGACAGGGCAGTTTATACTTGTGGATCCTACCAGTAGACCGTTCTCGTGCTATCAAAGATACTGATAGCGAGCGAATATTTCCCTCAGCAAATACTACTTCTGTAAGCTATCTATACAGAATGATTAACTCTGTTGCTATCGCAAATTGCACCTATTCCCATATATTAATTTAAATACCAAAGGCCTATGAATTTGGCCCAATCCGTGAATAATGATTTAATTCCTTTATCAGAAGGAAAAGTATTCGTTCATTTTCTTAGGAAAACTTCAAAATCATTCATTGGCATAAAATAATCTTCCACAACAATGTCATGGACTATAATGTTGTCCCAAAATTCATTTTTAAATAATAGACTAGCAGGCAGCTAGGCTGCTCACTCCGTTAGCAGGGGTGTGTACCCGCCCCAGAGCTATCAGCTGTTCTCCTTTGTTGTTTTTAAAGCCATTTGAATCGGAGAGCACTGTGGTTTCTTTTGTTTCAACCTTTACAATCTTCCACTCTCCCTTTTGGCCTTTCTCTTTTATCATTGTGTTTCCCAGCATCTGCTTTTTGCAACCACAACCCAAAAATGATCCATTTCATCTCCAAATAACTTACACCTTTACACGGCTGGGAACCTAGCACCCCCTGCCACACGCCCAAGCAGACGCTCTTTTGGATCTTATTTAAACTAACTAAAAACTCCTTTAAATTCATGTCTTCATTTCATCTCCAAATATCTTACACCTTTGCACGGACGGTGACCTAACACCCCAAGCCACACGCCCAATAAAAATACAAAAATACTACCAAATCACGAAGACAGAGATTCCACATTCAACCCACCAAACTTCACTCTTCTAGCTCAAAAATTGACAGAGAAAGAAACAAAACGGATACATTATGACTGACACGCTACAAAATAATTATATTACATTGTGGCATTCTCATGTTTTACTCAGCTATGATTTTAGTTTTATTTTTTTATGCAGCAGATGAAAACCGTATAACATTATGTTTACCGAGTTTCGACATTCTTTTGCAGTAACATATGGAAACTAAACTGCAGGCAATTTTCATTTCAGAGGCTTTCCGCATTAATATAACATCGTAGCATTCTCCGGTTTTACAGGTCCTATTGTTGACAGAAGTAAAATTCATGATTTTGATATTAAAAACGCGATTTCTAGAGATTTAATTGACTGAAGAAATAAGAATCTGCATTCTTTTATCCATCTAATGGAGAAAACTATAGCCTTCTATCTTTAGTAGAACTAATTAAAATATGCATACAGAGAAACTTCTGCACTTGTTTCATCTCCAAATATCTGACACCTTTGCACGGCGTGCCACGGTGAACTAAACCCCCCCTGCCACACGCCCAAGCTATAAAAATCAAAAACTACTACCAAATCATGAAGACAGAGATTCCACATTCAACGCACCAAACCTCACTCTTTTAGCTCAAAAACTGACAGAGAAAGAAACAAAACGGATATAGAATGACTGACACGCTACAAAATTAATGTATGTGCGAATCCAAGATAAATCAGTCGTTAGAGGTGACCAAAGTATTCGAAAAATGAATTTCGTCGCACAAGTTCCAGACACAGTTTTTTTCAAAGCTTAGGTCACCAGTAGGCCATAGAAACTGGTGAACACAGGAAAATTCATGGACGTTTTTTGTTTTGCACGATTTAGTGTGTGAAACTGGATCGAATTTTATGGGCCTGGGAAAATATTGTAGAAGTCAATGGAAGCACGTTCTTGTGCATTTATTCAAGTGATATGATCCTCGGGGTTGTTCTAGACCATCTCCAGACTGTCATGCCCACGTCTGCCCATTTATATGGAGGTTTCCACTCATAGTATGACGGTAAAAATCTTGCGAAGATTTCTCTCTATTTTAACGGAAAGATATCTTGCGGACGTCAGAAAGCGCTTATTGTTGGCCATGTATTCTCCCTTGAAAATGTAAATGGGGGTTTCCACACAAACTTGAGTGATATATTTTTTTGATTTTTTTGCGCTTCTGCCGACAATAATCCTGGTATGAAAAAACTGTATGATTTATTAATGAACATGTCAATCAAGATTTTCACGAGAATAAACAATCCGCAATGCGCTTTCTGTCGTCTGCAAGATCTCTTTCCGCTAAAATGGTAAGAATTCTTCGCAAGATTTTTACCGTCACACTATGAGTGGAAACCTCCATATACATGGGCAGACGTGGGCATGACAGTCTGGAGATGGTCTAGAACAACCCCGAGCATCATATCACTTGAATAAATGCACAAGAACGTGCTTCCATTGACTTCTACAATATTTTCCCAGGCCCATAAAATTCGATCCAGTTTCACACACTAAATCGTGCAAAACAAAAAACGTCCATGAATTTTCCTGTGTTCACCAGTTTCTATGGCCTACTGGTGACCTAAGCTTTGAAAAAAACCGTGTCTGGAACTTGTGCGACGAAATTCATTTTTCGAATACTTTGGTCACCTCTAACGACTGATTTCTCATGGATTCGCACATATATAGATTCATCTATCATATTCATCAATCAAACCTATCTCCAGTTAAAGTTCAGGATAACGTAGAACAAAAAAAAACGCTGATCTTCACTGCGAATCATGACCGTAGGTTTAATGTAGTTCAATTGAATTAACAGGCTACTACGGTGCAAAACGAATCCTTTTACACGAGTATGAAATAACTGGATTTCAAATATGAATAGGTTTATACATCAAGAGGCAGATTTGCCATTTATATGAGCCACTACTTGCTTGAAAAAAGGAAGCGCTGCGTCTATCTTTTAACATTCTTTGATACTTGATGCGATTACACTCCTAAAATCCCGGAAAATGAGAGCAACAGAAATGCGAATAAACCGGACAATTACCGATTGGAACTCGAGCGAAAGGCAACGTTCGTTAAGTTAGCCGATCAAACAAGTACGATTCTTGTCTAGCCACTGCACTACTGAAGTGGAGCGCTATCCTTAGTGTACTAGAAGATACAATTTAGATCCATGCCTCATTCCCAGATCCAAGTACCCTTTGGCATTTTCATCATAATAACGTTTTACTGCTCATTACAGAGGCCACTTCCATCTCTGTTCATTGAAAGGAAACTTCTCTCAACAGCATCATGCTCATAGAAGAAATTTGCTTCTGTTTAAATATCACCTAAATTTATACTCCATTAACTTTGTAATAGTTTGATAGGCCTTCGCTCATAGTTTCTCTGATATCCCTAATGCTAATGTCCGTTCAAGATGATACCATTATCACGGGCTACTTTGAAGTCCTTTGACCTAAAATAAATGAATAACAAAACGCTCTCTCATGACCTCTAGGAACCAGTTCCAGGTAGCGCAGTCGTCAAAGATATAGACTGTAGAGTAAAGTGTTAAAAGAGTCCAATGCCATTTGGGGAAGCAAATCACTTTGTTTTAATCATGCCCTTGTGAAAAGCTATATTGCAATAACTTTTTTCTAAGCAAATCTGTACATTTTAAATACCCAACTATCTTGGGCATACTCTAAAATCAAATATTCCAGTTTGTTGAGACTTAAATTTCAATTAAAAATACTCTGATTACTACAAATTTCACGACCGAGATACGGACTTCTATTATGTACAGTGGCGGAAGAAATTAACGCAAAATTTTTCGCGCGCCAGAATGCGGCATTTTTGGGAACTTCTAGGAGCAGTACACACTCGAAAGACTGGCAACACTGAGGAAAACATCGTCTACCGCAAATATTTGAAATCCGCAATGGAACTCACATTTTCCGGAGCCTAGAACTTAGTCATCAATCGCCTCATTTTCGAACTTTCTTCTCATATTATTCGCACATTCAGTCACGGTGTATCGCTGTGTTTATTTCAGCATAGTTCTTACGTCGAATGATATCATTTATACAGAAAGACTGATCATAAAAAAATATTCACTATCCCACCCAATTCGGTATATATGCTGAAATCTTCATCTTCTACCACCAAGGGATATTTATTGTGGTCGACTTTCCGAGGATCTTTTTGAATGACGTGTACTGTGTCTTTTTCACCGAAATGATATAAATCGAGATTTATCCGCACCAAATGTTGATACAAAAAAGATTTAATTAAAATAAGTATAGCTACGTGATGAAATTTTTCACGATTTTCCATTTGTAGATTGACGAAGTTCCTTAGACGGATATTTATTAAATTCAAAACGGATATTTATTAATGAATCGTTCTTGACCCAATATAAATCCGTTTTTAGTTCGTCAGAATGGGATTAAACTATGAAAACACACGTAAATATATATAACTCAAAAAATAAAAATAAATGTGCTCGCATCGATATCGAATAATCTAGGCATATTTTCCCGATATTTCTTTCATTTTACCACAGGAAGCTTGGTGACGAGCTGTCCTCTGTTAAGATTTATCTAGTAACTGCAGGATATACGAATAAACATTCCGAAAAGTTTACCGAAATTAGGTGCAGTTATGGATAAACAACTCTATTACGTCTGACTGCATAATATCTTACACGCTTAGTTATAAATTCGCCGCACATTTAAAATTCACAGAAAAGCCTTTTAAAAGACTCCAGTTTGAAGTAAAATGTCATTAATGAAATAAATTAATAGGTAACGGTTAATGTTGTAGCTGTAAGATGTATTTGGCTAGCTAAAGAGTGGTCCGTGTTCGATTTTTAATGAACACAAATGAGTTTTTATATACATTTTATCATATTGGCGATATGACTGAATGTAATGTGTAGCTGCAATGACTGGCAGATAATATGATTTTTTTTAAATACAAAAGAGATAAAATTTGTCTAATAAAAATCAATTTACTTGACCAGAAATTGAATGAAAAACTCAACAATGTCTCGACCAGGGGTGGGGTCACGGTTCTTTTCTTTTTATGGTCGTTATCGTCATCCAAAAGGCAAGCCGCATTGGTAGGGCAATGCTCAACGTCCTTGGAGCGCACTCCACTGCTATGTAGCACCCTATCTTTCTTGATGACGATCACGTTTTCGAAATCATGAGCGTACTCGAACAATATTATCATGAAGAACCATGATAGTGATTCATGTTTGCAACCCAGTAATAACTACTGAACTTTCTTATGTCAAGGTGAATTTAAGATGATATTCCGTATCCTTGCGGTGAATTTATTTGCGTCCGTATGCGTATACTGTGAACTAAGTTACTTTTGAAATGAGTGGTGGTATTGTATACGAACGTTTAAAATAACTATAAGGATAGGAAAAAGCATACTAATCTCCCGGGAATACAAACAGAAAGAAGTAGTTCTCGGATTACACCTCATCAGCCCAGACCATTCCAATCAAACGCCATTAGTTCCCCTCATGCATTGGTTTGGAGGCCAACTACCATAAGTCTGAGTTAAAGCAAAGAGCAATCTTGGAGGACTTTTGAGGATCCCTAGAGGTTCCCCTGCGTCGATACAAAGCTCCACCAATACTAATGCATTCAAAATTGGAATGTATGAAGGCCGCATTATATTGATTTGGGAAATAGTATGCCTTTAATGAGAGTTTACTTTCCCCTTGTGTTGCGGGCGATACATTTTCTGCCATAGATAATGTTTCGGACGCCAGTCGTTTAACTCACAGGAAAGAAGTGGTATTTGACTTCTCTTACGCCCTTTACAATATTTGACGGGTGCTTCCGATTTTTTCGAAGCGCGACGAGCCTTTTCATTCTGGTGCAGCGAGAATTTGAAACCTGTGCTTTATTCACAACAACAAACCACCCCGACCATCACCACCCGGAACTTGGCTAAGGTTTACTGATGACTGCTTCATGGAGACGAGCGTCGATAGACGAACAAGCAGAGCGGACAGCGCCAGGAGAGATATTGTTCAAAGTTTTAGCGGCCTCTCCCTAAATTCTTGGGGGAAAAAAGATCTTATTAGCCTTTAAGTATGCCTCATTTTTCTCCCAGGTGGAGGAATTGGATAGTAGGCTGGTAAAAGGCAAAAACATCCGTCGAAAAATTACCCGAAGAGGTGTTGCGCCTTCGACTTTCACCCACTGAACTTTTATTTGGTGTTTAAAAGTAAAAAAACCTATTTCTCACTACTATCAAACGAAAATCATTAAATTTATGTCAGCTATAATAATAACTATGTTTATTCAAATGTTTATCAATATTCATTTTTCGTCCGCAACTAGGAATACTTGCGAGTTCACAAATGTCAAAATTTTAGGAGATGGTTCAAAACAAATCATGTAACATAGATGGAGCGGGCTGCACGGAGCGCAGCGTTTATTATGAAGATAATGCGAGAAACAAACGTTTTTTGACCCCCTCAAACGAATCAACCCAAAATTAAGATGCAATGAGGAAAATCGTGAAGGAAGAATGGGAAATGAAGCCAGTAAGAGGATACCAAAATGTGGACAACTCCATGTCACAAAGACTTGGTCAGGAAATCGAGAATGGAGGGGGATGGATTGATTATAAGGCTAATAAACATCCACATTCTTTATGTAAATACCAGCATATTTCTTGATGATCAATTGCTGTGATCATGTGCACACATAACTCAAATTTAGAGAATTACGCATACATTTTACCCTTTTCCACTCGTTGCATTATAGTGTCCCTTTCCAACATCCGTTAAAATACATTACTACTAAGAGATGAAATTTATGACCCTGTAAAAAGTCTTTTAATATCTTCATGTGGCGGTACTCACAACTTTAACTTCCATTGGAGCAGTAATATTACAACACATTTGAAGAGAAATAGATTCTTTAGGGACGTAGCAATCGTATAATCTTTGATGGTGCACACTCCTAATTTGTACTCCATTGACTACTCTGCGGATTTATGAGGAGTATACAAATGACCATAGGGAAACTATGTAATTACTGCTTAGTGATGGAAAAAGATTATTTTTAGCATTTTATCACTTTCATAGGGGGAAATACGCGATGCATTTTTGTCGGAGTATTACTTACGCGTGGGTATAAAAATGCTCCTCATAAAATTTAACTGCGTAATTTTAGCCAAACATTTTTCACTGCGAATATGTCAAAAGGTATATAAGTGATTCATTAATTAAACTTATCCTCTAAGTATTATCCTCCATCCTATAAGTTGAAACATTGAGCTACACGGCTAATATATTGTTCATAGCAAACCTAGAAAACAATGCTGGGAAAGCTTCAAAAACCGTTTTAAAGATATTTTGAAGAGAATTCCACACTTGTTTGGTCTCTCACTCAAATAAGTAATCGGTATTTACAAGTTCGGCAGTTAGAAACAAACTCTAATTCCTAATAAAAATAATTGCCCTCTTTACTAAATCATTTCAAAGTAATTTAAAGGTGAATGTAGCATCAGGTAAGATCACTAAATCGAGTAACTGACACAATCAGAGATCCGGTCTGTTCCCTCCTTCATGAATAGCTTTTCATTGAGTGGTAAATTGGGAAATGAGTGGATATGAGCACCATACGACAGGCAGGACGTAGAAATCAAGTGGGGTCGAGTACCCGAGAATGGGAAGTAAACTTCTCATTCGACGCCCAAGGAGACCGCTCTGATTCTTTTACAAAGCCCGAATATGCGTAAAATCACACACTCATGGTTGAGGTCAATATCCATTCCCTGGGCCTTCCGCGGATTCCTGCGAAGTTTCGGCTGCAATAAAGTCACATCCCGTAGATTAATTATAAAGGCACTAAAAGAGGCCACGCCAGGATTTGAACCCCAGGCATTCTTAACCGCAGACGAACGCTCTCCCTCTAGGCTACTTCATCGTTCAAGAGAAAACAGCGGCCAGTGGTTCTTACTATACAACGTAAAATGGGAACTCTAATGTTTCCTTAAAAACTGGACCAAATAAAATGCTCTGGATTTTTAAAAGTAGTTTTCAGAAAGTAAATACTATTACGTTTGGAGGAATTAAGAAATTTAAGTGTTTGGGATGACCTGAATGCACAAGGGCGGAAACTTACGTAGGGTTTTAAGGTATTGGAAATGCTTGTAAAGAAAAATTTTCTCCTCATGGAAACCATTATATTCTACTAGATTTCCCATACTTTAAGTTGAAATTCACTGGATATTACGCCAAAATGTTAATTGTAATGCATGATATTTCTCGGAAGTAGTTTGAGGCCTATTAAAACGATGTTCATCCACAGCTATTCCCTGCACGCGGAAATACATTTTATTGTTAGAGAATTTGATCTGGAGGAAAAAAAATTTTGTCCCAACAAATTATGCTTTCATCGTATTGTTTCTTAAGTTTCAACCAAGAAATTTGTTTAAACGGTAAAAATATGGTAAGCATATGTATATAATGAACTACGAATTCGGAACCTCGACTGGGTGTGGGTCGAAGCAAGCTCATCACGTTTATAACTCCCAGACGAACTCTCGCGAACGTAAATCTTATTAGTATGACTATTTACATGACGGGTAAAATCGATATCAATTCATAGAGAGTTTGAATATTCCCGGTTTCCATATGCTGTCTCAATGTTGTCAAGTTGTCGAAGGAAAATCGATTTCAATTAGTTCCCGTGTACGCCGCATTCAGACGCCAATGAGTTTTGCGTTAATTTTTTCCGCCACTGTACATCCAAGATATGAGTGATCAGCACTAGCAGAACAGATGGTTACTCCATTGTTATTTCTTATTTAAAAATAGAAAAAATAACTTATATTGATGATTAAATATAAATTTCCAACTGGTTCAACGGAATCACATTTTCTCAAAGAAGTGTTAAATATTCTAACTACCATCCAAGACTGAGCCATGTCACTCACATATTCTTCTAATAAATGTATGCGTGTCATTGGACGCATTGATCCTTATAACCCCGACGTTTCAATTTCAACAATAGGAAACAAAGTCAGCGAAACCAATGAAAGCGTGAAATTAAAATCTCCGAGTCTCAAATCTACCTCATTCTACACTCTTTCCTTAGACTGAATTTCTAACGACAAGTGAAGAAAGAATGACTATGAACACCAATCGAGTATCCTTATAAAGAGGAACAAGGTCTCAAAAACAAAAAACAAATATTTCAATAACTTTGATTTCGTTGCAGAAATACAAAAGATAATCAGAATGGTTTGTGAGTTAATTTGAAATATACTCGGCCATGTTAATAGATTCCTTAGTAAGCTACTATCAGCTTAGTAGCGTACTAACTAGTCGCTAAGTGACAAAGTGGTATTTATAGACAGCTACTAAGCTTAGCAGCACCAAATGAGCTAATAGCATAAATTTAAGCAGCTTATTCTTAAACATTCTTCCACATAGTTTAGAGGCACTATTAAATATGGTGATCTGTCACAAGCGACTCACCTCGGGAGGTAAACAAAAGTCATTATGGGGAATTTAGGCGAAAATACCTGAGACACTGATGGAATTGCTTTTCTCAAGTCTGGCGGATGCGGCGCGTAATATTGTTGCTGGATCAAACTCAACATTTAAATTATTTGATGCACTTAGTTATGCTTCATGAATGTTTCATTTAGTGAAAGTGAAAGAGTTAGTTATGTGATTGCTTTGGTTTTGAGCGCTAAAAGGTGCTTCACACCACTTCTTCATCTCCCTTAATCAGAGCTACGTCTCGCAGCATAATCGTGTATAAATCCATGGGTGTGTGATGACTTTTTCAGGATGCCCATTTCATTTTAAAACTCTTCAGGCTACATAGTTGTTCATTTATGAAATAATATGAATACTCAACATGCGTATAGCCATTTTTGTAAAGAATATGATGCTGAGGAAGCCTCGTAAACAATTTGTTAGTTCATATTAGTTGTCGTGACTAATACATCAAGGGAAGTGCCTCAGAGTAATTATCCCAAGTATATTACTCTTGTATTGTCATAGAAATGTGTGTATCATATTAATATCAAAATATACAATTGTTTGATAATTTTATTGCAATGGTTTTGCATAGTTATTAATTATAAATGCAAGTCTGTTTACATCTGGCCTTTTTACATTCTGTCGTAAATTCCTACTACGAGTCACTTTAGATTTTGTTTTGGTAACTGCGCCTTCTTTTGGTTCACACAGTGAAATAAGGAGCTCTTTCTGTACATCAGCAGTTTATAGCGTCTAATTTTGTGTTTTATTCCCCATAATGGTTGTGTTAAATCAGTTAAATTTTATTTAAAGCACAAAAAGGATTCATAAAGGGATAAATAGGTACTTCTGTACCGTGTGCATGTTCATTTATCTTTTACAAAATAATAATTAGTCCGAGAATGCGATAGACTGTGTAATTGAAAGTTATTAACCATAAACTTATGGCTAACACTCTCTTCTCTTTTGAGTGTTATTTATATTGGCGGAACTATAAAAATCTTAAGAAAGACCTGCGTATGTTTGAATGTACTGAAACCTTAATTTGGTGCGGTTTGATGGAGTTACGAGGATCGTTCAATAAGTCCTTAGGAAATCCAAGAAATTGCGCTTGTAGTATCGAAAATGGTTTGTTTTTAGTAAAAATCATTACTCACTAGTCAACTGTTAAAGTCTCAGTTACATACATCGTCATGGTTTTATTTTAATTGTCGATTGAAGCAAAGAACTTTTGTTTACTTATAAAAGTGGAAAAAGGTGAGTTTCGAGCGGTGATAAACTATTATATTTAAAAGGCTTAACACCGAAATAGATCAAAGCAGTGTTGGTTGAGGTTCATGGCACATCTGCTTTTGTATTTGCGACTGTTTACAATTGGGTTAATGAGTTCAAACGTGGCCGTACATTCACAAAAGATGAGCATCGTTCAGGACGTTCAGTGGAAGTGACTACTCCCGAAATGAATGGTAAAATCCACGATATGGATTTGACTGATCGGCAAATCAAAGTTCGCAAAATAGTTGAGGCCACAGGCATATCGTATGGTACAGTATTTTTTTTAATTTTGCATGAAAAATTGGGTGTGTAAAAAATCTCGGAAAGATGACTGCCGCGTTTGTTCTCAGTGGAGAATAAACGCTATTGTGTGGTCGACTACGAGGCCTGAAAACATATTTTGGCGCTTTTCCTTCACAACCCTGACAAGTTTCTGCATCGATACATAACTGCGGATGAAACATGGATACAATACTACACTCCAGAGACAAAGGAATAATCAAAACAGAGGGTTTATGTAGGCGAACGGGGTTCGAAGAAGGCGAAAACGGTGAAATTAGCCGGCAAGGTGATGGCCATGGTTTTTGGGATGCACGCGGAATCATTAACACCAATTACTTGGTAAAAGAAATAATAATAACTGGAGTGTATTAGGCGTCGTTATTGCCCCGGCTGAAAGAAGAAATCAAGAATAAATGTTCTCATCTGAAAAAGAAAAAGATCCTCCTTCATCAAGACAATGCATGAGTGCACACCTGCGCAGTTTCGATGGCCAAAATTGTGGAATTAAAGTTCTAATTATTACAAAATCCATCTTATTCACCGGATTTGGACCCCAGTGACTTTTAATTATCTTCAGACTCGAAAAAATGGCTCGGCGGAAAACGGTTCACGTCGAAAGAGGTCATCGCCCAAACAGATGCCTATTTTGAGGAAGTCCACAGTCCTACTTTTTGGACGGCTCAAAAAAGTTGTAGAAACGCTTGCAAAAGTATAAAGAGTTAAAGGGAGATTACGTTGAAAAATAAAAAAAATTACAGAAAAATAACTTATTTTTCTATCTTTTTCTAAGGACTTATTGAACGACCCTCGTAGTTACACTTGGATGCAGTGAAGCCACTATGTTGCCAAATGATTTTACTGATTTTATGAAGGATCTGTGCATGTTTATGGCTATTATTACATGTGAAAAAATGTTTGATTTATGAAGAGCATTATGTATAGGAAGAACGGTGTCTCTCCATAAAGTTTTAAGGTATTGTTTGCCTGCAGAAGCCTTGGATATATTGGTAATTATCCTTAACCTGAGCACAAGAAGATGAAGAGGGGCAGAAACTAGGCGAAACCACAGACACATTCATACACAGTTAACAAGAGCTTCACAATTTAATAGTCACTTTGATCTGATTTGGTACCATGTTCATGTGTGTGCCAAGCGTGATAAGCTTGCAACATCCATCGCATTCACCGGATTTGGACCCCAGTGACTTTTAATTATCTCCAGACTCGAAAAAATGGCTCGGCGGAAAACGGTTCATTGCTGTCATATTTCTGAAATTGTGCCTCGTATCTTGTATTAACTTACGATGCACTGATGAAGATGTAATGCAATAAATACACCGATGTAACCAATATCGCATAGTTAATATGACATCATTATTTTTTAACTGTAAGAAGAAATGAATGAATTACTTATTTATGGACCATGATAATGGATAAATAAATAAATGAATCTGGCTTTCAGTGAGACTATGTCGTTCATTTCTTCCATAGAATTTTGGATAACTGGTAATCATGTAGAAAAACAAGTAGATGCAATCTTATCCTAGACGTCGATCATATCCAGGAGTAATTCCTGATGGATTAGCAAAATTCTTCCCGAAACGATTTTATGACTTTGAATAGAACATTTTTTAAGATCACATATTCTCTGGCCTCCATTTTAACATGTAAGAAAAACCAAAATGCATATGATTCAAGTGGAGGTGAGTACAATGCATTATCTGTATCAGGCGTGTATCAGCAAGTGGAAAACCAGAGTCCTCGTCATCTCAAGCATTCCCCGTGAAATTCTCCAATCTTTTACTTTCTTCAAAATTCAGTCCTCGTACTTGCCTACATGTTAAGTTCCATTATAGAAAGGCGTTATTGTATCTATTTGCAGTCGGTGATCGGATGCTGGCACCGCTAACAATAAGCTAAAAATCAAGGAGCTGCAAAATATACTTGACCGGAACCTCAGGATCTTGTTTTACAATATAAAAGGCAATTATGTTATTACAAGACGGAACTGCATAATGACAAAACCATTCGCTGAAACTGGTTTCCCAAATCAGATTCCCCAATGCGTTCATTATATTCCTCCCTAGGAACCATATATAGACCGCCTGGGTTTTAACTCAGTTTATTAGTTGCATTCGTGGAAAGAATTTCTGAATTTATGTTGCATAAAAATTTTATTTTTACATGTCCCATTGATGTGATGTTTTTTTATGGAAATCCTTCCGCAAACTGGATTCATTAAGCGATAGCATTTCTCACCAACGAAGCGAGACGGATGGGACGATCAAATTTATGAAGGAGGAAACTTGCACATTTTTCATCACATGAACTGCAGGCTGGCATCGTATTTCCTGAACAAAGCAACTTGGTTTGACTTCAAAAATCATCACTCTTCCAACTCCGCAAAACACCCACAATAACGCAAAAGTAATTCTTCTATTCAGTAAAATTCAGATATTTCAATAGTATAGAAATTCGCATACTAAAACAATACCATTTAAAGACAGTTGTGTCTTTCAAAGTGTATCAGAATAAAAATAATATATTTTTAGGTTACAGAAATTGGATGGAAATCAAAGAAATCGTGACCAACTGATAGCGGAAGAACAAACACGTGTTAAAAGTCCAAACTAATAGATAATATGTTTAGTCGCCCGGTAATTTGCTCAGAACGCTTTAAATGAATTGGTTTCTTGATCGATACGATGTATTTGGCTATGGCTGGTAGTTTAAGAAAAGTACAAAATAGTAGGAATGTCATTTTATGCTACGCTCACTAGTTACCATAAAGTGTTTCTTTCCTGAAATGTCATTTTACGCGCCTCCACGCCAGGAGGAGCTAAAAAATAAATTTCTGTAAATTTTCATTGCCTTTACTACGACATCAACTTCTTCATTCATCTCGGGCTCTGATGGATACAAATTATCTGCCAGGAATATAACATCCTCCATAAAACTCCAGGAGCTCATTTATCTGAATAAAGTCTCTTGCTTATTTCTGAGAGTTTGTGGGCTTCTCGTTATCTTTCGGAAGATGAGTAGGAGACGGGTTAATAACCACCTCTCCTAAGGTCTGACTTAAACATTAGTCTTACTTAGGCTTAGAGTACCTTTGTTCTTGGTGATATCTCTTGCAGTCGCGGTGACATAAAATATGTAGCTGTCCCTCACTGGAGTTTTTCAATAGGGAGAGAGGGGAGTGTAATTGGCCAAATGGTTTTCACATGCTCTTAAGGGAAATTTGATGACGCTGGGTCATACGTGTGGCATAAAATATAGCTAATTTATTAAGGTTAATCCAAAGAGGGTATCAAAATCGCAGAGAGACATTAAAATCTGAACGAATTTCTATTATTAAAAACTATGCTGTGCTGAGCAACATGACCTATTCATTATTTTAAAATGACAGGTTCTTTCCAAAAGCAATAATTACCATATATTAATATTTTAAGCTGTTTTAGTAAGTATTTTATGTATTAATTTATTTTGGTACTTTAGTTCTTTTATGTATTTTACAAGGCGATTCACGAGTTTATAATTTCGTACCCATTTGATGCTACAATGGTGCCTTCCTGCTATTGAAAATTTCCCGAATTCAGATAAAACTAATATCTGCAGACTAATGGCGAACATGAACTTCGTGGATAGCAACACACTGAAAGGACTAGCGAGTGACTCAGTAAAGTGACACTGACATCTTCACAATCCGACAGAAGAGTTTACAACTTCTAATATTTCTAGTTGCAGGTTTTGGATTGCGTATGACATAAATTATCCGGAAGTCCGAAAGAACTTGATTCTTTAAGGCCATTAAATAAACGCTAGGAACAAAGAGATTACAAGAAACAAATTACAAGAGAAACAAAGTTATATCAGCAGATCGAAAAAAATAAAAGCAATATAAGGTAGCTTACCTGGCTTAAGCGTTGGGCATGATATCGTGGGTATCGAGCTCGATCAAGGAGAGTAAGAGTTTTTCCACAGCGTAATTTCTAACTTGTAAATAACAATTTTCGTTCACATAATTACTATTTCCGTTAGACATTATCGCGCACAGCCAAGTATCATGGAATGATATTCCTGCGTTACCCGACTCCAACGGAATCCACCTGATTGTTTTCGTTATTTGTGATCGTTGTTTACTTCAGCAGCGGCCAGCTATCAAACAAAACATTGAGAGAACATTCGTAAAACTTTCACAATTTTTATCCCAACAAAATTATACAAAATCGATTTATCCAAGCAGTGACTCATAAAAAATCTTATGTAATATATAAATAAAATGAGAACTCTATCACCAGGATGAAAAAAATTCAAATGTAGATAACCTCCATTTGTGAAGTGCAACATAAGCTTCAACTTCAAAGAAATTATAGAATGAACACTATTAGTTTTAATTTCAATCACAATTGCCATGCTAATAACATGCTGGTAATGTAATATTATCTTTCTAATAGAGCTGAAAAAAACGTATATTTGAAACTGGGGGAATACAAACTCAAGCGACGAACGTTTGCTTAAATAATGTTTTTTTTTTCGTTTATAGTTATTTTGTTCGGAAAAACCCATATTTTTAAATTTAGAATAACGTGTAAACAGGACAAATGAATATCGTGGGTCATAAGATACATGTCAAATCAAGGAATCGAGCCAGAGAACTTTTCAATGGTCATATACTACATAACTCCCTTAAAAAAATGGGTCCCATTCAAGGGTTCAATTTAAACATAATTTTCTTTACCAAAAAAATTCAACAGTTATAGTTAAGACTGACGAGATCCGGAATTAATCATAAAAATAAAGCGCTTTAATAACTAGTGCATCACCGCCTTTCATTTTCCAGTAATTAATTAAAGTAAATATTTGACTTTAAAATAAATGAAAAGTTACCTAATCACAATGCAACTTCCATAGGGTTAAAAATGTACCCTTGGAGCGAGCGAATTACTCAATTATAAAGCCCCTTAAGGCCAACTGTGGACTTTAAAAATGTAGTTCCATTCTACCTGTTACCTGAAAATCGAAAATTACTTCTCCTAAAAATCCAAATCATTAATTCATTCATGAAGAACCTCAACATTGAGAAACGTCTACGTCTTACACTCTAGTCTTTATAGTCTCTTAAGTGTTACTAACCTCTTGCAACAACTTGGATGGGAATCGCTTTCAGACCGTCGATTGAAAATTAAACTCAATCTTTTATATAAATTACAATTTACTTTTCGACGAAGCTATCAATATCTCACAAACTCCAACTGTAGATCAGATCATGATAGTAAAATAAGGGAAATAAATCGTTGAACAGAAAGGTTTAAAATTTCGCTTTTTCCCGCGATCGATATGACACCATAATGGCTGCGTTGAGACTTTGAAGTAGGTTAGTTAGCAGGTAGTGTAGCTATTAAATTTATATGTCCCCTAATGCATTATTCTAAATCTGCCGAGTAGTGAAAACACCATATTTTGCATGCTCCCTGCATGACTCTTGTGTCAAGTTTTACATAGTTACAACATAATTTATTTAACAGTTTCTGTAGCTTTTGTAGCTGTGGTGTATGTTGGTGAAAGTTCATTTCTTCACTGTAATTCATACTGGTGATAAGTCACCCCCAGCCAAACACCCTTGTGGTGACTTTCAGGGTAATAAGTAGCTGTAGATAGATGTACATGTACACCCACACCAGCCATCTTGTATATGTAGTACACCAGGATATCGGATACTTATTTCCTCCTCTACCACATGCACCACCTCTACGTACCTTCGTAGAATCTCCCATAGTAACTGTCATTCTTCCTCTGCCACTGAAGCGCACTTTCACTCATCATTAAACATTTAGTCTCCCAATTCTTCCAATAATTCTCAAGTCCTTCAATCAATTCTCATTTATTTTGACAAAATATCTCAGTCTTCAACTCTCCCCGCTCTGATCAGTGTGGTCGACAAAAAGAAAAAGCTTTATATACGGGCTATGTCCACTCTGGCAGATAAATTATGAGAGATTTCACTTGCCGTACATTCTGTCAAATAATTTGAGTGATGTATATTTTGTATAAAGTGAGCATGAAATGTTCTAAATGCTTAAAGCTGAATTGAATAAGTAAAATATATACGCTGGAATCAATAGTGAAGCGGAATTCAAATACTTACTTGGAGATTGTCCAAAGAAACAAGGTATTTGGTTTCCAACTTCGCAATTTCACTACTCAGGAATTCATTTCCATTATTGTCGAATTTTAATTCTGTTTGCGTCATAATTAAAAACGGACTATCAAAATTCAGGCCAGATCTTTAGCATTTATCATTAGGGTTTCGAAAACTTTACTGCAGATACAGAGTAATTCTACTTATTATCACTGTCTAGACACTATTTATTTCAATTAGTCGAAAATGGACCAATCATACCATTAAAAGTTAAATGTGATTAATTATTTTTAATTTTTTCAAGCCTTTTCCCTTGAAACTTTTGGTTTTTAACAGCCGAGTGCGCGTTAAAATATCCAATAATTACTGCCAACGAAGGCCCGTAAATTTGGCGTTTCACCGAAACAATTCGGAGAAATTTTCGGCCCTTAATTTTCGAAGCTGCCGCAGAAACTTGACGCGCTTTCAAGTCATTAGCGTTCATTGTTCTCTCCCCCTCCCCCACTTCGGCTCCATTTCCTCGCATCCCTTCGGCAAGAAGTCATATTCAAAGCCTCGCATTGGAGCGCGGAGGCGACCGCTGATTACCTTGAGATGACCTAGGCCTTTGGTGGTCACCTAACCTTCGATAGCCCACCGTTTGCCCGCTCGACCGAGCATTGACCACACGTCCACGGACACACACACACACAAGCCATTGGCTCAGAGAGAGCTGGGTGAAGAGCGAGGGAGGACCAGGGGAGGGGGGGAGGGGGGAGGTCAAGAGGCACGTTTTGCAGCCTCCCCACTCCCCCAAGATCCCCTTCGACGTTCGACATGTAGCCTCACATAATAGCTGAGCCCCAAGCCTCTTGTTTGCCGCCGCCTTCGTACCATAGAGGGGACTCCGCATAGGAAATTAATTATCACCTTCGAGCGCATTGTGCATTCACGTGCCAAGTGCCTACGTTAATTTGATACTTTCCCACAAAAGACTACTATCAACTTATCCAGCAAATGCAATCGCGGACATGTTTCCCTTCCCTGCCAATCGAAAGGGAATTTCCATTTATATTTGGTTATATACTTTCAATGATATTACTACAAAATGACAATGGTTAAATGTTTGAAAGCATGGATTACATTTTCTCTTACCTTTCTCTTTGACGGTAAAATTGTAAAACACTGCTAAATTAAATAAATATGTCCTCTGTATCTTAGCGTTTGCCAGGATTCGTATTGAAAAAAGGCATTAAATAGGAAAAATATTTCATGTAAGGGGCTTCTGTTCTACTAAATAAACTATTTTTATTTCTCTGAAATGGAAGTCTGTACAGGTTATTGAATAACAAGACAGATAAGATACAAGAACGTATTTCAGCCAAAATTTTAGTTAAAATATTTATGCGATAACCCCACACAGTAAACACTTTTTTCACTACAAGTAATTACAATTGAAATGTATCTAGAATGCCGCACACTCTACGTAAAGTTTGTGTAATTCAAAAATTGACGTAATCAATGATCATCATAAAATCATAAAATAAAAAGAAATCATAAACGAAATACCAGACCCCTAGGTTTTCAGATGAAATCCTTTAACAGACACTGCTTTATAACTTCAATGTTTGTAACGTTAAATTTTGGAAGCATATTATGCTGTACTGTGTAACCACTTACTGGGTATGCGTATACAGAGTAATGCATAAGTATTGGGAATAAATCGATCTTAACCTGGTCGGGGAAATTCGGGTTTCAAGGATTCAGCGATGAGCTATTTGTACCACGAAATATTTTTCCATTTAAACGAGCACCACGGTATCCTCAAGCCTCTCTCCAAGGTTAATGTGCGTGACCTGGAGATTGAAAGGGTCTGTAAAACGATTGAATGGGGGTTCCATAATTTCAGTGGAGACGGAGAAGTTATTCCTCGACGGCACACCACAACTACGCTTCGACACTAATTGGCGAAAATCTACGCCTTTCTATTGTCATTCAGATCCACTACCACCTATCAAGCAGAATTGGGTGCAAACCTTAGAAAATGCAAGTTGTCTTCTAAAATAAAGAGAAAGCTTTAAGATTTCCGTTGTCTAACTCGAAGGCCCCGAGCACTAATCGGCGAGATTAACCTGAACAAACTGAGCAGTAATGATGGTATCAACCAACGGGAACTATTAGATGATTACGGGTACTATAAAAAAAACTGTGCTGCCAAGGGTATGTTGTTGTGGAATTAAATGAATATGTGATGGTGCAGATATCTATTATTCATTTACCAAAAAAATTAAATATATAACTCTCAAATAAGACGCCAAGGCGAGTAAAAACCATATTGCAGCACCAGAGGATGAAAGAAGCGGATTAAAGGGGTAAGGAGAAGTGGTTATGATACCTAAACAGAAGTAGAAATTTGCTGTTGAAGTGGTGTCGGAGCGGTTGGATGTTTATGACACTTTCGTCCACATGGCCTCTGAGGAATCCCTGTTGTTTCGTTTTGGTGCTCACTAACCCCTTTAGACTCAAATTTCCCCTAAAGCATTCGCTGCGCGAATACGTCAGAGCTTACCCGAGGCCATGCATAACATAACCAAGGACATATAAAAATATATTACTAAGCTTTCCCAGCCATGCCTACCGCAAAGTGTTAAAACTAAAGAAAAGATAAATTTCAATCAAAGGACTGAGTCTCCATAATTTGAATTAGAGCGTTTATAAGATATAGTTTCCCGTGCCGCAAAAGACACGTGAGGTATGAAGAGTTCCAAAAGTGGAAATTTATTCATTAATTGCAATGGGCCCTTTGGATGGCAACATTACGCGCTGCAACATTGAAGGAGCGATTGATCTTGAGATAGAAGGCCCAGCAAAATCATTCTGCCAAACTGTGCATGAATCACTTTCATAAACATAATTCTCGGCGAGCCACCTCAATAGTATGCCACAAGGGATGATGTGAGGGTGAGAGAGAGAGGGTGATATCAATGAGTGAAACTTAAAAAGCATTTAAAAAATGCCTCTTCAAATTGGTATTTTGAATGATAGAAATTAAGGAAGCGCAATTTATAAATATCGCTAGTACCCAAAAAATAATAAAATAAGAAAAAGGATATTATGAACTGGTTCATCTACGTGGTATTAACATAAGTGCTTCCTTCACCATCGTTTCGGGTAAAGTTATTTTTCAGTCACAGCACTCTGCAAATGTAAATGAAAATTTAACAGAAAACTTGGCACAAGTTATGTAGACCATATGATTTCAGAAAGTTATTTTTTCTTCAGAACAATTGAAATTATGAGAAACTACCAACACTTTTCTCTTGCAAATATTATTGCCTAGAGATGATATTATCCGGGGGGAAAACGTTTCACTGATTGTTAAAATACAATAAGATGCATTTTAAATTAAATTTTTCAGGTTTAAATATGAAGGTAAACAATCGTTATTAGCACCACTGTAATAAATGGACGTTTATAGTTATAGAGCATTTTCATCTACTGACGGCCTTTAAAAAAAAGACACTGCAGTACATATGAAGAGACAGCATTAGTGAAATATTTGCACTTTCTGCCACCGTTTACGTGATGAAAGCCAAATGCTGAATAATATTTCCTATGTGGAATTTCGCTCATATATATGCTGCGGGTGATTCCGCAATTGCAATACTATGTCAAGTATCTGCAAAGTCGCATCCATCATTCCAACGTCATTCCAACGCATTCCATTTAATTTTGAATTATTTGGCCTCTTAAACAAGTACCATATGATTCGACCACCATGTCGCACATCCTATAGGAGGCATGCATATTAATAGTTGTTAGAATGATATGGTATATTTAGTGTGTACTCAAAATGGATACGTTGGTACGTAATTAATATTACAACATGGCTACATATCTCTCAGACCCCGCATTGCTGGGATGTAACTGGTTGACCTCCGTCGAGGGAATTCGGGAAATATCTCACGTATCGCAGCTCCAGCAACGAAGCGATGTACGCACTGCACCTTCTCTGCACCCACTAGACTCAACAGTCCCGAGAGACGCCTTTCTGCCGCGCACGCAAGCGAGTTCAGCCCCCGTGGGAAGGAATGAGGGGGGCACCTCGGCGAGGCCATCAACCGGGAACACGGGGAGGGGGCGCGTGCATATTATCAGTCCAAAGTTCCCTGGAAATACGTCCCCCCCCCAAACCCCTTTCCCATCCACCCCCCGCGTTCCTCCCCTCCCCCAACTCATCTGGACATTCCGGAAGTTAAAGCGGGCGATATAAGGGTGAGGAACGAGGGTGAATAGGTCGACAGAGAATCTTCTGCAACTAATCCATCAATCATTCAAAACCTGGATCAGACGCCGCCATAGACACTTAATTAGAGGCGCTTCCGAAGTGAGCGGAAGTTTGGGGAAGTGTGAACGATTAATTTCACCCTGCCGTTTAACCGTTTTTTATTCCGGGTTAATGAATGCTAATTAATTTTGAAGTGGCCTAAAAAATGCA
This sequence comes from Ceriagrion tenellum, assembly GCA_963169105.1. Taxonomy (NCBI): domain Eukaryota; kingdom Metazoa; phylum Arthropoda; class Insecta; order Odonata; family Coenagrionidae; genus Ceriagrion; species Ceriagrion tenellum. Next base: position 25,089,538 of record OY720642.1, on the reverse strand, counting down.
GCCTTTTAAAAGGTTTCAGATATGGAACACGAAATGAATAGGATGCGAACGAAATATATTAATAAAAACGTTAAAAAATAGGTCTTTTCACTGCTTTTGGTCCTGGTTTGGAATAAATACCGCATATATTCAACTCCAAACCGACAAAAATACTTTTGAAAGCTTATAAAATAACTGAAATGGGATACAAAATACATGCAATAAACTTTTGCTCACTCTACCTTCTAAGCTAGATCTATCACATATATATTGGGGAAGAAAGGAAATAGCGATGGCAAGTATTACACTTTACCGGTCTATCAAAGAAACAGCCCGAATAATATCGACCACTCATACAGAGACAAAGGATCCTATGCTATGTTTTAACAAAATAATAGAAAGTTCCCAGTGTTAAAAATTTTCCCATGTTAAAAATAACCATGCACATTAAGTAAACATGCAGAAGAAGCTTCACATTATTATATGGATTTGTTTTTGCACACGCAATATTTAAAAAATAATGTTACATAATTTCATTTCATCTCAGGTTAATTTTGAGCTTCCCAATGACTTTACTAACGTATTCTTAAAAATGTAACGAAAGAAGACCCAATTATGAATATTCGATGTTTTATTCGTAATCTTTGAGGCAAACATGTTCTAAAATGATTTTAAAGTGTGTACAAGGAAATTTGTGTTGACTGAAGCAACAAATCACAGAGCAGAGAAAGTTATTTTCAAAAGTATCTCAATTACTTATCGGGTTACTATTACTGTAACTTTTTGCAATTACTCTTTCAATGATCCCACGGGTTGATTACGTAAATAGCCTCACTAAATGAATAACTTATGCACTGTATGCTTGCGAGAGAGGTGATATTCATATGAGTTACCGCGTCCGCTTTATGCCTTCACCACAAGGGTTTGAACATCTGCTTTAAGGTGCCCTCCAGGATCCTTTCCACCCACCTCACTCCTTACAACCCAACCAATTCTCCGTCCCAACACGGGATCCACTCCATGAAAGGCAAAACGCAATACTCTAGTTATATTCCCTTCGTCCTGTTTCCTTCTCTTTCATCTGTCGGCTTTCATCTCGGCCAATCGGGGAAAGGTGGAGGGGCGGGCGATAGCAGGCGAAGTCGCTTCGAATCAAGGCGGAGTCTTCGGTGCTGGAAGAACGAACCCGGAGGCCTGGAGCTGGTACCGCTCCGTGGCGGCTCCGGGGATGCATTTCGCCGCGGATAGGGGAAAAACGGAAGCGACCGGAACTTCAAGAGATACATGGCGGGGGTGGAATGGAAAGGTACATGCGCTAGATAAAGCCTGAGTTGAACGGAGGGAAATTGGATGTTGCAACGGAGTCGGTCTGCTCGGGTGAACATAGGATCCCTCGATAAGACGATGTTCTACTCAATGTCTTCACGTTTGGTCGCCAAGAGTTCCGTAGTTTCCCTTCTCCTATTGCGTTTCTCGCAGCTGACATCTCTTTGTCAACGGAGAAGTGCTAATTAACTGACTCTGCGTGTTTTCCTTAAACAGCTAGCGCTCCAAAGATCAAGGAATATGCTATTTCCACTTTCCATTCTCTATTTTACGTATCACTTCCAAGAAACGGACCATCAGCGATCATGATCAACGAAATTATTCCTAAATTCTAAAATGAAGTGAGATTGAATTTTAGCGGCTTCAACACTTACTCATCTGCGAAATGTGGTTTTCAAACTTAGATAAACATAGTATTTGCTGCTTTATGAGAAAACGAATCGTACAAAGTTTTGATAAACTCTATCCCGGGTCGGGCGTTCTCAAGAGAAATACTACAGCATGTGACTACATATCGCAAAACTTTTTTTCTGTAGCCCAACTGAACTAATAGCAACATTAACGCACTGTTGCATATATGTAGCAGAGTCCATATCGAATGAAATAAAAATATCCAAATGTAGGGTTTTGCAATGAATACATTAAAACAAAATTTTTTTTAAATGAATCGTTTGCAAAATTTTGTCCCTTAGCAAAAATATTTCAATCACATAAAATACGGAATACATACACACATTAATCGGGTTAATTTCCACGGGAGCTAAATATCAATCTATCCGTTCTATGGGAAGGAAACATTTCAGAAATAAGAAAATCTATCGTGAGCCCTTCTAAGCTGTTCATCATTCCCGAAGCAGACAATAATCATCAAATATACGAACCAATCATTCATTAAATGTTCAATTTTAAGATTTGTTGAACCAGCCCTGCACCCTTCCCTATCTGAAACTAGTTCCGTTACTCCCTGGGAGTTCATCACATGTACCTTATATACCTTGACTTACTTCTTGTGTGTCGTCTTTATTTCTCCTTCCATAACATTATTCATCAACCGCCGGTGCCTCTTGGTGAACCCAATTCACCTGGTTCTTTTCTGTATAGTGCTCCATATGGTCCTCTTCTACTCGTCTGAATACTACTTCATTTCTTAATATACCTACCCATCCTTACTAATATTACGGTCACATGATCTCTGGATGATTCGCACATCACGTTACCGTATTTACAACATACATTAGTTCATATGGTTCCTGTAGCATTGGTAGTATACCAACGGTTTAGAGCATCTTGGCCAAAGTTTCTTGAACATTGACAAATTATTAAAACTTTCGCGGTTCATGTATGTCAAGCACTGTTGTTTTTTGGGTAACCCGCATCTGGATTTGCCGAGCAAACGTGCAGGGTTGAATGACCATGACCAGGACATTCAGCCTTGACGAGGTGTCCGGCAAAGGACAATAAACTTTAGCTCAGCAAATTCCTGACGCGGGTTACTCAAAAACAATAGCGCTTGACATACTTGTACGTTACAGTGCATGAAAGTGATTACTCACCACATACCACACAACATTGAGGTGGCTTACACAGTAATATGGAGATATTGATGCATGACTCCAGAATTCCACTCCGACACCAGGTTTTCAAATCTTTTAGTATTTTCCAGTCTTCTTTTCAAATTCGAATCCATTTAGTCATCATCATTCGGATCCATTTAGTGCCACGATCTACATGAGTGTTTTTACATGATACTTCCTCGTTTATAATCGAATCTTCTTTGAGCACATAAGTCGCTTTTCCATCAGGCGTTAAAAATCTTGCCGTACAGCTATGATTATAGTTGTATAGAGAAAAAATACAAGAAGTAAATATAACAGCTAGACGACAAGTTGCAGAGACAGATATTTTTAGCAAAGCCATCTAACTGCCTAAGTAGATAATTCTAGCAGCACACAAAATTCTGTATAGTGATTTAGCCAGACGGCGTAGCTTACCGAATGAATCGTAAACATTGCAAGCAAGGTAGTATTGCAATGCAGGCAGAAATATTGCCGATCAATATGCCATTTTTGATTAGTGGTACATGTTATGATCAAAAATTATGTTAATGTCCTTTGACGAGGATTGGTAACTCGGAGAAAAAATCTCGTATGGTCCCATCTAGACAAGGAAGGAAAAAAGAATCCATCTCCCAAAGGATCAACTAAATAATTTCAAAATACAAGCCCCCCACGGTGACCATTAGACCAGCTATTTAAGCACGATCATCGATAGAGAGAAGTCTCGGAGTTCTAATAATCTCGACAGATGTCGCTGAAACACGTTAATTAATCATAACAAAACCGATGGATGTTAGGGGAAGAGGAGGACAAATTATCTTTACAATTGAATTTGAACACTACATAAATATATGGCATTCAAATTGGGTAGTCAGGGTACGAAGTCACACCTTACTAATGGTAATGAGCAGCATATACCACCGAACACGGCTGCCAGGCAAAGAGCTATAAATTCAAATACTAATTTCATTCGGAAACGGGATAATTGCTCATGAAACGCTTGCTTCAAAGCAAAACATTCATGAAGTTTTGTAGAGATCACCATGCATGGATGAAGCAAAGGGGTGGCAGGTGAGGTGCCCATACTGCCATGTTCTTAGTCTTAACTACTCAAAAAATGATCAACTGCGTAAAAAACTTGTCACTGTTAGAACAGCAAGAAAAAATATTGTTGTGCAGCTAAACACCGTTTGGTAAAACATTATTGCTATATCACTAAATCCGACGGACTTCACAACTTACTGTGCAGCTCTATAGGTACAAATTTACCTAAATGTAGACAGCAATGCGTTTTAGCTGCATAGCTTACACACTTTTTCAGTGTGATCGCTTTCATAACATGAGGTATTTTTTCTTGATGTCAATCATACTTCTCCTATCCCAGGTGATGGTACTTCCGAGACAGGCGAAGGAATTCACTGGGTTCGTTTCAATCAAGCTCCAAGAAAATACGTGTTGCATTCATAATTGCTGGTATAGGGAAAGAGTTTAGGTGTGGAATAAGGGGTCCACAAAAAGGCGCAGAAGAGAGGGCAGGTCTATGACGAAGCGAGAGGGAGAAAGTAGAGGTATGGCGATGAAAAGGCGCGTGGGTCTAGAGGGGGTAAGGATTTCGTCCAGAGGGATCTCAAGTGATGGATAGTAGTGGGATCCACCGGCCGCGTATTGAGGTTCGGCGCGTTGAGTGAGAGCCGTGACCTGGTGGATTAGCGAGGGAAGAGAGGAATAAGGAGGACCTCTCGAGACCATAGACGTCAAAACTGTGGATACTGAAGTGTGGCAATTCCACACCGGAATACCATTCGTCTTGATCGGGAACCGAAACCGAGTACCTCGAAATCGCGCTGATGAATGAAGCCAGCAAAAGTGGTTTCTGAAATGTTTGTTAATATACATAACCGCAAAATAATTTGCTGTAGTGTTTCCACTTGGGTGTATGTTCATATAAGTTAAATAGTTGCATCATTTTCAGACATATCATTAAATAGTTCCATCATTTTCAGTTTATCAGCATTAGAGTTTCAGGCAATAAAATGATATTTTTACACGTAGCCTTATGGCATATGACAAATATTTCATAAAACGAAAGGTGGTAGCTTCCTTCCATCAGTTGTGATACCCAGCATGCACGTAATTCTAGTCTTTTCATTTCCTGTGGTCATAATTGACACAGATTTTGTTCCCATCTCCTCCATAGTAGTAGAACTGGGCATGTCTAAATAGATTGGTATCTGGTCATCATTTCCAATCGGCCCCAACAGGTGACGTTGCCGCAGCCGTAGCTGAATGACGAAACAAACTTAGCATCTTCTCTTCATAGAAGTGCGGTAGACGCTGAGCGACCGTCGTTCGCCTTCGAAGGGAAAACCCATTCCTCTTCATCTTCCTCCATAACCACCCAGAACTCGCGCGGAAATCCACCCTCGAAATCCCCAATTCACATGCAATCTTTCCAGCTTCTTTACAGATCATATTGCGTGTGACGACTAGACCATTCCTTCGATTTTTGCGTACAAATCTGACAACATGGACTTCCAATTCCGTGTGTCTGCCGGTAGTTGGACCACGAAACGCAGAGCGAGGTGCAGAGGTTTTGAGTAGTAGAGGAAGCTGTGTTCGCGAAAGTCGAAAACACTTTCTTTCTACCTCGTAGGAATATCAATATTGTATTTTTCAGCTACTTAGTGGTTTCCATGAATACCGGCATATTTTTCCTGGTCTGTATACACAATATATGAACACGTATGAGTTAAGGTTTGTATTCATAAACAAATGCATGAAATAAGTTAGAGTAGGCTCTACTTCATGGCCATACATTCATACAAGCTGTGGCGACACACAATGAATATTCAGCGGGACATACACTCGTACATTAATTCTTACGCGTTCATTTATCATGAATACGTATGAGATGTTGCCCTTCACATTTATACATTATGCCCTCTTCATTTAAGTAAAAACTAAAGATTTAATTGGAAACGTTGCATTATGATAAATCAATAACAGTAAAGACGGTAAGATTGAGCGTAAATGACAAGGGTGGAACGACTGGTGTGAGATCCATCGTCCTTGTCCGAATAAATACCTGTATGAAACAATGAAAACCATGGACGCTTACATTGTACGAACACAGGGAATTATTTTGTAACCTTTCATACGATTTATGGTCGTACCGTTGTGCCGTACCGTTGTGCTTCTATTTCTGAGGCGTTGATGACATTGTTGTGTAAGCGAATCAAATGATGCCAATGAAAGGTGAATGCCATGTGATACAATTTATTCCTGCTTCTGGATGGAGTGACTAGGGCTCTTCTTTACGTTATTTCAACGTGTTGGTCTGCTCTACAGTGAGTTCTCAACAGTCTGGAAAGACCCCTATTAGCCATTTGCTGCTGCTTGTAGACGTTTACAAGTGATGAATATTAATTCAGTTGAATGAAGGGGGTCTACGATGCAGCAATTAAAGACCCATCAGTGTAGGAGCTACGACGCAAATTTTAAAGTTGCTGTAGCAAAATATGCTAAGAATTTCGGCTTAGGACTACCTACTAGATGGAATTTATAAGGCACCTATGGGCACATGTATGCGCGAAGGCATATTTTTAATGGCGCCGTGTTATGGACCACAGTTAGTCTTTACCATGACATGATAGGAATATCAATATTACAGTTATCGTTTATTTCCGTTGAATTTATCTATTTTGTATTCTTCATAGCGAAATTTGTTTTTCGGCAAATTTAGGTATCTAGCACGGAAGTGCTCGGCGGTTATATAGCCGCTTTTTTTTACCGGGATATTAAAGGACTGTCAAAATACTTATTCGGGAGAGAAAGTAATGAATCAACAATAACATTTCAAACCATTTTTGGCGGCAACATTGTGTACATTGCTATAATGTATATTTACGTAATATTTCCCGATTTTCTCATCACTTTGGGATGCATATACTTAATTAACTTCGATGTTAACTTACGATGTGTCCGAAAATAGCCCCCCATCACTATTTCATGCCGATTTTTTGTCAAAAAAGGGGGCTTAAATTCGGACAAATACGTCATTTTGTGTTGCATGCACATCTTTAACCTCTGATCGAGTACTTTATGGTAGAAATCGGATAAGTATCCAGACCCACAGATTTACCTTAAAACTACGTTTAAAACGGAGATTAGGCCTTTGTGTGAGCTTCGCGGCATACATGATGCAGGAATTCTGCTAGATTTGGTGAGGTCAACTTTGTTCCCATTCCACAGAGAATAAAGCAGTGGAATGTGAGTGGTGTAGAATTTTGCATTGAGCCAAATTAGTACCAAGCGTCACTAAGCGAAGATTGGAGAACAAAGCCAGTGACTACTAAGGCCTCATTTACACGGAAGTGATTTCATCGCTAATCGTCGGCGTTTGCAAGCCAGGTGAGTGAATTTTCCGCGCGTTAAATTGCTAGAGAGATTCAATCACTGGCGGTTTGCCACCAAGACCTGGAAGCTGAAATTTTTCAACTCCCACAATTAGCGTCATACCCGGCGGCGGGTGAATCCGAAAATTTCCGAAAAGACGTGGTGAGTTAGTCATCTTTGATTTGCAGCGAGTTGTTAACTCAATGACTCCAATAGCAATTGCCAGCATCCAGCAGGGGAAGTGACTGCAGTGCAACGAAGCAAAAATATTAAAACAGATTTGCCTTAGCTGCTCATTGTCACACGCGAGCGAGTGAATGTATTCCATGTGTGGATGAAATTTAATCTTGATGCACTAAAATTGTGGCAATATGTTTGAAAGAATTATCTTTGAGGATTTCTGTACTTTGCGGTTCGACTTTACGTATTCTCATTTTTAAGTGAACATTAGCAAACACTCGGGAAATGTAGTTATTTCTAATATTTAACAGCATCAATATGTACGTATCTGAAGGAAATACTACATCCGAAATATAGAAACCGGAGTTATGAGATGCCAAAAGTCATGACGCAATTAAATACCCTCACGTAATGCTGAGACCTTTCACATTTATTAATAATTTTGGAGGGTTCCTGGTGACTGTCAAATCAAAGCAAAAGATTCATTGTAAATTTTCTTTCGAGTCGTTACAATAATGACAGAACTGAACAGTGAAGGGGAACAATATTGACATATACAATATATGTGCATAATTTAATGAACCGATTTTTTCTCTTCCCTTTCTCCAACGAGTGTCGCCGACTAGAGCGCTAATTCATCTGAATGAGGCATAATGACTCATATGACTGCCGATTTTTTCCAGTTATAGCAAAAACTTGGAACTGCCATTTATTATTTTTTTGTTCAATATTATCCGCTCCTGGAAGTACATGAGAGATATATAAATGGTGTTCCAAATATACCCTTTCATTCTCATAGAAAAAGAATAATTCCGCTCTGATTCCCCGCACTCTTGCCACCATTATGAATTTATGAATGAATGAATCATAAGATAAACTGTTGTAAAAAATACGGGGAAAGACTTTATCCAAACATTTGACAGGTAAAATATGTGTGGAAATTTTTTTCAATAATTAGGAAGATAGCGAAAATACCATAATTATATCATTTTACTGATACAGCTCCAAAATATGGAAGGATTTAATCGCTCATCCCCGGTGGTCCTAAACTCGACGCTTATATTCGCCCCGCGTTCATGCATTTAGCGAACAAAGAGAATCACCCACGGCTAAAAGCCCGCGGTATAAAATCAACAAATACCGAGCCTTCAAAGGCGACGTCTGGGTGGTGGTGAGTAATGCGATCATTTATGAATAGACGCGGCGAGTCACCCGGCTCTAAATTTCACGGCATTTGTATCACGATAACACGCCCTTATCAAATTACCGAGTAATATACGCGAGCAAGTCATCACACGCTACACAGACGCATTGAAAGGCACCACCGTTTGGTATTTCACCATTAAATGACTCGTGCGGCGATAACCATGGAGTTAACAATGTCTTCGGGCATATTGTTTCTTAGATTTTCCCAGAAAGTACTTCTTTCAGTTTTGTAAACTTTGAGATTAGTCTCAGAGTTGGTTTTTTTCGCCTTTTGCGGCCTTAGGTGATACCAAATATGCTATTCGATTACCGATCAAATAAACACATTGTTGGGACTTAACGAGTTGCACCTTCATGTATTCCATTCTATTGGGGATATCCTTACCAATATATAAAAATGTAATGGTGTCTGTCTGTATGTTGCTCCATCATGCAAAAACTACTAGACCGACTGAGCTGAAAATTTGGCATGTACATAGAAAATATGTCTGGTCGTAAAGTAAGTTATTTGAAAATGCCCTCAGAGCCCCCAAACGCCCCCCTGGTGGTCGCATTGTTACACCCTGGTGGTCGCAAATGTTAAGCATTGGGCTCGGTGAGGTGGTTTAATTTTTTGCTATTTATAAGTACTTTCACTCAAGATAGAGAGCTGGAATTTTTTACCGGATAGTTGAATATATGAAGTTTCAATTATTTTGTGCTTCGAATTTGTCTGAAAATCATGTTTTTAGCTGAAAAATCTCACATTTTTTCTGAAATTAACAATAGCGTATTTCCTTGACAACCAGAGATTTAAACGTCTCTAGCATTTAAATAACACGTTTTCTTGCAGGACCAAGGTAGCAAAAAAAATCTGTAAAAGAAGAACCCATAGTCCAAGGACCCCATGAAAGATTGCTTCGGGTGGGTAATCGATAAATCCTATGCATATTTACAACGAGTATAATCTTCAATGTCTGTTCTCAAACTAGCTCTCATAGGGGCTTTGCATGTATATGAGAGTTCAACACGTAGTAAACGATACACACAATTGAATTAAACAAACTATACACGCGATTAAATGTGCAAGAATACTTACGCCCAGCGAACAGTAATGGTAATAATGCCTCTGTTGCTTCAACATACACAGCGTTGTTTACTATCGTTTACTACTCAGATGTCTTACACGTAGTGGAACCATATACCTCTCATTACGATTGCGAACTGTTTTTTAGACCAATTTCTACATCATAAACGTTACGAGTTATTTATGTATGTTTATAAGTGTTAAAGTGCAGTTGACTTAGATTCACTCAATCACCGAGGTACCTATTCAATGCTCTCACTCGCTGCTGTGTTTCCCCTCCTTAGACTTAAAAATATATCCATCAGCATGCCTAATAGAAAAAAGTTTGACCTTTAAAAAAAATCTTCTGAAGCTAAAAGAATGTCCTCTTTGTGATAAAATAAGCCCTCGCAAGGAAAACGACAAAGATTAGACTTGGATGCTCGAAGACATGACAACTAGCGACCTAATGAAACTCCTGAAGAGTGGCACGCGCGATTGTAGCAGGATGCTGTAAGACACGCTTTCTAGAGTAATTTCTCCGATTTCTGGCTCGACACTTTTGATTTCTATGACAATAAATAAGTCACAAGGGCAGACCCTTAAAGTGGCTGGCCGTCAATTTGAAAGTCACTTCTTCATGCTACGTAACTGGTTTGCTTCCGTGTTTCGACCGGCAACAACCTTTTCATCAACATTCCGGAGGAAAAAGCTGTAAATAGTGTATAAGTCTATTTTATAATGAGTTGATAAAGATGGTTTAGTGATGACCAGAATTTATAATCATTAACCGAAAAATAAAAAAAACAAACAAAACAAAAATATAAAAAAGGATATATCAAGAATAATGGGAAACTAAGTCGGTCACCTCCACGTGGGGTTTCTCGGATTACGCTAAGAACCACACAAATTTCATCCTAACACAACCTACGGACGGGTAACCAGCTATAAATCTGGTTCCAATGTAGACCCGTGTCTTCAATTTTTTGTAAGATGGCAGAAATTATAATGATGTCACGTCATTCTTCTTACCCGAAAGAAGAATGGGAAATTCTCTTCAATGAACGATATTCGTGTATGAAAATCGGCAAGAGCACTAAGAATTACTATAGATTTTTGATTTAGAAACCGAAACCAATGATTATGAATACCCTTTACGCCGAAGGATCAATCCGGGTGACGGAGGATTCATCGGTCAATAAAATGGCTGCTTCAGCAAATGCTCCTTTTGACGTTGTCAACCACAGGATTGTACCCTACTCTCCGACCCTGATGAAGATACTCCACACACATATATGAACGTTGAATTGCGCAACTCAATTAAGCCATTGAATGCAAATATATGTATGTACACAAAGGAAGCGATCAAGCTGTTAATTCACTCAGAAGACGGCTTAAGAGAACCGGAGGGACGAGGTAACCAACAATAAACCTGGATGCTATTTAGGTAGTAATGAGTCTGCGTGGTCCATTTCTGGCTTTCTCGTGCATGAAGGAGGACCAACTCATCTCTACTTGCACCTGGAAAACGGTCAACGTGTCTACTACAGCGAACACAACGTACAAGATAGGTTACAAACTCAGGTGTTTACAAGTGTTTACAAGTTGATTGCGACAAATTTCGCGGTTCCTCCTACAGAACGTCATACACTCGGCGCGTCAGGATATAGCCATATGGCTACGGTGAGCGGAAATGGGTTAAGAAAAGTTTCATACCAAATATAACATATTAAAAATTTTGTGACCAAAAATGTTATGGTTAAAGTATATCATGCTCTAGTAGAATCCGTATTAAGGTATGGTATACATAATTGGGGAAATACTGCAAACTGGTACGCATCCAATTTAAATAAATTACAAAATAGGATTGTCAAGACTATTTATAGTATGGATCAAAAATGTGATAACAAAGTGCGATTGATGCAAATTTATCAGAAAAGAAATATATTACCTATGTAAAATCTGTTCGACAACATATTGATTGTTAATAATTATTTTAATGTGAAATATAAGAACCATAGACAAAGCCAGTATGAAATGCTACTAAGAAGAGAACAAATTTATGATTTGCCAAAATTAATAATATGTATGGCGAAAGAAGACTGTGTTGTAGATCCAAGGCTTTTAAATATTTAGCGCAATAATCTGGCGCAGGTTAATGGAGTGAGTTTGTTCAAAAGAAAAACAAAGAAGGTTTTGTTAACAGTGGATTGTTGATCTAACTGGATATACACTATTGTGTTTATCTTGTTATAGTTGAAATTTTCTTTTTGTAATCATCTACCAAGATACATCACAATGTATAAGCACCTTCTGACGAGCAAATTTTGCTCAGGAGGACTAAAAATGAACTTATTTTCTAAAACTATTAGTATTTTTTGTATAAAAATGGCGAGTTTTTAAATTTCATGTAGTATATACGGCCATCCACCTCCAAAAGAGTATGAAAGAAAGCACTGGTACACTTTCACACTTTTATAAATCGATCGCCCATGGCTTCGGCACATTATTCTATCATGGGGATAACGTTTATAAGCATAACTGGCCGGTACCATGGTTAATAATATTTAAAAGTGTAGAAGTTTACCAGTGGTTTTCTTTCTTTCTCTTTTAAAGGCGGATATTATGAGTTTTCTCAAAGTTAGTCACTCTTTCATATGATTACACAGTTGCATTACACAATGGTTACCAGTAGATGTAAAGAAGATACTTCTCCTATGCTAATAAATTAAGTGGTAACAACAAAACGATAAAAGGTATTCGATTGAGAATAATATGAAATTTTTAAAGAAGGATAAGAATAAAAAATTAAAATAATCATACGTGATTTTTTCGCAGAGGATCGGTGGAGAATAGGGAAATTAGATAAACAAATGTGAACCCAACCCGTTGTGAAAGGCAGATGACTCTGATATATATGACTCGCCTTTGCCGTTGCTAATGAGGATAAAATATAAATGTGTCGTTGAAAGACAAATGACAACTTTGCCTTTGATTTCAAGGTAAAGATTCAAAAGTTGAAGTTGATCAAGTTGAAATTTTATCGGTTACAGCGAATTGATTGATTTACGTATCACACCGGATTGACGGAAATAGGCGTCTTAATGTTCATTACCGAAAAGCCCAATATTCCATAAAATATATTCACTCATTTACAAGGCTCCAGCTTTTATACGAGAAACATGATTTACGATCGCAAATCTCTTTCAATAATTTCAGCCTGATGCAATGCGTTACTGTACAGCAAATGTGGAATTAGGAAGACTTTGAAAGTCTATTAATGACTGGATAATAAAAGAATTAAAAGCCACAGAAACGCTGCCATTAAACGAAGCCACAATAAATGGCAAATTTATTCAGAAGTCTAGAATAATTTATTAAATGGAAAATTCTTTTAAAATTTCGAAACACTGCCATTCAATATCAATCCCACAATTGTGATTTATGCACATGAAAATCAACCGTTGAGAGCTTTTATGACGCAAAATAATTTGAATATATTTTCCAGCATTGTCAAAACATGTGATTTCTTCACCAAATTTTAAAGATGAGCTACCTGAGAATGTTTATTTTCCAGTACTAGATGAAATTATGAACTTCGTGATTTGAATTTTGTATAGCACAACTGCCAATTATTTCACGATAAAATTGTGAAAACAACGCTTCATTTTTTCATATCTCGGTAATATTTTAATATAGACTTTTGTTTATCTGCTTCATGAACGGTGTGAAAATTACAGAAATAAGATTTATGGTGAATGAAAGAATATATATACTTGAAAAGCATAAATTTGGTTGCAACTTACTCTATTTTCTCAACAAAATTATATTTGAAACATTGAATAATGCCATATACGAAAAGCTGTAAATTTAATTAAAAGACCTCAAATAATACGTGGAAGGTAAATTTAATTTAATAGTCAAATTATTATGTATATATCAATACTATTCTCAAAAACAGCCGTAATCTACCTTCCATTATTCTTTGTCAGCTCATAACACAACAAGGCCAAGCAAAATTAGAAGAATTTCTTCTTATGTTCAGACTCTCCTCAGGAAATCCATTAGGGAGGATCAAATAATATAGATAAAGAAAAAGTCGTTGGATTCAGTTCAATTTCAAATGGTTCAATCTCCTCTCATGCGTGTTTTTCTGCCCCTGTCTGCAGGTGGCAGAGAGTAAATGTGAAAGGACTTTTATAAAGAAGCGTCAGTATATCACCGAAGACAATCGGAATCTTACCAGTTACTGATATTTCTGCATCTAACATTGCTCTACTTCTTGGTGGTAACCACAATCTGCTGCCGCGGTGAAATAATTTTCAAGCACTACATTTAGAATCATGGGCAGACAAAATTAATTATATTTAATAAAAATGTTGAGACTTACAGGGGAATGAGAGTCTGTTCCATTCTAGAGGTAGTTTAGCACATCGTTGACGATCAGTGCTCCTAAGAATACCGCCGCAGGTCGTTAGCGGTTTGGCCATTCGCGTTTCACCAAACATTCCACCACCTACCCTCAGGGCAGACGAATGCTTTTGTTTGCAAATCCCCGAAGGGGTTTTCCCGGACGCTTTCAGCAGGGCTCGGGCCTCTTCGGTCCCCTGGGGATCAGTATGCAAACGGTGGTCCGAATGTGCTGGCGCGTGGGCACAGTTGTTTGGTCAAGCCACACATTCCGCTTTAACCTTCGGCGCCATCTGTTTGGACTCCGGCTTTCAGCAAGAATTCAATTGACGGGATTAGATTCAATTCAGTGTGCTCTTAATCACGGCATCGATTATCAATTCAATGAGATACAGGTCTCCATCCAGAAGTCCCAGTTATATAGGTACCTCAGCTATACATTCTGCGCTTCCAATTTCTATATTTCACGCAAAACATCCTCATGATTAAAAAAAAAACTAACTTTCAGATTAATCTGTCAAATTCTTTGAAAACAATATAACGGGCAGTTTAGATATTTTGAATTCTAACAATTAACCTGCCAAAATACTGTTAAGGCATATCGATAGTCTCTCAGAAGATAGTAAAAAAACTTGATATTAGCAGTCTAGCTAATACAACATGATTAACAACTACTATTCCCTTCTCCGTTAATATGTATATTCCAGTTTTATCCATAACACACCTGTCTCTTTTCTCAATACTAGAAGGAATGGAATGCTATGCTGAATGGATACATACTCATCTAATTTCTTAAGGATCAAGATAGGAATTATGGCAGCAGCTGATATTTTCAGAAAAATTCCCACACCTACTACGCTCGCATTTGCCTGCCCATGGAAAGTTATTTGAAGTGAAATGATAGTAGGGTAACTACTGTCATTTCTCAATTTAACTCACACTGCGTCTATTTTCCCCTTCCCCAGCAGCTTCTTCAGAATTAATCCCAGCAATTTACTTCCTTCCCGTTTCCCGAATATCAGTTTTTCAAAACTCTCTTCTAATTCCTTATTTATCTTCTACGGCAGAATAAAGTCCCTAATCATACAGTATTTTCTCAATCATCCTTTAACAGTTTTCATTATTTCTCGTTTAATATTGATGTTCCCGTTCATTGTTTTACTCCTTTTCATTAATCAAATTTTCCTCAACGATACCTGGAGTGCAGATTGTATTTGATTTAACTTCCAATACTACGCTTCCATGCTCTTTTCTCTTGCAACTCATTTTAACAGGTCACTCAACACCGATCCAAATCCGTATCCACCGCCAGAGTGCTGAGAATCTTTCGCTGTTTCAGAACTAGTTTTAAAACCACGATGAACTCCACTTGTTTGCTCATAAAATCTCCTGGCAGTTTACCCATGCGTCAAGTTGTGCTGTTTGTAATTGATTCTAGTAAAAAAAACAAATTTATTACATTCGCAAAATTTTCCTCTAGAAGAAGTTATTATCTTGTATTTTAAATTCGATTCCCTCACTTGAGAAGAAGTTAGAGTTTACAATTTACTATTTAACAAGATCAATTACGAGCTTCAATAAATATTAGCTATTCTGAAATAGTTTAAAAATTACCGTAATGTTACTCTTCATCATATAAGTATTGAAAATTATTTCTTGTCAGCATATGAACATTTCTCAATCCAGTTAATTTCCTCCATTTTCATTATAATTCATTAATATCCCATTAATAGCTAAAAGGATTATTTTTTCCCAAAATTTGAGTCCCATTAAAGAGCCAGCCAAAGTTGATTCTAATGAAACAGTCCACATCAGAACCAAGATCACAAGTTTATTCCTCCACAGACATCCCAGTTTGTATAAAATTCTCCAACAAACTCCATTACTACTCTTTTCCTCTCACTTCACTACTACAGTCCCGCAACGATCACATTTGAATAAGGCTGTCTTAATCTTCCCCTTTCCAATTTCACTGCAGGAAAAAATATTCGAACGTCCGGTTTTAATAAACTGAAAATGAGCGACGACATTGTTTTGAAAGATTCGTGTTACAATGAGGAAGTACCAGGGGTTACGTAACTCATTAAAGGATCAAAATATCGGTCAAAGATTGAGAACAGCCAATAGATACCCAGCTGTCTTAGAAAAGGTATTTATCAACAATGATTAGGCACCATTCTTACATTATTATCTGTGGCGCCTAAGCGGTGGCGACGAGGGTAGATTCTACCTCAGTGTTTGAGTGGTGGCTGGGTCCTGGCGCTCGGCGGACAAGGTTCAAAGCTTCAGGACATAGCTCCCGGCATTGTAAGGACATAACTTCCGGCAGAGGAGGTTCGCACAGCGTCCGGTGGTTGGTGTTCAGTGAGCTCAACTTTGACTCGCCGGTTGCACAGCGCTGGTGACTACCGTCTGTCCGACTGTCTGCGGTTTTAGCCGAAGTTAACATGGGAATCTCCTCGGAATACGTCCTTGGATCAGGTGCGTTGTACGCACGCGAGCTTACGGCGGTTTTCTCACGTACACAGGAGTATTTTGAACACTGGAGTTGTTTAATTCTGTATAGTTCTGTATAAATCTAGATATATTCAGTATCTTGCCCCTGGTTCAAAGTCCGGGAGTGATTCCCTCTGAAATAATCAATGAGACACAAAGTGGTCCTATCGAGGAGGAGGTTTCTCTAATTGCGTAGAAAGTGGAAAAGATGTGGATCTATTCCCATTCACGTATGTATTTGGATATATTCAGCTTCTTGTCCCTGATGCGAGGTCCGGGAGTGATGTCCCGAAAAAACGTCATGGTGATCGCAGGGGTGACAATGGGAAGGATGATGTCCCAATTACGCATAAAGTGAGAGAGACTTAAGTCTTAACCCACAGAAGCTGTCATACGGGAATCCTGTTCATTGTCAAAGGTTTTACACGTCGAAAAAAGCCTACGGATGTTGTTTGTGGCTTTTGCTTAGTAGGGGACTAGGACCGTGAAAAAATACTGAGTGACCACTAGTTTATTCGTGCACTGTGACGCGAGGGGGGGCAATGGCATGACAATATTTCAAAGGAATTGTGTAATTTTAGATTTGTATATCCAGCATCCAATATAAGTCATAAAGTAAAATAGCAGATGCACCAAGATACAATGATTTATCATAAAAATATTTTGCCACCAAGATGTTATGTTATGTCGAATGTTATGTATTCGTGGCTTTCGTCAATAACTTTTTAGTATGCTTAGTTGTCTCAAGCATGACTTTATGGAATTTTCTATTCACTGTAAACGAGGTAACTTTAATCTGTCTCATAAATTTTATTCAACTGGCACGTTATCAGGGGATGACGTGCCTCGTTAAAACCCGATTTTTCTAGAGTAAATTTATTTGGAATAACAAAGTTATTTCATTTACAAGGTTTTTAGTAGATCTACTTCTTACGCTCATAGAATGAAGTATAGGTTTCGAGAATGAAAACGAGAACTTAATGATTTGATGATAAAGCTTTATATTTGCCGGATTGAATACTTAAGCTTAATAAACTAAGTCATTTATTGAAATCCAAAAATAATACCATTAAAAATAAAATGTATAATCCTGGTAATACATTTCGTGGTTTCGCTCTAAGAAAAATGAGGTTAAGGAAAGAAAGAGAATGAATGTTTTAGGGAACAGTTACAATGAAACCAGTCTATTCATCACGTTGTTCCCTGTCGTGGAAGACAGACAACGAAATAATTCTCGGCCTTAAACCAGTTGGGACCTTACATTCATTATTTAATCACCACTTCCCTAACATTTCGTATTCATTTCACTTCAGTAACACTCATCCATTGCTAAATGCACACACTCCTATCATTCAGACTACAAATATTCATCCTCTTCATAGAGCCTCCCACCACAATACTCATAAGTTTCTCGGCCCACTTCTCTTATAGCAACACTACACTATCAAAAATCTGCTTCGCATTATTCGATACTAGCCCATTCTCTCAGTAATGCCGAAACACCATAGGAGACCACTTTGAGAGATGAAACTTTCGTTAATTTTTATTACCGTGGCCTCCGTTCCACATTTTCCATCACCCTTTTATTTCTAGCCATCCCTACTGATTTTTCCTGTAGCACTTCTTTGGTTCCTTACCCAAAACATTCACCGCCCTCCAGTCTTCATCCTGGAATACCAAGTTTTACCTGGAATACCTAATTTAAATGAAAAATTAAATAGAGTGCGAATACTTAACGTAGAAAGTATTTCCTGATTTTACCACGATCAGTACGAATAGAAAGTAATTAGAGAGTCTGAATAGATAAAATATACATCCTTTTAAGGAGTAATCTCAAAAAGACGCAAGTCCTGAAACACGCAATATTGATGCTAATGGCGTCTTTTCGCTTCGCGTGTAATTCTGAATCTCTATCTCGCTCCACTGAGTGCCAAGATGCGCCGAGGGACCCTTTCACTCTTCACATTAATTCCTGGCAATTACTTTCCATGTTTCAATCGACTTCATCGCTTTGCTGCTCAGCGCTTACCACGCCTAAGCCATGAATACACTTCCACTCTTTCGCGTTTCCTATTCGCTCCTTCCGTGGCGACGGAATCCGCTGTCACCTTTCTTAACCCTGGCAAAATACGTGACTTGAATATTTCGCATTTTATTACACCAGATTTCCCCGACGAGTTATACTATTTTCTCATTCTGTCACCTTAACCCATTCATGTCTAGATAACATTTTACCGAGGGCATTTGGCTTCTAACGGTACCGGATCATAGACATAGGTTGACATTTTGGTTGCCACAAAAGGTCGTTAAAGCCCGTAATGTGCTCGTTATGTGCACTGAATACCCAAACATCTTATCTGGACTAGTATCCATAGAATGAATATAATCATGTTTTTATGATACGTGTATAATTAATTTTGGGGTACAAAAAACATAACATACATCCAATAAAAACTAATTTAGGATAAATTTGCATAAATAAGCAGTAATCCTATTACATAGCCGCAGTAAAAATATATTCCATTGAGATCACTAAAACAGTGTGATAGCGACAGGAGTAAGGCATTCACTTTGTTACGGACGTTGTTTTACCATAGCCATCGGCTGAAAACTTTTCACTCTTTGAATAAATTATGAATTTAGTCAAATAGGTTGAAATTAACAATGATCGAATCATTTGGATCGACGGAGATCCAAACCTGGGTCTTCCAATTGCCAACCAGGTGCAAGCAATTTAGTTACGCAGAGTGACTGGCTAATATCTTCTACAGAAATTTTGGAAATCACGGTTTAGAACCCGGCCAAGACAAATTTTTTTCATAATTAATTTTACCTTTTTTGGATATATATAAAAATCTGTTCCCGTGACTAAGTACCAATATCATTTATGAACAAACAATAATTGGGAAGTTCTTTAATTTCGCATTTGATGTATAAAAATCTCTCCAGTTATTCAATTTTCTTTTAGATGAATTTTCTTTAGATGGAATCACTCGTAAGATGTCTAAATTCTGTTTCGTCCCACAGTATACCTTCCTGTTTTTTATAAATAATGTAAATTTTTATTTACTTATTACGAATTAATTAAGAAATTAATCTATTTTAAATGTATTTATTTATTTCAAAACAGTTGGTAATGTGAAACCTTTCCTTTCCAATCTAAAATGAGATACAGTTCACAACATGAGATACCCAGTTAGAGATTAATGCTTGCATAATATTTGTCCAATGTCATCTTCAATATTAAGAATGATAGTAAGATAAATTTTATTCGAACTAGGTTTCGCTGTGCTAACTCATTATCAGGTCTATGGTAGTGTAGTAGATGTAGTACATCGAAACCTAGGTCGAATAAAATTTATCTAAGGAAAAAATTGCCTTACTCTCATTCTTTATCATGAATTATTTTTACCACATCAAGCCTGATACCTCTCTTTTTTTATCTTCATCATTTTTCTTTCTCTGAATAAATCATTCATATAAATTACGAATAGTTTAGGAATTTTGGAGCAAAATGCTTTGAGGGAATAAAGTCAACTGGGAGCTTCTCTAGCATAAGCGTTTAGTGATAAAATCATATTCCGAGATAATTCTAGTTGTAAGTACGTTAAAAGAAAAAAAGTAATTTTAGGTAACACATTATTTATTAACGTTTCAAAAGAGCACTATAATATTAAGAAGTTATTGGAAGGTATATATACTTGGTAACAGAGGGTATCGTGTCAGAATATAAATTGTTTCGATGAAGCTAATCAGAGTATAAAAAATGGCAACAGCTGCTTTCTCAATTAGGCACATGAAAATTAAATTAAAAAATGTATTGAAGTCAGGGAAAGTTCAATAAACATGTGTAAATTACTCAGTAGATCCATCCTGATTTTCGGACTTCATATGTTTAATAAATTAAAATATAAAAACGTGAAATCCAATAATTTGCCGGGTTGAAATTTGTGTCAATAATTTCAATCAGTTTTAGGCTCTGATCGACTCGGTTAAAGCGAATTTTTCATGGAGGGAAAAAAGAACATGAAAAAACGACAGGACGTGGTATATTAAAAGGCGCCGTAAGTCTCAGGTTACCGAGATATTTAACACATTTTTATTACGCCTTCTCTGATGCATTTTTTACCATGCGGGATTTTTTTTAAATGCATTTAGGGCAGCAATATGAATTACCTCTTGAAAGTGTCGGGAACATTTCGTCCGGATGCAGAGATATTCAGATATATTTTTATCTAAAAAATCGACATTTCCATTTGCTTTCTCGTCATTCACAATTTTCTCAGGTCTCTAATTCACGTCGTCTACTGTCTCATTTTCATGATGCTGACTAGATAGATAGTGCTTCGATAGTTTAAATCAAAACAGCTTAGATTGACGTTCTAACAGTCCGCCCCTCAAGAAGGATTAAATGGAGAAAATTGAACATTTTAAAACGCGTGATGATCCATTGATATTCAAAATTAAATTCAATAAAACGTAATATCCTTCTAAATTTAACTATTGCTCTAATAAAGCATGCAGTGCTTTTACTCTCCTGTTTCTGAATACCGAAATTTCAGAATTTCATCATTATAAAAGTCAAAATTTACATATTATTAGTCATTAGCCTGAGAAAATCATTTTCCTCTCATAGAATGTCCTCGGGGACAAAGAGAAATTTAAATCAGAATATACCGGGGTGATTCCACCCACCTTCAATAGTTCAGATGGTGGTAGGTATAGCAACTTTAAGAAAATTTATCAGATGAACACGGGGTACCACTTCCTTATTTTCCGGGCGATGGCAACGCTGACATTTCGTTCGTAGCTCTTTGCTGTAACGATGACAATTCCAAACAGCAGTAGATACCCTAGCAGTGCTGAAGTTTTTCTCAGTTATACTTTAGCTTTGTAACTTTGCAATTTATCAATGGAATTGGTCACAATCCTTGGCCAAAGTCAATTTGACTTAATCAAAGTCAAGGTCAATGACATGGGAAATATTTTGGAGGAACACTGAATTATTAAAGTACTGTCGCCCATTTCTACAATTTTCCTAATAAAAAAACGCTGATCATTTTTGGTTCAATATTTCAAATGGCAAAAACTGGATAGAAGCTAAAATCTGTTAATTGTTCTTTCGAAACTCATGTGATTTCAAACATAACATTTTCCGATATTAAGTAAATATTTAAATTTCCCATTCATTTATTTTATTGATGGGATTAAGATAATCAAATAATTCTAATATATTTCACTGAACCAATTGTCTTTTTTCCTCCTAAAAATGAAAGATCTCACTTCTGTACCATAAAACTATTCCATCAACCTTTTTCACAAAAAAAAGAATGCTAGAATGGTCTTTAAAGAGAGTACTTGCGTACAATCTGTCTTACTATAGCTAATCGAGCTCTCTTCATGATTTCTTTGTCAACATCAGCTCCTCATTAAACCATATGATACTACGAGGCTGGGTTATGATGAACTACCCGAGCTAAGTTACCGGATGCGGTATGACCAAAAATGATTAAAAAACACGACCCGAACTTTGTTTAGCCAGCTCAAACTTCACAACGGAAAATGTCCCTTTATTCCATGATAAACAATTTTTTCTATGCCTCCGTATTCCGTGATTACGCCTTACCTCGTGAAAAATGAAAACGTTCACACAGCTAGCTCCACCAGAGTCACCTTATTACGCAGTACCTACCTACCTCGCGCACTGAGAACAATAACAACCTTTCCAGCAATATTTTTTTCCTGCGGGACACTGGACTTTTCTGTCTCTTTTTTATACCTAATATACTCTCCTGGGCCCCAGCATCATTCTCCCCTGCGCTCCCCCTCCCACTGTTCCTTTCCTCCTCTCTTGGCTTACATGCAGCAGCCCTGTGCCCATTGTGAGCCATATTTTGGCAAAGGGCTGATATTTTTTTCGGAGGCCAATGGTGGAGAAACTTCAGGCGGGCCCAAATTGAAATTTAGGGCAGGCGAGGGGGCAGGTAGGGGGTGGGAGGATGGAAGAAGGGGAATGGAGGGTGAGACTAGGGGAAGATAGGGTCGCGGAGAGTGTGAGTAATGGTCGCTGGGGTGAGTACAGGGATCGGAGGGAGGAAGGAAAGGGTAAAGCCGTGACAGGGTCTGGGGGTGAGGGTGGGTGACTGAGTGAAGCGGTGAGAAGCGTGTCCCTAGCACATCACACACGCACGTGGGTCATAATATTTTCACGTTGCGTGCATGTATACATATGGCCGGCAAAAGTGACACTTTCGTGGCCCCAGAGGTAAGCTAACGCACTGAAAAATATGGAGCAACGCGGATAAAAAAAATTGCATTGGTATACACATACATTCATAGTTTGATGGTTGAGTAATCGATTAAAACCGAATTTGCGCGACATGTGGAGGCATTGGAAGCTAGCTTGGGGGACCAGTGGTCAAAACTGTATGAGTTCTCTTTGGGAATATCCAGGAAAATGAAATATTATGAATTTTCTGCCTTATATTTTGAGGTATATATTCTCCTTTACCATTCCTTCCAATGCACACATCCCTCGAATTTATATCAAGGAATCTTTAGCTTCCACCATCGCCATAAGCTTTAACTCAGTATATTTTTAGTCCAGTTTGAATTGGTATCAGGTAATTAATTACGAAGGATTTTTGTATTAAGTATATTTTATAAGTTATCCCATATTACATTTAAGTTGCGAGAGAAGTCAAAGTTGCACGCATTATTATCCATTATATCGTCGACTTCCTGAGCCCTGAGAAACGAACCCCAAAAACGACCCACGAATAGGTGAGAGAATATTTTTTGCAATATTGCAGAGGGAAATATAAAGTGTTGTATACCACTGAGAGTTGATCGATCAATATATTAAATCAGCTTTCTACACGCCGAAGCCATCTTCGAGATCTAGGAGTTCTAGAGGAGTGAAGCGAGGAAATACATGTGGAATTTTTACACAAATTACAACGGTTATTTTGTACAAATATGTTAGAAATTTTAATATGAAAGCAATTTAGGGATAAACATATTTAATGATAACTTTTACTTAACCACAAATTAAACAAAGTTATCATATAATATGTATGTTGAAACATACCACCAAATAAACAAAGATACTGTTTTATTTTCACATTAGATATGGTAAATTTGTGCTTGTTTACTGACTGAAAACTATTGCAAATTCTGATTTCATAGTCTATAAAAACATTAATTTGAACTTAAGCTTTGTGACTGATGTTTGAAGCACTGATCGCTGTATTCATTGGTGTTACATCTGCTCAAGAGTAAGGGTTTAAGAGAAAACATGAGTTTTCGTGAGTTTTCCTACGCTTGCCAAGGCATTAGTCCATTAAGTAGTGCAAATTTTCAATATATTAACAGTTGATACTTCCATGAGTATTTACTTACACTTATTGCACTTAAAATAAACAAAATATCTATGCGAAAAGGAAAAAGTAACAGCTTTTTATTTTGCTACAAGTTAATTAATATTTGCTGAAAGCCTCATTTCAATCAAGACATAAGAAGAAAATGAAAAAAAATATATGCAATGAATGAGGGTTACATCGAAATAAATGTCAAAATAATAGATGCTATTAAATAAATAAATGCAAATATTCCATTCTTTACGCAGAAATATCAAATTTGCATTTCATCCTATCGATAAAATATGGATAAACATAAAAGCTACATTAACACGTTTGTCAAATAAAACGTCTTACTTCTCCCACTCGTAAATCAACGGTTTCCCAGCAATCAAACATTTGTTTATCTATGCGTGCCGAAAAGACTCCTGGGCAAGAATCATTTCCGCAATTTCGGGAATAAAGTACGCGGCCACTGCAATCATTGTTATTTTCCCCAGGGCAGTAATAACGGGAGCCATGAAGGTAATCTCGATAGACACGAACCTCACTCTCATTCGCATTTGCAAATGGGAACCATATTTCGTTCTCCCTACCCCCCACTTCCCTTCGCCCAGGACTTGAGCCCTCGGGCGGAGTTTCATGGCAGAGAAGCTTAACACGGCCAACTTTTCACACCCTATTGTTACATTTTTGAGAGTTCCCATCTCCGTGTTTTCCAGACCGAGTCATTTCCTGCATTACACGTCGCCTGAGAAGACAATCTATGCTGTCACGCGAGCCGCTGACTGCGCCAACACGATTTTCACCTCCCGAAGAAGTCTCGACAACCTCTGGTTCAACGGATCCCCTAATATAAGTAAAGGGCATAAAATCGGGGGGAAAAATAAAGGCCGAAGTTGCCTCGTCATCCTTTCTTGAATGCAAATGACACTCAGATTTTTTGAAAATGCTTCAAGAAATTCTATCAGCGCTAATGCGCGTTGGTGCCATTCAAACGGAAAAATATCGCAATTTCACAGTAATCCGAAAACTGAGTCTGTAAAGAAAGAGGCATTAAAATTGTATGAGGAATTGATTTCTATGATTTCCCGACCCAGCTCTAATTTTTTACCCAGTACAATTTTCACCTGATGATGACAATCTACGACGAAACCTAGGTCGTATTGATTTAATAAATCTACGTGGAAATACTAAGTTACACTGATCATTTACAATGCTAAGCAAATTCGACGAAGCCACGCCCGAGACAACGGAACAGTGCAATTTTCTTTCCGTATAGCAACAATGCAAAAAAAATGTTCCAAGAATTCCAAATGTTTGGGTTAATTTCCATTTTTTTTACTTATTTGACAGCAAGATAAGTGAATGAACAATTCAAAAAACTTGGATCATGATGTTATCGTGCTGGAATGACATATTTCCCGTTATTTGAGAATGAGATAGCAGAAAACTGAAACACGCGAGATTATGAACTAATTTTTTGGGTCTCAGCTGAAAAGTTTCCACGTTAAATTTAGAGGACCAATAAATATTTTTTCTTTCATACCAAAACTTCAAAAATATGAATAATCCCGTATTGCCGGTGGCATCTTTGGGAAGAGGTTTTTGGAGAAGAGAACGCGCGTTAACCCCAGGGCTACCTGCAATAAATAAAATCAAGCCATTCAGTAGAAGCTGTTGACGGGTGGACGGTTAAGGCTTCTGAATTTTAGTCAATTATTCCTTCTCCTTGAGTTCATCGCTGTATTTACAGTGCATATAGTTTTCAGTGGAGAGCATTAATTTATTGCGGTAGCTAATATGCATGTCAGAAAGTTCTCATGGACTCCTCTTACGACACTTTCAGATGCGTAAAAATTATACAAATTATAGGTGATATTCCACTCATACTATGCCAATGGTAGATTGCCAAGTGAATATGAAAGTAGCCAAAGCGCGCGGGATATGTTTGACTTAACGTGACTGATTTATTTTAAGGCTTACTTAAGTCAGTCTGAACTTAGGAATGCTATATCAAAACTGTGGAATCAAATCAAGTGATATACCTGGGTGACTAAGAGCACTTAGTGTTTCTATGAAGCTCCAACAGGAAAAGGTAACTGTCATGACTTTTTATCGACCAATGGTACAAACGATTTTCGATAGACAACTTAATGAGGCGTGAAGAGCTTTAAAGGGAGAGACTCAAAAGATGTAGTGCTTACATCTTGGCATATTTTTCGAATTTTTACCGTATTCGTTATCCATCTCGATCAAACGGACAATCCACATTGCGAAAAGAGCAAGAGCATTTCCTATTGTATAGGTCGTTAAACATAAAGCTGTTTCCAATTACCACTACATCAAAGTGAAGAGGTTGACTGGAATTTTGGGAGAGCTGTTGAGGCGGCTTTAAAAATAAAATATAATTTGATTCAAGAATTTTATATTGGGAGCTGTCATTTATGCATCATTGGTCGTTCAATCCTAAGATTGATTGATTGCAGTTTTCCACACATCCCCATCTAATGTTAATTGTTTACCTCCTGATATCTCTTCTCATGTACTCTCCTCTTTATTTGGTCCATGAATGGATTCAACAAAGTCCGGCGATATGTTGTGGATCATTATTAATAAAATGAATAAAACTTAATAAAATTTAGCAATGTCCTCTAGATTTTTATTAGTACAACGCGTTTCGACACTAATGCACCATCATCAGGTACTAATCTTGTTGGGAAGAATTTCTGTGATATATATTCGCCTCATACATTAGCCTGCTTTTCCCGAACATATATATGACAGAAATTCTTCCCAACAAGATTTGTACCTGATGATGGCACTTTAGAGTCGAAACGCGTTGTACTAATAAAAATCTAGTAGACATTGCTAAGTTTTATTCAGTTTTATTCATTTTGGTCCATGAACTTATTTATGGGTCTTCTTCTGGTGATATTTTCCTCTATTTTGCCTATTCAATTATTCAATATTCAATATTCAATTATTGCCTCAACAAACCCATTGTGTCTCAGGGTGTGTCTAATACATCTGGTTCCTCTTTTTCTATGGTGATCTATATGGTCCAATTCTCTTCTTCTAACATGACTAAAAAGAGAGAACTTTTAGTATTTTCCACACTTAAAACTTTAATTCCCGACCCAGGTTTCGATTGCCTTGCAATCATTTTCAAAGGTACATTATATATGGTATGCGATATACATTGGACAAAGAGGTCGAACCATCTCAGTAAGGGCTCGAGAACATACGGCGTGTTGGGTGAAAGGAGATATCTCATCAGCCTTTGCTAAACATATAATCGAAGAGGACCATTCAAGTGACGTTTTGCCGGAAGTGCTACATGTTGAGAAGAAAGGAGCCAAATTGGACTTTTTAGAACATTTCGAAATTTTCAGTGCTGCCAAAAAAATCATTGACAATCTCTTAAATGAATGTGTTTTTCCATCCCACTCTCCCCTATTATCCATACCTCCCCCCATCACCTCCCACTGACTGTGACGCACGTCTCTGACATCAACCAACCACTTCTTCCCTCACCCCTTCCCCTCCCCAGCTCTATATATTAACTCGCATACCATGTATAATGCACCTTTGAAAATGATTGCAAGGCAATCGAAACCTGGGTGGGGAATTAAAGTTTTAAGTGTGGAAAATACTAAGAGTTCTCTCTTTTAAGTCATGTCAGTAGTGTCATTCCACAAAGTTACGCCTTCAACCATTAAGTTTATTCTCTTCTTCTAATCTTGTATACACTTCATCATTTCTTATTTTGATTTCCAATTGATCTTCAGCACCCTCCTCCAGCACCAGGTTTCGAAGGCTTCTAGTCCTTTTTGGTCAGCTTTTCCAATGGTCCATGCGTTCGATCCATAGCGTGCCACACTGCAAACAAATGTTTTCACATACTGTTTCCTAGTTTGTAGATCTATGTCCTTTAAGCACAGCGGTTGAATTTTTTCCAAGTACGCCTTCTTAGCTTCGGCTATTCTTTACTTCATGTCCGTTGAAATTCTTCCGTCCCACGTGATGGAAAATCTGAGATAGGTGAAGGAATCCACGTGCTCTAATTCTTTTATTACGATGATAATATTTTTTATTCCTGTTAAACCTCAACGGTCACCGTCTTCTTGTTATAGCAAGAGTTAATAAATTTTTAACTTAAAAAGCTTCAGAATACCACGAGTGTCAGTGGAAGTAGTGTGGTGTTTAAGCAACAACTAAGTTCATTGAGCTGCACAGAGGATGATTATGAGACCAGGGTAACGGGACTTTTAAATCCTGCAAAACGGTAGGGAAAGGTTGTTTACTGTGGAGGTTCAAAAGTGAATTCCTTATGATTTACTACCAACATAAGCACTTCGAGAAGTGAGATAACTCACAACTACCTGCTGTCCAGTTTTGACTCCTCTCGTAACTAGAACGTAAGAGAGGGTCCGCTGTAAAGTCTCAGGGGTGGGTGATTTCAACTATTTGCTTATGTTTGTGTGTGTCGTAATTTCTCGAAGAAAAAGTTTGGTTGCCTTCTCTCTCTCACTCTCTACTTTCCTCTCACTCCTACACTTGTCTCCTTACTTCTTCACTAGTCCTCCTTGCTGGACAGGTCTGCGCCAGTAGCTTTCGCGGTGACAGTACTTATACACAAATTAACTTTGGACAGCGACCTCATGGTATTCAGCCTATTCACCTATCATCTCATGAATTCGTGCAGGCTATCCGTAAAAAATTACGTTTCGTCACTAAATTGCAAGAAATTAGCACAGAGAACGCTCATAAATCGAACACCATTCAATCGAATTTTTAATTTAAATAAATCTTGAGCAGAATCAGCACTCTAGCTGGAATAATATCAACGGAATGGTATAGAATGAAGTTTGAAAGAAATGAAGGTATCAAGGCAGTAAATACCACGATACCTATATTGTTAAGTTATTGGAATTTAAGTAAAAATATGGTGATTCCAGTCGAATTTTACTCTGCGTAATTTTTTTATTTTACACGCCAAGACTGGATGTACGATTAACCCTTGCCTGCATAAATTCGCAGACTTTGATGATTATATTCCACACTGAAACCTATGTTATACGTGCCAAACGTTTTACGTGTGAAGCCAAATATGCTACTTTCATTTCAATATGTATTGAAAATGTCACATAAGAATCCACCTATATTTGCGAAATACCATGCAAGAAACCTCAAGCGTGTGTGCTATAGGGTGTTTTCTCAGCCGGCACCAAACACTCGTCCAAGCTTAATGTCGGGCTTTACACGTCCCTTGGCCACTAGGTGCAAACCAAAAAGCAGTCTGGTGAATAATACTCACCATGGCATTTTGGTGAACGAGACTCTGAAATAAAGAATTTGAAGAGACTTTGTCGGTTACATACGCTCATTTATGCTCATTACAGTTCGGCGAGCAACGGTTTGAACACCCTTGATAAAAACACCAATCGCATCTCTTCTGAGGTTGGAATGGTGTACTCGAGGACGTCCCTCTTCCCGTTCGTATGGTCTCAGCTTCCTCTCTCTCAAGTTTTCAGCATCCTACAACCCACGTTTTGCTCATTTCCTCTCTTTCTTGCTCCCACCAGTCCCACCATTAGCATTCACTGCTCCCGGCCTTCTCTCTCTCTCAAGCCAAGGCAAGCGGCCCTATCATCCCTTCCGCTCAGATACCCCGATGCCCATCCCCGCCAGCGAGCCATTCTCACCCTTGTCCCATGCCTTTTTCCTGCCCTCCGAGCGAAGCCTTCTTCTCCTTCAGCCAACCGCTTTCAGCAATCTATATGGAGAAATTCCCGTCACGTCTTCCGCATAAATCCACCAGGGGGCAACCGTATCTTCCAACCATTCCAATAACTACGACAGCAAACTATTTTCCTTTACGACGGGCTTTTAAAAGAGGAAAAAAGATAATAGTGAAGCCCACACTTTTCTTAAATAGCCCGCCGTGCCTCCCTAGATCCCACACGCTTGCATCTATTCGCGAATTAAATTTTTTAAAAGCCTGCCTATTTGGCTGGAGAACACGCACTTTTGCGGGTACCGGACTGGAAAGAGATGAACTACTTCAAGTGAGCAGAACGTACTTGAGATTGAAGTTTTAATGATAAAAATACTCTTACGGAATTTAAAACATTTTCCTCGATAACAACGGCCCGCACAGTTTTAGTTGTCCTTCAGGGCTCCATCCAACATCTGAAGCACACTTCTATAATCTACCACTTTGTCCCTCTCCTCAAATGGCAGAGATTTTGGGGACCTAAATGGATATTATTCATGATTTCGAGACTGAGCAACGGGCAAATGTAGAATTTGTAGGATCGAAAAGGCATCTCTTAACTTATTTATAAATCATTTCATAGGTTCATGCACCAAAGATGCCAAGAAATACTGACGACAATGAATATAAGTTCATAGCTACACCAGCAAACAAGCAAATAATGCTTTACTGCGTGGAATTATTTAGATAGTTAGAGGGTATTATTAAATAAGCGAAAAGTATCATTTCATTTGGGCTATGCGTTAATTGCCAGCTATTTTTGACTCTAAAGAGACGATATTACGTTCATGAAACCCCAAAAAATTAACAGCTAATCTGAATGGGGACGAAGAAAGCTTTGGCTATACGAGAAAATTTCTGTTATTAAATCTTCCACCAACAATTCCAGAGAAATACACTCTCTTTCAAACGTCGGAACTAGACTGAAAGTAATCATTTAGGCTTTAATTAAGTTTCTCTGCTTTTTTATGCTACCCGCAATAGAGAAATATAGTATGCTTCAACTTCATTATCTTTTTTCTGTTGAATTTTGTAGCTTGCGAGAAAATTTTTTGATGAAAAATAAATTACCTACATGTATATTTTTTGAAAGATTAATTCAATGTCGGCTCATTGGTCACATCATCCGGTGATCGCCCAATAGATGTGGGTTATATCATAAAAATAATCTTAAAAATTATTCAGTAAATACGTTCATTGTTTATTTAAAGAACCTTTCCCAATTTTGCGTACTTTCCAGAATAATAGAAGGCTACTCGTAATGTTGTCACTTCATTCTCACATACAAGTCATTGCACAATATTACATCAAGGATGAACTGATCAAACTTTCTTCAGAACATTTCTGCTAAGCAATAACAAGCATATTTTCTGTTTCAATCTATTTTGATACACAAGCTTCCTTTTTATCGGTTAGATAAATTAATTGGATAAAAATTGGTAAGAAATTTCCACTGACAGTTGACACATAGGGATTAAGTCCTCCGGTTAGGAAAATTAAATTTAAAAAATTAAATACAAATAATGAATGGTTATGCGTGCATTTTAATCAATAATACATGATGAACACACTTTCGGTTGATTTGGGTTATTATGCACCACCTTATGAAAAAACTCCGAAAATCAACAGAAAATATTTTGTGAACGATAGGAGTCATAATTAATAGTGGAATATTGTAACAATATATCATTAATTTACGACGATTATAACTTAAGTTTAATTGCATTTAATTCTCAACAATCAAATGATATGATTAAGTTCTAACCCTAAGAGGATTAAAGAAAAATGTTTTTGACAAAAAGCGTTCGTATTGGCATGAAATTTAATTAATATTTACATGAATACGTTGTCCCTAAATGCCAATTCTAAAAAAATGCCTACTATTTATTATTTTGAGCTGATTATTCACTATTGTTTGAGAGATTACCATTATTTTTACATCATACATCCCATTGAAAGTTCCTCATTTTAATTGGAAATATCAGTCATTAATTCGTCATATTTTTGTACTCTTTTGCAATCGCCATTGATTATTACATCTCCCATTGATAAACATTGGACCTATTTACATTTTAAAGCTATACCACTGAGGCGAGCTTTCTCTCCTCATATACCTTTACTCGGTTCTTAACCAATCGATAACATACGACATCGTGGGCATAACATCGTGTATGCTAAGTTCAAGACGCTTTCTTTTGGATGGAGAATATCTTCTTTATCTATGCTTTGTGCAGTTATTTGTTTCATTTCGAATTCGCTAATTTATCAATCGATTCAATAATAATATCGCCTTGACAATTAAAGCATTTCACGGCTAAGAACAAAAGTTTACAAATATTGAGACCATATGTTTGGTAGTAATAAGAGGAATTTCATGATCGTGATAATCAATAGTTCATTCACTTCGCGGAACGATGTTATACATCAACCTTCTGGTTGATTGGTTTTAAGGTGAATACATTTTTTTGACCAGAATTTAGTGAATAAAAAATTATATATAACGAAGGGATTTGTCCTTCCAAAACAGGGGTAAATTCCTTTCCTTGGCGATATGAATCTAACAAACATCTAAGAGTGAGAGGAGCAGCAGGAAATCTACTAAAATTTGACGAGGAATTGCCTGAGAATTTACACAAATTTCCACGAAATAAGTTTTGCAAACAAAAGAAAATTCAATAAAGAGATAGAAAAGAAACAGAAACGATTAAACTTTGTAAAAAATATAATGTTCTAACGACAATGATATGTTGAACCTGTTGTAAAAAAATCACGTTTACAGTCGTGGACCGCGAGAGTGGGTGGGTTGTGAGTACATGCGTTAGAGGACCGAAAGTTTGCTATAGAAGGGGAAAAAGATTGCTTTAGGATGGAATAAGACTGTGAGGGATAAGAATTTGGAGTGTGAACGACAGCTGTAGGCGATATGAATTGAATTAGCTCATGAGGTGAAGGATAGGGATAAAAAATGCAAACGTAGCATCTGATAGTTATTTAATTTATAATTGAAGATTTACCTCAAAATGGAGAATAGGATAAACTTGTATGGTTATAGGTCAAAATTGTTCACATACAAGCTGGTCAACCTCTTATTCACGGGAAAAACATCCAGTTGAGCGAGCATCACATTTCACGTGATAAGTGTATAATTTCTCCGTCGGGGGTACTTCGTTCTTTAGCCACCATAAGAGTCTCTTCATAAGTCTTTTTGGCCTTGATTTGTATTCGTCCAAGGATTCTCTCTTTTATACACCTTATAAGTCAGATGAACGACTTTTAGTTCACTCACCTTTCTTTTAGTGTATAATCCACCTACGGCTTATATATTCCCCATTTATTGTTTCTTTCGGTTTATCTTGGTTTTATAATTAAGTCATAAGCCATACTTTGAGTTAAAAGATATTTGTATGTTGTTATGATTCTCGTCTATTATACTCATGTCCTCAGGAAATTAAGCATGTTTAAACCGTCACTCCCTTCCAGTTATGTTTCTTCTCTAGAATGGCTCATATGCCCACCCTTTATTTCATGATTTAAATACTTAGAAATGAAATTATCTTCTGGATGATATCGGCTATGAATTATACACCTTTTCTCTATTTTAATTTTCAAGCTATACTTGAAATTACAAGGTGCTAAATGTAGGAATAAAAATCATCGAGGAACTTGGCGTTTTTATGTTCAACATTAAATAGCGTTTTCTGGAAAAAGGTGTATGAGAGAAGAAAATTATTTTTGAATAAAAATATCTTCATATATATGGAATCAAATTCAAGTTTAATATCGTTGTTTTTATTGCTAGGAAATATGGACTTCGTTAGGGCTTTCAAAAGTTTTGTCGAAATTAAAAACATTCTCTCTACCACAGATAGCCTTAGTTCCATAGCGTAGATATTCCATGTTATTGGATCGAAACAATTTGTTAGAGACCCAGCATTTTTCTAAAGTATTTATTTTCAATCAATGTGGACACTTAAAGCAGAATACTATTTTATATTCTATACAATACGGAATTAAAGCTCAGTCTAAGCCGTTCTGGAAAGATTTGTACTTCTTATTCCACTCATCCCCCAGCTTGAAAAGAAATTGGGTGCGTGTAATTTTCCCTTCTTACAGCATTCTACTCTACCACAGTATTATGTTAATAGAATAATATTAAGAATAAGTAAGAATTAAATATAAATAAGAATATTAAATAAAGACCAATAAGTCTCCAATTCATGTTTAAACAATTAATGAAACAATCCAATAGGAAGTAGGATTCAAATAATGAAATAAATTGGAATATGATTGCAGGGAACAGTGAGCATGCAGAGAATACATTCCTCCAGATCGTCGACCTACAAATACGAATATGTGTTAGAACGAGCAGGTATATGTTTTCAACTTGAATATGGACCATTCTATTTACTATACTGAAGTGGCAATGATGGAAACATCCAAAGGTAAAAGCACCATCGGAAAAATTAGAAAAACAGCGATGATTGCGAAGGCATGGTTTTAAAGAATAAATGCTTAATAAATTTAAATTTCAAAATTTATATTCTGAGAAACAAAAATTATACACTTCTGGGATACGTCTAGAATAAAAATAGCCAAATTAAAATAATCATGAAAGGTAAATTGAATGAAGAAGATATTGGTACCGTAGAAAAAATGGGATAAGCTGAAGAGGGCAATCGCAGGAGTTGCAGAAGAGCAACCGTTTAGAAAGAAGGCAGACACGAAGCACCCTTGGATAACGACAGAGGAAACAAACAGAAGAAAGAAGAAAATTCAATAACTCCAGAAACGAATTTGAGGCAAACCTCCACAAGAAGCTAAGGAACCAAGTCAATCAAGAGTGCAAGAAGGCTGAGGAGAAATGTATCGAAAGCTGCCGCGGGTAAGTTAACGAAAACATGAAGAAGGGGAATACCGTGAAGGAGTACATTCCAATGAAGAAAGACGCTGGAGAGATAAAAAGGAAAATCAACTCCATCATGGATGCAAGCCTAAGTATACAGATAGAAGATGAAAACATTGGAAATAGCTGGAACCTTTAGATATAGGAAGTAGGATTTCATACATCGATGAGCTCGACCAAGGGCCGACGCCGCTGGAAGAAATCCTAATGAAAGATGAGAGCGAGGCTGACGATGAAGACCGGGGACAACACAGAGAGAGAGGAGAATTTGATAGAACAGTTATAGACCTTGGAAGTAAAAAATACATCTGGAGCAACGGAGAATGAAGTAAAGCGCTCGAAAGTTAAACCAAGGACAACCGCAAATATAAAATCAATGACAGCTACCAAATGGTCAGACTTTAGAGGGCTTTCAAAGTAATACAATGATTTTGATATGGAAGAAGACAGAGACTGAGAAACGTGGGGAGCACCAAACCTGGAGACTAATACCACATGTATCAAAACTAAGTGGATAATAAGTCGAACGATGGAAAGAAAATTCAAAGACCTCTCGGAAATAAAATTTGGATTTTGGGAAAATACAGTAACCAGGGAGGCTACTCTTTGCCTGAGAGTAGAGGTAGAGAAAAAATACATTTGAGCAAGCCATTCGTGGACCTGGTGAGAGCCTTCGGCAAAGTTGAGTGCAACAAGATGTTCGGGCAACTTTAACAATTCGAGTTGAATTAAAACTACAGAAGAATTATCTGATAACTATAAAAGATGCAAGTCGCCACAATGCGAATGAGAAACAACAAAAATACAAACTAAAATTAACAATGGAATAAGACAAGAAAGCAACCTCATACCAGCAACGTTTAGCGTATACTTGGAGGAAGCAATAAGAGAATCACAAGAAATTGGACCGTAGAGCATTAAGGTTGAGGAGAAGAAATAAACCAACTCTATTTCGCCTATTAATATAAGCAATGATCACTACCTTCATTTGCCGAGCTTATATTTTTAACATCCAATACTGATAGTAGGTGTATATTCCTGTTAGAAACTCCCAATTGCAATATTCTTATTAAATTAATTAGGCCTCCACCACGCAATATGCGACTTCTCTTTGGAATATTACTAATTAATGCACCACGCTATTGGCGGAGCTGCTGCCCGTACTAACTATCTAATATTAATCATGATCCACTAAACTCCACCTACTCTTTCATAGCTTGCCCTGGTAAGTCGGCGGTAAAGTATTAGAGAGGCACACAAAATTCCTTTCATAACGATTTGATATCAAAATTCATAATAATAAAAAAATACCCTTGAGCACATTTGAAACAGATTCAATCTTGCACAATTGTTAAATCAATTTACTCTTGCACAAATTTAAAATAATTTACTATTGTTACGGGGAGTTCCGAAATTACCATCCTTGACCATTAGTTTCAACAGCTCAAACTAATAGGTAATACCAGAAATAGTTAATAAATATGAGCGACTGCCTACATCAAACTGGTGAACTATATCTCACAGCGCCAATATTGCAATAAAATAATATAATATAAAGACGACAAGCCAGCTTTCGCCCGACACCTACTAGAGATGGGACACCGGAGTGATTTCACAACAGAAATACTCCATTTCTCCGAGAAGGAACGGAAGATAGATGCATTAGAGCAACGAACAATCAACCTGGAAGACACCAAACGCCTGCTCAACGAGGTCATATTCCCCAACCCTTCCCCCCTGCTACGTATTATTTTGCCTCCCCACTAACTTCATCGACACCTACCTAGAAACCTCACATTCCCTGCCACCATATGATTCATTCAAAAGCTCACCTTCACCTTGTCCCAATAAGTGTGCAAACTTCCCCTCCTTCCCTTCCTTTCCCCTCTCAAACTCTCATGATCCTCCGTATGATGTATAAAGAACTGACAACCATACTCCATACCTCAAGATACGCTGTACATTCCATCCACCGGTTCCTTCGGTTTCTTGTCCCAGGTAGATTTCAATAATACCTACTGGACACTAATTCCCCTTCCTTGTGCCAATAACTGCGCAGGATAATCAGAATTTTCAATTCCTTCGGTCGTCCCATTTCAATAGATAGAAAACGACTTCTGCGAAACCTGGAGAGCGAGTGCTCTTTCCCTTCTCCCTAATTGCCTTTCTACACCCTAAATTATTAAGTTATCGGTGGACATGCAAATATAAATTTTTGCAATTTGCACAGCTATTATTATCGCTTAAACGGCATCACTCGCATGTCCATTAGTGCGTTACTATTGGCTGGCGGAAGTAACCACGCCAAAGATATCTCGTTACCCTTCCTCCTTTGCACCTGCACTAAGACAAACTAAAATAGCGTTGGTTTGTCATGCTGCTAAGTTATTTCAGGTTATATTGATGATATTTAAAGGTCACTAAACACAATGGACCAAGATCAATTCAATTTCGTTCGTTCAATTGCAGTGTCTCAAAAAATTAATTATGAACTTCCTTTCCTTTAGGTGGGGATATCAAAATGATTCCATCACCGCGCACAAAAAGCATTGGAACCATTCGCTTCGTCTCGGTAAAAATTTCTTCGTAAGTTTCGTCATCAATGTCAATATCCGTGACAGTTTCTTCGACATCGCCGAGTACCATATTTAGGTGAAGATAATATGCGTGTAACATTCCCAGGAGATGACGTCCATTTTTCAGTCTGACTAATATAGGTTCATCTAAGCTCAATTTTAATAAATCAAATGGGTCCTTCATAATGCATTCCTGAATAAGTTTGGAATCCATTTTTTAAAACCTTTTGACACACACTGTTGTATGTGACTGTGACTGACGACTGTTGTGACTATCAGCCGCAAGAAAGTTCAGCAGCTAGCAGCGTGAATTGGCTACGAAGTTCCTCATACATTTTCTATCACTTAAAATGTGCCCAGACAAGTAAAATTCTCACAAGGCGCGAGTATGACTGGCTAAAATTTGCTCATATCTCTATTATTCTCCTTCGATGTCTTCAAATTTTTCTCGCGCGAAACTTAAATCTTTGACAATGGACCAAGTTCTCTAAGATTACATGTAATAAGATGAAGACTAAAATAATAAGACGAATTGATGGTTTCCGGCGTAACTTTGTGGAATTTACTAGACATATTGAAAAAATTTACTAGAACTTTGTATTTCCACAGAATATTTTATTCGAACACGACCATGGTTTCGACGGTTAACGTCATCTTCTGGTGAGGAATACATTGATACACCTTCTTAAATACACGGATGACACGTGACATAGACATAAAATCAAATCTGAGAAAGTGGAGGGGGAAGCGGTAGAGGAGAGTGGGAGTTGGGAGGTTGGGTCTTCCCCAGGGTGTAGGAGTCGAGGAATGTGGGGTGGTAGGTGTAGTTTTTGAAGAGAGCCACCATTTCGCGAAAACTACAGTCCCTAATAGAAAGAAAGTGTGGCGTGCCAAGACCCTTAGCTGATACATCCCGTGACCTTCCCCACTCTTTTGGTGAAAGACTTGTGAATTTGTCAGAGCACACCTTCAAACCAGAAGAAGTTAGTTTGCTGGAAAAAGGTTTAAAATACGTCCCTAATATCCCCATTACAACCAATAACGTCATCAACCTGGCAGTGGATTGCGAGGTTGCTCTTCGTAAGGCGGAGGTAGGAGATAAGCAACTTGTGGCCAGGGAGATTGAAAAATATTTTTCATCTAATCTGCACTCAAAGAAGCGTTCGTGGCCCGAGCTTCCTATTCTGAAGTCCATCAGACATTCTATTAATACAGAGGAACTAACCATCCAAAAAGCGGATAAAGGAAACGCTGTGGTGATTTTAAAAAAGGAGGTGTACAATGAAAAATGCGAGGAGTTCATGAGGAATAACAGAATCTCTGAGTTGAAAAAAGATCCCACAGATAAGTTTCAAAAGGACATTAAATCAGTTATTAAAACCTGCCCCACCCTGTTCACACAGTATGATTCTCACAAATTAGTGCAAATGAATCCATCGGCCCCGCGGTTCTTCGGCCTCCCAAAAGTGCACAAAACAGGAATCCCGATTAGGCCAGTGGTCTCCAACGTGTCAGCCCCCAATCATCTCCTGGCCGGAAAACTCAACCAAGTGTACAGAGAATACTCCAAGTTCTCCCCAAAATATGGTGTCACCAACTCAGCCGACTTAGCGATTCGACTATCCCGACTTGTGTTCCCCCCCAAGTGCACCCTTGTGTCCTTTGACGTAACCAACTTGTTTCCCAGTGTACCCACCAAAAAAGCTGTCCAGCTGGCAGAAGACATTCTTCTTCAAAAACGTGTCGCCGCCCCAATAGTGCTTGATCTGTGCTCCGCTCTTCAGACATGTGTCTCACAGAATTACTTCAAATTCAGAAACAAAATATTTTTACAACCAGAAGGGTTGGCCATGGGTTCACCCTTATCCCCTTTACTTGCAGACGTTTACATGGATAATTTAGAAAAAGAACTTTTTTCATCGGTGAACCCCTTGATAAAAAATGTCTGTGCTTGGTATCGATATGTGGACGATATTTTGTGTGTGTGGTCAGGATCCGCGAGGCAACTCGACACCTTCTTGCACCTCCTGAACTCCTTGGACAATTGTATTAAATTTACGATAGAAAAAGAATCGAATGGAGCTTTAAATTTTCTTGACCTAACCATTTCCAAAGATTCGGGAAAATTTGATTTTTCCATTTTTAGAAAAGATTGCTACACAGATCGAGTTATTCATGCCACTTCGAGACATCATTTTTCTCAGAAGCTTTCATCCTTCCATGCCATGCTCCACCGTCTGCTAACTATTCCGATGTCCCAACTCAATATACAAAAAGAGCTCAATATCATTAAACATATAGCTGTCAACAACGGCTACAAAACAGATATGATCGATAAACTATATCGGAAAAAACTACAGAAGATGGCTATCCAAACCATATACGGAACCCCTCCGCTAAGTGAAAGTGATAAATGGAGGAAATTCTTATACTTGGGGAATTTGTCCCTCCTAGCTACCAAGACCTTCCTAAAAAATAATCACATGAGAGCTGCCTATTATAATAACTCTAATTTAAGGAATTTTTTCTCCAAGTCCAAGGACGCTATCCCTAATTTGGAAAGAAGTGGTGTATACAGACTCAAGTGCGAATGTTCGGCAACCTATATTGGGCAGACTGGACGCAAATTCAAAGAGAGACAAAAAGAACACATTGCTTGTTTCAAACATCAAAATTCCAATTCTAACTTCGCAAAACACCTGCTGGACAATGATCACACAAGTGACTTCTCATTGGAAATTTTACATTTCGAGAAGAAAGGCCTCAGGCTTGACGCTCTTGAGCAAGTGGAAATTTTAAAATCGTTGAATGCAAATTGTGAAATTGTAAATGATATGTTGTATACTTCCCGCTCTCCACTCCTCAACCTCCCCCTCTTCCATTAACCCCTTACCTTCGCACACTTCGGTTTTTTCCCCTTTCCTCCCCTTCTCCCTAATCCTTAACCGTCACCCGCCTTCACCCCCGCTGACGCACTTGAGCACGCTAGTATTTCTATTATTGCCTTTCTCTCCTTCCCCAACCCCTTCCTACACCCTCGGTTCACCCTAATCCTTGCCCAACCGTCACTGCAGTTAGTCAGCTTGAGATGCGTCAGCCCTACCTACCACCCCACATTCCTCGACTCCTACACCCTGGGGAAGACCCAACCTCCCAACTCCCACTCTCCTCTACCGCTTCCCCCTCCACTTTCTCAGATTTGATTTTATGTCTATGTCACGTGTCATCCGTGTATTTAAGAAGGTGTATCAATGTATTCCTCACCAGAAGATGACGTTAACCGTCGAAACCATGGTCGTGTTCGAATAAAATATTCTGTGGAAATACAAAGTTCTAGTAAATTTTTTCAATATAATAAGACGAAGACAAAAATCCTAGTATGCAAAAAGTAGAAGCTGAATGTAGAAGTCACACTGATAGGGGGAAATTACAAGAAGTGGATTCCGTCACCTGCCTCGGAGTTACCATCATGTGGGACAGAGGATGTACAACGGACACGATACGCGAACGCAAAAAAGTTGCCCAAAATAAGAAAGCGTTCATAGTAATAAGATTTCTTCCATGTTCAAAGAAAGTATGGCATAAGATGGAACTCTCGAATCGAGATATCTCGAATCTCGAAGGGAATCAAGTATCGAAAGAATGGACTCTTAAATAAATAGACCAGAAAATGGACCATTAGTGTGGAAGCGGTATCTGCAGATCGGAAGAATGGGTCATTAAAAAGTAGACCAGAAAATACTGGAAACCTGGTGCTCGAAGACTTTGCTGATGTCTATCAAATGTACGGAAAATAAGAAATGAAGAAGAACATAAAATGAAAAGACACTACGAAACACGATACTCAAAACCAGAACAGTATGGGTTGGGCACAGTATGAAGCACTATATGTTTGTGTTAATGTAATTGAAGAAATTAGTAGGGAGATCTCCTTAGACAAAGGCCTTTGGATTTGCGATAATGTAATTGAAGAAATAATAGAGGGAAAATCCTTTGACGAAGGCCTTTGAAGTACTTAGATGGAGGGAAGGAAAAAGATATGGGATGAATAAAGAACAAAGTACATGAGAAGAACTACCAGATATTAAGCAAACATCCGGTAGATAGTGAAGGATGGAGGGCTGCAGTCAACCAACCTTAGGATTTAACGACCAATGATCAAATTGAATGAGAAGAATTTAGTAAAAATTATGAAAGTTGATAAATGAAGAATTAAAATATATGTTTCAAGTGGGTGAAATAGGGAGGATTTGATAAAAACCTATTTTATTTTCGAAGTAAATAAAATTGTACAGCACCAAAGGGTAAAAACAGTCAGTTATGGTATATTTTACGTTTATCCTAATAAATCTTTAACTTTTCTAAGACTGACCATCTATTAAATACCCCCTATTAAGTGTACTGCGATAGAAACTCCCGGTTTTATAGAATTGAATGAGGACCCGCTTAGGACATCCATCCTTAACTACGCATGAAAATTGATGGAGAGTCTCCAAGACATCATAAAGTTCTAATCATTGATAATATTTTCCTAAACATTGCGCCAAGAAACTCTTATAATTTTCCAGATCATTGAAACTTACAAGTTACCACACGTTAACACAAGTTGACCACAAGTTACAAGGGTAGCAGTAAGAACTTGACTCTAAAGGTCTCTGCTTTGAACCAACGACCGAGTAGGGATCACAACATTTTATATTCAACATTTAAAAGCATGTCAATGAGAAATAACGCATATGATTCATCAGGGATGAAGAAAAGCGATACAAATTCAATAAAAATTGCCACATTTGAGAGAAAACTATTTTAAATGTATTTAAAAAAGAAAAAAATAAGTAAGCAATCAAAATTTGTCGTACTAAGATATGCTAAACAATGATTTCACCTTTCTGTTCATAAAAAAACAAAGTATAATACTGCGACTCCCGTAACCTTTATACATTCTAATTCCTCACAAGATTTAAAAACAAGTAGTACAGACATTTCATTCCTGTCCTTTCCTGCTCTAATTAGCTCGTCTTAATCATAACAGTCGTAATAAATTCAAATTTTAGTCTCTTCTTTCCACAAAAAAAGACATAGGCCTATATTTTACTCCTAGATTGGAAATAATTGGTTAATATTACATGGTCAAAAGTATTTCTTTCACGTGCATGGGCTTAAAACACAGTAAGTTTTTTCATTGCAGGCAACACCCCACAGAAAAGAACACATTGGACGAGAATTTTGCTTTGCACTTATTTTCTAAAGGGTTAATTTACTCGATTCCTTTAAAACAAAGGAATAAGGAAGGGAGATACAAATTTCTTTTAAATTTAAAATACATTTAGTTCTCAAAGCTTATTAAACTCAAAGTGAAACGCATGGCTGGAGATGAAAATTAGCTAGTTTCTTTTGCACACCCAAGTGATTTTTTGATAGCTCTGAGGTATATT
Organism: Ceriagrion tenellum; assembly: GCA_963169105.1. Taxonomy (NCBI): domain Eukaryota; kingdom Metazoa; phylum Arthropoda; class Insecta; order Odonata; family Coenagrionidae; genus Ceriagrion; species Ceriagrion tenellum. Next base: position 25,046,894 of record OY720642.1, on the reverse strand, counting down.
CTGCTAAATTATTTTCTTTGAAAGTTTTCCTCATTATCCAAGCGTGGTTTATTGAAACTAGCACATCTATTATGATTTTACAGGCCCTTTGCCGTTTCTCGTGGTCTTTTCTTTCCTTTCACCAAATAAAAATGATAATAATTTAACTCTGAGACAGCAAACTCTAAAATATATAAGCAATTGAAATTTTCATTTGCTCAATAGTGGTTTAAACTGTTGAAGCCGCATTTATACGCATTACCGTAAATTCACTAAAAAATTGTACGGAAATTACGCAATTTTATTTTGGGTGAGGTTGATTTATTGTACAGAACGTATTTTATAGAATTATCTTATATCAAAGACTAGGTTTTCGGAAATGTTTGCAAAGTGACAATCCCACTATGGATAGTTAATTAAAAACATTGTCACATGTGATACTTACATGTAACCCAACTACAACTCTAACGATAAACGAATATTTTGAATTTGGAGCCCAAATGAGAATCAACATTTAATCAGTGCAGAAAGCAGTGTAAAGTTGAAACTTTTCTCAACATCTAGGAACCGAGTGATCAATATTTATTTTTCAATGAAGGATGTCGAGAGGCATTGCCTATGGTCATCCTTAGGTCAGGATCTTGCCTCTAATAATCTCCAGTCGCCCACTTATTTTAAAACACTACGCACTAAGGGGCAGTAGCGCCTAGCTATTGAACCATAGATGTAATAAACCAGCATTAAATATATAGCTATGATATTATAATTGAAATAAAAATTATAATTTTTATACACTTTTAAGTCGCTTATTAATGAAGGACGGGAGAGATTAAAGACTTTGATTTTAGATTAACTTTCTGACCATCTTCAGAAACAATCCATATGCTAACGGAAGTGAAATATTTTGTCGTAATAAAATTGATGATGATGAAATGCTTCCATTATACTAAACTACATCCTTCAACTCATCAATCATAGACAAGCCAGGTGTCCATTGATTTCTATACGGAGGTTCATTTTGAGACATAACATTATGTTTACACTATCAGGTTTTTTGACATTAAAATCCCTGAAACTAAAAAATAAATGAAAAGAAGAATCGTTTTTAATAGTAGAGGCCGGTTCAATAATATATATATTTAAATAATAACTCAGTAATTTGATCGAAGTTGTCATTTCCTCTATTTATGACATAAAAAATAACTTGCCGGCTAATATGATAAATATCTCTATAATGAAACGGACCTCTCAGCGTAAAAACTACTAAATACAAGCGTAAATACTACTGTAGAATACTACTTTTTTAATATTTGGATACATTCACAATTGTTTTTCCGGTATGTTCTTACCTGTAGGATTTCTACTACAGTGGACAACATAATTTACCTTAAATGGTTGAGCTGGAATTTTAAATCCTTATTGATGTGAGTTTTACTTTTTTTCTTTTGCATCTATTAAGTACAGAGACATTTGCCAGCAAAAGACTTACTATAAGTAAAATAAGGGTGTGATTATCAATTAACTCTGATAAACACTCATTACAAGAGATTGTTTGCCAATTCGCGAGCTAAACTTCCTTTAATTTGAAGAAACTTGGGAAGTAAAACAATGAAGCCCAAATTTATATGCTTTCCTCTCTTTTTCTCTGGGTAATTCAACTGGAAGGCTATCATTTATAACGAGAAAAACTCTTAAAGGTTTTTCACGAGTGCATTCACTCGGCCACGGAAATCAATCTCGCGTTCCGCAGAATTGGTCCTCCTGTGATTGATGACGTTAATTTATTCTCGGTCGTAATCCAGCGAGAAATGATTTAGCATTAAAATCCAGAAATCACTTGCTTAATTAAACACATGGAATGAAATTTATTTTGAAAAAAAGAAGGAAAAAAATGTAATAACTCCCAGGCCTCACAAGACTCTCTTCAATTCTTTTGAATTCCCCCAATTTCCCCACAGTTCCACCCTCTTTTCTCTTAATTCGTCCCGACGTTTCAGTCAAAACTTTCCTCTTTTTCCACCCCAGACGTCCTTTACTCCTCCCCCCCTTCCTCCCTATCGCCTAGGGCTTTCTTCTTTCACTCCACCTCTACGGTCGACACTATTATTTATTCTCTTCGCTCTCCCTTCAGCCCTATTCAGCTCTCCTTTCTTCCCCCTTACTCCTCAAGAACCCTCTCCCTGGGCTGAAGGCCTCCTCCTACCCCCTCCTTGCCCTTATATCCCCTCGTCCCTCCGAGCACCTTCCGTGTGCCGCCTCGCCTCTACCCCAAGCCACTTCTCTTCACAAAGTCCGCCACTTCTGTCTTTTTCCCTTCCCGCCACTCATCCCTCCACTTCCACCCTTATATTCTCTCTCTTGCTCGCGACTTCGGTTATTCTAATATCGCCCTCCCTTTTTCCTACCCTCGCCAACCATTCTAAAAAGCTCAACCTCTTCTTTCCGCAGGAACTCAGCGGGAAGTGGAGAGGAAAAATAAATTAGTTTTGTAATTTTTACTAAAATCACATTCTCCCTCCCAGTGAAGTCTACCAAGAAATTCCTCAGAATGACAGTCAACCAGACTCCCTCATTTAAACTAATGATTTACGGCTTATGGTTAGCATCTCTTGATGGAAAATTTGGTGGGATTTTATCACGTATTTGCCGATTTCCAAGAAAAAGACCGACCAGCTTACTATATTTTAAGTATGGAAGGACAGAACTGACCTATTCTAACACGAATACGTATTTTTAATTCATGGGTAAAGAAGGGAGATTCATTTATGTTAATGCAAAGATGGGTAGCATTTGCAATATCTGCTCTTGATGTTAATTATCTGTTCAGCATATGCTTATGCATCGGAAGTTTTCTTAAGTCCTTAAACATGAACAAACATCTGTAACACTGAAGACGAATTCATACTCTCACAGATACGATTTATAACCAAGTATCGGATTCAAATTTCATTTGTGAACCACATCTAAATTATAAATACCTACTGTATACGTCAGGAATAGATAAGAATCATCAAGTATACATTCAGAGTGACCTTAGTTGGAATTTTGGACCATCATGGAAAGAGTATCCGTCGCTTGCAAAAAGATGGTGTACCAGTCATAGACGTATGCGAAATTAATGGAGTTTACTACAGCTAAATTTATAAAGGATCATCAAATTTTTACATGTGCACTACAAGAAACTAAGAAGAAAGGAAAAGATAAAAGGAAACATAGACAGTATTTTCTCATCTACAGTGGGGTTGAAATATCGGTTAGAGCCAAAGCAGAAGTTGCAATAATCATTCATAACAATTTTATAAAATAAATAGAAGAATGCCGATTGATATCAGAAAGGATAGTTGCAATACAAATGAAAACCAATCATCAAAAATTAAATATTATATATTTTTATGGACCAGAGGATAGTAAATCAAAAGCTTACAAAGAAGCGTTTTATGATCACCTACAGGATTATATCAACATCATACCCCCTGATGAGCTATTAATATTAATGCGGTATTTCAATGCTCGTATTGAAAAATCATTGTTTCTGGAGTTAAACAACGGTTCAATGAAGAATTTCTAAATGATAATGTGAAATGGTGATAATCAACATCTGTTCCCGCAATAAATTAAGAATTAATAACACCTTCTTTGATCATTAAGATCAATAAATATAAAAGTTTTAAAGTAGTAGAGGCCAGAAATCAATCATAGATTGCATGTTTCTAACAAGAATATACACCCGTTATCATTATTGGATGTTAAAATTATAAGCGCCCCAAATGTAGGAAGTGATCATAGCTTATTAATTGCCAAATTTAGGTTAAAAATGCGAATGCATCAGAAAAATATCAAAACACTAGCTAATGAGGAGAAGTACCACATTGAGTCACTCTGGAATAATTCAACCAAGGAACTTTACCAGAGACAGCTGGCAGAGAAAATTGAGGGTAATAACATACAAGAAGACAATAGTGTAGATCAGAGGGAAAAGGTAACATAGAAGAAGCAGCTCTTGAAGCTTTAGGGATACGAAAAAAAGAATAAGAAAAAGACTTGTAAAACACCTTGGTTTTTTGAAGAGATAAAGGATCAATGCAAAGAAAAAAGAAAGATCTATGTGTCTTATGAATCTCTCAAAACATATGAGTCTCTTGAATATTATAAAAAATTTTGAAATGTAACAATATCTTTAGTTAACAAACTGAAGAAACAACACTAGAAAATATTTTCGAGAAGAATGGAAATCGATTTCTATGGACTGCAAAAACGGATATGGAAGATAATTAGGAAACAAAGAAAGGAAGTCAATGACGTCATAGAAGTCAGTTACATAGCAGAAGACGTACGGGTGTCATATACAAATGCACTACTTGAAGGAAGCTCAAATTCATTCGACGAGAGTGCTCTAAATATTTATGTCAACAAAAATGATGCAAAAGTTAATTATTCAGAGGTAGAAGAAGACTTTAAATCTTTAAAGAATAGAAAATCACCAGGTCAAGACGGAATACCAAATTAATTTCTTAAATATTAGCAGGAGGACGCCAAATGACAAACGAACTGTTTAAATTAATACATAAAATTGTCAGCTTTCACTCTGTACCATCAAATGGAGAACTAGCATTGTGCTTCCCTTATTTAAAAAAGGGGACCGGAGGGAACCATCCAATTACAGAGGAATAAACCAACTGGATTAAGCACTCAAACTCATGACAAAAATAATCACGAAGAAAATCAATTCCCTCGCAACATTAGAAGAAGATCAAAAAGGATTTAGAACTGGGCGATCCTGCACATATGCAGTATTCATCTTGATACATGTGGTATTTTATTTTAGCTTTTTTTTGTTTATTTATCCTGGCTTGGATAAGACGGCACCGTCCCCTCTTCACCCAACCCAGTACATACACAAACACCCATGCCCTGGGCAGATAATATTCTACCCAGGCGAGACTCGAACCCGCGACCCTCGGGTTAGCAGGCGAGGACATTACCCGCCGCCACTGGGGCCGAAGGGGGTGGCAAAGAAATCCATTGAATTCATTAGACCAGCATATATTTGTTTCATCGACTTAGAGTAGACATTTGATAGAATCCGACTTGAAGTCGTGATTCAGCTGCTGCAGGACCGTGGGATACCAACCAACCTAATTCACATGATCAGAAACATTTACTCAGAAAATTATGTTCAAGTCAAATTAGGCCAAAAACTGACAAATCATATTCCAGCTTAATTCTGGCATTAGACAAGGCCACTTTCTAAGCCCCCTTTTATTCAATATAGTTATGGATGAGATAATTAAAAAGGTTAAAAATGGAAGAGGCCATAGAATGGAAAATCAAGAAGTAAAAATAATTTGTTATGCTGACGATGCAATGCATTTGGCAGATTGCGAGGATGATTTACAAAACAATAATACAATACAATAACTTTATTGTATTGAACCTGGGACCTTATATTCCCTAGGTTCTAATGTTAGTACATATACAAAAAAAGAATTTACAGAGACTACTGAACATGTTTAATACTACAGCAAAAAATATAATACGGTTATCTCCCCCGAAATAACCAAATGTATGATTACATCAAAGGAGCCCCACAGCAGTAAACTGGAGATGGATGAGAGAGTCATTCAGCAAGAAATGTCCTTTAAATTTCTGGGAATTGATTTTTCAATCTCTGAGGATATTGAGATGGAAAAAGGAGAGCAAGTGACAAAAGCAAACAGAATTGCTGGCTGCCTTAATGCCACAATCTGGCGAAAAAAGTATGAAGGAACGAAAAACAGGGTAGACTATACAGGGCTGTAGTGAGTCCAATATTAACATATGTAGGAGAGAAAAGACTAGATACATCCTAAACTTTGAAGGTTACTTGAAGCTACGGAGATATCATTTTTGTGGAGGATAGCTGATAAAACATTATTTGACAGAGAAAGGAGTGAGTAGATAAGAAGAGAAAGCGGCGTGGTTCGTCGAAGGAAGGTGGCATAAAAATGGCAAAATAGAGAAATATGCTAAAGGAGTAACAACGTACTTGAGCATTAGATCTAAAATACAGTTCAGTTGGGATTAAAAATACGAATAACTGCTACTATTAGTAACAAAATCACAACTTCGGCCTCAACTTTGTGAAATAAATCAACTATTAAAAAATACAAAACTTTGTAGTACCCTGAATAAAAACTGATAAATAAGACTTAATTGTGGTTAACCGATTTTAGATCAACACTGCGCGAAGCTGCGCAAGAAAATCAAGAGTAATACATGTCAATTGCCTAAAGTTGGACATTATTTTGTGATCCAATTGCTCCATGTGGCAGTTGAGGAAGGGTTCACGAGTTCCTGACATTTTCATTCGCATGAAAAAAGGAATATAAGAAGAGAAATTACAGAGAGCTATATTAACCGACCATTACGGTTAATTGACAGAAGTTTCATTTTAATTTTATTTTGTTCTTTTATTTCAACAGTATTATGTAAAGCAAACAAATTTGATAGTTATAAACATTGTTTGCTGGTAATCTCATTGGCGGAAGGGTAGATAAGATGAAAGGAAAGCCTTTCGTCTCATTTGACCTTCAAGTAATGACTGGTTTATTCGTATACGTTCATATTGTAAATAAAAACTTGTTACTCTCAAAGGATTGAAGTTCTTTTTTATCCTAAAAAAGCAAATTTCCAGGCTGCCTGCCTACATTTCGATATTTCATTGCATAAACACTCCCCCTTCTTTCCGGTGGGTGGAGGAGGAAACTCCGAGGCTCTCCACGTGAGAGTCCCTTCACTCGCCTTCATCCTAAATTTTCATTTCGAGCGAATATCTCGCCCCTCTCAGCCTCCCCCAATCCCTCCCTCCCCGGCCATCTCCTCCCTCCAGAGAGTCAAATTTGTTGAAGCAGTGGACCCCTCAGGTCATCTTGCCTTTCAGCGGCCCTTCCCCAAAAGCCCCCTTTCGCTCTCTCAATATATCTCTAGAAAAATCAGACAATGGATAAGTAACCAAAAGCTTTTCAGACTTAAAAACGATGCGCAGAACTATCCATGAATTATGAGATTTTAATTTTATCCGTATATTTCCACATATCCAATCCCAATCATCTTAGATCACGTTCCCAATACGTACCCAAGTTTTTTAAATTAATGGAAACGGTTCAGCATACATGAATTTATTGAATGTATTGCACTGAAATTTACTAGAAACTTAACGCACAGCAATAGTTGCACGAGGAATATGCTTCCTCATCCCTCATCATTCTCCTGTAATTGCATTTGCGACCCAAATTACTTTCAATCCCCTAATCAATATCATTTTAAAAGAAATTTGGTAATGTATAGGTACCCCATAATCCCTGTTTGGAAAAATTGGAGTTTGTTCACGAGATTGAAACCCACCAATTTTAAAATATATAACGTATTTTAATACCCTGTAGAATATGAGACCAGAGTGCCTAAATGATTTTGGCTGGTATAATAAGAGGCGCATTCGCAATTTGTATAATATTTCGCATTAAGTTATACAGTAAAAACTAGATATATAAGAGTGAAAGCAAAGAATAACGGAAAATTATTTTTATAACAATGAATTACACTCAAACTGAAAGAATGAACAAGTCTCTCTCTCTTTTACATATAAAGAAACGCATTAGATGGAGAGATATAATAGAATCAAATAATTCTGGTTGACCATTTGAGGGCAAAAACCGTTACATTAAAACCAATCTCTGCACACAGGAACGTTTATACTTCATTAATTCTGCAATAAAATTCTTTGATACTGCTAAGAACTAAGGTTTTGATTGCGGGGTAAGTTAACCAAAGGGAAACTGAATCATTTCTAGTCGATTTAAAGCTAAAAATATATGCAATCAATGATTCTACAACTTACAAGTCACACTACACGGGGAGTTGTGGAAATAATAACGCGTCAATTGCTATTCCCAGGTTTTGTAATTGTTTATCTGTTTATCTCCAAATATCCAGGCATAAGCCACCCTGATAACGGTTGGGCTTGTATCATTGGCGATTGCTCGTTGGTCCGGACTTGTATTTCCCTGAAAAAAAATTAGGTTCTAAATATTTCAATATAATGGTATTTTCAACTGATTTTGAACTGACTTTGGCAGAAAGGCGTACATATAAGGGACCCTAAAGCTGCTTACCGTTAGAGGTTGCAATGACTCCCCGCACCCTTTATAAGATGGTATTTATAAATAATACAAAGGTGAAAGAAAAATCCGTTTTTATTATGCATTTACCTCCGAATACTCCGAACTCCGAATAAGCACAAATCGCATCAGTCAAGCATAAAAAGAATAAACTGTATGCTTTCCAGTTTTGGTAATATTTCACATATTTGGAATAGAATTTGCAGCACATTCCGTTGTGAGTTGTCGAGATAGTATTTGATAGACGTTCCAAGAGTTTCTATCTCTCAATTAAATTAAATCATGTATAAGTTTTCCTTATCAATGTCATAAGGGCATTACTTCCTGGTCCGAGAGTGCCATGGAAACCTATTATACAGTCGCCGTCATGCTCATGTTAAATGTAAAGTTAATTATTTTCTAGCGCTTTTACACCTCGATTACTTTCCTGGTTAGAGGCGGTTAGGTCATTTCAACAGCTAAGTGGGAGTATTCCGGATAAACATACATATTTGGCCTTCTCTTGAAATATTCATGGATATTATCATTCACATCAAATTTAAATTGTATCAGAATAATAAATATTTTTATGCTTACTATACCAGATTCGTTTATGTATACATACCAATAACGCCATTCCTTTTAGGAGTAGGCAAAGTCAAAGAACTGGTTTGGTTCTATAAGTCCTAGAAAATGAGCTTTGTCTTCACAAATTTCTTCCACAATGTCCTATCCTTACATGCCTCTTTCAAGGGTTACACTCATGCATTGCTTCATACACGCTTTCGATGTTGACTCCTTATATTCCTGTCAAGAGTATCTCATATCATTCTTTCTGCTATCACATTCTTGTTTTGTTTTTCGACCCTCTTTGAATATTTTAAGATAATCAAACAAACGAAGAATAGTTCTTTCACAAATATCCGTATAAAATAGCATCCAATGAACTTTCTTCCACGATCTGTTTCCACGCGTAGGAAAAAAATTAATTAAAAGCCACGAAATATCAACAATTTTTATCATTTTGAAGGGAAGGGGACAATTTTAAATTCAAAAATGGTCAAAATGACCGCTCCAGCGCTTCTAATGTTAAAGACCAAATCTTCGGCAGCAGTTCGTATTGCTCGCGTTACTTATAGATAGATAAATGGCCGAGTCGGCCTTTGATACACTGTTTGTGAACTATTCTTGGGTTACAAGTATTCGTTATAAAAGAAATTTCCACTAATTTCACTCCTAAGCCAACAAGTTCTACCAATTCTCATGGGTACTAACTTTAGGTCAGTGGAAACGATAACAACTGAGTGATAATGTTGCCAAATTATTGCAAAATCACAATGAGCTCCGAATGTAATGAAGGATGAAACGAGGTGAAGTGGCTGTCGTATAACTTGGTACTCAACCATTTAATAATTCCAAATAAGGATAATTTACTAGGTATACCCAGACTAAAACGTGATTGAGATGTCGTGAATCAGGGTTTGAGTTTAACTATCGTTAGAGTTGTGTTTAGGGGATACCAAGTCTTTGCCGATTATTTATAGCTTTGCATTAATTTTATGCTGATTTTGTACCTCATAAAACATTTTATTTTGAAATCTGAGATCAATATCTACGGTAGAATATTAAAAAAACACTATCTTTTCATGGTGAATAAACCTGGTAGTAGTCTTTTTCTCAAAATGGACAATATGTCATGGAAAGAGCTTTCAATGATATTCCAGGCAGATAAATTTTTGTGTCTGAAAACAAATTGCACAAAATTCCATAATTTTTTACTTCTACATAAGAAAAAACTACTTTAATTATCACAAAAATTCTAAATGTGACATACGTTATCTACAGTAAATTAGTTGTATTATTAATGAGCCAGAATCCGTACACATGGGCTTTTTAAACTTATGCGATGTCACGGTGGTGATCAAAGAAGTTGAGATTCAAGTGGAAGAAATAACTGATAACATTAAATTTAAACCAAACTCTTTGATGAATGTAAATTTGAAATCACTTTAGCAGCGTTTAACCTGTAAGAATTCGTACCCATTACTAATAAATGCACACATGATCAAGAAACTAGAAAGATGATGGAAATTTTAGCATATCTGCAAAGAATAAATGATAAAAAGCTCTTATGGGCCTGATGAATATTCTGTCGCAGGGAACGCACCTTATTCCCTCGGCAAACAAATCTGGGGAGCTGGTATTTGAATTGGAGGCCATATGAAATTAAGCTGAGTGGTCTTGGGAGATGTTGTGAAGATGAATATGCAGGAGTGAGGCTCTGAGTCAGGTTTCCAGATTCATTCCAAGACAAGTATAGAGTGAACACATAGACATGGTTCTTCAAATGCTAAGAAGTTTGACCTAAGCATACTCGATGAGCCAACTCATACGAAGAAGCCAATTAACAGCCAAGAAACTTAATGTTAGCACATTCGCTTTTACGAAAGAAATGACTGCATTGCTGTGATATAAATGGTTATTTAAAAATGTAATTCCAAGGCATCTTGCCATGCAGTATCACCTAAGTAATTTACAATATAAGGCATTGAAAACATCGTGTCCTCTTTGATTTATCAGGAAGTCGATCATAAAGAACTTGTATCCAAGTTCTGCACGTAATGAGCACTTATACTTTAATTTTGTAGCTTTTTCTTTGCTGGCAATGCTCCTCTTAAATTAAGTGTCGAAGACAACGGACTTTAAGCGTTGAAGAGCGTTGAAGTGTGAACTATTCATTGGATATCTTTGAAGGGTAATACATGATTAAATTCAGTAATTTATTCTGATCTCAAGCCCAAGAGTAGAGATGCGGAATATGGAGCAACAGATACAGAATCTTTAAAATTTTCAGCCATAAGGCGATACTAAAAGTATAAAGTAAAGATATATAGTCCCCAATCCCAATTTAATTTAAATTAAAAGTTTGTGTACATAATATGAGCGATCCTTATAAACAATAAACCAGCCGCTAGGTCTGGCAGGATCCACTGAGCGTTTCTTTTTGCCCCCCTATGCGCACCACTTGAACTATTATGCTGTGTTAGGTCTTGGTGTCACCTAACTTTTCAGTACTTAAGACTTGAAATATATGCCCCAAAAATTTTCACCGTAGGGTCAACCCACCATGACAAAAATTAGGAGTTACCTTAAACTACCGGCTTGTGAGTGAAAACACAAGTGAGTCTAAAACACAAGTGAGTGAGTTCTGCTTAACGACCGTAATTTCATCAGAATGTGAAATATTACCAAAGGACTATTTTTAATATAGTATTTCGACTCTTTCATGAGAGAAAAAATAAAATTCACCGGCCCTAAAGTCATCTACATCTACATACTACCCTGCGAGCCGCAATATGGGCGTCGGGCAGGGGGTGTTAGGTCAACAGTCGTGTTTAGATGCAGGGCTTGGGAGGTGAAATGGTGACATGAGTAATGGGAGTGTATTTAGTGGAGCTCAGTTTTTATTGTGGTCGCTCATGGAGCGCCGAAAGATGGAGTTTTTGTCCCTATCTGTTTGGCAATGTATCTCTCTTTTTTATCGCTTCTTTTAGACGAAGAGATGAAGTGAGACGTCATGATAATATTTTGTGTCGCTCTAAAACACAACAGTTATACATTTCTCGAGCAAGGTAAGCCTAGCGTGTAGCCTCCGAGTCTCTAGGGGCTCCCACCTTAATTCCTCTCAAAGTTGTGAAACACTATTTGTTTGCTCGTATCAGTTTTTAACGAAGCGTGCGGATTTTCTTTGTATGTTATTTATTCTTTTGTCATGTGTCCCGCTAATACTGCTTCAGTACCGCCTTTGACGTATATCAGAGGGGACTGTTTTCTGAGTGCTGAATTGTACCTCAAATACTGTGTTGAGTAGTCGAAATGATTCCAACGAAGTTGCTTTTGTGACGTGTCTGAATCATTGGCAGCCACTTAGAAGGGCGATGGCACTAGGGGTACGTTGCTTCTTCCTATTAAATGCGCAATTCGCTGATGTCAATCAAGAAGACAAGAGTCTCAAATCTCAATAAATTTAAGCTTGAGTCGTAAATGTATTTCCGTGAAAATGGTTGTGCGCAACTGCACATTTCTTACTTCATATTGCTATGCAGAAGCAATTACGGTTAGAATTTTGCAGGTTAACGTTAAATAATTGCATCATAATTTAATAAGATCCATAAATACTTAATTATAAAAGATATTTTCTAATGTAGAATTGATTTATTTATTGCTCACATTTGCCATTCAACCTTCTAGGCAGAGGTCACCGAGCATATACGTGATAAACGCGAATGTTTTTAACCCTATACATTTCAATAAGATACAGGTAAGGGAAACACATCCAATGACATGAGTGTCTGAATAAAGAGTCATTATTACTGAACGGAAGGGTCATGTTGGACTAAAATAAGTAATTCAGAATATAATTTAGAAAAAATATGCTGTGACTAAGCAAATAACTGCGGAAGAAAAGCGGTGGCATTGAAAAATTAGTCACAATATTACCCATGCATGGGTAATATCAATTGAATTAGGTTATTTATTAGTGAACCGATCGACGCTAGCATATTTATTACAAATATAGTGGCAAAATTCCTAAATAAACCTTAAAAGAAAATCTATAATAAAATTAGCCTAGAAGCGCTAGTAATACTGATACGTTATAACCTCTGCATTGATTTGTTTTTATACGTTTAGGGTATAGAATTTGAGCAAGAATTAAATGTTTACTAAAATATTTACATTACTTTTGGTTACAATGAGAAAGGGTAAATACTGGTGAAATGAAAAGGGTTAGGCCACTAGAATGAAAATATAATGTACCAACATTTTCGAGCACTTCCGAAATATTCACATTCTCACGAAGTAAAATAATGTCCCTGATCAACCTGTCTTGTTAAGTCTTGAGCTTTCAAGTCTTTAAGACCTGAAATCGGAAACAATCCCATAAATACAGAGTTTAAGTTATCAAAGAGGCCTCAGTTCGATTAGCATCCAAGACCGTTTGGTTGTTGGCGAGCGTTCCAGGATATGAGCCACCACATCCCATGGATTGAGAGCAACCTCGTAAATGGAGAAATCAAAGCGTCTGAATAGTTCTCCTTCTACTGAACGAAATGTTGGTGGCATCAGATAGCCGAAAATCACTCCGATTGTAGGCAAAAATCTCTTCCTCTCTCTTTATATAAGACAAACGACGGATTTTTGTCACTCTTTTATGAAATTATCACTCGCTATATCTCTATTATATATTATCTATTATTATATCTATTATCTATCTATAAATCTATTGTCACACGCTACATATCGCGATCGATACGGAATAACGAATCAATGCAGGAAAGAGAGGTGAATCAGCCTTAATCGATGAGCGTCATCGATGTAGGCAGAATTCCGATACAAAGACTCAACGAAAAGATGCGAGGAATCCATGATATTCCAGGGCAACTGATCAAAGCAGCTGGAGAAGTCCAATTATAAGATGATCTGCTAGATATACGAGACAGGAAATATACCCGTCGATTTCACGAAATGTGTCATTGAACCTATTCAAGTGGGAGTGACTCCGTCTGAATTAGCACTCAACCAAACCATAAGTCCGCAGTCAGATGCAGCAAAGGTTTAGCCTTCAGTTTGACACGGTAAATTGAAGGTATGATTCAAGGATTACCATTGGATTACCAACTCGAGATCAGGAAAGGTAGAGGTACACGACAAGCTATTCCGGCATTAATGCTAACAATCGTGAAAAAAATCATTTATAAAGCTACATGTATGTCCAATGATAATGTAGAGAAAGACTTTAAAAACATTAATTTGTTTGCATTATTAGAAAAAATTGGCCTGAAATCTAAAGGAAAAAGTGTGATATGGAATCTATATAGAGCTGAGACGGCTGACATACGATTGGGAAATATGAGAATAAATTCAGGGTGGAGAAGAAAGCTAAACAAAGGTGATCGCCATCATCAAAACTCCCTTAATGTAATTATACAGAAAGCAATTGAGGAACTCCTCGAACGCCTTGAAGGAGAAATATTTTGTCGAGAAAGAAGGATTCCAATGCTTCAATTGGCTGATGTTGTAGTGATTCTGGCGAAAAGCAGAGACAAGCGGGCACATATCTTTGTGGGAGTGAAATAAATCTGAATAGACAATGCAATCTTCTGTTGAATCGTTAAAAGACAAAAGTCCTAGTTTTAGCAGAAGAGGAGGAAATGGTTTGAAGATTATGTTGAACGTAGAATTAATAATAAAAGGTGAATGTTTGACTAACTAGGAAGCAATATCATTCAGAAGGGAGATCTAAGGCTTTCTCGGTGTATAAAGATATTGAAGGTTGTCCCTTCAGGATTACCATACGGAAAGGAATCATGCCCTAATGATAATGGACAACTGGTACATTGAAATGTCGGGATATATGGAGAGTTTGATTCAGTGGGAAACCTGAGCAACCCTCAATATCAATATTACTTCTGATATATGGAGTAAAAAAGAAAAACGTAATGGAATATGTAGGAAAAATATTACTATATACAATGACGGAAGAGATTTTGCTTCCAACTCCGTCAATATATTCCAAAGAAAAAAGGTGTTTCTGACCTATGTTTAAAGTGTGTTGCAGCACAGCAGAGAGTAAAAGACAATGGGACAAGCGGTAACGAAACTACTAGAGGTATTTGATGCGTCGTGCTATAGAAGATCGTGAAAGAAAATCTGGAAAAGTGAGTGACGATTCAAGAGTAATTGATAAAAGTGAATGAAGAGTAAAAGCTAAAGAGAACAGTAAGAAGAAGACGTTATTTATGGATAGGTCATCAATTGCGCCATGAGGGATCGGTGAAGATAATTTTGAAAGGGATGATCGAAGGAAAGATGTATAAATGACGGCCTAGATTGGTACAAGGGAAGGAAATAGCGGAGGACATTGGATACGAAGGGATTTTGGAAATAAAGATAATAGCAGAATATACAAAGAGTTGGAAGTCTGTTGCTAGTCCTGATGGATTGAAAACTGGAGTGAGGGAAGTACATCATCTTGTGTCAAAATTATTGGGCATATTACTTGGAAGAGGCAAAGGAGAATCACAAGAAATAGGAATGAACGGAATAAAGATTAACGGATATGAAATACACATGCTCCACTTCGCAGACGATATCGCAGTCATAGCACGACATGTGATTATCTTCAAAGGTCACTAAAAACATTGGACTTCGTTCTCCAAGAATAAAACATGAAAATAAATAAGGCGTAAACGAAAATTCTAGTATATGGAAGAAAAAAGCTAAGTGCAGAAGTCACACTGAAAGGAGAGAAATTACAGCAAGTGGAACCCGTCACCTACCCCGGAAGTACCACCACGTGAGATGGAAGAAGTACGATGGGCAACTATGGAAGAATAGTCCAATCAAAGAAAAAATTCATGGTGAAAAGACCACTAAGGTGTTCAAAGAATATAGGACTTCAAACGAGGAAACAGTCCGAGAAACCATTGGTGTGGAGCGCTCCATGGATCGGAAGCATGGGACATAAAAAAGTATACCAGAAAATACTAGAATCCTTCTAAACCTGGTCTGGGCTTCTAAATCCTGGAATTGGTTAATCATGTTATTTATAAAGACACTTTTTTATCTTGCAAATTTTCATCTTGAAATGCAACCTCATGATACATCTGCTTTCTCTTATTTTTTGCTCTCCCCAAATTTAATTTTCCTTCTCTTCTCAGCTATAGAACGCCATACAGTTTCAATAATTCTAACTTTCATTTTATCCTATTTAAATCAACCTGAAGAAAGATGTTTTTGTAAAAAAACACTTTCCCGTTCATATTTCTCCGTGACTTATTTATCATGAGAAATATGATCAATCTTTATGAGGTTATCAGTTTTTTACCAAAACACAAAGTTCTTCTGCATCAAAACGCCTTTTTCTTAACAAATCTCTCAATCACTTTTACTTGCCAACAACTTCATTCTCACCCACCTCCAGAGCCATTAAGCATTCTCTAACAGTAAACCGTGGGACCTAAACGTGGGCCTCCAATGAGATTTCAGGCTTTGCTACTAAGTATATAAAATTCTACCTTGACAGAAATGATAATTTAAAAAAATTATTTTACTTAACAATAGATGTATCTCTCAGTGGCTCGTTCTATGCCTCAAACTCACTTATCAGAGCATATGTGGGGCTTCCTCTTTTTCTAGCCAAATAAATTTGCTTAATATTCAAATAATATCTTTTCCTAATCTATGTCTACACTCATCAAAGTCCATCAGATTTCCTTTCCAAGATCTCTTCTTATCTATTATGACCTTTTCATATTTATGGCACAAAATCTATCGGTCTACGTTCTTCATTTACTCTGAGTGGGTTTGTTATTTCCCTTCCTACCCAGGGTTAAAATTAGATGAATATTGATCACAGACATGAAGCTAATTTCCTACGCCACAGGAGATATCTTTGGTATAGTGATTTAATTAAAGGGTGTTAATAACATTGAAATTTATATAATGCAATCATATTCATAATTATGGTCAAAAAATATCATTTAAACAATTCACACGGAGCGAGCAATGACGTAACAACCGTGTAGATTTTAGCATTTACATTTTCAACGCTAGTTTCGCCACTTAAACTTCAATTTACGGTTCATTATTTAAGCTAAATAAACGACCATTTCAGACTGACCACATGAGTCATTCATGGAGGATCTAATGAGGATTTTATGGCTGGGAAAGCCGAGTTTTGGGGTAACTGAGCTTTCCACGATAAACTCCCTTGGTCAATTTTTACAGTCAAGCTAATGGACTAGTTATCCAATTATGTATCATAGTATTTTCTCAGTAATCGACTGAAAGCCATCACGAGTTACATAACACTATAGTTAATGATGTACCCACATATTATCTGAAAACTAGCGAATTGATGCTACATTAAGTTTATGTCCTCCTGATTTACATGACTTTATTTCTGTACTGTGTCTCGGTGTCCAACAGAATTTGAGAGCTCCGCCTTACGTTGTTAAAAATATGCCAAAGATTAACGTAGACTCAAATAATAATTAAATTTAGTATGGTACTGTTTTAGCTGATTTTGATTACTATTCTTTACATGTTTGGGTTAAAGTCCTTTTGGATTCATTTATTGCATTTCTTTCATTCACGCATTCATTAGGAAATAATTTCACTCTTATATTGGTGAATTCACCTAGGAATCACTGTAACCCTTAGAAATCACCACAGTACAGGACACAGCGACTTCTGAATAAGGAAGTTACATTGGTCTCATCATCCATTTTAAAATTATGTAATACACCTGGGTAAAAACATTTTAGACGCAAATTAGATAATAGCGAACGTTCACGCCAGACGTGATTTAATTGTTTTTCGAAAGGAGTTGTGAGAGGTGCTGCAGCGCGCTGCTGGGGAAATTAAGAATACGACGCGCGCCGTGCTTCCTGGCATTCACTCGGGAGCGATCAACCCAGGCAAATCTACCTGGAAGTCACTTGAGTTCAGTCAATCATTTACTCTGTCACTCAGAATTGCTCTCAAGCTAAAGAAAGTAAATTACTTTTTAATTCCTGAAAGGCAAATCATTTCGGAACCGATATCCTGACCTCAAGAGGAAGTGAGCGCAGTTTCGTCCAAACACAGTCATATCTTTGAAACTATGCTTTTGAACAAATTATAGTTTACTCAATGGCCCATGGAATTGCTCGCATTGCTTTTATTGCCTAAAAGGATCATGAAAGATAAAGCCGTAACTATTTTTTAAACAAATCGCTGTACTGTAAATCTTGTTAGATATTTTCCTACATAGCGAAACGGTGAAAGAAGTAGTTTCTCTACAACCGCGATTGAACAAATTCTGTCAATACATCAAATGAGCTCACATTCGGTCAAACGTTTTTGGGGTGTTAGTAACTCACTTTTTAAGTAGCAGCTTCCTAAAAAATATGCGCAGTACCCATGAGAGTTTCTTATTTGCCCGCTACCGAAGGTATAAATATATCACACAGCACTATCTCTGTCGATAAGGTCCTTGTAAATTGTTAAAAATTTCTTTAGTCTGGAATTTTACGAGTAGTAGAGCTTATAGCACTTTTTAATTGAACATTGGAGACTTGGCATTAAAGCTACGGATGGTGAATAATCACACTGAAAAGTAAATATGAGAAGCACAGTTTAACTAAGATCTATGAAATAGAATAGCTTTAAGGGACGAGAACACTGATGAGAGGCCCCATCTTTTTTACATTTTATATAAATAAAATGTTATCTTCGGTAACTTTGTGGTATCTGTGGTATTCCATATTTAATAAAACAATTGATAAGTAATAAAAACTTTGAACCTAAAGATGGTGCTCAGCACCGAAGCCCGGGTCGTGCTTGTGTGATTTTAATTTTTATTTTGTGGTTTTAGTAAAAGTTTTTATTACTTATCCATTGTTTTATTAAATATGGAATACATTTTAACGCCAATTTCGGTACAAAATTGATATAATAGAGTGATAAATACCTTCATCCTTAATAATGCCCTACTGAATATTTTAGAGGAGAAACAATCTACAATGATTGGTATTATATTCATCAATATGAAACGTTTCCTATTAATACGACAGACAAACCATTCTTTGATTTTAAAACATGAAGATAAAATGATGTGTAAGGGAATAATACAAGAGAGAGAGAGTTAAGGATAAGCCCCTAATTTGTCAACGAAAGCAATGTTTAACACGGAGATTGGTCGTTAGCTTTTTATTTTCTTGAACGCATGTCTAGCGTAAGAAAAGAGATTGATCACATTCCAAACTTTAGTAATTCAAATTTTAGACCTTTAAAGGTTTATAGAAAAGTAGTGGTTTATAGCATCGCAACCGCTAAAAAAGGCATCAATGATTTCCATAATGAGGCAGTAAATGATTTCCAAATGCATGATGACGTCACGAATAGCGACTAATCTCATTATTGGGCCTGAGTGAATTTTTTTCGAGTGACCTTGAATTTTGCGGCTCCCGGTGTTGACTCAAAACGAATATAAAAATGGCCAAATAAGGCATTGGATAAACACTTATTTCCATGGTCTAATACCACATGCAAGGTCGTGTGATATTGTTGTGGATATTTTCCCGGGGCCAGATGCTTACTTTAGGTTTCACAAATTAGATTACAATGTAACATTCTCCATTTATAAAACTAAATAAACGCTAAGTTATATCAAATGAATAATTAATCCATCTAATTCATGCTTTTTCCGACGCGTTTAGGAGCAATAATTCAACCAGAGGGCTACTTTATACTCTATTGTATCTTAGCAACTCACCCGATACCCAGCAGGTTAGCTTTTCCTGAAAAAAGTAGTAAGTTGGTGTGCTCGCCTACCACACGGGTGGCCAGGGTTCAAATCCCTGTAGAGGTGAATGTTTTTCATAGGAACCCGATCCCTACTTGAGTGTCTTGTGGAGGGCACTTCAAGTACAGTACTTCGTCTATCGGATGAGACGTTAATCCGTGGTCCCCTTGGCACCTTTCGTTAAGAGCAGGCTAATGCCGACGCCTGGTTTCTATCCACTCTTCCTCCCTTACCTATCTCCTACGGCGCAAATGACCTTAGCCGTCGGTCGCCTCCCCAAATATCCAATCCAATCCAGTAAGTTGGTCAAGAGAGTGCTAAAATTGCATCTTTTCTTCAAAATATTCTTTAGACGAATTCTGGGTAATTAATCTCTTTCTGTGAGATTACGTCAATTTTGAATAGAGGTTATGACGCTTGAACAAATCTCGCTTGTAACATTATACTTCATAGTTATCCTCTCGAAAGAGTCTGATTGGAATCAAAAACAATTTCTTTTCGAATAAAATGAAAGAAACTGATCGAGTGATCCTAAACGTTAGGCCTGGTGAAATGATATACAAAGCATATACACGCATTAGGCTTAAAAATAGTACATACTTAACACTAAAACCAGTCTTTTTTGCACATTGTGCACGTCGAGTAGTGCTTGACAGCCAATCCCTGGTGTGCTGAAAAAAACCGTTTCGAGAGTAAGATTTTCACTTCATGCACATATAAAGTTGAACTGTTAGTTAACAGTCCAAAAAACCACAAAACTTAAAATGCTAAGCCTATGAGCGTGGTGCCATAACAAAGGAATTAATTACTCTTTAAGCCTGGTACGGAAATTGAACGTTGGAGAAAACCTAAAAAATTTCATGCCAGTTAATTTTGGAGAAGTAACAGAACGGTTTTACATTGAAAGAGATTTTAAGGAAAATCCCTTCATTATTTAGACCCCCTAGCATTTTTCATTCTATGTAGAAAATTGAAAAAGAGTTTAGTATTTAGGGTCCTCCTATAGTAGGCTTAGAATTGTGATGAAATCGAGAGCAAAGGGGTAAATCTAGGTTCTAAAGGGATATAAGATAAGTCTAGCAGTGTGTCGAGGCTTTTGGATAGAATAAGAAAGGAATCCTGTAAATGAATAGGCGAAAGAAAAGGCTTTATTGCCTCAAGAAAATTGAAGAGAACTTACGGCATATTAAATACTCTCATCTACTATAGTAATTTACATTAGTTAAAATATCCCTTTAACGTACCATTTCTATTAGGGACCACAATAGCTGTGACCTTAGCCGCCCACAACGCAAACAGGGGCAATAAGTAGCATTAATTTTTTAAATTATAATTTTTTGAAAGTAGTACTAATTACAATATAAAAAGTATTCGTCTTTAATCTTGTCATTACATTTTCCCTATTTGCTCATTTGTAATTTTAGTCTTAAATAATGGTCTCATTCATGGAAGAGTTCAGTGTTCATTCAGAATGAGACACTTAGAGTGAGTAACCGTATTGCATGAAATTGAGAAGTCTTCCTACATATGCGTTGCTTAGCAGTGTATATAGTAGAATAGTGAATACAATCAATGATAAGCATTCAGTCTTGTGCAGAATCATCACCAAATACACACACTAGAGGCGGAACTCGAATAGAAATGGATCATATTTATGACGTTTACTAAATTAAGTTAAGCAGAAATCAAGATTTTTAGCATTTACTTTACGCTTGACGTTTGGGTAAGCAGAAATCTTCATTCTTGTTTCATAAGACATCATTCATTCCCTTTGTAATTCGAAGAAAGCAATTAATTGTTATGCTGTCAGCTAAGATATTTCGGAATAATTTCATAATTAGTGAAGCAATAATGTAGAATTCCTCTGAAGACAGAAAGCGTTATCATTGTATATTATGGTTTATCAGATAAAATGTGGGAAGGCATCAATTAAAATCTACTATCTGAAGAGTTTATAAATTCGGCAGCGAGCTTTAAAAAAAAGCAGATAATTAAAAGAGGTAGAGAGAGGAGCCGAGAAATTTCTTACAAGGATGTTCGGTAAAACAATTATCTTTACAGAAAAAAGTTAGCTTATTGGGCAAAAAGGTTTCATGAGGAACTCAACAGGAATGTGATACACGAAACATACGATGGAACTACTCATAGAGAACGCATACGGAAAATGCTATAAGAAGGCCAAAACTTTGTACTTTCCATGCCCCGGGGACTTAAGGTCCTTGAATTAGTGGATATTCTGGAGCTCAATAATTAATGAACAAGTTTCCAGAGAGCTTTTCATACTTTGGAAATCTTTCAGGAAATTCTGCTATGTTTGGACAAGGTTCTTAATGATAACTCGATATTAGGTTTTAATAAAGCAATTATTCCCCGTCTCTGCATATTTTTTGCAGTTATAGCTACTTTATCGTGGCTTAAAAATCATTTGAGACACCACCTTCTGAGCAGACTCAAAGTATTTGATGGATTAAACCATTTAATCAAATCAGTGAACTCCAAAGTATACTAAAAAGTACCACATACTCTTCCAGTCTTTACTACAGAAATTATTGAAAAGATGTCTTCAGCAAGTGTTTGAAATAAAAAGTATTCAAATTGGTTATCTAATGATGCAACAGCCTTTTTCCAGATTCTCACACTGGTTATGAATAAAATAATGAAGGAGTAGTCGCTAAACAAAATAAATTGTTAAGTCAAGGCTCAGGATTATTAAAAGGTGTTTCAGTCACAAATTCACTGCTACCCTGCATTCCTCAGCGTCAATATTTTGATTGGCGACCGTGATTTTCTGTTTGCACAACGCACCCCATAGTCCTTCGGGTTTGTATGAGCTCCAAATTCAGATTAACACTAAGCCAAGTAGTTAATCTACACCTGTAACTCCTTCATAGTGACACTGAGGATTCCATTGTGTCAATAACATTTCCCCGCAAAGGATTCAGAGGATGACATGTTGCATACATTAGATGTCTCTGTGGATGGTTCCAAAGGCCTCGCCATGATATTCTAAATGATGGCCCTGAAGATACCCTATCTTCCAGGATGGGTATCAAAATGAAACCGACCATTGCGACAGGGAACCAATTGCCGCCCCTCACGTTATTTTTATCGTCTTTTTCAAACCTGGTCCATGTAATAGCTAATAGGAATCCATCCACTAGATAACATCCGGGAATTAGTAAGGTACAAGTATTCATTAGTCGCCAGGAATCCGAAGTTTCAATGTTAGACTTCTTACCCTTCACCCTGCAGACGTGGCCACCAGAACCGTCATTATGGGGAGATTTTAAGTGGAGCTCTTTTACGGCCGTAATATATTTTAAATCCGCCATAGTTCTCTCTGTAGATACCTTGATGAGGAGTCAAATCATCTCATGAATAACACGTAAAACATCAGCTGTCGTCAGATCGCTTTAATAGATGCTCCTGAGCACTAAAAATCAAGCTGGAGGACTAAAATTGTCATTTTCCAGGAATATTCTTGATCACCCTCACATTTGATAAAAATCGAAACCTTGGAGTATTCGTATTTCGAGCATGGTAGAATTTCGTTTTATAATGAGATAGAATTGAAATTTTCTTGCAGATAAATGGCCTTTCGATTTTTAATGTATATATGAAAAATACGTAGCAATCTCTTCAATGTAAAAAATTAGCAAAAGAGTATTAATTTTGTTTTTTTTTTCTCTTTTTCCATGACTTGAGCAGAGGCAACGACTATTTCTTGGCCAAAAATATATAGACTTGTTAAAAAACCAAGACTACGAATTTCTAAGATAATTTTGCTTGAGGAAAAAATACGATAACGGCTGTAAACGCTTAATTTAAATTATTATCACATTATTTTAAGCGACAATATTTCCTTCGCACCATATATTCTGGCTCAATTCGGTGAACAATATAAAGGGGAATCTCATATAGGACGTAACTCATCATCGCGCATCACAATCCTGTGGGACAACTGGCTCGTTGCTCTGGATATCGTACCCAAGGATTGTATATCCAACGGCCACATATTATTCTAAATTAAACACTTTCATTCCGCTGATGGTACCGGAGCCTAAATGTGCCAGGTCTTATCAACCGAATTTGGCTGGAGTTGGCGGTTTCTAAAGATGAGCAAGATGATGCCAGATGAGAGGAAGTAGTCAACGAGAATTATATAGATTATTGAGGATATTACTCTAGATTAGATGAGATTATAGATGATTACACAAAACATTGAAGTACGAATGAACAAACATCCAGGTTGATGGAGTACACGGAAAATCACAGCGCTTTGGTATGTTATTCTTGTATATTGGAGAAAACTATCGTAGAAAAGAGAAAAGGCAAAAATATTTACAACAAAACTAATACTGTTATAATCCGAACCCTCTAAAAAACGAATAGCAGATTTTTTTGTGATTTGGTTCTTTTCCGGCCAAAAATGTTGGTGTTTAATCCACCAGGTGTATAATTTAAGAAGCCTGGTATGACTCAAATATAAAATTCATGTGTAATGATAATATCTAAGTACATAGCGCTGAAGTTTTGAAGTATGTAAACACAAATTGTTTTTCAGCAGCTCTAGGATCAAAACAAATCATTAGTTGCAAATTTCTTCTTTCTTTGTAGGAAGGATTCTCGGGATTCCATCCGGGTTGGATGGTCCATGATCGACGTTTCGGCTGCTTACACTGCAGCCGTCCTCAAGGAAGTGAGATGCCGATGGTTGGAAGTGTCCCTTTATATATAGTGTTAGGGAAGGGCAGGTGCGAAGCTGTTTTCCCGCGCTTTCCTCTGATTGGTCCGCATTGCCTCTATGGACTTCAATACTGGTTTCCAAGTGTTGCTGAGGTGGAAACCGCTGTCTCTGTTGAGTTTTTTCTTCTCTGGTCGGATTTCGACGGCTTCTTTCACCAAACGGTCCCAATAGCCGTTTGCCCGGCACAGTATAGTAGTCTTGTCGAAGTCAACTTTGTGAGCGTGAATGAGGCTGTGTTCAGCTATGGCCGACTTGTCGGGTTGTTTCAGGCGAATGCATCGTTCATGTTCTTTCAGCCTCGTCTCCACAGTTCGCCCAGTCTCCCCCACATAAACTTCTCCACACTCACAGGGAATGCGATATACACCCGGAGTTTTCATTCCCAGTGGATCTTTTACTTTTACTAGGTCGTTAAATAATTTCCTGTGGGGTTTGTGGATAGTCTGTATTCCATGTTTTCCAAGAATTCTTGATATTTTCCCCGATATTGTAGACACATATGGAATACATGCCTTGGCAAACGGTTCCTCTACGGTCCTTTTCAGGGCCATGACTTCGGGAACTTTTCCTATGGCTCGGTTTACTTCTTTAAGGGAGAATCCGTTTTGGTGGAACGTCTTCTGTAGATGGAGTAGCTCTAGGGGAAGGTTTTCTTCATCTGCTATGGATCTGGCGCGGTGGAGGAGTGTTGTAAGAACAGCTCTTTTCTGCGAGGGGTGATGGTGACTCTCGGCGTTCAGGTATAGGTCGGTGTGGGTCTTCTTGCGGAAGACACCATGTCCTAGGGAGCCATTCTCCTTCCGGTGGATCATAACGTCTAAAAATGGTAAGTAAGCAGCCGAAAAGTTCAGTAAAAATGGTAAGTAAGCAGAGTAAGCAGCCGAAACGTCGGTCATGGACCTTCCAACCCGGATGGAATCCCGAGAATCCTTCCTACATACTATTCACCGGGAAAACCTGAAATCTTTCTTCTTTCTTTCCTTCCGCTCACTGAGCTCTTATTGAAATTTTTTCGAAAAGGTGAATCAACTAGACAGCCTCAATGGACATTTGCATCTCATTACTATTGTCATAAAATCTGCTTTAAAGTTGCTCACCACTAATCCACAAGTAGCGCCGGTATAATGAAATATCTATACGACAGTGGGACGTTGAGGGATATAAAATTAATAAAACATGCTCCCCTTGTCCCCGTTCTTCCTCTCATATCTGCGCTCCGTTTAGACCTTTACCCGTCACATGGTGAAATCAACAACTTAAATCATAACGTTTCTTTATTCTTTGGCTCACAGCTCTTGGGAGTTCCCGACTTCCTTTCCCATTGTCCATCCTCTTCATACAACGCTCTCTGTCCGATAATCTCTTCACCGCCGTCACTGGAGATATTTTTTTTCCTCGAGTGTCTCGGCTACTCGAATTCAAACTATCCTTAAGGATTATTGATCTCAAACGTCAATATTCTTCTGGCAGACAGTCTTTGACCTGCTGTATGAGTGCGACTGAGTAAGGAAGTTTGTATATCTACAAAGAACAGTCTTTTCCCCGGCGCATTGGAAGTCTTTAGAAAAAGAAAATAAATCATATCATCTAGTAAGCGGTTGAACTTTTTGAAAGATCTGAAAGAGCAGCTCTCAGTGTACACGGATGATAGAAGCTTGTGTGGGTAAAATATGGCTTAATCTCCACAAAAGTGTTCATATAATGACATACGTTAAATGTAAGGACTATGAAATCAGAGCAATGATTATATCCTCATCAGTTCCGAGACATATCCAGCATTATTTTGAGAAAATTCTACATACTTACGTTTTTCGTTGTAAGCCATGTTTGCAGAGTAAATATCTCTGTGAATCAAGGTTCTTAATGATACTGCCACTTATTAGCAAGCGCTTAACTAGTGGCGTTGCCAATATTTTGCGTTGCTGAGCGGGAAAAAAGTAAAAATTCCGTGTATTGTATAAAATACGCCAGGAAATAGGAGGATATGAGTAATGTCTATACTTCTTTACTTCCTACAGTCATTCTTTTCAAATTTCCACTCTTTGATATGTAACCAAACCGTCATTTTTCTGGGGAGGGTTCACTGGGTAGACGCCGAAATGAGTTTCAATTAGCCCGATTTTTTCCATCATATACCCGCTGCGCTATATATATCTGCAAACTGATTCACTGCCTGACACATTAATACAAATTAGTAGCCCAAATCACTGGGAGCACGAGTTTGAGATTTGGACATGTTAAAATAAAAAAAATTCATCGGGAGGAAAAATCTGAAATCGTAGAAAATTTCGATGGTTTTCGAGATTTATCGATCTAATTTAGTATGGGTTCTTATGGGGAAAACGATTATTATCTGTTTTGAGTGACTTCTTACCGAAGCAGGACATTGACGATCGGATGCAAGTGCTCAGATTTTTGATCGAATTTTTTTGGTATAGGAAAGATATTTGAAAATCAAAAAGATTTCGAGTAATCGTCGATTTTCGATTTAACACGTATCCTTATGGGATTTCGATTTCGGTTTTGAGGATTTGGATTTAGATTTTCGTATTCAGGTTGATAATCAGAATAATAATAAAATAATCAGAATTCTAGCACGCGCTCGAAGAGGCTGCGCTCTTCAAGACGGGACTAACCCTCCGTCAATTGTTTTTCGCCGTCATCATGTTCGGCACACCGGCAGCCATTCTTTGGGAGCGATTCAAGGATTCCCTCAGCGATGATTACATGCCCAATCAGGACAACGAGTGAGTGGCGTACCATCATGCTCAGTGCGACATCGACCACATGCTCCGACCTCATGGAAGATGTCTGCGGGATTTGGGTCTCCCGGAGGTGGAAGATGTGACAACGGAAGTAGGTCGCGAGGTAGTCAGATGGGATACGGAAGACGCCGCCAGGACAGCCGAGGAGTGGCGTCCTAAGCTCAGGGAGGAAAAATCGAGCGTCGCTGATGCGATTATCAACGCTGTCCACTCAGAAGAAAAGACAAACAACGTTTTCTTCATCGACGGGCCCAGCGGTACAGGAAGGTCTGTGGTATTAAACTACATAACTCTAAAATTACGTTCAGAGGGCGCAGTTGTACTGTGTGTAGCGTCCACAGGAATAGCCACGTTGAACCACGAAGGCGCAATCAATATTTCAACTGCCTCTGGAAACCAACGACCCTCACGCACCCAGCGGCATTACCGGCGGCAGTCAAAGAGCCGGAAGATTTTAGGAACATTCGAGGTTTGGAACTCGGTAAGGTGGGCCAACTCTCTGTTTGATTATAGTATTTTGAGAAGTCGTAAATAACCGGATGAGATATAATATGATTTGTACTAGAACTATCTGGTATCCATGCCTCATGGACCGTGTAATTCATTTTATGAATTCTATAATAATTTTTTTTGCTTGCATGTAGCACGCATACTTGAGAGCTTTAATTGGTTTTGTCATGATGATGCATTCATTTTTCGTTATTTAAAGAGTATTATAATACACAAACTCCCCCCTTGCTTGCAAATCGCAAGAACTCATTTACTCATATTCATATATGCCTAGAAAATAAATTTTGAAGAAAAATGAGTTATGGGATTAATGTAATTTACAAAGTAATGTTTGTAAAGTACTATCTTTGTCAATATCTTTGGGTTTCTTAGATATTCTTCATTCTTTAAGACATACTGGAAGCCAAAACAAGAGAGACTGCAGCATTCCCTTTCCTCTTGACTCATATCATCACACCATCGTTCTGAGTTCTTGCAAACTCAGTAAATAAAATGACTCGGAAAATAAGTGAGAACATTGTTTATAAAAATGTTTTGAAACGGATAGAAATTAATTACACTTCCGCAGTGAATTGTTGACGTAATGTCGTTCAATTGAAATAAAACACACAAAAGGGTGGCTAAGTGCATATTAAAAAGGAGAGATTGTTGTGTGGTTTTAAGATAGGAGTCTGATGACTGTACGAGAGACTTTACGGGAATTTTATCAGTATTTCCAATTGTAATTAAAAGGAAAAAATATTGAACTGAAAATAATTGCGTTAATAATAAGTGTTTTGAAATAATTTAATTCAATCGCTTCGAAACGATATTATAAGAGCACATAGTTTTATTTTAAAAATATTGGTACTAGGTATTGTGAACCTATAGTTTGGATTTAAGCAAGAGGAGTTAAGTCATATTGAATAATTAGTCTTAATTCAGAGACAATCAATTTCATCCCGTTATGTATCGCCCCTAGTTTTTCGTACAAGGAAATGAATGATTTAAGTTTCATTATTCATGAATATGCTATAAAATTGTATAGTGCCTTATATTTCTCAAAAGTAAAAATGTGAATCCAATTGGTTAAATCTATTAAAATCAGGGAAAAACATAAGCTTTTAATTTTAATCTATTCTGACAACAAAGCTAAGACAGTTCGCGATATCGTAGTTGGGTATTATCTTAAAAGAAACTCATGCAAGAAACTTATGTGCTTCGAGTCACATAATCTCGACTTTTTAAATAATTTTCTCGAGAGCAGATAAATTATTACAGAACTTAGAACCTAGCAAGTAATTCGTCGTGTAGTATTTACTTCGTATAATGAATAAGTCTCTCAAAGAAGCAAATATTTTTAAAAAAATGCTTTTCTCTCTCCCTACTGCGGATTTAAAGAGATTTTGAATTCCTAAGTTCCGGATAAAACAGCGCTGGTCATCATGTTCGCAATATGACTAATTCGTCTTTTCCTGTGAACATCAGAACTTAAATTATTTTACTATCCTTATTTCGCCGTTGGTCAATCAGTTCTGGTACTTAATTTTTGAAAAAAATTGGGATATATTACCATGTATTAAATGGTTTATATGCGCAGAAGAATTAGTTGAAAAAGTGTTGTAAGCCGATAATATTATCTTAAAGTATATTCTAAAAAGGCTCACTAAGGTGCTCCGTGCTGGAGTATAGATCCAAAATCTATCATAAAGAACTTTGCACTCAGGCAGCCATTATGATATCATAAGAAAGCTCCAAACGCAAACTTTAACAGTTAATCTACTATGGTTCAAGTTGGCTTACTGAGCGTAATCCCCCATTTATCAGTCCTTAGTGGCATCATTCTGCTGACTGGGGAGCTAAGAAGGTGTAAGATAAAATCCATCCTTTCTCTTTCCCAGACTTCCATAAAGCGTGCTTTAACGATATTGGAGCTCTCAGGGTACCACCACCACTGTATATAACACTCCTTAAGATGGGGATCCTCCCTCATATCCCCAACTTTCTTCGGACCCTGTATTTCCCCGCGGGGAACGAGTAAACAGAGGGTTCGCAGAAGAAGACCCAAAGAAGAGAAAGGGGAGTAATACAAGGCGTAATTGCAGGAAAATGTCGTTTATAATACTCAAAGATAGTAGTAGGTAGGTTGGATATAAAGGGCAGGCAATGTGCGGATTTGATATGAAGCTTTGGAAGTGCTGTGTAAATGACCTGGCCCGTGCCCTCGAGAAGGAGTGATTACGTTTCTCAAGAGCCCTAAGACCTTTTATAAAAATCCCCTTTAGACCCTTGGAGAAGAAGAGAATAAAATCTTCTCCCGAGTTTTCTACACTAAATCACTCTCCTTGAGTCGCATTTAATGAAAGTATTTTGTAAAATTCCTGCGAATACTCTGGTCTTCGTTTACTTCTTTTAAGAATTCCTTCTCGTGTGAATTTTTGCTACCGTACCGCTTAGTTATTAAATTAAGTAAGTAACTTGAAAAAAAATTGATGGACCATTAATAATAAAAAACATGAGAGCTGAATATTAACTGAAATTAGGGCATCAATGTGGGTTTTCAAGATATAGAGAAAAATGTTTCTTTGGGACATATATGAATCAAGTAACGGATACATGCATTACTACTACACCTTAACAATATACGTAGGTAAAATATTTAAACTCAATACTTGTAAAGTATTGATATAAAAAGTCTTAGATAGAAGAGATTTCAATATAAGAAAGATTTTAGGAACATTTTACAAGAAATATCTTTCGAAACATTGTTTCCAGTAGCTGTACACACAAACAATAGACAGCAAAGAAAGAATATACTGCGTGAGGAAGCTATGGATTTCATTTTAAAGTTATGAATTTGACGAAGCTGATTGTTTTGAAAGTTTTGATAGATGACAAGTCACTCTCTTTCTCTCTCTCCAATGGCGCTACAGCCCTAGTTGAGCCTTGGCCTCGTCAATTTTCCGTCTCCATCCATCTCGGTACCTTGAATGAACTCTCCAGTTCCTGATCCTTAGTAGGTCTCTTGCATCCTTGCTTATGTTATCTTTCTACCTTGCCCTTGGTTTTCCCTCTGGTCTCTTTCCTTCCAAACTCTCAAAGAAGACTTTTTTGCCACCCTCGTCTCTGGCATCCGCTGAACATGTCCTGCCCATCGGAGCCTCATTAGCTTAATGCGTGTGGAAATTTTAGGTTATTTTTACTGTTCATATATTTCACGGTTGTAACAAAATCCCCATATCCCTTCACTCCTTACTGGCCCATTGATTCTCATCATCATTCTTTTTTCTAAGCAATCCAGTAGTTCAGCAGATTCGGTCGTCATTGTCCATGTTTTACTTCTGTATGACAGAACTGTACGTATAAGGGTTTTATAGAGTTTGAACTTTGTTTCCCAGTACACATTTATAGACTTAAAGACAGGAATTAGGGAGTAGAAGGTACAGTTTGCTGCATCTATTCGCCTCCTTATTTCCTTGATCTCATCGTTATCTGAGGACACATTGGTACCCAAACAGGTAAAGTTTTTTATACCTTCAAAGTTGTAGTTCCCAATGATGTTTTGCCCATTACTAACTCTATGCTTTCTACTTTGTAGCATAAATTTAGTTTTATGTTCGTTCACTGTAAGGCTTAGATCTTTAGCAGCTGTTTCTAGGTTTTCATAGGCTTCCTTTATTGATGGCACAGATCTTCCCAAAATGTTCAGGTCGTCTGGTATCCTACAATTTGTTTTGATTTATTTGTGCGTGTTGCGTTAGTGTCAAGTCCAGTATTTCTTATAACATGTTCTAGGGCTAGATTGAAAAGCATGGGTGCTAATACGTCTACTTGCTTTAGTCCCTGGGTTACTTCAAAATTGCAAGTTTCAAAATTGCAAAGGCTTCCAGCTACTTTCACTTGACATTGAGGTACCCGTCATTGTGGCTTAAACGAATATTACTAGTTTTTGGGGTATGTGGAAGTCGAGCATGATGGTAAGTAGCTTATTCCTATATATACTATCATACGCAAAGTCCACAAAGAGTTGGTATAGATCCAAGTTCATCAAGTAGATAATTCATTACTACCTATCTTAAATTAGTATTTTTGACAGAAAATTTGTCTGCATAGAGGTATGTCGGGTTGTCGTTGAGTTTATATATTGAAATGATTTTCCGCACTTAACACGCATGTTATTCTCTATTTATTCAAGAAGATCCTGGATTTAGAAACTAAAATAGCCCTAAAAGCCCTAGCGATAGTTGTAGAATACGTGTGTTAAACAAGCTAAAACTCTCTTGCTTAAATTAATGCTATTCCAACCTGCGCATAAACAATGCTTATTGCCAATGAAATTTAATGGAGTTAAATATCCGTATGAATAATTTGATTTTTCAAATATATATTTACATTATATATTCTCTGTTTATAAAGTTTATATATACCCAAATTAAAAATTAAAGAATGAAAGTGTATATTACACATTTTTTCCAATTAACAAAACCGTTCGTGTTTTTAATCACACCCAGTTCTTGTCCACCTTTACAAGAATCGGCAAAAAATGTCATCGTAACGAAATCTAAATATTGCTGCTGCAATGGTGTTTTGATCAATGTATTCAATCCAAGTTTATATAAAAACGACATTATTTAATTTTCCGGAAAGCCCTCACGCTTCAAATTAAATTCTAATTTCGCCTCAATGTTTTTTTACAAGCAAAATCTGCAACCATTATGGGCATTACGACTGTTTCAATGCGTTGGAAGAATATGCTAAACTATACCATCATATCACTGGGGTAAAGCACAAATGAAATAGTACGCAGTGATGCTCACGGGTGCTACATTTTGCTACATTCAAATCATTAGACTTGTCCCTGATTCAAGCCTTTAACTCTTAATTGGTGGTGTACTCTACCAAGCCATCTTATTTAACGCAAAATTCAGATGATTTATACAAAATAGATGTTATTTTCCACGCTGAAACAGGAGAAATTGTCGTGGCTGATGCTGTCGCGGAAGATACACCCAACAATCTTGTAATCTATCGCAGATAAGCCCGTAATGAGCTCCACTTGAACTAAGATGGCCATGCTGTATGATTGATTAGCACATCTGAAATTGGTACCTTGGATCAAATTTCATATTTCTTCGCGAAGAGTATATGTATGCTGGTATACCCAAATGTGATTGAATGTTTATAAGAAGTAAGGAAAACTAATCATACACGTATTACGGAAAACTGGCATGTGTTCACTCACAAAAATTTATTTAAGAGGAAATAAAATAATTAAATTCGTAATCACTCACAAAAAGAGCGATACAATATGGTGATTGCAGCACATATATAATAAATAATATAGCCTCTGTTGTCCCTGCAGAGGGCTCTCAAATGGTAACTAATAGTCTTTGTGTTCCAAACTTTCAGAATCTAGAAACAACTAGCTTTTAGCATACAAACCTATTATTTATAGTGGCCGCAATTTTTACTTTCTGATAAATCATGGGCACTCGTTCGCCCAAAAATCAAATAGATTTACGGTATTGACTTTTGAGCACACGCTTTCTCGCAACAGGGCTTTCAATTGAGGTATATGGTTAGTAGCATTTGCGGACGATTCAGATTTCGAGCGATTTCCAAGGGCATGATTATTTAAAGGGCTATTATGATTTTTGAATGATAGTAATTTACTGGAAACTCATAATGTATATTTGCTATTCTTGGTCGGATGATGGCGGCGCAAAGCGGACATGAGCATACAAACTTTAATACGATTGAGATTCGAATTCTAGATTTGCGCTGTACTTCGAAAAACAAATCCGAGGTGACAGCAGCCAGACCAGTTGACAGACGAGATAATGTGTTCCCTGAGGACGTAACCCCAGCGACGGTTTCCTCCATCGCGTGAGTGTTTGCCGCCCCTCAAGCAGTGGGAGATGTAGGTCAAGCGTAAACCTAGCATTTTCTGTCTGGTGTCTGTCAAGAGGAAAAAAGGTTGAGACCAATTTACCATTGCATCTCGGCCGACATGACCAAGCAGATATAAATATTAGATTATAACGCATCCAGAGACTTAATAATATGATTTGAAGACCCAATATAACTAAATATGACGAAAAAGAAACGTTTGAAAATGATTTCCAGGCCATCGAAACCTAGATCGTTAATAAAAGTTTGAACTGTGGAGTTTATTAACAGAATTTTCTTTTTCGTCATGTCTGCGGTAACCTTACTCAAAGTTACGCCTTCAACCATTAAGTCTATAACTAAATGTGTCCAGATTGTATAATGCTCCTTCTCAAAGGGACCGTGGCGGCAAACCCAAAAAGGCAATCTTATATAAGCACACAAAATTCACTACCAATCAATCTTGAATACTTCACTTCCAATGAGGTGATAGGAAGATGTTTCGATTCTTTTTTCATCTGCATAGCTTTCGGAATTCCACCGCATTCGGGGACTTCACTAGGAAATAGTTTCCTTCGACTTGAAGATACTCACTAGAATGTAAGCGGAAATGTTTTCTTGTAAAATCAACGAACGCGGTGAAATTGTGGGAGACATGCAGCCGCCAACTAATGTACAGCAGCAAAGAAAAAAATTGCTGACATGCAATTTCTAGAAACACATTTTGAAAAAATATATTTGCATAGTGTCATTTAATTTTGCATTTTAACTGAACAAGGAGTTGATTCAAATTACTCAACGAGCAATGAGAAAACTTATTCTGTATTCATTGCGAAAGTTATTTTGATTTAATTTTAATGCGAATCATTATTATAATTATTTATCCTACTCCTTTTTTACCCGCTTCAGTTTTCAAAATTCAATTAATATATTCTAAGCTGCGCTCCGCTCAAAAATCCTATGTTCAATTAAACTTGCGATTCTTGAATTCTTCATCTCCTAAACTTCTGCGAGGAAATACAGAGCTGACGAAACAGAGGGACCTTGATTTGACGCCAGGTTCCTTCTCAATTAAGCTGTGACTGTTGAACAATGCCACTTAAGATAATACAAACGCTTCACTTAGACCAACTCTTGAAATGTCTACAGGATAATTTTTGGCGGTAATGATTTTCAGTATTGAGAAAACCAGAATTGATTTCTTGGCAGTTAAAACGCGCGCCAGGACTGAATGAAGCACAAAATAATGAAACTTAGGATAAAACTCTGCGAGGTCGCACTCAGCAAAGTCTTTGGATGGCGCTGAATTCGCTAATAAGCTTATCCCGGTGACCTACAAGCAACGTTGTTGAAAGGGATCAAAGCGATAGTGTAACATCCCTCTGACCGATGCGGCTTAGTTTACATTGATGTGAGTGAAGAGGATAAGCGTAAACCTCAAAGGTTGTTTATCTCCTGCCACAAACGTTTTCAACACTGTTAACAGAGGCTTGTTAGAGGCGTAGTCATTTGAGATGAATAATTACCCAAACTTTCCTGGAATTTAGGGAATCTTGTACCAAAATTCTAATAGTAGGTATAAACACAGACGAGTGAAATATTCTACCACTCTGATTAACGTACTTACTCAGTTTGCAGTTTGGGCGCTATACATATGAGCAACTGGAAAGCTCTATTCTAATATAGAAAGTTTACGATAAGAGATTAATAAAAAGTTTACGATAATACATTTATAGAAAGTTTACGATTATAGAAAATTCTAACATAGAAAAAAACTTACGGTTTCACAAAATAAGCCTCTAAAATATAACATTTAATCATGTAACCGCTTTAGGTCATCCACAATACAATGTTATACAATAGAAATAAAACCATGTACACTGTCAGCTGAAGCAAGCTATTTTTTACTTGGGGTCATACCATTTAGCTGCTAAGATTCACGGGTTAAGTTTAATTGCCAATCCTCCAGATTGCCCTTAAACTATCAAGGTTAGCTAAACGATCAATTTACAATCATCAGCGGTGCATCTTAGGTATCATTTCTGTCAGTTTGAAACTTTTTCGTTATAAAATAATAAATCAATATATAGAGTAACTATGGCATTACACAGCATAAAATCGAATGTGAACTTTGGATAATTCATTTTTTAATGGTGAAGATAGTAACGCATTGAAAATAGGCTTGAATTTTCCGTGTTTCAAAGTAAAATTTACCATTAAATTATATTGATAAAGCTTAAAAATCTATTAATCTAGGGTATAATTCCTTTATAGTTCTTTTTTACACCTAATGGGAGGACTATTACTTCATAAATTTCTTCAAAAATCATAATCAATCATAAAATGACCTTCATGGTAAAAATGTTCAGAAATGTGTAACACGAGCATTTATGAAATGAGACACAAAAGTAAATCTCAGGCATGGTCTCCAATCTTTTATTTCACCTTAACCATTTGTGCTTGATGCTCCTTTGCTAATACAAGTTTTAAAATTTGATTAAATTATGATTTGATGTAATTGAACTTATTGTGATGAATTAAGTCGGCTATAACTTTACATTACGATCAACCGTTATTTGAAGAAAATGTTTAAAATACCAATGAGAAAAGTTAATCAAGGTCATATACTTCAAGTCAAACCAAATAGTTGATGCTTAGTATATACCTAAGAATCCTGATTTATTCATGAAACGAGTATAGTTAAGATCGCTGAAATAATACAGATGAGAACGCTGTCATATTAAGGCCAATTTCATAGGGGCTTCTTGACAATGAAAATCCAATGTCTAACATTTTTTACCCTGATTGAGATTAGCACATGTTTAACGCTCCACAATTATAATTAAAGGTCAATACTCTGTAGCTTCTTACTATCTGGCGAATATACCGTAGAGGTGTGTAGCAGTGGATGCTAGGACACCAGCCATGAAAATAGAAAGTAAAAAAAAAAATGAATAGAAAGATTAATACTAAGAAAGCGAATTGTATTTAAATCTGTTCAGACTGTAGCTCTGTTTTTGCTACAGCAATTAATGACGCGGAAAAATTTAATCTGTAATTTGACAGTGTATACACCTGTAATTTGACAGTGTATCTCTTTCATTTCGTCGTTTGTTGACAAATGACAGGACCCTAAAGATGAGATTCAGGATTGATAGCATCCTCTGAGATATTCCTGACATTTGAATGAATAATACTCAAACTCAGGATTCAAGTCTTTTGTACCTTCCAATCGAGTTATTCAATTAGTCTTCTTTAGGTATCTCATTACTATAGCGTGCGGCAATGGTTTGTACTTTGCAAATACTAAACTACATTGAATATTCAATGCGAGGTCTCAAATGCACGCGGCATATTCCAGATGTAGCCTAACCTGGGCAAATTGTAATATCATTCGTTGGATTTTTCATCTGAGCACCTTCCAGCTACACGCCAGATCAATCCCAGTCTCTTTAAACTCAGTGATTATTTTTTAAAAGCTCCCGCGCAAGGGCATATAGCTACGGTTTAGCCCTATTCATAAGCCCTAATACTTGATCCCCTTCCCACAATGTAGATGTAGTGTTGATGTCCATTCTCTTACGAGAAGTTTCATGGAATAAAATGGGCATGAGACATGTTTACACCTGCGTGCCATTATAGCTCAGTACTAGTGTTTAGTCACATTATAAGAACAATGAGAAAGAATCGTCAAAATGCTCAGCAGCTTTCAAAGGATATTGATCTTACATTTATAAAATTTTAAACCACACCCAGAAGTACGTAAATTGACACAAATCACGTATTTGTCAGAACTTCAGGGTTCTTTTGTGGAATTATCATTGCCATGAACATTCTTAGCTTATCCTATCAATATACCCTCAATATTAGGGTTGGATAAATTATATAGTGATAGGTAACTTTAACAATCACTCCATCAATACAGAAGTTAATTGTTTTCTTAAATAGTATTTACATATATACCTACATACCAATCACGCCGTTCCCTTCCAGGGTAGGCAGAGTCACAGAGTTTCACTCAAGAATACATAATTGTACATCTAACTCTGCTTCCAAAATTTCCTCCATACTGACCTATCCTTGCAAACCTCTTTCGCCTCATTTACCCCCATACGTTGCTTCATACCCGCCCTCCTGCTTTTAAGACTCCTCATATTCCTCCTCCTAAGAATTTCCTCAACCACATTCAACCACAACCTTCTCGGCTTCGGCCTCTACCTCTGGCACCATTCATTTCACCCTTATAATTGTTTTGTTATTCGACTCTCATCCATTCTCTCAATATGGCCAAACCAAGGAAGCACACTCCTTTCATTTATGTCCATTACTGGAGCATCTAAACCACATTCATTTATTACCCACTCATTCCTGACCCTATCTATCGTACTTTTTCCGCAAACACTCCTCATTAAGTTTCCATATCAACGTAAACAATTAACTAATTGTACAGAAGAAAACCGTATACAAAGAGCATCATTTAGTGGAGTAGTTTATTAAGTAAATCCAGTTGCCAGATCTGGATTGATAGCGATGACAGCTTAATATATATTTTTTTTTAAACTCTTTAAAAGCCCTATTTGAAGTACGCGCTCCTATAGCAAATGGACTATTTTTCAAGAATCAAGTTTACCAAGAAAAAGTTGAACCATTCTTTGCTATTATGCCCTTATTTTAGAGAGCTTGAAGTATATAAGACTGGTTTTCAAGTGAAATCCTCCCATTTACGTTCCCTACATACATATTTAATAGTATTTAATTGAATAGGCCACTTCCATATGACATTTCTGGTACTTTAAACTGAACTGGTCTACAAAATTCACAGTCCGTCCAGACCATACATATCACAGTTCATTAGTGGACGGTCCTTCATATATATTTTGCGGTAAAAATGGAGAATTTTTATATTCTAAATTTTGTATTACTTGTAATCTTTCTGAAAACTCATAAAGTTCTATCGGATCATCTAGATTCCATCAATGAGCTCATACGTTTTGCATTTTTCCCATTCTATGCTGATAAATAATGATGGATTAGAACTGGCGAACTTAAGACCAGAAGAACTCACAGACTGCTACAGAAAGCGAGGATGTTTCGCGGAAACGAGCCGTCTTTACACAGTCAAATGGATATAAAATAGGGAGAGGGATAATATAGCTCTTGAAAATTGTGAAACATGTTACGTGGATAATGTGCGTGTCGGAGATTCAGCTGGAAAATGCAAGGAAGGGGGCAATTTTCAAGATAATAATTGTCAACATTAAGGCTTAAGTACATAATGCTGTTCATACTGTCAAAACTGACCTTGTAGCTATATGATAACTCTCGATATACACACTCTGAATACAAATTACCTCAAAAGTAACGATTTTTCAAATTAAACGACTATTTTTTAAGTAGAACACAAGTGTAGTTAATATTTAAAATTAATATTTGCAAGTATGAATAATCAATGAAATATAATGGTAACCAGTTATCGGAATACTTGAAATTACACTCTACCCATAAATGCTCGTTTAGAAACAAAGAACTGTAAATGAAAACTCTCTTTAGACCATTACAACAACGAGATAATGAAATAGCGTTCAAAAGCAGAGTGAAAATTTTCTGAAGAACTTGACCAAAAGTGATCCTAATGTTAATTTTAGACTTGTAAGCCTTCTTTTAGTATAAGAGCGTATAAAAAAAAAGTTTTCTTACCCGAAAAAACATCCACTGGCGATAATGGGAATAAATATTGCACTAGGATGGAAAGATAAGATAGTTTTCTGTAACACCGCCGATTACCTTCTGTAACACTCCGCTGCGTAATTGCAGCGGAGTTTTCCTCTAGCGCTAACCGAATCGAGTGCGCTCATAAAGTGCTTTCAATAGAAATAAGTCTTGAAAGTATGAAAGGTTATATTTTGATACTGCTCACCTTCCATTCCGGTTAACACCAGCCCTGACTGATAGGATTCCAATTTCCAGATTTCAAGTACTAGGGTTATCGATTTTACGTCTACTGGAAGTGCTAATATTCTTGCACCCATTAATCAGTCCAGGCTTGACGGAACAAAGAGTGACTCAAAGAGCCTCATGATAGCCTTTGAAGCTTTATTACGATATCACTCTGGCGATGTAGGACGCTGTACATTTTGGAAATGACTGGGGTTTCTGATACGACCAGCGACCCTATTTACTGCATCAACATCCTTTGGGCAAGAATACTTATATTCATTTTAATAATATGTTTAATTTTGTTGGTTGAAGCCGTTTTCATCATTTGATTTTTTAGTGATGACTGATGAAATTAAGCTGAATTAGGTTTTTCTAACTCACAATATGGCAAGGCCGTACAAAGTTTCAGATATAGATCGAATAAAGCGGAAGGCAGCTAGATTTGTTAAAAATTGTTATCATAAACATAGTAGTTTTACTAAATTGTTGAGGAAATTAGGGTGGAATCCTCTATCCGATCAAAGGGAAAATATAGGACAAAACTGTCACGAAAGTGTGATGTAGACTATTTTATGCCGGACGTTCAACTTATTTTGCTAGAGCCAAACTATTATGGTAAAAACGATCACAGGAATAAGATTAAGGAAATAGATTTCAGAAATAATAGATTTTAAATGTCATTTTTTACACGTACAATAAGGGACCATAATAGTTGCGATAGATCAGTTATAGGAATAAACTCGGTTAAATAGATTTTTTCAGTAGTACTGAATATCTTAACGTGATTATTATCTACTAAGCTCGCATGCAATCTCCGGCATGATATACTC
Organism: Ceriagrion tenellum; assembly: GCA_963169105.1. NCBI lineage: Eukaryota > Metazoa > Arthropoda > Insecta > Odonata > Coenagrionidae > Ceriagrion > Ceriagrion tenellum. Next base: position 25,006,773 of record OY720642.1, on the reverse strand, counting down.
TTGCATGTCTTGTTACCTTGTAGTGCTATTTATCTGTCGCATTAATAATACTAACCAGTAGTTGTATCTTTAGTAGTATACTGCATTGTAGCAAGTTCATTTCCGTATCACTCTCCTAGTTTCTGGTCTGACTGCGCATTGTTGTTCTGACAGATTTTGGCCTGCACCTGGCATCCGGGGGAACGTGCGCGGTTCTGATTTTAACTGATATGAGTGCTGCATGCCCGGTGTGGAATCACCCCGTGTCCCACACCCTAGTGGTGGCTTCCACGGTATTTCGTAGATATAGATGTAGAATTCCACGCATGTCAGCCGATAAACAAAAAAAAGGAAAAAATAGTTCAGAATTCATCGAGAAAGCAATCACTGCAGCCCATATAAATAATCAAACGTAAGCCAATAATTTGAAGAATATATGTTAAAACTCATATTTTAGGAAATAAAACTGACTGCTAAAATTATGTGGGACTCAGGCGGTTGCTGAGTAGCAACCTATAGCATAAATTTGAATTAATCTACTGAAAAAGCCGTAAACCGATAATCATTCCAGAGGACAATTTTTTCTGTCCAAAAATACGCCTTTAGTATGCTTAGTAATTGTCACGTGAAGTTTTAGCTCTGTTAGGAAGGTTACAAATCTTGGAAAATGATTCACATGAAAAGAATACATAATCTTGCACTAATATAGTCTTCATGAATTCCTAAATCAGTTACACTGATAATGTACCAACGTAGTAATTGCAAAATCAAAACTTGACTACAGAGATATTCGTCCAAAACTATATATTACACACAGAAAACTTTTATGGCTAAGTATGTTTATTATTTTCTTTTGTACTACGAAGGTTACCATCCTGGATAAATATACTGTCATGCTTTCATACGTAACCTCACACAAACGGAGCAAAATAGCGGTCTAATGGATAGAGGAAGTCGCAAAATTCTGCCACTAAATGTCCTCTAGCCCCGGACAGTTTACTTTATGGAACGTGTAACGAACTCAGCCCGTTTTGTGTCGGACAAGGAATTCCATTCTTTGCTGCTTTCTGCGTTCATGCACTTGGGTTGGCATTAAAACAGTTTTTTGGGCTTATCAATGGAAGATGGTCATAAAAATCTTTTTGCCGCTGCGCAAAGACGGCTATTGAACCAACCCAATACAATAGGTGATTAAATGCATGCAGGCACTGGATGAACACAGCGTACCCCTTAATGAAGCTTAGGTCAAAAATTCTTTCAGCAGATTTAACAAGCAAGAAAAATGCTACATCAAAATCAGTAATGCCCTGCTACATTTAATGTTTTTATTTAGGTTTGCCTGGGAAAGATATCCTAAATTATCGAGAGCCATAACCCGACTTAAAGCCAGAATATCCTAAAACATCGGCCTATAACGCGGCAAAATCGGTTTCAACACACGAGAGGAGGCTTTAAGAGCACTTTCGGCAGCGGCACCTCTGTAATCGAATCATAAAAGGGAGCATATGAGCGGCGCAAAAGAGCAATTCAACAGATTATAAAATGCCCTCTTGCTCCATCAGCCTTGTGTGCCGCATCGCGCACACCGTTTTTCCGAACATTTTTTTCCACGAACGGTTGAAGTGACCTGCGCGGAAATTTGTACGCTTCGCCTGGCTTTTTTTATTTGATACACCGCAGCACGCTCGCATCACATAAAAACAAATAAAACCTTTGGTGAGCCCAACTCGTATGAGACAAGAGAAAGTGAAGCGAGCGCATTAATACTCACGCAACCACAGTTTTGGAAGATAATTCCATTTCGATGGTGGGCTGCAGCAATAAAAATTTCTTCAAATCGAAAGAAAACCCGCCCTGCCGAGGCTAAAGTATAAAAAAAAGTATATTGTTTTCTCTCTCCAAACACAATAAAAAAGGCCACATTGAGTACTAGAGCCAAGCACGAATCCTTACCCGCATAAATTTTTAATGGAAACATCTATAAAAAAACAACCATCACTGGAGTGTATTCCACACGACCAATTTCGCTTGGGGAACAAATATAAGTTCTTCCAAATCGTTCCGCAATTGCCGCATTCAATTTTTACCCATCCAATGATTACTTTTCGTGCCCAATCGCTCCGTGTAATGCAGAGCAATTTTTGGCCCCAGAACCCCTATGAAGAAATAAAGGAGTTAGAGCTACTCGCCTAACCAACGTATAAGCTCTCTCCTTCTCTGTACCTTTGGTATCTTAAACTGGATTAAAAATTATTGGTACATATAGAGGCTTAAAAGGTCTTTGTAAACTCATCGAGTGTTTTTTGGTACCAATCAACTACCAGCAAAGTGGACTTCACTTATTTGAAACCGTTATTCGGCAAAGATAGTTAAGTTACAGCAAGACACCAGATTCAGCTCTCAAATGTTCATAAAATCATTCCCCTGCAGACATATTAAAAATAGGGTGAACGGTCGTAACCCAAGAGGTAATTTGAGTATGTCTCCATATTATCCAACAGAAAAGTTTTATAACCAAGGAATTGTTTATTAGCATTGCAATAACAGGCAACATAAAAGTAATACAAGATCTATTAGTCCATATTTAATTAAAATTATCAAAAAAATATTACCTTCGCTATTGGAATGAAACATTGCTCTGATAAACTATATTACTAGTCTTCGGAAGAAATTATATTTCGTATTCATATAATTTATTATGGAAAAGCACATGTTATTTTCACAAATGTTTCATTTAGAGTGATTTCAGTAAAAATAAAGGAAGATCGTATGTTAACATTTTCATAGAATGAATGATTAATTATCTAGATCTGTAATTCCCAAACCTTTTCGAGCTACAATGATCTCTGTATTTTCTCCAGAATTTTTCCTTGTAAGTTGTACCAACTTACACGAAAGCGACATGAAAAATGACAGTTGTAAAAACTTACGCTGAAAAAATCCCGGAAATAATGCGAAGATCATCATTGCAGCTCCGCGTAAACCATTGAATCAACATTTATCTAGCTACAGCTCCCTTGTTCCCATTCACATAATATACTCAACGCCCAAAATCGTATTTTTTTAAGCCATAGACTACTAGACCAAATCAAGAGTATTACGAAAATCCAATTATAATGACTATAATAGCAATAATTTTAATTTCGAATCAAATAAATCGATAGGTTATCCATCTAGATTATAAGGTTCTCCATAAGGACCTCGCTCGTGGAGAAAGAGCCTGGGAATTCTTTGGGAGAGAGATTCGTTGAAACGAACTAGCGGAAGCAATTATAATTGTTCCAATACCATCCAGTGCACATAGCGCGAAGACTAGTGGCCAGCCGAAAAGAAAATCCCTTAAGTCTTTTCGGTATTTAGAGGCTGTACCAAAAATGTATGAAAGGCAGCAGAAAACTTCCACAACAACTTTTTCATTTTTCTTTATCCAAAAATCACCTTCCAAATCCTCATAAAAGTAAAAGGTTTATTTTCCAGAGCGTCTCCCATAGTTCCTTGAGGCTTTCCTGAAAGCTAGTGTACTCTATTATCCATATGGATGTTTGTCTGCATGGTGGTAGTTATATTACCAGGTTCGTTTGGTCGGTTAATTTAGACTAATAACATTGGATTATTCAGAAGCATCATCCGACATTTAGCAGTGAATACCTCACCAATTCATGTCAGATATCACAAACGCCGAATTTTGGAGCTTACATAAATATTGCCCCAGTTTGAGCATATTCTCTGTATCTCACCTTGGACAATTCTTTGCATTCTCAATTTTCTATCTCCTTCCCCGTTTTATATTTCCTAACCCCCAAAGAAATCATTAAATGAAAAGATATTAATATATACTTCCCTCTCTTTATAGTGAAAATCCAATAAATCGCGTTCGCAAAAACCTTTGCATTGCCAAGCGTCAGTATGTCAAGAATCATCTTTGGTATGGAGCGGGGGACATCTTTGATATGTCCCCCGCTGACTTGCTCACTATTTCAACACAAAATATTGAGACATGTTTTCGATTCCTCTTTTACATCAACGAAACGATCCACTTTCATTCTCATCAACATGCGCTCTATCGTTCGAAAACTCTCCAACAAAAACAGGGTTAATAAGTCTTAAAGAACTCAAATGATAGACTTTTCCTCCATGCAAAATTCTAACTTCTGATATATCGTGGGGAACACACAAACAAAACATATGTGGCACAGCATTAAATAAACTAGGTTATGTTAAGCGTATAATAGGAAGGTCCTCGGATGACAAAGTAAAACAGAGTTGATACTTCGCTCTGGTCAGGCCACACCTCGAAAACGCTGCGAGAATTAGGGACCCTGTTCATATCATTTAACCAAAAAAATTATAAAATACAAAGGAAAGCAGTTAGCTTCGTTAAAAACTGGTATGAGCGTACGTATAATGTCTCAAAACTTTTAAGGTGATTAAGGTGGACTCCCCTAGAGACTCGGAGGCTACACGCTAGGCTCAGGTTTCCATGAGAAATTCAGAACTGATATTTTACAGAGCGACACAGAAAATATTATCATGACTCCTCACTACACATCTACGTCTGACAAAAGCGATAAAACAAGAGAGAAAAACTGCCGAACAGATAGGTACTAAAACTTGTTCTTTCCGCACACAATAAGTGACCACAGTAAAAACTGAGCTCCACTAGATGCACTCCCATAATATACATGTCACCGTTTCCCCTCCAAAAAACCTACATCTTTACACGGCTGGTGATCTATCACCCCCTGCCATACGCCCATGGGGGGGGCCTGCGGAATATTATGTAGATGTAAAAATGAAATGACTGTTTTGCATCACCGACCGCATCAGCGATATTTTTTACAGTCGTAGGTCTATAAATGTTGGAGCTTTCAAGCTTCGGAGGATAATTTACGAGGTAAATTGTCCTTTTAATTAGTGGTGATTGAATATATCTTTTGGAATATTTTCTATGCTTTACTGAAACGCATCCATGTATCAAATCAATTGAGTGTGGCGTTACGTTTTGAAACGACTAAAATGAATAACTCATAATAAAAACGATGTTGAGCTCCACTATGTCTGACTGCTGTCTACCGGTTTCGACGTCTACAACTTCATTTCCAAGAAAAAATTTGTATTTGTCTTCTAGGAAGTAATCTCTTAGTCAATCGGTAGCTGTTGAAATAGTTTTTGTAGTGTCTGATCTATTTATTTTTCTTCAAACTACGCTATCAATAGCCATTAATTGAGAAGATACATGATTTCTGTGCTTAGTGTAGTGAGTTGCTGGTAAGCCTATCATCGGATTGATAACTACTAACGTGACAATTTTAAATAAGGGGAATTAAAGGGAAAAGTGCGGAATAGAATAGGATTCGGGATTGAATTGGATAGCCAATGGATTCGACTCAAAGAATAAAATGTACTTTGAAAATCAGGGGCCTAAAGAGTTACACTTTGATGAAAACGGTCGTGAGAATTAATTTGATGTGGTATTTGCAAAGTACATTTTTTGTGTCGTAGTGCAAAAATTCCATCAAGTAGTGCCAGAGACGACGTCTTACAGAAACGTGTATAAAAACAGATTGAATTTAAAACTTTTTTTTAAACTAAACTAACTAAAACTTTTACATTATATTAAAAAACTTTTGAAAGAAACATCATCATATCAAGAAACTGTAAAAGAATTAATTTGATGTGGAATTTACAAAGTACATTGTTTGTGTCGCAGTGGAAAAATTCCATCAATTAGAGCTAGAGATGACGTCTTACAGCAAGGAGTATAAATACAGATTGAATTTAAAGCTTTTATTACATCATATTTAAAAAACGACTGAAAGCTACGGAATCACGTTTGCATTCATAATTGTTGACGTCGAATTGGGCCGACATAAAGAATACCATCACACTCAGAAAATTGAGTCATAAACTAGGGACTTCAAGTCCTTTCCTTGAAGGCCAATTTCATTGGGAAATGCTGTATTTGTAATCAGATATGAGATATGTATAATTATATTTGTAATTTAATATAATATCTGATTATAATAATATAATTTATAATAATCAGATAAAATATATAATATATAACAATCAGATATAATAATATGCGATTATTTCGGAAAAATAGGTAGGAGAAACTAAGATATTGGAAATATCCTTATTCGATTACGCGAATAGATAAGAGAACGAGCATCCCCAACTCAGGATATATTCTACCATCCCAATCACTCTAAGGAGTTCTGGTTCCCGTTCCTCCCCATGGGAGCCACCCTCGCATCTTGGTCCCTCTCGTCAAGAGGAAGGTAAGCGGGGAACCGGGAACTCTGCTTTCTTAACCCAATTAGGAAGCGTAAGGCATTACGTTAACTACATGAAAGTTCTTCCCCGCTCGCTCTTGCCCTCCTATTCATTCAACTCCTCTCCCGCGCTCAAAAGACATTTCAGTCACCAACTCCTCGACCCTCCGTAACCCCAACGATGTCTCGCAAAAATGACTAATGCCTCTAAAATAGAAGGAAGCAGAAGTATCAATATGGCTGAATCCTTTCAAATTTCGCAGTTATAATCACCATGCCATGTTAGAGCTAGCATAGCATAGTCGTGTTAAGTCTAAATGTGTCTTTCATTTTGCATAATATATTCATACTATGGGCTTCATTCATTCGCAATTGATTCCATTCTACCAGAATTTTGAATTCACGACATTTCTCGAACACCTTTTCTGATGTTATCTTAAGAGATAAAAGAAAGGAAATAAAATCATTTCGCATCTGGAATAAATACTGGGAATAGGTAGCAATGAAAATTAGGCTAAAAATTATCCCAATCAAACAGTATAACTGACTTAACGTAATTTCGAGGGAATGACAAATGTTGAAAGAAAATAATTCTTATTTTTATATCTGTATATCCCCCCAATCACGCTAGACACATGACTCATCTGGAGGAGAAAAACATAAGAAATAAAAATGGATGTCTACGAAGGTTTGTTTGTCTGTGCCATTCTTTAATAAGGATTAGAAATAACCCATTTCAGTTAGACCCATATTGACCATTCAGATTATTTTAAGGAAAAAGAAATAATTTACTAAGAGTATAAAAGACAAAAACCATTAAAATAAAACACTGCATAAAAGTAAAACTATTGATTAAAGGGAGGTTATGAAAAAATGCATACTTACACGAATTCCGCAACAAGAGATAAACCAACATGGCAAAACACTGTACAAAACATTGGCATTGCACAGCAACTTCAAAACGATAGTTACACTCAGCTAAGAGGGATTTTCACCATCTTATAGTTTTCATTAAAGTTTTGAACAACAGCCATATCTTTGCTCAGGGCCGATAAATTGTCAACGAACCGACGACAGGTAGTTTCGCATTAATTGTCTCACGATATTTGTAAAAGCTCAAACTCCAGCCAGTGCTTCCGGAATAGGACGTGTAGATTAGAAACTTATGGCTATAACAATATAATTCGATGATTAAGTCTAATAGCTAAAGGTTTCATATTGTATCGCAGCGATGATTCAAAACATGGATTCAAAGGTAATTAAAACTAATTTCCTCAGCTAAGGATATAGTTTTTTTTTAGAAAAGTTGGTTGCAGAAAATGTTTAGAAAAACAAGGCTCACAATATTAATAGTCGTCTAAAGGATAAATAAATACTTAAATGACAGTATAAGAGACAAAAACCATTCAATAAAATAATGAATATAACATAAAATATCAGTATAAGGTAGGAAAGCCATCACAAAGATGGGGTGAGCTTCTTACGGCTAGACAATGAAATAAAATAAAGGATAGAAAATCTCCAAAAGCCGTAAACAATTATTAAATTGTTTACGGCTTTTGGAGATTTTTTATCCTTTATTTTATTTCAGTAAAAGGTAGGCTATGAAAAAATCTATACTTCGCTAGTTTTCTATAACAAGATATTAACCAACATCGCACAACCTACTGGCACTGTGCAACAACCTTAAAACAATAGTTTCACACATCTAATAGGGATTTTTTATTTATCTATAATGGATCTATGGTTCATCTACAACTCTATGACCAGAGTAAATTGCAGTATTTTCAAGGATAGCATTTTAATTGCTCTAAGTGTGATATTTTTATGATAGAGGGTCATCAATTTTCAGCAAATGGATACAAAATCAATTAAAATTGGGAAGTAATTAATAGCGGACATTACATCTGTCATTTCATATTCTGGAATAGATGAATTGATACGCTACAGTTTAATTGGATGTATACGTTTTTACAACTATTTTTTTTGCGCTCACCCATTAGATGACAAACAAGCATCATATTTGCTCCGAGGTTCACTTTATTCACATTTTTCACAATGCGTATATTACAGTGCTCTCATTAAAAATCAACGAAAAAATCAAAATATAATAAGTGAAATAATATCTGCATAAATTTGCTCCAAATAAATGAACACAAAATGCATGCAATGAATCGCACACCGTTACGAAGAATCAATTACTGAGCAATTACGAATTGTTTTCTTGGAACTGACAGTTATTTCAGGAAAAAGTGGATGAGATCATTTAAGATCTAAAAATATCTCTCCCCCTTATTCTGCCTTTTTTTTAAAGCTGGCAGTATGAACTTAAAAGAATTACAATCTTCCGCTCTCACTGACTTCGTGTTTTCATTTAAGTGAGCAGCGAAGCAAAACCCATTAAAACAGCGGCGGAGCAAAAACGTGAATAGCATCCCAACGAAGTAATCTCTCCATTTCCCTGGGAATGCGTGGGAAGGATGCAAATCTATTTTTTTAATCAGCGAGTAAGAGAGCAAGCAACGCTTAAATGCTATCAGAAACACTCTCACTTCCTTCCCTGTGAATGTTCTGGTAGGCAGGCAAAAGGGAAAATATCAAACGCGCTCGCATTAATTTTTCGTCCACCGTCCCGAGAGATTAAGCGAAGTCACTCGGCTGTTTATTTACTTCGAATTTCAAAAAAAATATGTGATGTACGTGGGAGTGTTGGAGAGAAAGGGAGAGGGGGGTGGATATGAAGAAAGAGACAGGGGGCGAGGGTACAGAGAGAATCATCAAATTACGGTGGCCCGAGAAAGTGCCAAAAGTGGGAGGGTTGGTCGGGGATGGTGGCGGAAGGGTTTTAGACGCCCAAGGGGAAGTCCATGTCCGCGTGCCGGCTTTGACGCTCGCCCAGCCAAGCGAACGTCACGGCTCGGAAAAGGGTACCAGGGTCCACCGGTCGCAAAATCCGGACCCCTTTCTCCTCTCCCACCCTTTCTCTTTTACCCTTTCACCCATCATCCCCCTCTACTCAGAATCCTCACTACTGGACCCCAGGAGGGCACGGGGAGGGGTTTGAAAGCTGCAACGTGCACGAGCGCACTTGTCCATGACTCGGTTTGCGAGTGCGGGCTTCCGTGGCGGAGCGAAAAGGGTTGGTAGACTGACTAACCGGATGCACGTCCGGAGCCACACGCGGAAGGAGTCAAAGGCAGCCGGGAAATGGGCGACCTCAAAGCGCAGACTGTTTCTGCGACGGAACAGAAAACGGGATTTCGCAAAAGGGCAAAACGGTGTTGGGCGGCGGCCTCGACGGAAAAATGCTGTCTCAAACACAAGTTCACACAAAAACGTGATACAATCGGCGAGTGTTTCACCTGAAAAGGGCGGTAAACTTGCCCTTTGAGGGACTCGCCAAGATTATAATTCCTATGTGTGGAATATATTGAGTTTAGCGAGAAAAGATGCAAACTGTGAATGTTGTTCAAAGCAAAAAGTGTCCGTAGTCCATTTGTGAGGACTCCCACTAAATTAATGCAACCGTTACGTAATTACTTTGAAAGGGATCAGTTTTTTTACGTATTTTAGTAACTCGTCACAGCGTACCATCATCACTAATATGCTAACACCCAGGGCCTATTAGCATTATTATTTTTTTGTGTCCGATTTCTCCTCAATGCAATCATGGCAGACGCTACATAGTTAACGTCACGTCCCCTATTCAATTTGCTGGATAGCTTGGACAACAATGACTTTAGACTTTAACAAACATTTTGACATAATTTCTTAGAAAAAACCGTTACACTTATTTTTTTCAAAACTAAGTTGGGACGTGAGCACTCATGCACCTCGATACAAGAATGAAATTCTCTCAACTACACTTAACTAACTACAAGAAATCGGGTCTGATGACAAAAAATCATTCCTCCGGGAACCGAGCTCTTTCATTTTCAGTTGATAGGTCTTTCCATTTCGTTTTCAAAAGACGAATACGGACATATAATTTAATAAAAAACAAAAATCCAATATTTAATCAGAACTCTGTCGATGACGGGACAGATGACGAGAATCTAAAATAAATTCGAGCGAATCTCGGGCTCTAACGAGCGAGGGGATCGGCAATCACGCCTGAGAAAGCTGAGAAACAAAGTTTAGAGAAGAGAGCAAAGGAAGAGCGAGCGTAAGAAAACATTAGATTCCTTAGAGAGAATGAAAGAGAGGAAAGGCTGGGAAAACCAAACGAGAATGAGTTAAAGAGAGGCTGTGTGAGTTAGGAAAATAAAAGAACAGAGTTTGATGGCATAGGGTTCTCGGAAAAAGTAAAATGGAATGATGGGTAAGGAAGGGATGGGCAGAGAGAGGGAAAGAGAGAGAGGTAAACTTCCTTTTCTTCCCCGACGAATGGTGTGAGCAGACCGAAGAGTTAAGAGCTACCGGAAAACCACTCCGCAGGGACCGAGGAAGAAGGGGCTGGGGAGCGGGTGAGCTAGGGCCTCAGGGACTATTTGGAAACCTCTCTTTCTTAGAGCCTCCAGAACATCCATTCCCCTCTATATATCCCTCTCTCTCTACCGAACGTACTTTCTCCATCTATCACCCTTTACCCTTTTCCCGTTTCATTCGCCTTATCCTTTCTCCTTCATCGTTGAGAGCAGATGTGTATGAGTAGGATTGAAACTGTTGAGTCTCCTTTATAGGTCAGATAATACTTCAAGAATCAAAACTTACGCCCGTAGACAAGCGCGTAATATGCTAAGATGTTGAAGGTGAGATAAGATGGCAAATTGTTAAGGAAATGATGTAGGAGGGTTACTTTCCACGGTACTGATGATAGGATTTGGATAAAAAAATAATTAAGACAAGACTTAAATCCATACATAATTAAAATAAAGGGGATCTAGTTGGTGTGGTGGCCAGAGTATTGGCTAACCATACGGGTGGCCAGGGTTTAAATCCCTGCAGAGGAGGATATTTTTCAGAGGAAACCCGATCCCTACTTGAGTGTCTTGTGAAGGGAAATTCAAGTACAGTACTCCGTCTGTCGAATGTGATGTTAAACCGTGATCCCCTTGGCGCCTTTCGTAAAGAACAGGCCAATGCCGACACCGGGTTTCGGTCCATCCTTCCTCGCTTACCTATCCTCTATGGCGCAAATGGCCCTAGCTGTCGGTCGCCTCCGTCCAATCCAATCCAATTACCATAAAAAATAGAATCGCACCACAAATATAGGAGACAAGACTATGTGAACATTGAGAATTGAAAGATTATAATGTTAGAATGAGAAGGAAATAAAAGTTTTTGCTACCATGAAATTTTTATTTATAGATACACAAACGAAAACAGGAATAGAAAGAAAATAAACGGAGAAAAAAGCGGCATATCATAATGTATAGAAAGATACACGTTTGCTGCCCATAGGCAAAATAAACTTTGTTCGGCAAGAAACAACAAAAGTAACAGGACATCTTAAACTTGAGAAGGCTATAATTGAATAATAAACAGGCCCTTCATGCAATGAAGTTATAAGATGAAGAGTCTTACCTTTGATGTAATTTTACTTCATATGATTTGATAATACAGGCACGCTCGTTTTGACATGCTATTTTAAAATTATATATCCAACCTCGATATCCAACCTCGTATCCTTTCTCTCATTGTTTATTTTTTATCCTTTCACCTCCCTCGATGCCATCAGGTAGACGCTCTCCTCAATGCAATTTGCAAAAATCAATACGGTGGAGATGTATAATTTTATATATCTCCCCAATCTAGTAGGGATACGATACCAATTGGTGGTTTTTAGTTACTTCTCGCAGCGTACCACTATCAAACGTTAACACGCTATTATAAATTAAAAATAATGGTGCTTATCCCAAAAGATATTATAACTTATTACGTTTTCATAGACTGTTTTCCATTTACACTCAACTCTCCATGAGTCGCAAGACAATAACCAATCACCACAATTAACGAAGACTACTTCTCTCTTCCACATAGCTAACTCTTCGTTTACTCAGCTAACTCATTCTACCAATCTACGCAGTAAAAATCTGCCTGTGTCTCCTTCCCAAGACCAGCACTTTACCGTTGATAACAACTTACTTGACGAATACGACCTATGGCATGAGAAACAATTAACTGCAATATCCTAGGATCGGAAGAGGGAAGGATCATTTTCACAAAATTGATCCTTTCCTATTCCGATCCTAGGAAATTAGTTAATATTTCTCAGGCCTTGACTTTACAGACTTCATGATTCCTCTATTCAGTCACTATCCACTGTTCCAACGTAAAACTATCGATTTTCCAATAACAATCTATTTCTTTGCCTCACTACTCCACGTTTCCTCAACTTCCACTTCTTTAAAAACCTTCTCCAAAAGTTTTACTCTCTTTTCAGCAAACTCTTCCTACTTTTCTCCAAACCAATTTTTCAAAAGCATCCCATCTAAGCTTACCTTGCTTCTGTAGCAAAAATGTATACTTACGAACAAAATACCACCGGAAGGCCATGACAATAATGGACTGAGTAATTAGTCAACAAATTCAGAAATTATGCGTTCCTGAAGAGCGAACCATTGTAAAAAATTATATTCGGGGAAAGCATGAGTTTTGACGGCAATGCACTTATCATTAGAGCTAAGCACTCTATGTCACAGATTGAAGCAAATACAAATACTTTTTATGCTAGAAATGAGATGATTAATAACTCTAAGTGAAGAAAATTGCATTCACCTATAATCCTGAAACCAGTGACTATAGAAAAATCATTTGCTTGAATTAATTATTACTGGATTTGTGGTAGGGGAGTGACAAACTTCATAAACTGAATTACAAAATACGAAGCTGGAAAAGTAAGAACACACAATTAGAAAAGTCGAGGGAAAATAGATAGGGCTGAGGAAGTGAAAAAGAGGTGCAAAGGAAAACGATGGGTTCCGGAAGGAGATGGTCTCTTCTTCGGATGTCCATGTGCTTCACTTTCACCGCCTGTCCCTCCTTCCCAAGACCAGCACGGCGCTCTTCCTTCGCTTGCTCGGCCATTCTAGACTATCGCCTGTGGACTCGGCTCATCCAATCCGACCTCCGAGCGCGAACTGCTTCCTTTGTTCTCCTTATTAAGAACGCCCTTCCCTCTTCCGCGTGCACTCACAAGCCTCATCTGGTCCTTTCCTTCTTCCAATTACCTTCAGAGTAAATACGCGGATCACACGGGTGAATGTCGCCGTTAAAACCCCCTCTTTAATTGCGCTATCGCATGATACTTTCTTTCCTAACGTGGGTTCCGTTCTTTTTATAATCCACTAGTGGCTTCTTTTGTCGATTTCACGCACAGATTGAGATCGCAAAGGCGAGGTCAACGCTTCAACTGCTCTCTTCATTGTCTTCAACTGCGAGGAATGAAAAGGCTTTCAGAGACTGGAGTTCCTGAGTAATAAACGTAAAAATCAATTAATCTGAAATGGCGACTAATAGGCGATAACGTCTTTGTCAATTACCAGCTTCAGCTGATTCATCACGCTCCTTCAATTTTCTAAAAGTAAAGCTTGCGGGGCCTACGTTCCGCCGGGACAAGGAAAGAATTGTGAGGTAGTACCTTACAAAAAAGAAAACTAAACGTACATACATACATAGTATACATACAAGCGTAAAACTGGCATAGTTTTAAAAATTTTCTGTTACTAAAATGAGGTGACTATAATCCTAGCTAAAGCTTGAAGATTCGACTTACGTTCCCATAAGTATCACCACATGTTGGCTGGAAATATATGTTTATCCTTAGTTAAATCCATATCATTATATATTAACCTAATATATTATAATATATAATAATTCATCTACGGAATTATCCCCGATTACTCATCACCTATTGAACTTGTACGTTTCGCTGGAGGTAAAGAAAACTAAAAGTAAAAGTTTAGATACCAATGGACTCATGACCCAAAAAAATATTATCTGGAGCTCAGATATTACAGTCACACAAATAAAATGGAGATAGACACTGTCACATGCATTCGCCAAATTGTTCCTATCAGTCGTATGCATGTGAAAGAACAATACATTACTTTAACTTCTAAGTTTTTATAATAATTAGAAATTGAAACTAGAATGGTATAAATCATTTATATTGCTGAGAACGTTATCCAAAAAATATTTGAGAAATAATAATGGAAATGATAATGACATACGACCGCAAAAAAAGAATTTTGTTTAATTCGTTTCTAACTCAAAAATACCTACATTTATTATTGAAAACCAAACTATGCTGATGTATTTTACAATATATTGTAAAAAAAACCTGAAGTTTGGTTCCAAAAATTGATAAATGTGAGCTCGATAAACGTTGGACACTATATCCACTACTCTTTGGAACTCAAAGAGGAGGAAGTTATTAATCACTATTACACATGTTTCAAATTTAATAAATACCGTGAATTTTTATTTATTTTGCTTGATTTGAGAAAGAAAATTAAATGCCTTACTTTTCTGAAGTCCCATTTTTGAAACTCGATCGTTTGTTTCACCATAATCTATTGCGCAGAAATGATAACCAGTGCCTTGCTGCGACACTACGTAGGCTATAACCGATAAAATTTGTATAAATATCTTTATGTAGAGCCACTTAATTTGTATGAAGAAGGAAGAATTAGAAAATTCACTGAAATAAATGACATAATTTCCAAAATAAATACAGTGACCAATTATATTTACTGTTCTCAATGAGTTATATTTCTCTCGGTTTCTTAAGAATGACTGGGAAGTACACCGAAGGTTTGAAAGTTTTATTACATTTCACTCTCTAGAAGACGAGGGTAGTTTTCGAAATGTCATTTACCTATCAAGGTTGAGCGAAGTACGAGGTATATTCATCCAATACTCATTATGTCCAACTATTAACCCAATATTACATTCTAGTATAGAATTCAATTAAATACAAATTTTAAACTATCAAGACATCCGAATAAATAAAAAACCACTCCCACTCTCCACTGTAGGCATCCGCTGAATGCATTTATACCATATACTTGGCGGAAGTAACACAGTTACAGAACTCGATTAGTCAACTGCTCCCCATCAATCTTGGAATCCACTCTTGAGCGAGTGCAATGTGTGCAATAGATAATTCGTCCTTCAAAGTAACATTAACGTGCTTTTTTCTTCATTCAATACCTTGAGTAGGAGTACTCATTTTTTTAAATTATATCATTATTACATATTAATGACATTGATATTAATACCCAGATGGACATTTTTTCAAACCATTGTTCCATGCAATTAATACAACTATTTATATTTATTTCATGATGCACACTAGAAAAATAACATGCAGAGTAGTCTCTCGTGGTTTAGTACGGTTTAAAGCCTTAAGTACGTATTGAGAATATACATGACAATAAGGTAAGATTCTCTTTGGAATACCCCTTCATATTAGAAACTCCACGGAGAAAGCAAAGACGGTGATAAGAAAGCTATAATTTATGATAAAAAAGATAATGAAGAATGAGTTCAAATTTTACACCATTATTGGGCAACCAGATAATTCATGATTCTCCTATCACCAAAATATCATTTCAAATTTTTAACATTTTAAATTCCAGCAGGTAATCCACTAATCATCATATATGTTTTTTTAGCACGAATGTAACGCAACATATTCACACCACTGAATTTAACGAAGCGTACATAAAAACAGCGTACGTTTTTATTCAAGATGAATATCGCTACGATGGTATGAATGGTCATTTTGATCTCTAGATTCGCGACGGGATCGGAATTCACGCAGGATAATAACGATGAATGGCAGTTTAATTTTTAGCTCCTGTGTTATAAATTATTCTACCGACAAATTTGAGTTCAATAATCCCCAGAATAATTCCTGACGCGCGGAGGAGAAAGATAATTGTAATTTAGAGTTTTGTCGGCCTCTCCTTGCCTGTCAAACTCGAAAACAAATTGCGCCCAGGTTTATTAAATCTCTTCATCAAATATTTATTTATCCAATTAAATCCGATTATACTTTCGTTTAAAAAATGTGCTTGCTAAGAAGATATATTATTCGAAAGTAAATAAATACAGAGATGTATTGGCTCTTTCTCCATAAATGAAACTTACTCACAACTGTAAACATACATTCAAGGATTGCATTACCTTTCTTCATTTTAAGTAATTTTCCATAGCGTGTGGGTAAGAATAAACTTGAGTTTGTCGGGAATTCTTGTGAATTCAATGGCAAAAATAAGCATTAGAAAAGTTTGTTATAAGAATTCTGTTCAGATGGCTAAAAAGGAAAACTAAATATTAAACGGGTAAAAAATACGTTGAGTTTTTCAATGGCTAGCAAAAATGGAGTAGGGCACGGTGAGAGGAAATAGCGCAAATAAGTGCACCTATTTTTTTAAAAACAACTCATATGAGCATGGCGATAGTTTGCCTGAAAAGCCATTTACCTTCAGTACCGATAATATAAAGAGCTTTGAGGCGGTAAAGGGAGAAAGAGTCCCAAATATAACCATTAGGTCGTACAAACTGAAACCACATCTATTTGACTGATTTTAAACTGAACTTATTTCGTCTTTCCCAGAACATGACTCCAAATTGACACCCATTTGCACAGCAATGCTTCACTATTTGGGTGAAGGCGACAGGGGCGCAGATCAAGATGGCCGGTCCATTATTGATTGCAATATCTGGAGTTGATAATTTAGCTCACGAAAACGGCTGCAGCACTGCGACGAGGATGGTAACGAAAAACCGCCACTCTACTCTCTCTAGATGCAGTCCTGCATTAATATACCCGATGGCTTTCTTCCAAGTAAGCTTATCCGGAGAATAAATTGTCCCCAATCGGTCTCTGGGCCGGGACCGAGAAAGGAAGTTCAGTCAACGCGGAAAAATTAGGTATAATAGAAGGAAAATGGAGTACGAGATCCTTAAAGTGAGCAGAAATTCGGAGTGTGGAAAAGAGATGAGTAGGGTCAAATAGACTTTAGGATTGGGCATCATGGTGAAGGACGAATCTGGAAGATGAGTGAAATCCAATTCGCTGTTCACGGCAGAACCCCTTATGGCTAAGCTTAAAGGAGAGCATACGGTATCAGTAGTAGTTCAGGGCTACATACCAATTACCAACCACACAAAATAATAGATAGAAAAAGCATATGAACGATTAGAATTTCTCAGTACAGTAAGTTGGACGGAAAAAATCATGGGTGATTGGAACCAAGTAGTGGTCAAGAAGGAAGAAGTGCTGAGCACTTTGGTCTCGGGATACGGGAAGACCTTTTAGAGTTCTACAAAGAGAGATAACTCTAAAAGACCGTGCGTTCGCCGCAATCCGATGCTGTTTTTGCCAGCATTGGGTAGCGGCGAACGCACATACTGGTCAAAAACCACACAGAAGATACTCGGGGGAAATGCCTGGCGAGAAAGTGATATACCAAATCAAGTACTTGCTGTCTGCGGAGTAGTTCCTAAACCAAGCAATCAGACAATCCAATAGATTTCTATCCTTTTGAAGATTTAAATAGTGGCCATAGAAATGTTTTATAAGGCGATGAATGAAATATGAGAGGCAGGAGAAGAGGCCAGCAAATATCTAGAGCAAAGAACTACGAAGCAACCTCGTGTATTGTAATAATATTTTTTATTTGAATGTTTTTTCGGCATATATTGAATCCTGTGATCTACACTCACGGGTAGATAGTTTTTCTTCCTCCAAAAGTTGTGATAAAATTTTAGATAAATTCTTAGCACGTACAAATGCATACCAGGAGCGTACAAATGCATACCAGGGGCGTACAAATGCACACCTTGGCAGTATCGACCGGTACTACCAAATTATAATCGAGAGAATTTAATTATTCCTTATTCTTGATATAATCAAATAGTGAAGAACAATGAGTAGAATATCCTTCACAGTGTATTACAGAAGCATATATCATCTCACCAAAGCACAAATCACCACCCGACAAAAGGTCAATATCATCAGGTTTAAAAAAAGGTAGGCTTAGCTAAATTTGATGACGCATAATTCGCAGGAACTTGGGCCAGTAAAGTTATCCGATGTAATTCTGAAAGGATTATAGGACTTATAATTTCTGTTGCCTTAATATTCAAACATCTACACAGACATCAACCCTAGGGAGGTCCTTAATGATCGGTAAAGGCGTGGTGCCAACATTCTCAATGGTCAGTAAAGGCGTAGTGCAAATTCCAACACAAGAAACTTGAGCATTATTTGGAGAAATTCGTCATCTTTTCCGACACTCAATAGTATTAGAACCAACCCGAGATGCTGGGTCAACCATGGTTTGAATATATTCCAGTACCTACTTTTTTACATTGGGCCTAATAATGCCCAGAAAAACTATTTCTTTCTTTGTAAAATGAGATGTAGTTGAGCATGTAAGTATACATTCGGAAGGAGCTGCCATTTATATTTTCTGAAAACACTTCCATATCTGCTGCTGAGAATCAAAGGATTCTTCCCGCATGCCTAGGAATATAGTCATAGCTATCACTAGGGGTCCTAGTAAAAGTTCCATTGGTGACGTGATATAACGTCATGCCACACTCAAAGGGTTAAAGTAAAGAAAGGGAAACAAACATGAATAATCAATCTGCCTCACCAAAGTTTGCCAAGCTAAATAATAACTGTCTAAAATCAGATCAATACTTAACATTAACGTGCAAGTATGCTCCGTAACACTCGACAGTAAGAATTGATTCTCTTCAATATCTGTTAATCTAAGATTTTCAAGCAGCAAACAATAAAAAATACCGTAAAATGGCTTAAAATTTTCTAAACGACCGACAAATACTGAAATATAAATTTTTGGCAGACGTAACTGGCGGCCATAGAATGATACAAGTTGAAGTGCTCTCAATAGAGAGGCAATAACTCTTGCCCTTCCATTCGATAGATAATTCACCCTCGAGTATCTAAAGCTTTATTTGGATTGTAGACACCCGTACTTAATTGGTTAATTGAGGTATAATCCTAAGACTAAGGAATAATCCTCGTTTAGGGTAGGAAATCTACTTTTGAACGTGACTGTTTGATGCGCCAAAATGGCAACGAATGACCGACACAAGAAGGCGCATAATCTTACCTATAATTGAATCGCGTCAAATTTGATTAGTTTTAGAGCCCTCAATGCGAGAACCTTGGCGAGGATAATTTTCTTCCTCATTACTTCCGGACGCATTGATTGTGGAGTCAAATTATGACGGTATCAATAGCAAAGTAAAGATTGAGTAACAAGTTATTGGTAGGCTATAAAATTACTAATTAGAGAACTTTCTTGCCAACTTGAGACCTAGTTACAAATAGAAACAAGTTGACGAACATAAAATAGCGAAACAGTTCAAAAAGAATTTTGGAACCCTTCGTCGACCACCCGTAAAATGGAGAAATAAAATGGTTACGTAAATGCTCAGGACAATACAGTTTGAAACCTGAATAATCGTATACCTACCCCAATAAGAGACAATTATAGAGGCAGATATAACGAAGGTACACAAACTACCCTCTGGTTTCCATAATATAACACTTAACGGCCTCAAATCACGATGAATCTCCGGAATTTATACGGCCCGAAAGAACAAATATAATTGACTGATAAAATTAAAGGAGAAGAGAACAAAAATTGCCTTTCATGAATAAGCAGTTACTCACGCGCATTTTCCTGGCGTCTTGATGCGGTGTTGAAGGTGAAGTGTGGATTGGTGTCTTCCTTCTCAGCAGCTGAAATAAGAGTACACTCGTGAGCGAAGTCAAAAAGAAACGAGAGAGGGAGAACACTGTTTACTCTCTCATCATGCTGATAAAACACTCGCTAACTTCCCCTAGTGGCGATTTTTGAATTAACATACACGGGATTTACGAATCAGCACGTAATTTCATAAATTAATTATTGAGCAAGTAACGTATGCACAGTTCCGAATGGAATTATTTAAAATGAGATAAGATAATACTGATAAATAAAACTCTGAACCTGAGTTATAATTTTTACAAAGAATGCTGAGCAAATAATAATATTTCAAAGTTGTTTCGTGTCAAGAACTATTTTATATTATGTGAGTTCTTTTTGTTTGATGTGAAACCGCAGTGTACTGATATCAATTGTGGTAAAATAATCTGTTCCTCAAGAACGAAACTGTGAGCAAACAATATCTATTACGCCGAACAACAATTCATACAATGATTATTTCTTCCCCGCCACTAACATTTGTAAAGACAGTCAAAACATATCCCTATCCACACGCTGGTATCTTCAACTTGAGGCAATGACGAGGCAAGCGTGCCTTAGGGATTCTGCCGGGAGCTCAATCTCTTGGTAGGGCCACCTAAGCCGTACGGGTCAAGAATGACAGGCTAGACAAAGAGTGTGATACTCTGGTCCTCCTGGTTGGGGGGTCGGGCGTGTGGCTATCAACCTCATCCCGTACAACAAGGATTTTTCAGAGTGCTAATAATAAGCCTTGGAAAAGAGATGGATTTAGTGGAAACGATCCCAGCAAAATATTAGAAGTATGACTGTCAAGGCAACCAGGAATGTGAGAACGGTGTTAAAGCCTGGAAAATTGAATTAAAGAGCCAATCAAATACAGAAATTTCAGATAGATTAATTGGCTGTGCAAGATATTCGTTGGAACGGAGACGTCAGGATAGGAAAAACGGAATACACTCCAATAAATAGTGGCTCTGGAAACAGAACAGTTCTGTTAGGCACAGGATTCATGATAACAAAGAAAGTGAGGTAGAATCTGCTGCAGATCAAAACTATTAATACAAGATTATGCAACATAAGGATTGCAGGATATGTAGGATAAGGTTATTCAGGGAAATAACGATAGTCTCGGCATACAGCAGAAGAAGAGGAGTTAAAGGAAGAAGAAAATTCATTTTTTCAACTGTATACAATATAATAATATAATGGCTCAAAATACGATACTTAAGTATTAATGGGTGACTACAATACCAAAATAGATAAAGAGAGCTTCCAGAAAAAGTGGCCACAATCCACACATTACATGAGAGCAGTAATGGGAATGGATGAATACTGGGTCAGTTCACAGCCAGGCATAACGTGCTTAGTAAGAGATCATTTTACCCTCTCAAACGAATTCATTTGGTTACATGGACGATACCGGAGAAACACGACCGTAATCAGTTTGATCTATCAAATACTCATATCAAAAACACACCCTTCAACCATTAAGGATCTTATAAGCTGTAAAGGGCCTAACTGTGATTCTGACCACTATCTTCTTAAAGTCCAGGTGCAAGAGAACCTAGTGAACATACAGATAATGCATAAAATAACAGTGATGATAAGGGAAATAGTCTAATTAGTAAGACAGCTTGAACGGAGAAAGCTGTATTAAAGTAAATTACATAAGAGATAGCAGGATAAAGTGGGAGGGGGAAAAAGATGTCCAAGGAATATGGATCAATCTTGAAAGTATCATCAAAGATACAGCAGATGAAGTAATTGGGGAAACGAAAGGTAAGGGAAATAAAAAGTAGTTTGACGAAGAATTACTAAACAATCATTAGTGACAAATAAATCCTGAGAAAAAATGAAAAAAAAACGCCAAACTAAGATACGAGAAATACCGTGAAAAGAGAAAAAAAGCTAACGGGATGCGCAGGAAGAAGAAACAAACAAATGTCAAAGGAAAAACTTGAAGAAATCGAAAATTACAATATACATGAAGAAAGATGAAAATTCTTCATATCAGTGTATTAGCAAAAAAGAGGATTCCAACCAATATCAAATAATTTTATCTGTAAATATGGCCAAATGGAAATAAATAAAAATGAACTGCTAGAAAACTGGGCAGAATACTTCGCAGAACCGTTGGATATAGAGAAAGAAAGGCAGGAGCCTGGAACCGCGGCCATGGAAGTAGACACTGTGACAGAGAAAGGTAAGCCTGAGATAGCTACATATAGATAGAAGGAAAGTAGTAAATAAAACTGAAAAATAATATGGCACAAGGAAGAGTATAATAGTAGTTGAGCTAATCAAATGTGGAGGGAAAGCGATTATGGATGCAGCACATAAATAAATTTTGATAGAATGGGAATCTGAAAAGATGCCGGACGATTGGAGCAACGGAAAAATATTCCCAACATTCAAAAATGAGGAAAAATTATATTGCTAAAATTATTGGTGCATCGCCCTACTAAGCGTAATCCACAATATGCGGTCTAGAGTAATAAATGAAATATTAAATAAAAGGAAACAGGAAGGGCAATAGAAGAGTACCACCGTAGTTTTTGCTCTAATAAAAACATAGCTAATCAGTTCTTCATCATTGGAAAAATGATGGAAGCATAATAGACATTGATTGGACCTCTACTGATAGTTTACTGATAATAAACCAACGTTTGATAGTATAAACAGAATTAAATTACATGAGATAATGCAAGAACTTGGAGTCTCGCAAAAGCTAATAGGAAAAAAGCAAATAATTGTGAATATCACAAAACCTCAAGTTAAAATTGGAAACAAATTCAGTAAAGAATTTAAAGTTAACAAGACAGTTAGTCAAGGGGACGGGCTGTCTACAACCCCACTAATACTAGCATTACATTGAATAGTGGCACCAATCAACGAACAAGGTACAGAGTATAATACGACAGGATGATCTGCACTTAAGCTGAGTCATAATAGCGAGAACGAAAAAGAAACCAATAGAGGTAGGTATTAGAGAAACTGGAATCAGAAGCAGAACAGAGAGGGCTGATGGTGAATAAGAGAATAACATTTTACATGATTATGTCAGCATTAGAGTTGAAGAGGAAAGTGGAAGACTTTGCGGTGTGGGACAAAATATATCACGGAGTATCTAATGATAGATACTGAGGAAACCTTATCCACCATCAGAAGGTGTGCAGTGGAGCGAATACAGGCAGTAAATAAAGTACTTGATGCTTACTTATATCTTCTTAAGAAGGAAGTAAATAACGACGAATGCAGACATTCAGATTAAAAAACATTGATGCGATCAGTAGTGACATATAGTGCAAATAATTGGTCCTTAACCTCTAAAGAAGATTATGTTCTGAAAGCCTTAGAGTGAGAAATACTGCACCAGAACTACGGACCTGTCACTGATAATGGCGAGCACAGAATCTGTTACAATTTTGAGTCACATAAATTTATGGTTAAAGATAGTTATGCATGGCGCAGGAAACCGACCGTCGGGAGGGGCTGAGCACCAAAGTGTCCCTAATCCGCAATCCTTCCTCGACCCCTCCAACCATCTCAACTCTATTCTCTCAGCGTGGGGCTCTAGTTCCACAATTGGCTCACCTCTCGCAATATGAGATAAACTTCAATATTTACGGCTCTAGAAAAAAATCGACTCATTCATCTTACGTCTGATAGTCAGACGAGTACGCGAGTCTTTTAATCATGGTATTACGATGGAAAATAATGATTCTATTAATAAAGTTATTCCGTGTTTGGCGGCCGGAGACATGGCAATTTTGCAGGATTAAGTGGGGGGAATGCGGGAAATTTGAACCAGTTACGGGTAGTTTCCGACCCTATACTAATCCAATATGCGTCTTATTTTTGTATTCGTCGAGGTATTTCCTGTAAAACTTGCACGCAATGTATTACTCCCACCTATTACTTTGAAATCTATTTCCTCGGAATGAAATAGAGGTTTTATTGGCAACAGGCGAACTGCACTGCAAATACGTTTATGGCGAGTGTTAGATCGAGCCCCTTATGAAGTTTAAGGGTCATATTGAGTCACACAGAGAAGGTACATATCATTTCAGGTGATATGGTCATGTTCAGGAAAATTTGTAGAAGTAGGAGCAAGCATTTGGTATAAAAGGGCGTACAGGAAAAAATATGTAACATTTGCGGAGGGAACTGATAGTATGTTATCGATGCTGCGTTAATTTTCTGCCTCTATAGTTTCTTCTTCACTATTGCCCCAGTGAGTTACTTTGCCGGAGAAATCTCCTTCTAGTATTGGTAAAATTCCCTTACGATCACTAACGCGTTATAGTGAAAATCGTTTTTTTTTTCACTGAAAAATTTACCGATAGGAATTCAAACTCACAGGTTTCTCCTACCGATCGAAGGAAAAAAATTGGTTTAATCTTTTACACGTTTGAAGCAGACCATTTTTTGCTGGACTTGCAACATATTGTGGTAGAGGTAACCTATTACGGTAGAAATGGATACGGGATTGAGTTCAGTCAAATAAATTACAAAACCTATAGATTAAAAATTTAAGTGTTTCCAGGAACATTAATGGACCAAAAGAGTTGCGGTAGATTTATTTTATGACACTCACACCGTTACTAGGTAGAATAGACTTTGTAGTTTCGTGTATTAACATACCATTATAATAAAAGCCCACCCCACATGAAATTTTCGGCATAATGTTTTCTGTATGCTTTGGTATCTAGTACAATTATTTTTTAAATAAGTCAAAATACTATACAGTAGTTACACCTTATGAGTGTATGGTATATTAACTTGTTTGTCAAGCTCGCACTCTCCTAGTTTGTAGTCGGACCGAAGATTGTTCCACTGGCTGCTAGTTAGTCTACATTTAACGGCTGGGATAATATGCCAGGCTCTTATTTGACCCGAGCTGAGTGCAGGCATATAGTTACCGTTGCCAATGAAGAATATGGAAGAACTATTGAAAACGTGATTGGGTCAGTTTCCGCGCTAGCTACTATTCAGGAGCTGTTCATAAATTGGTGATCGTTCAGTCCACAAATAAAAGGTAATGACTCTGCACAAAATAATGGAACTTAGATAATGAAAGTCACTAGTAAATCATACTGTGCTCTAGAGCTGTGTCGTTCATGAATGAATCGTTCATAATGAACGATTCAATGGCATGAACCGAATGAATTGAATCTACGTTTTCCACTCGAATCGTTCAAAATGAACGATTTGATGAAAGATTCAAATCCGCCGAATCCAAATCGTTCAATATGAACGATTTGTGTGGAAGATTCAAATCCTCCGAATCAAAATCGTTGATTTGATGATAAAATTGAACGATTTGGATTTCCACCCAAATCGTTCAATGTGAACGATTTGTGTGGAAGATTCTTCTAGCGATTCTCCGAATCCGCCAAATCCAAATCGTTCAATAAGAACCCTGTAAATACCCTTGAAACACCTTGTCAAAGGTCTTGTGTTTCCGAATTGGAGCATCACATAAAATCACCGCGTGTTCTGTATCAAGAGCGGTAATTATGAAATTCGGGGGAGGGGTTTTGCAGAGAATTGAATCATATAATGACAAAAAATAATTTTTATTGTGACACCCAGATTTATCATAATGCAGAATAAGACGCAAGGACCAAATTTTCGGTGAATTTCTGGCCATAAAGAAATGGCATAAATTACATTTCACAATACATGAATTGTGGCCTACAGTTAATTTTGTATAGCATAATATTCTGACCAATTGAAGAGGTTTTAAAATCTGACAATAATTTATTAAAGATGTCGTTAAAATGAAAAATAATAATTACTGTGAATAGCTATCCGTGATAATATTTGAAGTGCAGTAAGTCGACAGATTCACATGGATTCAAGATTCACATGGATTCGAGATTCACTTGGATTCGAGATTCACATAGATTCATGATTCACATGGATTCATGATTCACATGGATTCAAGATTCACATGGATTTGAGATTCACTCGTGGATTTGGTTCATTCGGTTCATTATGAACGATTTAGAAACGAATCATTGCCACGAATCAAATCCCATGAACCGAATCTACAAAATGAACCGAAATTCCCACCTCTACTGTGCTCCGGTTGTGCATATAATATATATATATATATATATATATATATATATATATATATATATATATATATATATATATATATATATATATATATATATATATTATATTATATATATATATTTTACAGAAAAAGGAAATAAATTTAGAAATATAAGCTAGCAACAAGGCGTTGAGGTTGGGGATGGATAGATAGGTATATCAGTGGACACTCACAGAAAGGCGATCCATGGCGACGCCGGTGTCCACTGCTCTCGGAAGCTTTCGGGTGAGAACCCTTCCTCAGCGGGAGAAAATCACAACTGAAGAGTGTCACACTGGAGTTGAGGGTAGAGGGTCTGCTTAGGAGGGTGGTTGGTTTTTGAGGGAAGTGATTGGTTGGAAGGAAGTGAGGGAGGGAGAAATAAGGGGAGGGGATACGGAGAAAGCTAGCGGAGGTTAAGCCCGGGAGTACACATACATCTTAGGATTGAAATATATGATTGTTCCCAATGGCGGAGCTCCATGATAGATGTGTCAGGTGGGAGGGCGCGAATGATTTTTACTTGGAAGCAGTCGTTGAAGGGGAGGTTATGAGAATTGGCGTGCTCCGCTACAGGCAGCTTCAATTGTTGTGTCACGCTGCTCCTGTGGTTATTGATTCGTACATTGAGAGATGTGCTTGTGAGGCCAACGTAGAAGGCCTGGCAGTGCTTACAGGTGAGGAGGTAAATTACATTACTCGAGGAACAGGTTCCCCGAGTAAGTATCTGATACGTTATATTTGTTACAGGGGTCGTGAAAGTTCGGGAGAAAGGGTTGAGTGGGCAGGTGAGACAACGGGGCTTGCTGCAAGGATTTGATCCAACGAGAGGGGGAACGGCCACACTACCCTCAAGTGAGGTTTGTCGGATCTCGCGGATCCAGAGACTATTTTGGAGATTGGGAGGGCGACGAAAGGAGAGCACGGGAGGTCTTCGAATAAAAGAAGAAGTAGAGGGGGAAGAGGCGAGAATTGAGTGTGCTGACTTGAGAAGGTTTTTCAGTGCAGCATCTAGACCCGGATGAAAGGTGGTTACAAAGATTTGTTCATCAGGATAAAGATGATCGTCCGGTTGAGGCGTGGAAGGCGGTCTCCTTGAGGGCTCAACCGCCCTGATGAACTGCTCCCTCACCAGGTGGAGGGGATATCCCCGGGTCACGAACGCTATTTCCAGGTCTTTCAAATAACGAAATAAATTAAAATCGTCGGAGCAAATACGTCGACCTCGACGAGCCAGAGAAAATGGGAGAGAGCGTTTGCAGTGATCGGGATGACAGCTATCCCAATGCAAGTACTGCTGCAGGTTGGAGGGTTTCTTGTGAACGGATGTGCTAATTTTGTTATTCTTTAAGTGAATATCTACATCGAGAAAAGTGATTGAAGAAGTTGAAGAGTGATGAGTGAAAGAAAGGAATGGATGAGAATTAATTTTTTTAATAAAATGATTAAGTGTTGTGCTCCCGTGGGTCCAAATTATAAAAATATCGTCTATATAACGAAGCCAGACGAGTGGCTGAAGTGGGGAAGAAGATAATAGATTTTCTTCCCACCGCCCGAGGAAGCAGGAGGCGTAAGAGGGTGCCATTCTCGTGCCCATAGCGGTGCCTTTAACTTGAAGAAAATGACGCCCGCCAAAAACGAAATTGTTCTTGGTGAGCACCATCCTCATCAGTTTCAAAAGGAAGGGGGTAGAGGGGCGTGAGCCAATGGGTCTTCCGTTGAAAAGTTCCCTTGCAGCAGCCAGACCTTCTATGTGGGGAATATTTGTGTAAAGGGAGCACACGTCAACTGTTAGGAGAATAGCGCCAGGTGGAAGTGAAGAGGGGAGGGATTTAAGGCGGCTCAGAAAATGCTGGGTGTCCTGAATAAATGACGGTAGGCGCCGGACAAATGGTTGGAGGTGTGAATCAAGGAGAGCAGAGATTCTCTCAGTGGGTGAGCCGTAACTGGAGACGATGGGACGGCCGGGGACACCAGTTTTATGAATTTTAGGGAGTAAGTAGAAAGTAGGGGTGCGGGGATTTGGAGGAATTAAGAGGGCGAGCTCTTTTTTTGAGAGGCCCTCCTTGGGGCCCTCAGAACGTAAGAGTTTTGATATAGAGTTTAGATGCTTAGGGGTTCTATCCGAGGTCATTAATTTGTAGAAGGTGGTGTCATTTAGTTGCCGATTGGCTTCCTCCTCGTACCTCAGGCGGTCCATGACTACCGTAGTGGAGCCTTTGTCCGCTGGAAGAATTATGATTTCCTCGTTACGCCTTAAGGAAATCAGAGCGTGTAACTCATCCCGCGAAATATTCTTAGCGGACGATAGGGAATCCACGAAGTCTTGGGAAGATAGTTGGGAGGAAATATGGTTAAGATATAATTCAAGCGGGTGGTTGGCAGGGAGGGCGGGCGGGCAGAAACTGGAGGGTTCTTTAAATTTCGCGAGAGGATTCTGGGGTGGTAGAGTATCATCCTCTGAGGTATCACAAGGGGTGACGTTACCATGAGAGAAGTGGAATTTTAGACGAGCTTTCTCCGTATCCCCTCCCCTTATTTCTCCCTCCCTCACTTCCTTCCAACCAATCACTTCCCTCAAAAACCAACCACCCTCCTAAGCAGACCCTCTACCCTCAACTCCAGTGTGACACTCTTCAGTTGTGATTTTCTCCCGCTGAGGAAGGGTTCTCACCCGAAAGCTTCCGAGAGCAGTGGACACCGGCGTCGCCATGGATCGCCTTTCTGTGAGTGTCCACTGATATACCTATCTATCCATCCCCAACCTCAACGCTTTGTTGCTAGCTTATAAATATATATATATATATATACATATATATAACAAAGTAACGTATATAAAATCACACCAACTCCTCAGCACTGAAAGTTTAGATAAATTGATTCACCAAAGAAAAGTTAAATTGGAGCAAAACTCATACAGACATACAGCTTGACTACTGCATTCATATTCACATACCAAAATGAAATTGTTCTTCCTTTTAGTATATTTGACAATAGTTTATGAAAATAAACATATTACATCACCAGTGTTGATTTAACACTTGCACTGATGGGTCGGATGCCAACTTGCCCGTGAACGTTCCTGCAGCCTTCTGCACAGCTAATTTTCAATTCTCTCTCGATAGGACGGACTCCTGACTCTCCAGTGATCCATTTATAGCAGCTGAGCTCCCCTGAGCTTCTTTGAATACACTTATTCCTTGAATGGTTTTAGATTGACCCTCAGTATTATGCCGTTCGTTACTTTCGTGGTCGCACGTTCGAAGTCTCCTTCCCGACTCCCCTTCCGACGCATCATTCCCCCCAAACTTTCCCCTTCCATCATCTCAATCGACCCTTTCATTGGTGCTTTCAGCTCCCCTCCTCCTCCTGACGCCTCACTAATTGTCGTAACTTCCACCCAACCATCATTATCAACAATATTCCCCCGAGACTAATGTCGGGACTTTCCCGAGCACATGGGCGAACTCCACCCAATATGGCTTCCCGTGAAGTACAATAAATACATTTTATTTTAACTAAAATTGTTTTGTTACATAACGTTACCTTTATAGTAAACCTACGGAGTCAGATAATTATTGTATAAATTTATGCATACTATTCATACAAATATATAAAAATAGAACATTGTTTTCTCTTCCAATTTTAAATTTTAAGAATGTGCCTGTTTTGATGGAACCTTAAATCCCGGTTGTATGTCTGAGTCATAACTATCACTTAAGAATATCATGTCATATTAACGAGAGTCAATCTTAACTTAAATCAAATCTCTTACAACACACATAAAGGAAGGTCCATTTTTGAGGTGGTGACATGATAACCATATTTAATATACTTCGAAACACTAAATATATACAGCATGCCATTTAATGACCAAGTGATTGATTGCTCGAACTCTTGGCGCCATCAATAGTTTTTCTTGAGGGCTATGTCGACTGGAGCTTCTGTATCGGTCGAGCATCTCATCAGGAGTTTTCCTAAGGGTAGATCTTTAATTAACCCTTGTCAGACACCTTCAAGATGTAGTTTCTGAGAGATGTAGATCATAAGCCAGAAATAAGGAAATCTTTCGGTCTTTGTATGTTTTCTTCACTTCGTTAAGGAGGAAGAATGACAAAAGGAAGATGATTAAAATCAGGGTCTTGAGGACCTTATAGAGATGGGATGAATTCATACAAACGACGGAAATTTTTCATTTTCTTCCTTCCCTCTCCTTCAGTTTTTGAAATTTCCTCAATCCATTCTCTCTCTCTCCCTCATCTTTCATTCCTCAACACTCTCCTCCTCCTCTACCTTCAGCAAGCTGACGCTCATTCACTTTCCTTCCCTCTCGCTCCCATTCTCGTCTGACGGCGAAAGTACGAATGTTTTTAAAACACGTGTGTTTGTGTGCGCGCAGTTTGTTTGGGCGGGCGGGGCGCTTGCTTGTCCCGCGGGGTCGTCTGTGACCCTGGGGACATGTTCCAATTACGCGGTCGGGTGGATTTTACGTGGGAGCTGTCCTCCCCTTCTCTCCTCTACCCTCCCTCCTTCACCCCCACCCACATACCTCCCTTTTACGTGTTTGGAAGTGGGTGAGGGAGAGGGGGAAATAAAGGGAACGAAAACGATGAGGGAGCGGGAAGGTAGAGAGAAAGAGAGAGATGGGGAGGAAATAAAACGGCGGGAATAAGAGGGGAAGCAGAGTAAAGGGGTTGAAATATACGCAGAAGAGATGCGGAAGATTAAAATAATAATGTTCATTAAAAAAAGGAAATAAAATAATTTTGCCAGCTCTACGAGTGAGGAAAGAGGATTTTGTTTATATTTTTTAATCATAATGAAACTCGACACAGTCGTGAATTGAAAATTAATAGGAGTGGAAGGAGTGAAATTTTATTTATTCTCGGAACGCGGAGTTCGCATCCCATATTATTATTATCATTTCCTTTATTTTATTTTCGACCCGCCGCTTGACGAGGGTTGATCTCATTTTTATCCTGCTCTAAATTCACAGGGATGGAGGCAATCCTTGTAACTTTTGAAAGCGAGGTTGACTAACGAGTCGCGCCATCGCTAATTTATTAAGTGCACTTACACAGCCGGCTCTGGAGGAGACGCAGATGCAATACAATGAATTAAAAAAAGCCTTCCCCGGTCGGCAGGCATAAACATCACTAGCTCGTAAGCGGTGCATGTTTCTTTGTCATTCTTCGACCTGGAATAAAGGCTCGCACTCGGCGAAAGGTTTCGATGCATCGCCCTACTACTCTGTTTGAATTTGTGTTTTTGTATTGAGGACAACGCATACGACGTTCTAAGATTCACGAGTTTAAACAAAATGTGAAATTCTGCGAAAATATAATTCGCTGATTATGTTCCGGGCGCATGAGGTAACAGTCATAAGACTCCAAAAAAGGTCATTAATAACGGCATTCAGTGTATATTAATTAATAGACTGCATAATTTTACGACTCCAATTCGGCTGGGAAAAAATTAATAGGAACCAAACTCGACAGTGCAAAACAAACTATTTTACTGATTTGTTTAAAGCACAAACAGTAAAAAATTCTGGATCCCAATATATAAATTCTAATTTCTGGATAGAGAGTAGGTAAAACAAATTTTAGTATCAATTCAACATGTTATTTTTCACTTTTCACGAATTACTATCACTACGATATGGAAGAACACCCTTGATATAAGAATATTCGTCCATTGAATATGTTGCACATAAATTCGGTACTTTTTCACTTAGCAAAGGGAATCTCACATACACCTGAAAGAACACGATTCCGAGAGAGGGTGTTAAGGTATTAAGTAGACGAAATGTGTATAATAACAAATTGATAGGAAAAGGAAATCGAATGAATGGGTCACATTGGTAGCATTGAGCAATGATGACACTAAATGAGCGCAATACAAATCTTCCGACTTTTCTACTTCAGAGAGAATCATATGGATACCTTAGGAGTGCTTGGTACAATCAAACCCAAAGAACTCAAGTTTAATTAAAGATATTTTATAAAATTTTAGCCGCGATCGACTTTTAATAAATAAATAAGATTTTGAATTTACCTTGAAAAGCTCTGGAATTCGTGAAACATCTGAATTTTTCGAATAAATTCTTGCAGACAAGTTCCTTCATTATTATAAAATTTCATGCCTTTTTCATCCATACCGACGAAACAGTACTATAATTTACTCTTGTGCTATATAAGTGCTATTGTTTATTATTCGTTGTTTCTAGACATACACTTTCCCCATCTTTGACTCTCTAAAACATACCTTTTATGCAATGATAATGGAAAAACCTGAGGTTAACCTTACTGAAAGATTGTGAGTTTTTTACGTTTTTCTAATAAGTTTAAA
Organism: Ceriagrion tenellum; assembly: GCA_963169105.1. Lineage (NCBI taxonomy): Eukaryota > Metazoa > Arthropoda > Insecta > Odonata > Coenagrionidae > Ceriagrion > Ceriagrion tenellum. The sequence continues at coordinate 24,974,344 of OY720642.1, read as the reverse complement.
TTTAACACATAGTCACACAATGGAGCTCTTTCATGAGAAAATGGAACCTGTTTGATATTAAAACACCTGGAAATATGAGACAAGGACAGCCTTAACTGCCAGTCGTTCAGATGTAAATACTATTTTTTACAGAAACTTGAAAAGTTTTAACTTCGCCACAATAAGTTATATTTGGTATGCAACTGATGGAGTCACTTTTGGATTTTTTTGCATAAGTGATCTTGAAATTTGAAAGCGTGCTTGGTTACCCAATATCTAGCGATCAAATTCTCAGGTCCTTCAGCAATTTCACAATGTATTAACACGAAGTTTTTCACCGCTCATCGATATCTTAAAAACGAAGTTTGAACATGATTTCCAATATATATAATTTTCACAAAAAAATGTCTGGCGCACTTCATTTCACCATTTAAATTAGGCGGCGTTCCGTATTTCAGGTCCTCCAGCTACTAACTTGCTCATACTAAGTCTTTTCTATGATCCCTTCAATTATTGTTAAAAAATTAAGAGTAAATTATAGTACTGTTTCGTCGGTATGGATGAAAAAGGCATGAAATTTTATAATAATGAAGGAACTTGTCTGCAAGAATTTATTCGAAAAATTCAGATGTTTCATGAATTCCAGAGCTTTTCAAGGTAAATTCAAAATCTTATTTATTTATTAAAAGTCGATCGCGGCTAAAATTTTATAAAATATAATAATAATAATAATGATTTTTATTCCAGATTAGATAAATACAAATATTATTTTACAAAGATTTCTCCGGAATATAGGTGCCCCATTGGACAGTATCTCCGTTATGGGGTCACCGACTCGACCATCTCAGATGAAATACATAAATGAACATAGAATAAGTGTGTTGCAATTACAATCACATAGATGCCATCATTGGTGCTGAATATTTTTATAATTAACCCATGGTTTGAAATGTGAAGTAGAAGCAAAGCATTAAGATTAGTTGAACTTCAAAAGTCTCCTTCCTAGTTACACTTGTGTTTCAGCAATCTGTTATTAACATAATCATTATAAATAGCTACAACAAAATGTAATTGAAACGTTTGCTTGTAGTTGTTATTGACATACGTTTATTTTGAACTACACACAACAAAATTTACATAACACATCTGAGGACATATTTTGCACCAGTTTCTTATTATGTTTGTTAGCTATTTGCACAAGTAGAATAATATTTAATATACAAAAAGTAGAAATCATTTTAATTATGCACATATACATTTAAAACTATAATTGTTATAAAACTTTTGTAAGTAAGTGCTTTACATCTCTGATTCCAATTAACCATTTCCTTAAACGAAGTGTGAACCCCTTTTTATTTTTAATTTTAACTATATCTTGGCAGAGATGAAAAGAGTTTAGGCCCAAGATATAGATAACTCTGTCTAAACAGTTCATTTTTAGGTCTTGGTACATGCACACCAGGGTTTCCTCTTAGTACATAAACCCTCGGTTTTTCTCTTTCACCTCCTCGATTATAAAAAATTCTTAAGACCTTGAAAATAAAAAGATGTCTAAGAGGTAGGATGTTCATCCTTAAGAACAGTGGATAGGAATGTGCATTTCCTAGTGCTCGAACCATCGCCCGTATTATCTTTTTTTGAGCTACCAAGAGAGGATGCAAATTAGTTAGATATGCTCCTCCCCAACACACAATACCATATTCCAATCTTGAATTTACTAATGCATAATATACCATTCTAAGAACAGAAGCTGGGCAGATAAATTGTAACAGGTAAAATTTTCTTATCACATAAGTTAACTCCGATTTTAGTTTGTTAATGTGTTGTTTCCAGTTACAGTGTTCGTCGATATAAATCCCCAGATATTTAATTTGACTCACTCTGTCAATCAAAATACACTGATTACAAACCAAGGCATTATCCTTAATACACTTTATACACCTATAATACATCAAACTTTTGTCAGCTGAACTTAAATTTTTTAGAGTGAATAGTATATATTTTGTTTTACTACTTAGTACCATCGAGTTAATGGAAAACCAACACTTAAGTTTGTCCAAGTCCCTTTGCATATGCATATGTAATTCATACATACTGCTATCAGAGTAGCAAAGTGCCGTGTCATCGGCAAATGAAGTAATCTTTCCATACAAATTTCCATTACATAGGTTATTTACATAGATAAGGAAGAGTATTGGACCCAAAACTGAACCTTGAGGAACCCCACAGGTAATATGCGTCTTACTACTATTACAATTTTGGATTTTTACACATTGATATCTTTCACTGAGATAACTACGGAACCAATTACAGGCAATCCCTCTGATACCAGCTTCTTCAAGTCTACCCAATAATATTTTATGGTCAACTGTATCAAAAGCTTTCGCTATATCTATAAATAACCCTCCAACTTTATTTCCTTTATTAAGTCCATCATATATGTTGGAACAGAAATGAAGCAAGGCATCTTCCGTACATTTCCCTTTTTGAAAACCGATTTGATTTCTACTGAAAAAGTTATGAAGGTTTAGAAAGCTTACTAATCTCTTTTTTATTATTTTTTCCAGTATTTTAGAGAAAACAGGCAATAGGGATATTGGTCTATAGTTATTCATATCCAGTCTATCACCTTTTTTATGGACTGGTATTACAATTGCAGTTTTAACCTTTAATTAAACTTTAGTTCTTTGGGTTTGATTGTACCAAGCACTCCTAAAGTATCCATATGATTCTCTCTGAAGTAGAAAAGTCGGAAGATTTGTATTGCGCTCATTTAGTGTCATCATTGCTCAATGCTACCAATGTGACCCATTCATTCGATTTCCCTTTCCTATCAATTTGTTATTATACACATTTCGTCTACTTAATACCTTAACACCCTCTCTCGGAATCGTGTTCTTTCAGGTGTATGTGAGATTCCCTTTGCTAAGTGAAAAAGTACCGAAAATAAAAGCTTTAGGAAAATTCGACACTTGATCCATATTACTCCGGATGTAAACTATTTGAAGAGGTTAATAGCAATAAGAGCGAAGGCGTAAGGAATTTTAGCGAAAACTTTCATTCATGGTCTTTGATGGTATTTTGTATTGCGAGATGGTATCACACCATGATACTAACATGTATCTTCTTCTTTCGGAAGTCTTGTAGTTCTTACAATGAGTTTTACTCGAGGGAAGGTGGAAAAATCATCTTCTCAGAAAAGGATTAGTAATTTTAAAAATATTGCAAAACTTACCTCTCTGATCAGGGTTTAAAATTGCTTGATAGGAAAACGAGATTTCACAATTTAAAAGTGTATATCCCACTTAAAGTGCCAAAAATACAAGCTGTAGTCATACCCGTTTCTATTCACCCGTACATCCTTGAGATGGCTTGCACTGCATTATGCAGTCTACAGTTTAGGTATCTTAACAGCAATGCATGCTCAATTTAATTGTTTAAACTGTTGAAGCATAGTACAAAGAATTTTTCTCTAAAGAAAACTTAATTTCCATACTTAGTTATAAAGTATTTGTGTACCGAATTGAATATCGATCTTCGGAGAATAGTTTTCAGTTTCAAGGAACAAAATATCGGCATTAATGCGCGGAGCTCATTCAACCGGGGCTGATGAATCTTCATTGATGAATCATTAACCATCATCTTGATGATGGTTAATGTGTATGACCATTCACGCATACAGGCGAAGCGAGAGAGGCGGGAGACACTGGCCCCGGGCGATCGGCTGGCCCACGGCCGAGTCTGCTGCGCCGCTAAAGTAATACAGGCGAGCATTTGTCGGGAACCAAAATGATATAGGACAAATTTTTTTATGCTGTTACTAATTTTCATTATTTTAAGCTTGAAGTATTAATTACCGTTCAAGCATTAATATTTCTATGCATAAGGACGTGCCGCAATATTTACACAATTTTTGCCATGATTACAGACTGCGTAAATAGTTATAAATAGCCCGTAAAATTTGCAAAATATCTTTTTAAAAATTTGAATACTTTCTTATAAAACTACACATTACAAACGTTTAATCACTTAAGGTCTGGATTTTTGTTCTTTATGGTTCCAAAACTCCCAAGGCATCTTCTATCTGATTATTATAATATCCATTGCAACTTTCACATGACTAAGTGCATAAGAAATAGATACGTTCACATGAAGCAAAAAGTCACTGGAATTATTAAATGGAGATTCATGCTTTTCAGCCACAATAGTTATCAGTATGTCATGACCTAACCTAAGCCTCGTAATGAACGTGACTCATCGTCCGTAATATCAGATTGACGCGACGTACCACCTTGAAAGTCGTCAATCTGATATTACGGACGATGAGTCACGGGTGAATAGAAACGGGTATGACTACAGCTTGTATTTTTGGCACTTTAAGTGGGATATACACTTTTAAATTGTGAAATCTCGTTTTCCTATCAAGCAATTTTAAACCCTGATCAGGGAGGTAAGTTTTGCAATATTTTTAAAACTACTAATCCTTTTCTGAGAAGATGATTTTTCCACCTTCCCTCGAGTAAAACTCATTGTAAGAACTACAAGACTTCCGAAAGAAGAAGATACATGTTAGTATCATGGTGTGATACCATCTCGCAATACAAAATACCATCAAAGACCATGAATGAAAGTTTTCGCTAAAATTCCTTACGCCTTCGCTCTTATTGCTATTAACCTCTTCAAATAGTTTACATCCGGAGTAATATGGATCAAGTGTCGATTTTTCCTAAAGCTTTTATCTAATATTCTTATTTGGTTCATTTAAAAAAAACACACGATTCTGATTTTCTACAGTAGCATTCCTCATTACTGATACTCTGAGTTAATTATCACGCGGAAATTATACTTTTTACGTTAAATTTACTTTACAAGGTTTCTAACTTCATCACGAAAAGTATTCAGTTTTCTTTGGAATAAATTCCTATTTGTAACAATCAAACTTTATCATGATCGCCCGATTATATTTGCAGGGCTATTAAACGTTTCTGCATATATCACAGTATTTCGCGCAGTTTATAGCACTGAGATATGCAGATAAATATAGTATTCCCCCGGCAATTCCACTTCCATTATGCTTTCTTAGACACTCCATTTCAATTGATGTTATGTTTCTGCAAAATTAGGCTCGGCAGATTGTAATACATTCAATTTTTTTTCTCATTTCTTCGAAACTATTATTTCGTCCGTAACTGAGTTACTTTTGTACTTAAATATCCTTTCGCTATATCACTTCGACCAAGTGTGGAAAGAATACGAGGCGGACCTTGCATTAAGCTGGCGTGGAACTAAAAGCGGTTCTGTCTGTCAGCGAGAGAAATAATTTCATCGTCTCGAACTGTTCACAGAGCCCACTAAAAGCGGTGCCGCATCTTCGTAGAGTAAGGTTCTAATTGACTGTACCATCTGCAATATTAGCGATCTAAAACAGAGGATAATTTCATGCCGATGCTGCATCGGAGGCGGGGGATCATGGACTGATAGTTTAAAAACACCATTCACTATCCTACGCAGTGAAAAGTTCACGAAGTTCACTAAAGTCAATATCAACTATTGAATCGTTCATATACAATCGAAATTATTTAAAGTCATGTTCCATTATTCAATAAAGTATAAATGGCAGGTTTGGCAGGCAGACATCTTGGAGACGATGCCCATAAGCATCAACGTAACTTATCTACATCAAAATCAACTTACCATCCTGCGAGATGTCGCAGTGCCGTGTTGCAGGACAGTTTGGATACCAGCCGTATAAAGATGTTTTTAGCGACAACACTGTGATGTGTATTTCTGAGTTTTATCGCCAAAGAGATCAACTGAATGATTTTAGATGGAATGTAAGAGGTAAAATAAACCGAAATTAAAAGGCACAATGAGGAGAGGCTACAATATTTAAAGTTTTAATTAAGGAAAATTGACTTTATTCCGAGAGAGAGGGAGAATGAAGAAACAAAATTAAAAATATTATGAAAGCTTATAATGACATATTTGAATGAACAGAAGGATGTGAAAATAATATTTTGAGAATTATGTTAGAATCAAGAGTTTCTGGAGGAATTTCTTGAGATACATTATTATTCTAATATACTACGCTGAGGGTACAGTTATATAAAAATTATTTTAGTGTTTGAAAAACGGAACGATATTAAATACTTCACGGAAAACTTTCGGTCCAATGCGTGAGAGACTGTGAGGAATTGCACAATTTTCAAGATTTTTTAGAATATTCTTATTTTTAATTGATTTAAAAAAGTTCATTGCTTCCGACACTCGAGTGTACGAGTAAAAAATACATTATTCATTTGAACACCAAAAATGTTATCTTATCTGGAAACCAGTAATGAATTCTAAACAGTAGTAGTGCTGACTTTTCGAAATTTTAGCTTTTTCACTGGTATTGAGAACTTCAATGGTACATTCAACAACTTTTTAACACAATCTCTATTCACTCTGGGAATAAGGTATTTGATTAAGTTTATTATTTCCAAACTAACTATTTTTTTTACCATTACCTCTTCATGAGTCCTGTATTTAATTCCCTGGTATATAATGTCGCATCGAAAATTCTCTTTTACTCGACTAGGTTGGTAGGTACCTAGGAGGGATCAATGAAGCTCAAGTGGCTTTTGAAGCACAGCCGGGAACGAATAAATGGTGGATAATGGGACAAATGGCCTTCATTAAATACTAACCAGATTACTGCAGCGTTTCAACACTTCTGAGTTGGAGAGCTTGACAACCTCTTGCCCCAATTTTGGACAATTCATTGGAAATGATGAATATTTTCTTATTCATTGGCGCTACTGTCCTTCTACTCCTTCTGAGAGCTATTACAAATAGTATATTGTTATTATAATAGTATGTGACTAATAATATTTTTCTTAGATTCATAAAAATATTCATGCCCAAACAGAATACGCATCTTTTAGGTAAGTGGTATAAAAATATATGAGCCTTATTTTCAAGAGTAAATAATTTAATCAATTACATACACATCTGCGAGAGGCAATTTTAAGACCAATGAAAATGTTTAGTATTAAATAATCAGGTATTCAGATATTTAATTCCATCTCTTCGTGTAATTATATGTGATCATGCATACACCTAGTTTAATCAGCCAGCCAGCTCGTTTGACATCCGAAATTTTTCCAGCACAATGGCGGTTGGTGTATGATTCTAAAAGATTTAAATGTTTATAAAGTGCTGGGCTTACATATAAATTGAAGTATATAATGAGATTAGCAATATAATTATGAATTTAGCTCATGAAAGTAATGGGGCTGTAGAGGGATAATTCAACAATAGTTAAAGCTATTCCCTTGACACAATTACCAGGTGAAAAATATACATCCTGTCTGCAATACAATTTAAAATTGTTAACGGAGCGGGATTTGGCACTGAAGATTCACGTACAGGTATTTAAGAACAAATGAGGGCGGCTCAGTGAGATTGATTATTTTTCAGACAAACATGACAAGTCTTTTCCATACTTTATGCCTAGTACTAACGATATGCGAAATAGAAAGTAGAATGCATGCAGAACGCATCTCTTTCTCCAAATAATTTTTAGTAACCCAGTCCTCGATTTTTTTCTCTTTCTCTTTCCTGCACATATGATTCAAAAATGAAGAGTCTTCGCCGTTTCTCTCACATTTAGCGATAAATTTTGCAACTTGCTTTTTTTGGAGTAAGGCAAGCGGCGGGACTTTCAAAATCAGATTAAACACACGTAATGAATCCTAAAATGTATAATAATGTTTCTACCCACCAATACCAGTTGAATGACAAGTTACAAGTAGTATTGGCTAACATTCTATTCTGATCGGGCCACTAACTCATTAGGTTAATTAACGGATAGTTTCTTGACAAAGGTACGGAGAATTATTAAAACTATGTAGCGGCACTGTACTGATTACGCACAAAAATTAACTTAAAATTAGATATTTCGCGTTGAAATGAGATTTCCTAAGGGGCAATATTGTCATTAAAAGAAATAAAGTGGGAACTAAGAGCATCCAGGACTATTAGCAATATTTAGTTCTTATTTCTTAAGAGCACATATTTTTTACCGAATACAAGCGAGAATATACTAAGCAATGCAATTTAGCACCATGTGAGTAGATTAGGATAAGAGCAGTTTCTCGTAATTTCTTCACATTTAAATGACATATCACAGTTTTTCCGCAATAATACCATAAATAATAGAATTATATCCAAAATAAATTAACCTCCTCTATTTAGGTCAAATGTGTTTCGTAATATTTATTTCAATGCCACATCTACATAACTCTATTCAAGCCTGCGTAATAATTTAGATTGTAGGTAATACAGTGCAATTTCAATGGTCTGCGATATTGAATATAATATTTTTTTTAAATACATACTTTGACATACATACCTTGACTCTGAGAGTGGTATTTAGTCAGTATTATAATCAGAATAAATTACTTACTTCACTGGAGGAAAATACTGGAGTGTGAAGTTTTAAGGAGCCTAGGTCATTCTAACTTATCAGACCACTCCTCTTTTGTGAAAACAGCCCTTAATTGGAAGCAGCTATAGAGATAAACCCTTTTGAGGTATGTAAGCTAATGCTTGCATTTTCAAATTTGAGAGATTAGAGAAACGACTTACTACGGACACTACTTAGAAGAGGAATGCAACAAGACCGTCAGCACCATAGAAGGGTCTTGGAGAAATAGATGATATTTCAAGAAAGATAAACAAGTGGAGTTGGTGGTAGGGATGGGAACGCCTTTCCCCAATCCCATCGCGTAAGTCTCCAGAGCGTCGGCAACGGCCCTGGAGAGAGAAAAATACCCACCCCTGAAAGAAGGGACGCCGGAAGAGGCGAGGCATGCGAGGTCAATAAAGGGAAACAAAGTAGGAGCGGAGACCCCGGACCGGAGTGAATTCATTCCGCGTACATATTGTCCGACCCATAAAATAAGAAAGACGCCCTTTCCGTGCGGCCGGGGATCGCGCGGCGAATACGTATTTTCCGGCGACTCCATCGCATCGCATGCACCGCATCGTGTATCCATCTCAACCCCCGTCCCGTGCCCTCTCGTTTCCTTCCCAGTTTTGTCTACTTCTTCAGACGAGGGTTGCATCTTTGTCTTCCCTCAAACCCTACGCGAGATCTCAAGCGCAGCCTGCGCGCCGGCCTATCCTCAAGCTGACATTAGCTTCCGCATTGCATATGGTGTGCCTCTGAAGCTGTTCCCATGGTAATAGGACACAATTTAAAAGAAATCATATTCTGAGTGCTTATAGGAAAAATATTCTCTGTCTTGTATCAACGTCATAATGATACATTTTCAAGCATTTTTACCTTTAATTTAAGTTGAAAACGCATGGCATTGAATGAGAAAATGGGAGAAATATGGGTAAGAATTGGACAGTTCTTCCCTAAATGAATTTCACCTTCCCAGAAAATTGTTTATAAGAAGGAAAAATACAGGGTAATTAAATAAATATAAAAGTCATCCATCTCGCCACCCTCTTTTATAAATTATTCCATCATTAAAGAAATTATTAATTCAAAATGTAACTCCAAAATAGCGCAGCAGGTCTCACTCACTTCCCCTTTTTTACGCTCTCAAGCCGTTATACTAAGTATGGATAAACTTGAACAATTTAGAAGATAACGATCAGATAAAATGCTATCAATCTTGCAGTCAAGATATTGCAAGATATGTATATTGTGATTGAACTTTAAATAAACGATTTTGCTTCGCAAATTTCCCTAATGTCCACCTTCTATCAAAAGCACTCGATAAGTGACATCAGGATAAAAAACAAAAAATATTTCAAATACAGAAATAATGAAGAAGCCGAAATATATGTACAAATGTTGCGATGACGCATTTGAAATCAGATTTTATTTCCACGGCTAGGAAATTTCACAAAAAAACAAAATTTCCCTCCATCAAGTGAAAGTTAAGATATTGAGGGGAATAAAACAGTAGGAATACCAAGACTTAATTCAAACGAATTCTAAGAAAGAATGAATGCAACAGTAAAGGGAAGCTCGAAAAGTTCACCGGAAAAAAAAGAATGTATTATAAAACAGCTCTTGTAAATTTCATCAACATTGCCCTGAGCCCTGATTGTTACACTCGGTCCTTATCTTTTCTTACCCTTAGTAAAAAATTTTTTCGACATTCATACAAATAAAGCTTTTTGAAATAATAGAACATGCTTCATATTTATAACCTAACATATCAAAAGATGTTCATAATTTGTATGTATTACAAGAGAAGGTCTAAAACGAAAACATCAACAGTGATCAAATCAACGGTTACTACTTACACTGTAATATAACCACATAGTAAGGTATGCGATGCCATAGAAATGCAAAACATGTAATATCACATGAAGTTCCTTTTTGGGAAAGAAAATGAGAAAAAGAGAAATTTTTAAAGATTTGAGCGACTTCGAAAGAGCTCTGTAAGAAATGAATGAATCATTAAAAAATGCTTGAACAATCATACAAACATGAAAACAAAGGTATATAATTAATAAAAAATATGGCAAAGAATACTATTAGAAACAGACATCAAGGAGCTTGGGACAGATTCATTTCATGCATCAAAAATGAACTACATGCCATCAGTTTTTTCCTTATACTGAAAAGTACTGAAAACTATAAATGATGATCTAAGAGCTGCCACAAAGCTGAATACGATGGATGATGAATCTTGGAGAACATATTACGAAAATTTATGAAAAGAAAACAGGCAGACGCTTGTAATCCAAGACTGCTTAAAGCCATGTGAAAGGAGTAGAGCTGAATACCTCTTCTTCAAAGCGATTCTTCCTGTAGTAGTGTTCCGATAGAACCGATTGGTCCAGTTGATATAGCGAAGGTGGTAAAATATCTCCGAAATGGTACATCACCTGGGATTGAAGGTATAAACGGAAATTCCTTAAAATGAGATATTGTTGAAATTGTACCAGCCCTTGCTTTTGAATGTCATTTAAGTATTAACACGTTAACTTCCAAATATACCAAAACTGCTGTAGTTATACAAATTTTAAGAAAAGGAGATCGTAATGCAATTCAAATTTATCGTCCAATTTCATTACTGTGTACACATACTATGAGACTTATCGGCAAAGCGGGCTTTTTCAGAAGTCAACATGGGTTTTGATGTGGAAGAGGAACTGAAGATACATTAATAAATTTTATGGCAAAGATATGCAATGAAATCAATTCAAACTATCGCTCTAAGGCCTTGTGTATAGATAGAATAAAGGCTTTCGACACTTTGTATCACGGTATACTACTAGCCAAAATGAGTGACACTGGAATCAGAGGAGGTGCATTTGCAATACAAGAAAAGCATGCGCCTGCTGGAGGACATTCATGAAGGCCCTCGGCATGACCTGAGGACTTCAATCAAGAGCCAAATATTGGCTAAACACTGCAGTAGTGAAATGGGCTCTGACGCAATGATAGCATCATTCACCCATTCACCCCAAATTTTCAAGACCCACTGTCCGAATAGGGAACAAGAGAAGAGTCGGGTAGAGGAAGGGAAGAAATTTCATGCGGAAGCCCAAGTGTAGTACACAGATGACTCTAGGAAGGAAGAAAGACCAGAAGCTGGGATCTAAAACGAAAAATCAGCAAGGAGTTTTTCAATTCCTCTAGGACAGAGGTCGGAAAGCTCATTAGACAACAGCCAAATATCACTTGTACAACTATTGAAATTTCTATTTAGAGCCAAATTTTTTAAACAAACTATATAGGTAGGAGCATTGTTATTAAATTAATTACGGTACTAATAACCTGGCCTTAGCCAAAAACCAATTTGGTCTTAGTGCCTCAGGGAAAATTCTCCGGTTGAAGTTTTGAAGTTATCATACATGTCACATTACTTTGCTCAGCTTCTAAGATGAACGCTGTATGTCTAAGATACTTCATTAAGATACCACTGCTTTTTTGCTTAAAAACCTGCCATTTCTATCCTGTTTATCATTTAAGGTAGTGCGAGTGAGATAGCTCCCTAATCATAATAGAGACCATATTCGAATTATACCTTTTATTTTCACCAGCTGCGAGACACACGAATTAAATATTGCATTATTAATGGTGCAATAGTATAATTATTCATGACAGAAATTGTAAGTAATTAAATGAAAATATCCAAATAAATCTTTAACTAGACTCATTTTTTTCCGGCGGTACTTTTGAAACTCCATCAAATCGGAAGATTAATTGTGATTCTGAAAAATTTACTGCGGTTACAATATGATTACTTTTCAAAAATAGTTAAGAAAACACACAAACCACACGCGGTTGATTTTTGACGAGACCTAGGTGTTATACCTTCCTCATTTGTTAAATAAGAACACTGGAGTGCATACATGTACCATTTCCCATATAAAAGGGCTGGTATTTTCTGTCAAATACCTCGGAAAGTAATGTGGTAATGGGTTGAACTTTTGGTGTCAATGGAAGGGTGACATATTTTTCTTTAAATGAAACCAAATTCATTGATTCATAGGTAAAATGATATTTCGCTCATACTGCCTTAAATGGACGTTTTAACCGATTGTTTAACTATAAGTCAACTTTTCTTATTAACATTATTGTGCCGCTATTCTATCCTAAACTAATGTTTCCGTAATTAATGGAATTTATACCCGTTTTAGTATCCATTTTCGTTAAAAAATGTTTTCACCCTATAAACGAGTTCATAAAAATGAATAGCATAATAAGTGACCCAAATAACCGCCTCCAAAAGGTATTGATTGAAAAAAAAAAATGGGATGAACTAAAGGGAAAATCGAAAATAAAATTACTAGGCAAAATGGTACATTCATTACCTTAGGAATAGATAGACATGCGGTGCCTTAGAAGAATGATGTAGATCAAAGGGACCACTAGTATCATCATTGAAAATGCACGCACAATGAGGAACGGTGGAAAACGATATCTTTTTAAAATTCCGCGAGATAGAAAGGAAAAGCTTGTAGAACGCATTCTGACACACAACAGTGGTAAAAAAAACAATAATAGCGGAAATTTCAAACCAAAAATTTACCCAAGTATGAGCTAAGATGAAAAACATGGAAACATTATGTGCAGTATTAAAATAAGGAAGACGAAAGAATAATGCCATTAGCCGTACATAGAATGATGTGGAAAACAGCACCAAACCAAATTTTTAGATTGATGGCTGCCGATTATGATGAAGCTAACGATTGCATAGATCCTAGCACTACTAAAAGGGACAAAAACTCGTGCTAAAGAATGATTGAATGCGAATCCTTCGGAATTGAATTTAAAAAGTTTTAAAGGGCAGAATCGAAACACAAGGAAGCGTGGGAGTTGGGCGTGGAGTAATTTCCGTCGGGGACGACTTCTTTAACGTGGAGAGCGAAGGAGATAATGGAAAACTGAGTGGTGGCGTGACATTGCGGGGTAGTCTACTCTATCTTCATTTAATTTGCCCTCAACTATCTCTTATTCTCCAGTTTTAAATAGTTTTCTGCCTTGTGAATCTTTATTACTCTCGTACACTGATTTTGAATAATATCCTAAAATGAAGAGGAGTTGATACTTGGTCATAGCGTATATTAATCTGGGAATTAACCAATTCTTACGGGACCTGGATCTTCCCTGGGCAAAAGGCTGCTATTGGCCTGTGCGGAACATTGCACCGGAAGAGAGAACTTTAATAATTAGCTCACACGATACGTAGAAAAAGTACTATATTTGCTAACTTAAGAAAATAAAAACAATTAAATGCTTATTTCTGTTGGGTAAAACCTTTTCTCGTGATATAATGAACTAGCTACCAAGGGGGTCAAAAGTCGACCATGGATAATTTGTTATGAGCAAATTCATCATGCGTAGTACATATTAGCTTGCAAACTAAACAAATGAATAATTTAATGTGACGGACCGAGAACCACCAAGATTAATTAGGAAGAGAAAGGGGATGAGACCGAGTGTGCTCATAATTAAATGAGATGCAAATGCAAACATAACGCTAATAGATAAAACGAAGGAGAGAATACTTTCAAATATTCAACTACTTTAATGACGCATATAATTCAGAGGAATAGGTGATATGCATATAAAGTGAGGAATAAAAAGCCAGGGAATTAACAATGGAAAAAAGCCAAAAACTGTAAAAGAATCGTTTGAATTGTTGCACAATGAGGATCAGGATTATTTACCGTTTGAAATATAAAACAAAAAAGAATTGAGGATTACACATCGTGGCGATAAACCAATGAATGAAGTGGAAGTACAAGATAAGAGACGAGGAAACTTGCAAAATAAATAAAATGACATATGGATCACTAAGTAGAGAGGTCACTCATGCATTTTCATATACAGCGTTTAGCGGCCACCTCCTGACCCGTAAGATAATGATCACTAATGGAAGTATAGGCCAAAAGGAGGAAAAACTGACATTGCTTAAATGTGGAGAGATTCATTATGTTGCCGAAAATATCGGCCACTAAGAGAGGTGGCCGTGGATACAGGTTTTATTAATGAATGAAAAACAATTACCTACTTGGTTCGATTCCACACTTTGTTTAAAGCAACACGACCTAGGTTTCGGCATATCATGCCATCATGCTTTAACAAAGAGTGGAATCATGCCCAAGTATTTGTTTGTCATTCATTATGGAGGAGTTCCACCGAGTAAGGCCAGAGAAAGTGCCAGGTTTCACTATATATCCAGTCTTGAGTATGCAAACGGAATATTTCCGGAAAAGCTTAAGACGTTACATGTGATGCCAGGTTAGAAAACAGGTGATAGATTGAATTAAATTTATATATTTACTGCCTTTTTCTCCTAAACTTTTGGAACATATCGTTAAAAGAGGGTTAAGCGTTTAATACACTCATGAGTTTATTTTGTTTTTATAAAAGGAAAATTTAAGAAAGTTGCCTAGCTGGTCATTTTTCCTAAATTGTCATGCCATTTCCTAAATTGTCATACTGAATAGATGGGACCCGATAGATGCAACTCACAGGATTACTTAATGACGCAGTCAAAGTTTTCAGCAATAGTGTTGACCACAAACTTCTCTTGAATAGATTACGGGAAGGTTCTTTCAGAGGTATAGCTTGGTATTTGTTCCATAGCATGTTAGTGATAAATATCATGGTATGTATATACAAAATTGTTTTATCAGTAAGATACACATTGCAAGTGGCGTCCCTTTAGTTATAGATTTGGAACCATTAATGTCGATAATCTTTTTAAAGAATATATTTATCTATTTATTGTATAAATTTCATCTATATGAATATCTATTTTGCTATAATTGTATTGCTATGGAAATAGCTGGATACATTAAGTTCCTAGAAATGTTATTGAATCAATGATCAAACTTAATACATCATAATGGCATACTTGAATGGAAATTCACAGCAACAATTAGAGGTGATTAGTAAAATTGTCTTTTACACTCCACCGGTCAGTTAACAGGTCAATAGTTTATTGCCTAATCCGGATTTCGAGACCTAACATCATCTTCTGGTTCTTACTGACATCAATGAGCACCTGAATATGATGTCAGTTAAATAAATCAATAAATACAAAAAATAACTAGCAATAAATTACTGACCAGTGGAGTGTAAAAGTTAATTTAACTAATCAAGTTATGAGTTATATCATTTCATTTGTTAGCAATAAGTAAACTTTTTCCTTTTTTAAAATTTTCCCGTAGCCTGCTCTAAGATTACTGCATTTCGCTCCAGTTAATTTGAGAGTAAAATAAGGAATTCTTGCTGAAGGGAGCATACATAGCCAGCATACAATTTATGCTTCTAGCCCAGAAATAAGGTAATAAGGGTTATGCTAATGGAAACAAATACAGTACATTTTATCCTCGAAGTCTTTGCCTCATTGACCCTATAAAATTTTGAAATAATCCAGGGCGCTGTTTCAAAGATGCCCATGCCTCCCGGAAGTGACACTCCAGGGCCTACTGGCTCTTTCGTTGGCATTTTCTTATTCCTTCACACTCAGGCCCTAGATATTTTCTGTCGGCGATATTGGTTTGGTAGCACAGTAGAATGCCGTTTCTTCTCGTATAATCGACCGATGCTTCGTACATTGTGAATGTGAAAGTTGTTGGTATAGATACTACATAATATATCTTCACCTTCTGGCTCTACTGCGGTAGTATGAAATCAGTGGAGTCCAGAGAATTTGAACATAATCCTGCAGCGTCATTCGAGGTGGTTTTCACCAGCAGTCGCGATCCAGCAGCCGAAACTCTTTCTAAAAGCTTACGTGACCCTATCTATGATTTCTTAATTTGGATGTTACCTGAAAAAAAATAGGAACATATTTTTGGTTTCTAGAGAGGAATAAGTTCACAAATAGACCATCGATTACTTAGCTATATTTACCTATAAGTGCATGTCTTCCATTGCGAAACATGTCCATTTTCAACACTTCTAAAGGTGTTTTTGCGTCGCATTGTATCCTAAATTGGTTTCTCTATATCTATGCACGAATGAGTGAAATTTAACCTCGGTTTTTTTAAATTTCATAATGGCTGACTTTCTTTCCGGTCAGTAGTTTTGTAATTCTCGCCTTCAGGAGACGGTTTATTACAGTGCAGGTGCTACAATTTAGGTCATATGTCCTGTTTATTGTCACTGCTCCACCAACACCGAGAGGATGTTGTCAAATGAAGTCATCATCACCTTAATATCATGGTCTTTCACTTATTGATCGTGTTCCCAATGCCTCATACTTTTTGAATTATATCCAGTAGTATACCATTCCTCTGCATAAATCCATCGTTATAGAGAGCTGAGAGATAGCAGAGACAAAATCTGCCTAAATCATTTCAACTGTTTAAACCCTCTCGTCTGGTCTTATTAGGGTTCTGTTGGCATTCTTCACTCCCCAAGGATGAAATTAAACCGGCTATAAACCCGTGAGCCCTTTTAGACAAAAAAGTGTCTGCAAAAGCAAATGAATGAAAATAAGCATCCGAGCCAAATAATTGGTCAACTGCCTTGAGTCTTTTAATGATAAGCTGTCTGCGATATTATCTAGTGTTTTGATTCAGGAAAATCCTTTCTTCTCATCTGAATTCATTTGAAGTGTATGGTTAAAACAGAACGCGCACAAGATGTCATCTATTGTGTCCGTTCTGGTGGCCAGCAATAAAAACAAGGCAGGCACGTAAGCGGTAATCCGTTACCGACTCGGACGATGGAAAAATGATATCCTTTCAATAAATTTCCCTCGTCATGGACAATACCTAAGAATAATATACCATCTGTAAGGAAGCTGATTTTCCTCCGGAGTAGTCGTGTCGCTCCGTTTGTTGGTTGTTCCCCATAGTACATTAACAGAGGCTTCGATACCTGTCAAAAAGTGTAATATGACAGTGTTAAATCTATGCCAGCCTCAGAGAAGAAAATAATGAATTATTAGCGACAGCATAAACGCACGTTCAATGGATTGATTTTCTGTTTTCAAACGAGTTGGTAACCCCAAATTGGTAGTTCTCAAAATGGGCGCCTAGATCTCACTCCTACACAAAAATTTGCCAGTATTTTTGGTAAATGAGTCGAGGAGTAAATTTTTCATTAATTACAATCTTTAATTTCAGAAATATTTCGTCACGGCTCTCCCACCGTCGCTCAGATGACTCCCTTCAAGGGCGGTGGTCGCGAGCCTTCGGGGATAATACTGACCACCGACGGTAGATGTCAGGCCCGCATGCAAGGCACATGAACGTTGATTTCTTCGGGTTCAACGGCATGCGTGATGCGACCTCATGATTGGTTATTCAGCCTGAGGGAACCCACTCTCATCAGAAATGCTATTAACAAAGGTCACGATTCCCCCAGCCATCCATCAGCCCTTTCTTAGGGAACAGTCAACGTCCTAACCCACAAAATATCTGAACGCCATCTTCAACTTAAATGAATCGTCTTCACTAATTGCAAAGTTGCCTAATTAATAAAACGTGTGTTTCATCTTGCTGAAATACTACGCAACCAATGCGAATACATCATCCATACTGCTAAAAGTTGGTGGCGGGGGGTCCTCTAATTAAGTCTCCTATTAAATTGCAGATATATATCCGACTTTTTCCCTCATCAAAATAATTTACGTCACCATCCTTTCCAACAAATAATGTAATTGAAAAAATCAACTCAGGTGCCGTGATAAAATTGTCCTAATAAAAATAAAAAACACCAATAAAATTCTCACCCCTCAATAGTTTTGTACATTTCATACATGGTGGCTCGTTTGGATAGTTAATGAGAATTATTTCCCTTGGAATTTCTCGTGAATTGTAACTTTTCAGGACCAAGTTCCACGTCAAACATTCATTTAAAAGAGCTGATAATTTGAGAGGAATCCGAGACTGTGGTCGATGAATCAATTGTTACCATCGCAATATGTTTTATTCTCCAGTGAGCGCGTCTCTCTATGAGTTATGGTGAAAAGTCGAAATGAATATTATATGCAATTAATATCTCAATAAATAAAAATAAGGAATGTAAACCTTTAAGAAGAATATGATTAGCTACAATTGTTTGCTTATATATACTCATGAATCCAACCAGTGCAGAGAAATTAGACTACACTACCTCCTCAACATTTACTATATCGGGCGTAATCGGTAACCCATGGACAAAACAGTTATAATTAAAGAACTATTTACTTATCCCTAAACGTCAACTTTATGTATCATAATGATCAAACAGATTCAAGCAGGAAAAACAACGCAATATCCACCATGCTATAGTGATTATAATATTTTCAATAAAATACCTTCAATGAAAAAATCTTCCGGGCCGACGTGACCGATAAAGGGTTAATTAGCTGACATTTTTGATAACTTTTTGATTGAAATGATTTTTGTACCTCTATGGCAAGGCAAATATGACACGTTAATAGGTAAGTAAAGGACGTATTGCGCGTCTGGGAAAAACATTCACCATTCAGGTTATTTTAATTTTCGTTGGTGAATATTTCCGGAGAGTTGAACGGAATGAACGATCACCCGGTAAAGGAATGAAATCATGACGCGCATATCAATGCAAGATACACATGTGACAATGAGAAAGCTGACACTAACTCCACAACTACCAAAAAAGAACATGAATGAAATACTAATCGCATTTGGTTATCCGCTTCGGCTTCCACTTCCATTAGCATGGTCAATCGGCGCAGTAATGTATTCGATACTTAAGATTTCGTAATTACAGGTTGAATACTTTTTCATTAAAAAAAATATAAGTACGAAAATGTTTGTAATAAATAGAAATAAATCTATTGGTAAGATTACAGTATGAAGACATTTTTCTTATCCCTAGTTACTATCCTTTTGTAATTAATAAATGTCATCATCTAGTCACCTGATTGTGATCAGAAGTTGAGGCAAAACATTGATAAAAATGCATGATGCTAAAGTCAATAGTAACAGGGGCAAAACTATTCAGCCCATAAAATAATGAAGGCCAAAGTTCTGGTTTGTATAATAAAAGTGATAAATAAATTTAATGATGGTCGATTAATAACAATACATAAAAGGAAATCTTAATTTACCGTTGTTATTGGGCTCTCTAGAATTGAAATGCTCACGGAAATTATGAATTTTGCATCATTAAACAGTTAAGGTACAAAACTTCTCTATATACATACTTGTGTAGAGACTACACGTAAATTTTGCGACCACTTAAAAGCGAATTTGGAATAGAAAAATCGTATTTATACTTGCATAACACATGTAATTTTCTCAATCAGCAGAGACCCAAATTACAGTTTCAGAAACCTTTGCCAAGGTGGCTCACCTTCATTAATATCCCACGCATATGCTCTCGAGGAAACTCCACTACCAGTGACCGCAGCCATTTTTCATTTGTTAGCTAATTGAATGCCCATTGATTAATGTTAACTATCAACATCGTATTGCATTGATAAGGCTTTGGAATCATGAAAATTTAATACAAAATGGCCACTTGTCTCCTTATATATAAATTAGCACCACGTAATAGAACTGAAGTCTCAGACATAGAATTCAAATGACTCTCTTGACGAGCTATTAGCCTGGTCCTATCTCAAGCATTAATGAACTAAATTATGACTGAATATTATGCTGGAACATATGTCACTTATTATTCCAAAAAAGTTACTATTGTGCCAGGGAACTCACTTCTAATGGCTAAAATTATTAATACACTACGATAAGCATCATCTTAAATTTTTATGTGTGTGCAATATTATCGCTGTATATTTAATGATCTGTACATCACAGTCTGTCAACTTAACTTTTTATAATATGGCATAAAGAAACTAAAGAACATATTATATTACTGCCCCCAGAAGTAAATGCTACACAAAATACTGGAGTCGAGGCCAAAGACTATTTATTAAGTAAATCGTATACTGCGGATAGACTTATTGAATATAACACATTCAACATAAGAAGTTTAAAGCATTTAGGAGCCTATTATTTACCTTTAGTTTAGGCCTGCACAAAGCATATAAATGTCATTCTAATATCGTCTCTCAGTCGAAGGCGGCTGAAATATTTGCTGGGATCATAATCATTATCATCATCACCCGGTGGCGCTACAGCCCGGGGTGGGCGTTGGTCTGCTGCACCGTCGCTCTCCAGGCGTCTCGGTCCCCGGATCAAGGATTCAAGAGGCATTAACTAACCTTCCAAGAAGTTAGGCGCTCAAAAAAGGGTCTATTTTTGTCATTTTTTACTCAAGTGCGCAGAAGAAATCTGAATCCAAATACTGTGTACGAGTGAATAAGGCTTTGCTTCAGCGGTTATACCCAAGAGAGCAGCTAGTGGTTACTCTACTTCGTGTTACTCTACACTTCAGAGGTAACTAGATAACGGGTATAAAAAGCTCCGAGCATCAGTGAAACAAGAATGGCGTAATGAGACTCGGTATTTTGCCAAAAATGATGTATTTGTGTGATTATTAATTGCATGTTTATAAAAATATTGACTAAACCTTATTCCTGAGGAAAAGTTCATATTCATTAAAAACACACTGGAAATTACTATATATTACTTTGCACTTTAATTACGATACTACAGTATACTATTAAATCACGTTTATGCTTACCTATCAATTTTTATAGCGGAGAACTTTTGTAGTAGGGTGGTATTAATTTATCAGAAACGACGAAAGTAATGTTTTTATTCGCTAAAATGATTGTTTTTGAGTGTCAGCAAGGAGTGTTAATTAATCTTAACCTTTTGTCACTAAACAATCAATTAGTAAAACTTTAATCTCTCTATATTTCATCCAGGAGTAATCGCTATATCTAGAGTGCTTAGCGGAGAATTTCGAGAAGATGCCACAGAAAATTAAATAAAGATAATACAAAATTTTAGTTTCTTCTTTTGTTGAATACACCGCTGTTTTATATTCCATCAATAGAAAATAGTTTACAGCGCTTAGATTTATGATAAGAACATTTAATGATTCCCGATAAACTTATCACACCGTTTCAAAGGGATTTCCAGAAATTTTATAACAGAAACATTACACCGGAGAGCAAACAGACAGATTTCCCTTTAACTCCTCCTTTTCCTCCGCGTCTTCCTGTTACTCTGCACCCTTCAATCTTCTCCCTTCCACGTCGATGCCTCCCATCTTCACCCGCCTTTTCCCTCACTCGCGCTCTCTTGACCCAATGAGAAACTGAGAGCACTCCGTAGCAAGAGAAAAGCAACGTGGGTTTTCCTCGCTTCTCCATTTCGGCCTCTCTCTGCCCTTCTGCATACGGCTCTACCCTTCCTCACTATTCTCACAAAGCCTTTCGACGAGGAGGACGGGGGAAGAGAGATAGGGAATGAGGATGGCCGCGGGAGAGTCTCGGCGTCGTTTGAAGCGAGGACGGCGGGAGACGCGTCCCCGGGTCGTTCACGGGTCTCTTCCCGGGACTCGAGAGAGAGAGAGAGAGAGAGGCAAGGGAATCCCGCCATACTTGTATGTGTGTGTGTCCACGCTGGTGGCGGAGGGAAAGAGAGCACAGTGCTTCCTTCGCTCCCCCCCTTCCCTCGTAGGGAGCGGGGAAAGGGGTCCCTCACATTTTTAATGGGGGCGGAATCACTGGCGGTGTTCTTAAACGCATCAGACCATACTCCACCGGAATGAGGTGGAGGTCAAGTGGGATCAGGATGCAGAAAGCGAAAAATATTAACAAATTTTTATTTTATATGGCTTGGAAGCAATTTTTATTTTTTAAATATAAATAATGCTGTTTAGAGGCAGGCGCAAAAACTCAGAAAACAACTATTTAATCAGGAAAAAAGGCAGGTTTTCATCCATTATCATCTAAGACCATTGTCGATTTTAAGTTTATAATTGACTTGTTGGCACTCACAGTACTTCCAAAGCAACTGTCACGAAAAGTCTGAAATAGCTAAAATTATGGCATATTTAGCAACGATAAATTTTGAGATAGATTCAAATTAATGGAATATTAAGTGTTATGACATCTCACTAAAATTGCCTTAATAATGAACTGCATCGATACTGAGGAAGCCGCATCATCAGGCATGGATAAAAGATGACAGATATAATAATTGAGAGAAGAGTGTCAAACAAAGGATACATTATTCCTGGAGGTACATCTGTCCACTGCTATAAAGTCAAACTAGAAAAAACAGAAGGGCTCCATAACATAGTTTATATGGAGAGCACGGTACAATGTTTGGTTGAGGAGAGAAAAAGGAACGTTAAGGAAATTCGGTACTATGGGTAAAAGATAAATATTGAATGGTTACGGAGAATACCTCATGAAGAAAACGTACGGAAATTTGGGGAGAAAATATGAAAACAGTATAGCACGAGAAAAAACCTTGATGGAGGAAAAAGTATTCATTTTTTCTCATTAATAAATACATTCATTAGTGTAATGTCATGTCAAAACTTATATAATCAAATTCCTACATACATATGAGACAAAAATGTCTCACAATTTTAAGCGTTTACACAAATGGCGTATTTAATAGCTTTAATGAAAACTATCACTATACCGAGTCTTTTATCTCAAAAGCGAGCGAAATTTCCTTTTATCGCAAATGCGAGTGAAATCCACGTTATAGTATTTGGGCGTTGGCTGTGCGCAGACTTGAGATGTAGCAAATGAGTCAATGCTTTTAGTAATTTTTATATAGATGTGTTAGTTTTGAGTCGTGGGGTGTACAATTTTTGGAATTTCACGTACAAATTTGCAGGTGAAGAGATCTAGCAAGACATGATTTATGCATACAGATATAGAAGTCGAGCATTTTAAGACGTTAGAACGAGGAAATTTGACTTTTTACAAAGTACTCATTTAAATCAAGGCGATTAGCGGTTTGTTTTAACTTTCGCTTTTGCTTTAAAAAGAAAATACAATGTCTTAGAATTTGAATGAGAATGTCGCGTTTCTCTTCGAATTTTGTTGCCGATTCATTTTAAACATTTTTTGTGCGTGCTTGCAAGTGTTTAAGACAGTTCTTGCGAGATTGCGAGTGCAAAGTAAAGACGAGGACTGGTCAGGTGAGTTTTGACGCTTATCCCGCTTTTTAGGTTGTTGATAACGTTGAGTATAGGTGATAGCAAGAATATCGGACGTGAGGATTACGTGAAGCTGTATTTAATGAGACATACTCCTGCATTCGTTGATTTTGAGTCACGTGCACGATCAGCAATCTCAGAGAAATTGTTTTGGTTAGTTTTTAACCTTGGTGATATATCCATGCCTAGATAAGTTTTTTTGAGACCTGATTTTGATTGATTGGTGATTTTTTTGTTGTGTAAGCTGTTTTTTAAACACCATTTCACAGCATGTAATTGTTGTTACACGGGGTACGAAGTTTTTAAAACTGGAGACCGAACGACTGAATATGCGCTCTGGTGAATCTATGATGAAGATATGGCATAAAGGCTACTAGGAAAAGAATGTTTGTGGTAAAGCTCAAAATCCTTATTGAATTACGATGACGGAGGATAGGAGGTATAGCTTGAATATAATAACAATTCATAGAAATAGAACGGGAATATAAACAGACAGAAACTTTATGTAAAATGCATGATGCAAGGAATGCGTCACCCCGGGTTATCAAAATAAATTGTCGATTTTTTACATAAAGTTTAGTTATGCTGAAATTAATTTACCTACGTAATAGACGTAGTGCAAATTAGACCGCGCAAGGCTGCATTATTATCGATTTCTTTGTGGAAATAACTTGTCAAGATATTGGTAACTATTTATTTGTGAAGTTAGTTTTATTTTAAAGCGCTATCATTAAAGCACAATGGTTAATTGGACAAAGTTAATCGGAATAAAAGTTTCCTCACTCAAGCTACCGAGGCATCTTCATCCCCTGTGGATTTTTGTCGGCTTTAAAAGAGCAAGATCCTGAGTTTAGCCTTTGGCGCATTGTTGAGAAGTCCGGGTTAGGACAAATAGTTTTTCTTGAGTGGATTTTATCAAATATGTGCACTCTCGATGTCTCCATAATAGTAATACCATGACTTTTATGGTATCCTCGAAGTTGTCTCCCCATTCGTATTTCTCTGAATTGTACTAGACATAAAATATAACTTTTTCGAGTTTAACATGCTCTAAATTATACGTTTATATAAACTAGAACGTACTGGTTCGCATGCATAAAGGGTTGTGATTTTTAACGGTATCGCACATACCGAAGTTAAACAAGAACATGTCAATTAGGTAGAAATGCAATGTATCTGATGACATCATACAATACAAAGGAGTATCTCGCGAGCAGAGCACAGTCCATGAAAGCGCAGACGTAATAAAGGGATCGTTGGCAGTAATGGATGTCGCGGAGGAAGGAAGGGAAAGGAGGACGGGTCACTCACCGCAGTCGCTCACGGAAACTCGAAGTGAAAGCCACGAATTCCCCTCGCCACTTCATTTCTTTATTTGCTCCTCGAGAGCACCCCCGTTCACTGTAAGCCACTTCTCGCCATTAGGACGGGGGACGAGAGGGCACACGACTGAGTGAGCGGATAGATAATGAGGAGAACGAAGACGAGGAGAGAGAACTGCGAAGAGGACCAAGAGATGAGGGTGAGAATGAAGGTGTTCGGACGTAGACTGGCGTGGCTCAGGGAAGCAGCGAAAAAGACGGGAATAGAACACAGCGCACTCCCTCTTCCGCACCTTGCCTTCTCAGGTTTTCTCCCATGAATCCTGACATCTTTTCTTTATTTCGGTCATCTTCTCGCGGCGCCCTAAGCAGATACGTGACCAAACTCAAAGCATAAGTGTTCTCCAGGAAAGCTGTGATTTTTAAGGGAGAAGAGAGAATTCGATTCTAACCAGAAGGAAAAATGTGAGCCTTAAACCTTCTGGGAAAAACTTTTTCAAATATCTTACTGAATGGCAGAAAGCTCGTATACTTTATTGCTGTTAAAAATAGCTCATAAACTATTTAGTAAACTATACTATAAAAAATAAACTATAAACTATAAAAAAAATTTGTAAAAATTAACTATAAAAATTAGTGTGAAAAATAATGCCTTCGGACTAGTTTTAAAGATTTCAAAACCATTGCTGTTTTTTTCCCGCAAAAAAAAGATCTCTCCGTATTACCACCAATTTAACTGTACTTATCTCAATTTAACACGGAAACTAATATAAAGCCGGCATATATCACGGTAAAGCCCTAATAAAATCCACTTATATTCATTTAGAAGAGTTTTGACAGGTTTTGTATAGGATTATATTCACATACTATACAGTAATTTGAAGACGAACTAATATTAACTGCGGAAAAGTTTGGTTATACACGAATTCAGGGAAGAATAAAGCAATAAAATGTAATTTGATGGTTGATGAAAGAGGCTGTTAACAGAGAAAGTCACGGGGCTAATGACAGCATTTTAATGCAAAATAGAGGTTTCTAATTGATCTCAGTATAAGAATGTTGTCAAAGAGCTTTTCAATTTTTCAGGAAAATTAAGTCAAACAACAGAATCAGCTTTTATACATTCGGAGTCTGTTCCAATTTACTAATTAATCACCACAGCAGTCGAATAGAACCACTCGTTCATATATATATATATATATATATATATATATATATATATATATATATATATATATATAACCACGGTGCAAAACGTGCAACATGTTTCGCCCCCTATCCTCGTTTCAGAGTCCCAACACAGAGACGCCGTTCGACATCAAAGCCTCCGGCTCTTGCGACTCCCACAACTTAGTTTATGTGTTACAATGTAAACTATGTCCCGGTTTTTATGTGGGCGAATGTATTACACCCCTTAATATTAGAATGAATAACCATCGGTGCACCTGTAAAGACCCATCTTCCACTTTCCCCGTCCCTACTCATGTGCGGAAACATGGCTTGTCCTTTGACAAGTGCTTTGAGGTGGCAATATTGCTCTCCCTTCCCCCGGACGCCCCGTTAATTGAAGCGCGCCAGAAGGAGCAAGCCATAATCTGGTTGCTAAAATCGTACGCCGCGCCCGGATTAAATAAAATACATTAATGGAACGCTTCCCGTTCTTCTCCATTTACCCGCTTCTCTCCCCCTCCCCCCCCGTTATATATATATATATATATATATATATATATATATATATATATATATATATATATATATATATATATATATATATATATACACACAATGTGGATAGGATGGAGGAGATAGACACACAAAAAAAGAGACGATCACACTTACCAAGTAAGTGTGATCGTCTCTTTTTTTGTGTGTCTATCTCCTCCATCCTATCCACATCGTGTGTTCATCGCCGCATGGCTGACTCCAATCCATCAACGTATTTATATATATATATATATATATATATATATATATATATATATATATATATATATATATATATATATATATATATATATATATATGTGTGTGTGTGTGTATATATAAATTTGCATGATATATGTAGGCGATCGATGCATAGGTGATGACTAAGCCAAGGCGACCAATATTTTCTACGCAGATATACACTCAACCACCAATTAGGAATATGAATAATTTTGATCGTACGAGTTTTATCTTGGATCAACAAAAAAATATAAGTTTCAACTTTTTTCATGCTCCTAGACCTGATTGACTCGCAGAAAACATTTCTTGATGCTTTACACTTAATGAGCAAAAGTGAAGCAACGAAATAATAAACCTCACTATATTCATAAATTTCCAAATTTTTCTTTATACACAATGTCGAGGGTAA
The DNA here is from genome assembly GCA_963169105.1 of Ceriagrion tenellum. Classification (NCBI taxonomy): domain Eukaryota; kingdom Metazoa; phylum Arthropoda; class Insecta; order Odonata; family Coenagrionidae; genus Ceriagrion; species Ceriagrion tenellum. The sequence goes on along the minus strand of OY720642.1, from coordinate 24,947,142 downwards.
AAGCAATGCACAGCATTCAACAAGTTATTGATAGTCTTATCTCAGATTTTAAATATCAAAAACAGCTAAGAAACGCTTACACTTTAAGGTTTTTCAAGGGATTAGAATTAAAAATTAATTAGTGATGTTGAAATCGATGGCACTTTCTGCCAATGTTAAATTAAAATATCAAAACTACGGTATGCCCGCTGTATCACAAAATATTATGTTAATCAGTATAACACGTCACACTGCGTGTATAAGCAGTCATATAGGCTCCTTAGCCGGGTGAATTAGGTTCGACAAAGATGCTCGAAAAGCTCTTATTCGAAACCACGAGGAGTTGGTATCAATAAATGTGCTCAGTATATCGAAAGAGATATTGAATCAACGACCCAGGAGCCTATTTAGTCAAGACCAACGTTGAGTGTCTGCGCCCTCCGTGATTTCAATGGATGCCTAATTAGACGCGTGACCTAATTTACGAAATGACACAGGCCACTCGATTATTATCAAATATAGGCGCACAAACGATAATTACCTTGCTAATTATCATTACAAATGTTAATAATGCTTGAATTATCAACGTAGGAACAAACATATTCAATTTCAAAACCTTTTAGAACACATTAAAGTACGAAAGTCTCGAAATGCTGGCTTGTTTTTTCCGCCATTGTTCATGTAATGTGACATCAGTACTTTATTGCAAGTAAATTAATTTAACGAAAGCTATTGTTTGAATTCCGAAAAAGGCAAACAAAGGATTCTGCTACGGAACTTTTTTAAATGGATTTTGTCCTCATTGTTAGTAACTCAATTACCCTGTCCTGCGTACTAACAATTCTTGTCCCAAAGCAAGGGCATGCGAGCATCCTTTTAATCCTTTACTACCAACAACTCCCAGGTTCTCATGTCGCATATACATCCGCCTACACTAGAGCACGTTCCTCCCAACGATATTCTGCAGGGTCCCCATGACATACACGGCCCCCTGTGAGCATCTTGGATATATGAAAGGCCCTTGAATTCTGTTGCAAACAGACGGTCATTTGAGAAAATTGAAAAGCATAGAGACTTTTTTTAAGACTAATCACAGGGATGCGGTAAAAGATTTTAATGTAAAGAATTGTAGTTCAAGCGTTAAAAATGATTTTTAAAATTCTCTACTTTTAGCGTATGGAACAGCTGTACGTATGAATAATAGAAAGAAAAAAATACTGATTCGAATTCAAAGTAAAACAATAGGAACTACTAACCAAAGTTGCGGGCACATTTTTGCTTACATTAATAAAAATACATACACTTATGTTCAAGTTATTACTACTTCAAAAAGATTTCAAAACTACATGTCTAGAGGAGCAGAAAAGTATATATTTTGGTTGCAGCTTGAAGCAGGAAGTTAACCACACGGTTAATTATAATTTAATTATTTTTTACAAATATGCAAACGAGTGATGCTATTCAAAGTAACTTAGAGAAAAATAATGCAGCCCTTGAGAAATATTTCACGAAAAAATAAGGATTATTATTCTGTTGATGGTGGTTTGGATGAGATTTAAGTAGTGCTGAAAAATGAGCGGTAAAAGTCATATTCAAACCAAAAAGTAAAACGGAGGGTCAAATAGAAGTGACTCGTCCGTCAAAAAATCACCAGAAAATAAATACGACGGGAAAAATTGCCACAGTTCAGTTGAAGTCCCGCTCTGATTGCCCTCAGAGAGAATGAAGGAGTGGCAACACAATAGGAAAAGCTTACATGCGGAAAATGGATGAAGATCAGCGACTGCATTGAAAGAGGTGACAGGTAGGATTCGGAAATCCGCAGAGGGGTTGGAGGCCGCGAGAGTCGATATAAAGCCTCCAGAGAAGTACGTAAAAACTGGAGTGCAGACAGACAGGGAATTGTACTGGAGGGGAAAAGGAGCGAGGAGTGGGTAGTGTTCCAGTTTGACGACTGGGGGCGGCGTTCAAAGGGCGGGCGGGCGGGCGGGGAAGCTCTGAAAAGCCTTCAGCTTCGTCATCCCGAGACACTTGGCCTTTCTCGGACACAAAAACGAAGTAAAAAGGGCAAGGGCAAAAACAGAGGGCATGGGAGGAAGGAGCGGAGGCCGTTGGACAATGGGAGGTGCACTCCAGGACGAGAGAAAGAAAGACAAAGAGACAGAGTATTGATATGTGGAGTGTGTTGCAGGAAAGAGGTTTAACGTCGGAGAGAGAGAAAGAGCGGGAGGGAAGAGTGAATGCTTGCACACGCCAGGTGAAGACAAACGAAGCGAAATGAGGGCGAAGTGCTGTTAAGGGAGGAACGGAGAGTAGGATGGGGAAGAGCGGAGAGAAAATAAAGAGAGATACCGTGAAGGAGATGTGTAAAAAAACATCACGTAAGATTTCTGGTGACGCCAGACGAGGAGTAGGATGGGGAATGCGAAAAGAAAACACTGGAAGATAAAGTGAAAGAAGTGTACGAAAAACATCACGGACGAATCCTGGTGATATCTCGCATCTGCTTGCATCTTTTTTCTTTATAGTATATAAGAGTTACATTAGCAGTCACCCTTTAAAATCTTCAATGACATGATTTTGAAATAAAGTATGCCCAGCTTACATAGGTGACAAATTTGCTTATGAAGTTACGTTTGCCACATTAAACTCTATTAACCAAATAGCAAAACAGAGATTTACCTTATCTCTTCCTCCCCAATACGCTCTGATTTCATTTTTCAAAGGCCTGAGGTTCAATCACTATAAAAGGTTTTTTCTCAAGATCATATGTGTCTAAAGTTTTATTGCCGTAGCCACAGTAGAAGTAGATATCATCAAATGCATTTTCAAGTATCTCTTGAAATAGATATGTCTAAAAAATTTCGATCGATAGAACGATCATTGGATAAAATTAAAACACGGCCATTGTAGGGATGTTCCATTTCTATTTTTTTGCCTACGCATTCAGACGCCAAAGTATCTTTTGAAATGTTGGGAGCCTTTTATAGACAGTTGATAAATGATGTTTCGACATGATGTTGACGAATTCTAAAGTAAAAATCGATATATACTCCCATGAGTCAAAATTTTTTGAAACAATAGGTTTATAGAATAGAATAGAAAACAATTTTATTGTCCTGGGACAAAGTCCCTTAGAACATAAAATCAGTTTACATGTCTTCATGAGGAATGTAATACACAACAAAATACTAAGTCTTACAGAAAAAGGAAACAAACACACAACTTTTAAGTCAGCAAAGAAAAATATTAAATGAGCGAGGTAAATAAAAAAACAGTCTCAATATCAATAATCTAAATAACATGTTAAAACAAAAATTTACAATCAGTAATACCTATTAATAAAAAATTGAAAAAGCAGACAAACAGATATCTTATAAGAAGAAAAACAGCATATGATTATAGTGAACAAGTAATTATATCATCTCATATAATTATGTCTTCTCATATAGAGGAGAGAGAACATTTGGGAGACAAAATGTAAGCCATACTCTTTTTAAATTGTGAGACGTTCCTAGAAAGTTTAATGCTATCAGGCAACGAGTTCCATAATTTACAAGATGAGATGTGGAAAGTATTTATGTATTTTATTGTGCGGTATTTGGGGATATAAAATGTTTTTGTTATACGGGTCGATCATATTAAGTATCAAGTTTATATATATCATATCAAGTTTTCATATATAAAGGGGTTTTCGAGTTGAGTACTATGATAACATTAAGGCCTTTTGAATTGTTCTCCTCTGGTTCAATTTTAACCAACCCAGCTTGGCCTGTTCATATAAATAATAGAATCATTTGTGCAAGCAAAGGACAGTCATCATCAAAATATATTTAGTCTTTTTAGATATAATCAACACTTCAGATTGATAACAGACACATAAATGAGGATAGTTGTGGACGGTAAGATATGAGGAGAAAACAGCGCGAATGTAAACCTGATATTGAGTAAGGGCGTCTAGGGGACCACAGTAACGTCCCGGTCGACGGCGAAGATCTGTTAACATCTACTAGCATAGATTTAGAGATCAGATAATGACCTTAAACATCTCCTACCCTACATTGGCGGCTTCATTGGAGTGGAGGGGGGAAATACTCCCCTCCAAAAACCTGGCGTAGTTAATTTTTTCATAGACCTAAAACTAAGGGCATATTAATTGTTCTTGCGGGATAGGGCGTCTAGGGGACCACAGTAACGTCCCGGTCGACGGCGAAGATCTGTTAACATCTACTAGCATAGATTTAGAGATCAGATAATGACCTTAAACATCTCCTACCCTACATTGGCGGCTTCATTGGAGTGGAGGGGGGAAATACTCCCCTCCAAAAACCTGGCGTAGTTAATTTTTTCATAGACCTAAAACTAAGGGCATATTAATTGTTCTTGCGGGAAAGGACAATTGAAGTCCTTCATTAGAAGCTAAATTATTACCTGCATATACTTTTAACGATTCTAAATGAAAATTATTGTGAAATTAATGAAAATTTATCGGTAAATAAAATGGACCGATATTTTTAGTAAATCTTGCACTTTCAACAGTCAAAGTTTTACTCAATAAACCACTTAAAAGACCCTGTTTTCCCCAAGTTTGTTAGAAATTCCTTCGACGAGACCCCTGTACTCGCATTTTAATGGCCGTATTTTATACCCTCTGAGTCATTAGTTACCCTCCCTAATCATCTGGTCTGTAGCCGCCACTACCAACCCCTGACAGCGTTGCGAGCCACTTGCGTGGAAGCCTGTACTCTGCACAAAGGCGAGAGTACGTTAACATGAGGAAACTAATAAAACGCTGAAAGCCAATTGTTACGTAAGTGATATGCATAATAAACATAGTTAATACTACTTGTAGGATGCCTCAGCTTATTCCTTTGCACTAGTTAAATCCCTACAAACACACTTGAAGAAGTTAATCTTGAAAAAAATAGTTTTGCCTGACAGGAGATACGTTCAAATCGGAGAAGCTTTTGCATCCGCACTTATAGATGCCTAATGAAAATCCATCATTATGGATAAAATATTTATTGAAAATAAATGATTCCAAAGTACATTTTTAATTCCTCCATCATGAGATGTGTTGACTCATCTTCAATTTACCTCAACAGGCTCAAGTATAGTCATTTATATATAACTCTAGCGAGTTGATGGCTGAAGTGAGATGCATTAAGTTGCTTTTCTTAATTATCTCTGGTTGTTTTGGAAATATTACAACCAATCATGGCCGCAAAGATTATTCGTCGAAATCCCACTCGGAAACAAGCGTGCATCACAAAAACAGAAACTCTCTTTGACCGCTCGAGAAGCACTTTCAGACATGTATGAATCGCAGCGGTGCATACTGACGCTCAAATGACCTTGTTTTCAGAGAATGGATGGGATAAACAGTTTGCTGGGCTTTCCGAGTTTAACCTGAGAGTTGATTAAATCCCCTGGAGCAGAGTGGAAAGGTGGAAGACACAGGAAAGGAGTAGAGATGCTGGAGTTTATCCTCTGAGGGAAGAAGAAGTTTATCCTCGGGAGAAGGGAGAGTGGGACGAGTGATAGATGGGCCGGAGCGGCCACCTTGGATCGGACGGACCAAGAGTCGGGAGCGATGAGAGGGGTGGAGCCAGCGTTGAGTCAGCGCTGAGCAGCGCCTCGGGGAGAGAAATTGTAAGAGGGGCAGAAAAGTACATAGCAGGGTGGTGCGGCTAGAGAAGGAGTTGCACTGGGCGACGCAGGGGATTTCGAACAGTTTCAGGCGATGCACGGAATTACAAAACGATCCCTTTTACCCCAGACGTATTTGTCATCTTTGCTTCGAGAGATATTTGAGAGACTTAGTGGCAGCATTGTTCTTCCAAGCGAGTCCAAAGGGAAACGCTTTCAGTTGGTTGTGGCCAAGACCACTAAACGGCATGAAAGTTTGCGGGAAAATTGTGCAGCGCATCGCACGTAACTGTATTGCCAGATTTTAGTTTTTGAGGTAGTTCATGTGCGAAAACTATAGCGCTTTATTTAGCCAAGGACCGCAAGTATTGGGGCAGCTGAAGGTAGATGCCAATTTCGAGATTCTATCCTAAGAATATCGATGGTCAGACAGGTAATTTGCACTGACTGATGCGGTTTGTAATCTTAAGAAATCGTTTCAAGAAGAAAAATTACATAAGTGAACAATATAAATCGCAGTTTTTCTCTGAGGTTTATATAAAAGTTCGCCAAAAATAACTATTTACTGCTGTGAAAATATTACAATATATTATGCTACGGTCCAAATTCAAATGAGGATTACATTTAATTAGATCTATGATACGTCAGTGTTTACATAAAATTGTAATTCTTTTATCACGAAATAAATAAAATTAATATAGTTGAGTATTGGTGCAAATGTTGATCCTGTTTAATTCGTTTAGAATTACGAAAATCACCTACCAGTTTTGGTTCCCTTTAGATGCCAAACGTTCAGCGTTCTTCGCCACGGACTTTTCTCGCGGGTGATTTTCACAAGGTCCGTTCTACAAAAAATTCAGAAAAAAATACGCATTCAATCATAATATTCACAAAACGGAACTATGAATAGGTATGTGGCATCCAAAAACAATATCGAGGCAAAATCGCAATAAGTAAAAACATATTGCATTTGGATCCCAAACACCCACGATTTGTAATTTTTCAACTATTTATTTGAAGCATTTTACTGTCTAAAATGTGGCTTAGTTATTTACATCAATTCGTTAAAACTTCATGATAAATTAGAGAATAAAATTTAAAAATTTATTTTATGAATATTACTCGTTACGAACGGAGGATATCTTATACCAACTTCAAATGGGTCTTAAATGTCAAAAATGAACGTTCATGTCAAAGAAATTATGATAGGGTTTACAAGTGGCACCTTAATCACAAGTTCAAAGGAATGTAAGAGGATTTAATTATTTAGAATACAGTTTTCCTGTCAGAAATCACCGTTGAAGCAATTAACTCTGTAAATTAAAAAAATCGTGTTACCGGAAATTCCATAAAAATGTTTTAATTTACTTGTGACGTATCCTAACTTTGTTCAGTGGTGGTGCCTTTGTATAGGGTTCTAAAATAACTAAATTATTTTATTAGATGAATATAAAAAAGAAAGAGTTGGAAAACGTCGTCGATTCCGCTAAATGAAATTGTGGGGATGTCAGCTGGCCAGAAAGGTATAGGAACATCTGAGCTAAATTGAATTGGACGGTTTCTTTTTTGTTTAATCTCCAAGCCCCAGCCCTCAACGACATATAATCTAAATGAAAGCACGTACAACACCATTTCGAGAGGCATGGGTTGGCACTCACAAAGGCTTTTGAGTCGGACCAATAGAAAAATGAGGGAAAAAAGTAGGACACGAGAAACTGAACGGACTTGATTTTTTTCCCCCAACCACCACCACGCGGAGTAAAGTAGAAAGAGACTTATTGCGGGTGATGGAGTGAAGTGAGGGGGCCGGGAGGGGGGGCAGAGTGTGCAGAAGTCGGAGGGGAAGAGGGGGCATGCGAATCTGGAGGGATTGCAAGGCGGGTAGGAGACAGGAAGGAAACGTTTACGGCTTCCATTAAGCGAAAGAGGGTGGGGGAGGGAGGCGAGTTGGAAGGAGAGAGGAGTATAAGAGATAAAGAAAGTGTAGCGTTGAGTGGCCCTTTATCTGAAGACGAAGGATAAAGATCCGCAGAGAATATCCGAGAGAGAAAGAGAGACAGGTTCTAAAAAAATGGAGGCTACATAATGACGCCATTTTGAGTCATGACCGAGAGGGCGTGGCGATCTCAGATTTATGAAGCCGCCACGTTAAACTCGACCCCCACCCCTTGCCAACGCGCATTTACCCCCACCACACACTCTCCCCGTATATCCTCCCCCTTCTCAGCGCTGCCCCCACCTTTCTCCATGTTCTCTCCGGGGTAAAACTATTTCTGCAAAAGCCGAGTTGGATGCGAGCAAGAGCTTCGGTGAAGCGAGATTTTTATTTTCGGTTACTTCCTCGAGGGGGGAGGAGGAAAAGGAGAAGAAAAAGAGAAGAACTGAGAGCGATGAATTTTTCAAAGGTGTTTCAGGAATGGCGAGGTGGCGGACGGGGGAGTGCAAGGAAGGATGTCGGAAGTGGAAGTAGGAGGAAATGTTTTTGAGGTTTTGCAACTTCAGCCTCTGTTCTCTGCTATTTCTCTTGAGGCAAGATTCAAAGGAGAATGAATGCCAAACTTCGACGCTTTTTTAAAGAAACAGAGAAGAGAATTGAGATATTGACCTTGGGAAACAAAGCGATTTCCCATTCCTGCATTTTTTTATCATCCATGTTCTTTTGAAGGCGAGATGTGAACTGAAAACCAATCGCATATAAAGAACACGTAGGGATTTTCTAGGCGGTAGCAAGGAGATCTGGTTCATGCACAGTTTGAGAATAGGTAACTAGGTAGACTGGTGTATTGCAAATATTAAAACATTGATATCACCGCACCTTTCGACATATTCATAGACATAATTTACTTCTCAATGGATATATAATAGAGAATAATTATCTACCATAGCAGCACGCTTTGACGTACCTTTCCAAGTAAACAGGAGAATTATAAAAGATCCCAATTATAATTGAACTTAATCAATGAAACTTCGAAGGGTGACACACTTGCCTCGGGGAAAGAGACACAATTTATTAGTCGGCTGGTTGTTAATGGCAATGGTAATAAACATGAGATAAAATCAAAAAATATTAAGTAAATATATAAAAAAGTTCTCTAGATCTCAGAATGAACAGAATGCAGAAATACCTACGTAAAAATAAGCAGTTTGGTCGTTATTAGAGTGCTTCAAATATTTCAAGGAAATGCTATCGAACATCCAGGGGTTGATAACGCGATGGTAACTAGAATACTTAACACAGTTTCTTAGTCTAAGTGTCAATTGCGACCTTTAATACTCCGAATTATAACTTTAATTTGTTATGCGTTTCCATCAGTAATAACTGTAATATCCACCCAAACAAAGATTTTCAAATAATAATGTTTCTTTAACTTTTTTAACGTCAGCTTTTATTTTTGATCTAATTGCGCAAAACTTATATTGGTTTAAAAAAAACAGATTCAACAGTTTTCTAGTTTTTTTCATTTCCATTGTTATATTAAATTTTTCAACTAAATATTTCTATTTTTCACATTCAAATTTTTTCACATAATGCACATATTTATTTCTTAAAATAAATGTGCCTTATTTTCTATTTTTCTCAAAACGGTTGCAAATATGTTTTAAAAAACTACGTTAATCCAGTGCAAGGAAAACAAATTTTATGAAATAAACTGGAACGTCGCCTGGGAGAAATATTTTTATCCAACCACTCTGGTAAAACTATAATACTATCATCTGGATTAGACCAATGTCTTATTTGTTAAATTAAAATGTCCGTAATTCAATATCTTGAAATAAAAGACACTGTAACCATGAGTTCTGCTTAAATATATTCTTGAAAAAAATCCTACAACGTTTCTTTGCCCACTACCGTTACCGTATCGGTGCGCACACATACATAAATATTAAAATCGTCCACAAGCTTGCCACATCTAGCGATTTTATCGTTAAACCGCATCCGTTTCGATATTTTACAGAGAGTTTGTTGCTACAAGAACTGTGCTGGAAAATGCCACGGGATTTCTTTGTGAATGCCACATAACTCTGAACCTCAGTCCTTCTCTCTTCGCAGAGAGACGATAGCTCGGAACAGAATCTTTCGCATATTTATAAGGCCATGAGAACTGAGGCCGCGAGGATAGGATATATAAAAAAGTCCCCGCCACTTTTTCTCCAAGAATTTCCTCGGCGTAGAATAGAGAAACAAAATCTCGGATTTAGTTAGGCATGAGCGGAAAGGAAAGCAATTTTCTTTTTTTATATTCAACTCCACGTTCGATATTTACCGGATGCACTCAACCGCTAAGAGAGAGGCTTTATTGTGATTACTGAATTAGATGAATTTATCTCATCTCCCGATCTAAGTTTTAATGAAATCATTTGGCAATTCATGGTTTTTAAAAGTATCCTGAATTCAGACTAATGCAACCCGGTTTTATTTCAGCACCGGTGGTGAAAATAATCTGACTGAGAGAGACTAAGTAGTAGTTTTGAACTACCTAGAGGTCCTAATATTATTAATACTGTGAATTTAAAATTAAACCATATGTCACCTGAATTACCGAATGCCGGGTATTAATGAAATCCTCTCATTTCCTTGTTTTTATCTCCCCTTCGATCTGATTAGTATTTTTATGGCAACTTCCTTTCATTATCCAGTTGCTTAGCAAAGAAAGAGAATCATACCCCCATTAAACGGCCATTTACAGATAATTCAATACAATTTTTTTTATAGTAAAATAAAAATATTGTAATACAATGTGATAAAATATTTCCATTACACCTAAAAATTTTCAATTGTAAGATTCATATTACAAATATCTATCAAGGATAAATAGTTCTTTTAAGTGAACCACCAAATCTTTAATGATAATAGTTGAAACTTCACCTTTAATTTCCTCTGAAATTTGGATTCCGGCCGTATTTTTCAGAAACGTGGAAAGGTATTTAACATAAAATTTACAATTTAGATAGGCAAGAGAAACCCCAGGCCATTTACCCATGTACTCTAGTTTCCTTTACAGGGTAAGCCGTAAAAGACACTTTAATCTCCGGAAGACGGAAAAAAATTTAATAGTGCAAAAACAAGATAATTTTATCAGAGATGAAAGATTGCTGCGGTTTTCATAAGACACAATCAGCGTTGCTTTTTGCTCCCTATTGAATTGCCTTTTTAAGGGCATCTTCATCCCTTTCGGAATCCGGGCAATCCCTTTGGGGAATTCCAGAGGAGAAAAAGCACGGTGGGAGGCCTCGGATCGCCTTATTGATTTCGAATCCATCATCAGAGAGACCGAACTCGTTCCACATCCATTTCATTCCAAAGGAATGAGGCTTTTCCCACCTTCGAATTGGGATCGGTGGCGCGGCGCGCACTCTTGGCCCTTTGCCCTTTCCTACCCCCGAAAACCCTTTTCGGGAATTCCTCCAGCCGGAGATATCAATTCCGGGCATTTTTTCTTTCCAATTTTTCTCCTTTGGGGGCCAACCCTTGAACGTTCATCAACGTATAATACACTAAAAAGGACACACGGCTCTCACTTTATAACATATCGATCTTCATTATGTGCTTCGTTTTTTTTCCATCCCCACGACTTCTACACATTCCATCAGAAAATTATCGGATATAGTTTTTTTTTAGAAATACAGGGTTTGAGCCTATAAGGATGCGTAGAATAATATTAATAAAGTTAGCAGTTGTATGGTACTAGTAGCAATTACAGTTGGCATAAGATATATTCAAACATTTTATCGATCCTCTGTGTCTTGTTATCCTCTTTTAACACTGCCAAAAAGATAAAATAAAATTTAAGTCAGCCAGCATCAATGAAGGTACTTTGTAGATATGTAATACATATAAATTTAATGAGCTAAGAATTCATCAAGTAATTTGCGTTATTTTTTAGTTCTCCATATAAGTAATCTATATCAACATCTACTTACTACACAGCGAGCCGCCGCATGGGTGTGTGGCAGGGGTGTTAGGACACCAGTAGTGTATAGATGCAAGGTTTTCAGAGGCGAAATGGTGACGTGTATTATAGGATTGTATTTAGTAGAGTTCAGTTTTTATTGTGATAAATTATTGTTCATGGAAATAATGAGTTCTTGTACCTCTCTTTGCCAATGCATATCTCTAATTTATCGCTTCTGTCAGTCCTAGGGATGTAGTGAGGAGTCATAATAATATTCCTTGTGACGCTCTGAAACACACCAGTTATGAATTTCTCAAGCAAGCTAAGGCTAGCATGTAGCCTTCGAGTTTCTAGAGGCTCCCACCTTAATCCCTGTAAAAGTTGTGAAACACTGTATGTTCGCTCGTAGCGGTTTTTCACAAAGCGTGAAACTTTTTTTATTAAATTTTAACTAGTGTTCCAAATGCTATTACACATTCACCGGAACCCATAAAATGGGTCCAGAGAATTCATATTTAAAATTAATATATGATACTTCTGTCCATGCACAGCAAAAATAATGATTTTCTGACTCATATAGCATTGATCCCCTATGCATAAATGATGCCTTCAAGGTTTATTTCAAGCAGCTAAATGAAACTCATACATCTTTTTTTATCACCACGATTCCTTACCATTTCTACCCTTCACGCATCCTCATCTGCCTTCCTAACCGATGGCGGTCGTCGTTTTCACTCTCAATAGCCGAGGAGGTGGAGGCCCAACTCCGCGTCTTCCTATTCAGCGGCCACCGACCCAAGTTCGGTACAAATCATTTCCCCTTTCTCTGCCCCATTTCCTCCATTATGTCGGCTTCTCCCTTTTTCGCACCTTCTGCCCAATTGAAATTTATGAATGGTATCAGTGCTCCTGTGAAGAGCTAGTTCCTCTTTCCTCCTACCACACACTTCTCTAAACCTTTTATGTTCTTCGGAGCCCAGCATTCATTCGCTGCTGTCACCTAAATGAACTCAGCCAATGAAGGCCGAATAAAATAATATTCTCTTTCACAGTGCACGGATAAATTTTCTGGGTTGCCTTTTTTCGTTGTGAAATAAATGTGGCGTATTATTCTCAGTCGATAGCGATATAATTTGATCTCATTTTCGAGAGACCTTTATAGTTATTATACTAAGTAAGATGAAAATATTTCTCATTATTCCTCAAAATTCAGTAGCTAACCCTATGCCGTAGAGTGAGTTTACTTTGCATCAGTATTTACTGCATTCATGCCAAAAAGGTTCTATAATGTCTAATCTTTAATGTGTGATTGAAGGTTCATAAATATTCTATTCTTTAAAGCTCCTACATTATAAATACAAAAAAATGCATCAAAGGAATATAAATAAGTAAAATTATTTTTTCAACTGTGAAAAATATCTTCCTAGGGAGAGGATGCTTTGGACCACCCTACAAATTCAAATGAAAAAGAGTAGAGACTTTGGCAGGAGGTGACTAGACTCAAAATGGTGGAGAAACTTAATTGTTCCATGTATGAAACGGTGAGCATGGATAATATAAATACCAACTAACTTAGTAAACAGTTGAATATTTCATCGCAACACTGAAAACATAGAAAATTTTTTTATTACACAGCATTATCGTCATTATCACTGCCGACAAGAATTAAACTGCACTGAATGGAAACAACTATCAAATGTACTTTAAGGCACTATATGTTGGAACGGCTGTTCACTTCACTCAAAGTGCTATTATGGCCAACAGATGATGGTAAATCTTTTTTTTGGAAGCATGCTAAGAATCCTCTAAATAAGCAAAGTAACCCTCCTGTATGGCAACTTCCAGTAAGGCATAAAGTACTTAATGATGTCATTATTCATATCGTCAACAGAATATACTTTTTCGTAAATTTCCTATTATCATACTCGAAAATACACCTCTTTGAGCCATTTGAGCTTGCCTGAGTCAAATTTCAAATGAATTGCAAAGTAATGTAACAGGTACTTTAAGTCATTTGGCGAGGTTTGAATCTAGGTAATCGAGGTTTTGAGGTTTATCTGATATAAGTAGCATACAGACAGGGAAAAGACGGATTATTGAAAGCATTAAGGAAGAATGGAAAGAGACTCAGAGGCAACATCAGCGTATTCTTTATTAAGGGTGGTAAAGGAAACTAAGTATGACGTCGTATCCCACGGTAGAAGATTCGCACCCGAAAAGGCCTTTATAAGATACTTGGGTAAATAGAAAGAATTCTATGGAAGCATTAACGATACAGCCGAATACTTGAACGCATACAGCAAGCTTAAAGGACAGCAAGCCACAGCCTTTACAACGAATGTATCCGATATCTAGCTACCGCACTGAAGAGCAATTTTATTGGTATCGAACAAACACAAATTTTCAATTCTAAACCATGACTAACATGTACATTACTCTAATAGCACGCCTTTTACCGTTTACAGTTATCAACCCAATTGAAACTTCTAAATATGTTCAAAGCATATTTAAGGCATAATGACCGTACTCGTTCATTTATTTTCACTTCACTCACCTTCACTTGATCGTCAACAGGATATATTTCTATTTCACATGGTACAGAAATGGTATTTCTCCACCATGTAAAATATAAATATATTTTACACAGCTCAGCTTAGTTTTGACTTTTCGACGAATAGAGGGAAAAAAATGTAACTGAACATGTTACGTATTGTAGAATTTCACCAGATGACCGTTGGTTCGATTACGACACATTTGATACAAGAACGGTTAGTGCGTTGTGAAATATAAAGTCTCTTAGTTTCTTCATATAGGCATTGCACATATAAATAATAGTTCAAGTAATTAATAATAGTTCGTAACATAAGTAATGGTTCAAGTTACATTGTGTCAATGTACATTGGTGCATAGTGACACAATGAAAAATATTTCTTTCAATTAAACTTGCTCAAATATACACGTCTGCTTGCTATAACATGCTAAAACATCCATGATCAACGCATCTAATTCTGACTACAGATGAAATTACACCACCGAGTAAAAACATCAGTAGTCCGAATATTAGTTTACTGCTTCTTAATAATTAATCTTTTGAATCAGTGATCTTACTTGAAGGTTCTTACCTTCCTAAGAGAACTGTTTTGAAGAGAATTTTCTGTCCCAAAATGCATCCAATAAGTTTTCCTAGCCTGCATACCATTAAGTTTCTTTTCTCTTCGGCTCCTCCGGAGAATTTTATCTTTGGTGATTCTTAACTTTCATTCGAACTTCAAGGTTCTTGGAATACATGGAATTTACATTTTTTCATAACCTTCAATACCCTACCCTATATATAATTGCCAACGCTTGCCTTCCTTACAAGAACATTCTCCAATACGCGTTTTGAAGAAGTGTTTTCTTGCCTTCAATATTTTATTCTTGACTTCAATAATGAATACTGTCGCCAAAATATCTATTTTCACTTCACAAGAAGCTCACTACCGCATTTTGGTTCTTCAATTTTTGGTGATCCTGCTTCCCAGAGAGTCTTCCACTGGCAGCCGCTTTTGCTGTCTAATTCTTATAGTGGTGGTACCCTTTTAGTATCTTTTGTTGATCATCATCCTGATTCTATTAATACTATTCCTCAGTTAATACGAATACCTCAGTTAATACGATATATTATCTGAATTCTTAATGAAATTTAACATTCTATTTTTCAGTTTTTGCTTTCTGGTAGAATTACTATGCAAATTAAAAAGCACTCATATTGTCCCTCTATGCCGGTAAATTCTATTTCATTAATTTATTCTTCATTTTATTGCTCTTTTATCCAATAAAATATTTTAAAACTATTTATAAACGACCATATTCATGTTATATACCAAATAGAGGAAAAAAAATGTAACTGAAAATTTTACGTATTGTAAAATATCACCAGATGATCGTTGATTCGATTACGACACATTTGATACAAGAAGGGTCAGTGCGTTGTGAACTATAAAGTCTCTTAAAGTTTCTTAGTTTCTTCATTCAGGCATTGCACGTATAAACTATCTAAATAAATCATTAGAATTCATTCGTATTAAGTAAGACATTATAAATCTATTGACCGCAAAATTTTGTTTTCAAATAAGGTATCAGTCAAGTTCTTTTCTCCCGTGTAATCCATTTCATTCTTACAGAATGAAACAATACTCATATAGATACTCAATACTCAATTAGTGGTGCAACTATCTTCCTCATATATTCCATCGTAAGTTTTTACTGATCTGATGAATGCATTTATTGGGTTTACACCGCATAGGTAGTGTTTGAGACAACAGTTTCGCGCGAGTTTCAACGGGCGTCCTCCAGTCGGAGTGCCGGGGCATCATTTTGGCCTGGTTACTTTTGGCCATCTGTTTCCCTCCGTGCTCTGTGATTGGCTCTTGTCTTCTCCCCAAATCCTCTTCCATTCACTGGAAAGGCGGTAGAGATCTTTTCAGTTAAAGTTATCCACCCCTTTAGTTATTTCAATGGATTACCTTATCAGCTTAGGATAACATATTTTCTCCTTGGATATCAATTTGGCCTCGTCAAAATTAATTTTGTGGCCATTTCTAACTCCAGGCATGCACAACAATTACCGATAAACTGAGCTGCTAATTTCTTCTAGCCCATTCATACTCCTTCAGGCAAGTCTTCATGGACCTGCAAGTCTCGCCTATGTAGGCCTCCCGCACGAGCATGGCACCTTGTAGACTCCCTCGTAGAGTTTATGAGGAATTTTGTCCTTTGGCCGTGGTAGTAAATTAGATACTTTGGTCAGGCAGTTGTATAATGTGATGATATTATGTTTCCTCAGTACTCGAGGTAACTTTTCACTCGTCCAATTGATGTTAGGTATCGTGGCATGGGCCTCGGCATCTTTAGTGTCGCTCCATTTTCCATTACTGAGGCTCCTTCCTCGGCGGCCCTTTCCAGGACCACTGCTCTGTATCCGTTTCTCTGCAGGATTGTCAATAAATGTTTCTTTTCGGCAGCTAATGATACGGCATCTGATATTACATAGGCACGGTGTACCAGTCGCTACAAGTGGAGCCTTATGCGCTGGGTGGCGGTGTGATGATGAACTAACATAGTGATCAGTACTAGTCCCCTTCCTATACCATGCATGGCCCAGGCTTCTGTCGTCCTTCCTTTTCACCAACACTTCTAGGAAGGGTATTTACTTGTTCCTTTTCGTCTCCATAATGAATTGTAGGGCCTGGTGCTGATTGTTGATGTGATGCAGGAATTTATTTAGCTCTTCTATACCGTGTTGCCAGATAACGAACGTATCGTCCACTTACCTTAGCCATAGCATAAGTCTCTTCGCATAGGCCTCTATCGCCGATTGTTGGAATCTTTCCATGTATAGGCTGGGGAGAGAGGTAACCCCATGGCCGCCCCTACGAGTTGTTTGTGAAAGGTCATGTCCCAAAGGAAGTATGAATTCCGGAAGCAGTACTCCAGCAATTCAGAGAAGTTTTCTGGAACGTCCGAGGACGTGCACGTGGAATGTACGGAATATAAAAGAGGCTCCTAACTACTGTATGCCATAAAAAGTGGGAATAAAACAATGACATGGGATTGATACCAGAAGGGGTGGGTGAGAGATGGTATTTCCACACATGAACCACAAGATGAACTAAAATGAATAATGATGGCATCGCTGGGATAAAGCATAAAACGGCGGAGTGTAGAATGGACGAATAGTTAGGTGGATTCCCTACCTAAGGGGGGGGGGCAGGAGAGAGCAGAAAACTTTTAAAAGGGGAATTTATGCTCCATTCAACGGCATTTAACTCGAATAAAAGGGGCCATTTGTCTGGATCTTCCTTTCCTCCCTTAAACGCACGCATACACACCCATTCCACTTGGACTTAACGTCTACCCCGTCTCCCTCTCTCTCATCTCTCTCCTTTCATCCGTCTACATTCTTCTTCTCTTTCCCTTGAAACCAATTTTTTCCTCTTTCGTTTCCCCACATTAAGGCATATCTCAATATGCATGATCTCTCCTTGAATTGGTGTACTCGCTCTAGATATTCCCAGATTGTATTCGAGGCACTGTATTTTTATTTCTACAATTTTATTTCATTTATATACAGTATACTATATACTGTATATACTATGTTTACATAATATACAGTACATTTTCCAATATATTGCTATTATTTCTACTTCTCCACACTATATTTATGACCATTTGTTTTATGCACTCCACATTCCCCAATTTCGGAACTATCAACGCATCATAGTCTCCTATTTGAAGTCTCTTTACCCATATGTTTTATAATTACTCAAATGACATCCGCTACACAGTCAACTGTCGAAATATTATTCTAAAGAACGAGTAAATGATTATCAACAATCAATTTGTAAAAATAAAATGACTCTCTGAATTACCTCTTCGAACAAAAAATAAAACACCTCTCTGAATTCTTTAAAGACTAAGGGAATCAAAAAATGAAGAATTTCGATACAAACGTAATATACCGGATTCCTGCTCAGGAAAACATGTTTTGATATGTATTTGTGCCTACCAAGAATGCGAAATATCATTTTTACCTTACAGGGCAGTGATTTACGTAGTAAATTTGTGGAGTAGGTACTGAGTTTATGAAAACTCTTTGAAAAAAGTAAAATTATCCTAGTTTTATCCAAATTTCTCAGGAATAGTTATTATTGCATGTTAATATGCTGTAACTGGTTTTTAAAAACTATTTTGTACGTCTTGGGTAGATATTTCCTTCGGCAAAAAGTTATCAGAATACAAAAATATACTGCATCATCAAATGACCGATTTATATTTACATGAAAATCATTGACTATTGGATTGGAGTTTCAATCCGTCGATATGAAAATGTCCGGAAGAACATGAAATATGCAAACAATTTCAAAACAGAACAAAGGCAAGTTTCACCAAGTGTTGTAAGTTATCTTATTTTAATTGTTTGCAAACCTGTACTGGTATTCAACGTCTTGTCATGCATAAATGCCTTTATTCGTCCGCATAGATGTTATGCTGTAGGAAACTGTCGCAGACGGAAGTATACTGAGACCTATGCCATTACCCTGACGAAATGGAACCAAGAGACACCCTAATTCAACGAAACACTTCCCCACCAAATATCTTGTCCCGTATTTTCGTCCAAAGCGGCCCCCGGAGTACAATAGAAGAAATAATAAAAATAAAAGAATACACACTAACGCAATATGCAAGAAGACGCAGAATTGTTTCCGTTTTTCTTATTTTATTTCTTTTTTTTTTGGGGGGGGGGAGTATTTTTAATCCAGAAAGGGCACGGGCGTGTTTGCATTTCGGACCACGGCGGAATGGAGAGGGAAGATAAAGTGGAACGAAAATTCTTTATTCAACTCCGGAGCAACTTGCTTCTCCCGAAAAGCAGCCCTCAATTCGCATTTCCATTTTTCGAGAGGCGGTCTGAATGGGGGAAGGGAGGCGGTGCGGGAGAGAGGACGGCAGAGAAGGAGAAAGAGAAAGGACGGGTGGAGATAGTGGGTGGGCACAGTATGTGTGGGAGGGTGTGAGGAGTGAGGGGGGGGGCGCTCACAGCTGAGCTGGGGGGGAGACAGAGGAAGAGAGCGCGAGAGAGATAGCGAGAAGTGGTCGTGGCAGGAGTTGGAGGGACGGGAGAGAGGAGCGGTGGCTGTGCCTGTGCGTCATCGCTGTGGAGAGCGGGAAGGCGCGCGGCGCGGCGGATGGCGGGGAGGAAAAGCGTCGGGGGTGGAGGAGGGCGTGGTGGCGCGGGGCTGAGTGGAAGGGCAGAGGAGCGTGGCTTGGGAAGGATTGTATGGGGAAGAACGAGTCTTGCGACACAATCCGACAACTCAATCAACTTTTCAATCACTATAGATCTGTATAAACCCTCCTGAAAGTGCATTTGAATGTACTTTTGTACAGTTTTATTTAAAAATACTCAATAAATATATCAATAGTCACCAGTTTGTGCAAATGAAAACAAAAAACAAAATAGCTGATGTTTAAGGGAGTGGATTTTGGCTATGATAAGACGTAATTTAATGTGATAATTTTCCATCGTAAAACTAATTAATTATCTTCCATAATTTAATTTAAACGAATAAATATGAGCAACTCCTACCTTTTTAAGTATAGTAACATTGCACCAATATAATATCTGGGTATTCTCATTAGATTTAAAAGTCTAGCTCATTAAAAGAAGTTTTTAATGATCATAATATATTATATTCTAAATTATATAATACACGAGAACCTATTATTTTTAGTGAGACATTAGGCAATAATGTCACTAATTGGCGCTAGAGTATAAGCCCACTCGCGAAGTTTTTCAAGTATGAAAACATAATAATGTGCTTGCATTTATGTGTAGCATAAATACTTATTCGGATGTAGTAATCTATATTTTGGTGTCAACAGGTTGATAGTGGTGATAAAGGCACATTAAAAGACAATATTATATAGACTATTGCAATTATATAGACTCTCTTCCCACTCATATTGGCTTAAATTACACATAAGTCTTTGCTAATGTCTTTATACACGGATTGAATATTTATAG
The DNA here is from genome assembly GCA_963169105.1 of Ceriagrion tenellum. NCBI lineage: Eukaryota > Metazoa > Arthropoda > Insecta > Odonata > Coenagrionidae > Ceriagrion > Ceriagrion tenellum. Next base: position 24,927,054 of record OY720642.1, on the reverse strand, counting down.
AAACGCACTAGCTCTATTCACTGGTATTATATGGTATCATAAAAAGGTATCATAAACTATTATAGTCACTCAGCATTGTCTTCATAGGGATAAAGATACATTAAAACTTTAGCATTATAATAGTAAACTGTTGATTATTAAAGCAGAAAATCGCATACCTGAAGAAAATTTACCAATAATCACAAATCTAAATCATGAAGATTAGGTGATTTCGAAACGGAATTTCGGTTCCATGAGAGATACCATTTTTAGAGAATTGCCTCTGAAATATACACAGGAGAGCAGAACCATAATGGAGTAAGCTTTGCTGCGCACTTTGGGCAAACCAATTCATTTTTCAACAAAAGATTTTCTAATGAACAAGGTAAAGGTATGCAGTACAACCTCCAAGAACAAATAAAACAATGGAATGTGATGACATATTGTTTTAAAATTTTTGGCTAAACGTTTTCGGCATATGAAATATTGTTTCTATGATTGAATATAATATCCACTTCAGGAGTCGTAAATTGTTTATCGACGTAAATTAATGAACGCAGTAAAACTATCAGCCGAAAAACTTTGAAGAAAAAAAAAGTCGGAAAAGAATGTAGGTATTTGTCACGGATACGTAACATGAATATGCAATTTTGCAGGTATGTGTTTGTTCACTGCTCGACCGACGCTCATTCGTAATTCCCGTGACCCATGACCACATCAACCCTCCCCCCAACTTATATCCTTCCGCTTAGCCACCCACTCTGCATCACCCACCCACACAGAAGATTCCCCGCAGCGAGCAACCCCCTATTCGCCCTTCGCGCCCTTCCTCGAACCACCGCTCCTCCCCGCGGCCAACCTCCCTTCCCCTCTCGCGCCTATATATCGCCCTCCGACTCCCACTGAACTCCCAGTCTGAAGCCAGAGCTTGATAGTGGAACGGGCCAAGCCATTCCTCCTTTCCTTGGTGGCTGCCGAGAGAAAAAAACACCCTCCGCCTCACCTCCTTTTTTGCCAAAATCTCATCACTCCTTCAATTCAATCGCGACCTCCACGGCTGACAAATTGTTGAATGTTGATCCGTTGCGGTTTTAGGAGTATTTCACCGTGTGCGTCGCCTAAGAACGTGGATTCGGCGTGCTTCTATCCCTCTGTGAGTCAGCACATAGGACGACGACGCGTCAAAATCAATTGGAACGGGTCATGACTCGTGGGGGTGTGTCGGCCAGTGAGAAGGAGGCTCCCCATTGCGTCGCCACGGTGATATTCAGCGACACGATACAGCCTCCACATTGGGGATCAGCTGACTTCCTTTGTTAACCTCGTCCTCTGCCTTTTAACTCTCTTCCCTTTCTTGGATTCGGAAGAGGTTTTCATGTGTGGTGGCGGATCGAAGAAGAGAGTGATTGTTCTGTGAGTTACAACTTCTCGTTCGCCACCCTAAAACTCGGTCATGGCAGCAATAGGAATGCAAGTCCAAGTCAGTATTTCGCGAGTGAGTCACCACGTGTGCCGTGCTTCTAAATTTAACCGTCTCCTTCGGGCGCCACGTTAGTTTTCAACCGAGCGACCGAGTTCCATCGATCGGCAGGCGTGGACCAAGCGAGGGCGACTCACCCCTGAGAAAGAAAGAAGAAGAATAAGAAGATAGGAAGAGGGAGAGAGAGGTAGGGGGAGGAGAGGGCAGGGAAGGGAGCGCTCGGCGGTGACATGAAGCTCAGACGGCCCAAGGGAAAACTGTTGAAGTTCTTCAAGAACTGCTTGTGCTTCAACAAGGTGTGTTCGAGTGACAAAGTGTTCCTGCTCTCACAAAAGTGATCCGTGACCTTAGAGCATGAGGAGTACAGAGAAAGTGAAGAACGTTCCATGCATTCGGGACGGGGAGGGAGTACGAAGAGTACAAAAACAAATGACGGGTGAAATTATATTCTTGTTACGCGGAAAGGTTGAGTGAGTGTGGTGTGTGCAAGGCTGTTTTTAATTTGGTACTTCCGTTAATATGCTTGAAACGCTCTTTTCCCTCACCAGTTATTGTTTAGAGCCCAGGTAATTTATTTATTTATGTGAATGATGTAAATCTCAAGCTGAGCAATAAATAATGTAAAAAAAATTGACATGTCCACTCACACAGCTATGTTTATTTTCAATAAATAATTTTAATCATCATCAAAACCTTGTAAATTAAAAAAAAATGAATAATATACCGAGCAATTTTCCAGTGAACATTTAAAAAACAATCAAATGGAATTTAAAATGAATGGGTCTACAAATCAATCCTCGAATATTATTTCAAACAGATCCGTTTCCGTTTAAAACTTTTTAAGCCTTTGAAGCGTTAAAAACTCTGCAATTAATTATTGCTCCGACCAAAGTTAAAGAGGAGTTGAGCAAGAGCAAATAATTTGTTGCAGAGCCAATTGTGGAATATAAATAACACATTTAAAATATCTAAAACTTTCTTTTTCGTCATCCTTTCTTTGGGAATTATGTTTTTCGGGCATTCACGATAAATTTACGATGCAGTTGAAAGGATGATTTAAGAATCGAACAGTGATGCAATATTGCATTTTAGCTCCATCAAACACATTATCGCTGGCATCAATTATTTACGAGAATTAAAATATTCTAATTAAGATTATTGGCAATAATTAAAAATCTTACATCTTAAAAGGTCAAAATCATTTCTTAGTTAGTTACAAACATTAACTTGGATAGTTTTGGTACCTGTCTGATGCCTATTCGGGAGATAGGAGAGTCGATGGGAAATAAAATTACACATTTTCCTTCGTTTTTAATTTACTCATTATTTAAAGATTATGATCATTTCAGTTAAATTAGTATATTTATATTCCAATAATGCACCACTATACGATTACGTAGTTATACATCTGGAGAAGATTAGTAAAGGAATCAAATAGATTACGTTACCACAAATTTTGGTGAAATGATTAAATGTGATATAATGATATGCGTTATGGCAAATAGTTAATACGTGGTAAGACGAATAGTGTTAATGGCCATTCGTCACATTAAGTGCAACCAAAGGCATGTTCTTCCTAAAACGTTTATCCAATTATTTTTTAGGTTTTTCCAATGAATTAGTCTCGTGCTCCTAACGAGTCATATTCTGATATAATGCAAGATGTTTGTTACTACATAATCAAAGATTTCTAATCGGCGTTCCTCTTTGATCTTCACAGAGATTCTTAGACCCACGATTCATGAGATTCGACAACCATATTAATAGCACAAAAAACCGTGCTTCCACCATTTCTTGCTTCAAATTTCTTCTGGTAAGTACTTGAGAGTCTCTATAATGAATCACGTGCTCACAATTAACTTTTTTACTGGATGTAATTTAGTAATTTTATCTCTCTCTCCCTCCTTTGAAAATGAGCATGGATTGAGGGGTCCCACAGAACAGGGGAACGGAATGGCCTTGCCATCGACATATAATATTGCAACCAAAATCATTTCACCTACGTTTTTTTCCATAGCTTATTATATTTCCAGAGACAAATAAGAGCAGCTCATGTTGCATTTAGGATAGTTTTCCAGAAAAACAATTAAGTTGAAGAAATCGTCGACGTTATTTGTCTCCAATCTACAGGATTGCTCCATAAGATGATCCATAATTGTCAAAAATCCCAAAGAGCAGGCGGCTGAATTGCAAAAATGGAAAACCTCTTAAAGCGATGGTTCTGTTAAAAGCTACACAGATTGAGTTTATTTCTTCATAAATAAGATGTTACTGGGAAATATCAATGCATATTAATTTGATGTGTACATATAGTGAAACCTGAATTAAGAGACCGAAGGTTCTGTTAAAAAATGGTCTTTGAGAGGGGTGGTCGCTTAATAGGAGTGGTTATTAACAGGGATTTCTCTGTATTAAGGCTAGAGGAAATAAGATATAACTCTTATTGCTTTAATTTCTGTAAAGATCTCACATATCTGAGTTTATTTTCATTCAAGCTCCAGTCATTTTGATTATTACTCGGAATTTCAAAGACCGCCACTCGATCAACGTATTTCTGAAATCATAATCAAGGACAAAAACAAGAAATACATAGAGGCATTTCGTGTGTGTTTAAAATGCAAAATTGCAACCTCAAATTGCAAAGTTGCAAAAATTGGAACCGTTAATGCATCTCAATACGGATTTAGCTATTTTTGCATCTCATCGATTCAGGCGATAAATACTCGCCGGTGCTGGAAACCAGTGGTCCGGTTCGACCACCTTGTCCGTCGCGCAAGAGTAAATTACCACCTCAAGCCTTTCCCGGAGGGTTAAGAATGTAAGCTGGAGTTAACGCGGCGATGAATTGCCGAGCACCTGGGCATTAATGAAGACAAAAATAGCAATATTGAGGTGGATGTATGCTCAGCGGGTGGATTTATGCGGGTCGAAATTGGCTGCAAAGCGGGGTCAAGACTAACCAACCCGCCGCCCGCACTCACACGCTCCTGAAAATGGTGGATATCTCCCACGAGTACAACGACTATGAATATTTCATTGCGCTCAACATTTCCTCCATCCTTCTTCCATTCACCCGTTAAGCATTTCCTCCATCACTACGCTAGCCCAATATGCTCCAAGGTTCCTTCACCTCCCTGAAGTCACCCCCCTTCACTCCCACGCTCTCTACCGAATTCACTCATTTTCCAAGCTCATCCGTCCCACTCCTCACGCAAGCTAATCCCTAAGTCCTAAATTAATCCCAAAATCTGAACCCTTGGTCCCGTCCCTTCCACTTCCTTCCTCTCTTCCTTCTCCCTCTATCCAGCCCTTTAGTACGATCGCTTCTTTACGTTCATTTTCGTCGTTTCTTATGCTGCCCGTTCTCTCTCTGCTTAATTTATTGATAAATACAGATGTAACAGAAGTCATTAAACGTGATGGATCAAGTTTTTCACGAATACAACATAAAAATAAACTTAAGCAGCAATAAGCAGGCTAAAAGCCTTCGAAACCTGGTGCTGGAGGACGATGCTGAAGATATGATAGACGCACAAAATAAGAAATGATGAAGTGTACAGAAGAGTAGAAGAGAAACAGATCATATGGAATGCTATGGATAAAATAAGAACCAGATTGAATGGACACACCCTGAGACACAATAGGTTTGTGAAGAACATAGCTGAAGATAAAATAGAGGGAAGAGTCCTAGAGGCAGACCCAGGAATAAGTTAATCATCCAAATAAAGAGAAAAGTACATAGGAAGAGACACCATGAGATAAAGGAACTAGCATTGAATAGGGAAGGGTGAGGGCTGCAGTTAACTAATCTTAGGAATGAACAACCAGTGAAACAGAAATGAATTGTGCTGTTTAAAAATGTTTATCATACTTGAAAGATTTTCATTCAATTATTACGACGGAATACAGAAATTACCATCTTTTATTCCCGTCCTATTCACGGTTCCAACGGGCAACGATAGGGAAGTAGGTGACTCTTACTATAAACGTATGAACCACCGAGATAAAATTAGCAATTTAAATATAGAGGCTATTTTATACGCTAGAAACGACAACTATTAACAAATAAACTGAGATTGTTTAGAATATTTAGTAAACAATTAAGTAATTATACCAAAAATGAAGCAATATTTTAGGTTGTGAAGTTTTGCGAATTCCCGTAAATCGTCAGTGCACATTGTAGGTGGTATCATGTCATCACAGTTGACGAGGCATTTAAGTCCATTAAACTTTAAAATTTGGTGGTAGCGTGTGTATTTCAAAGTGATGATGAATTTTGTCCGAGACAGACTTAATTACTTATCATAATTCCATTGAATTCATATTCTATGAAGATTACAACGTAATGAAAAGAGAAATATACTAGAGATGTTGGATAAATCGGTCGAGAGCGCCTTCAGATATTCCATTGAAGTCATTCGGTACGTTTTACGCTCATATAATTAACTCTTAGTGAAATCTAATTTTCCATGAGTGAGTGCCACCAAGTTTTGCTATATATCTAACTTGGATTGTCATTGTGAATTTGGAATGACTTCACCCCAAGAGAATTAAATTCTCTGGATATTGAAGTGAAGAATAAGAAAAAAGTGGGAGAAGTTGTAAGATGGGAATTTTGTCATGGACATTCAGTAAACAATATTAATTTTTTATCATATGTGCTGGGAAAATACCTAATAGCGTGCACACCATAGTGCACGCTCTAAGGCATGGTGCATAACGTGCATCCTTTGAAATGCACGCCATAGCGTGTGGTAATGAAAATATTAATGATAAATTCAAAACGAAAAAACGCTTTAATGTAAAATCGTACCCTTAATGTTCTCGTGCGCATCTTTCTCACATATATAAATACATACCAATCACGCCGTTCCCTTCCGGGGTATGCAGTGTCACTAGGTTTCACTCATAATTACATATTTGTACACCTAACTCTGCTTCAATAATTTCCTCCATACTAAACCTATCCTTGAAGACGTTTTTTGCTTTATTTACCCCTATACACTGCTTCATACACATCCTCCTGTTTTTAAGACTTCTAATATTCCTCCTCCTTAGAATTTCCTCAACCACATTCAACCACAACTTTCTCGGCCCACCTCCACCTCTCGCACCATTCATTTCTCCCTTATATATCTGTTTCGTTATTCGACTCTCATCCATTGTCTCAACATGGCCAAACCAACGAAGCACACTCCTTTCATACACGTCCATTTCTGGAGCATCTAACCCACATTTATTTATTACCGACTCATTCCTGACGTTATCCATCCTACTTTTACCGCAAAAACTCCTCAAATAACTGATACCCACGGCGTTTAGTCTACTCTTGTGTCTATCCTGACATACCCATGTTTCACTACCATACAACAAAGTGGGGACAGGTATACTTTTGATTACGGCGATTTTCGCTTCTTTAGACGCATTTTTCATTACCTCTGTGTATTGGTTTTTCTCATAAACCACCAAAACGTTTCTTACAAGATTCGGTATTGAAGGTACGTAGAATACGAGGAACCCTTTGAAGCAAAACGGGCTTATGAATGGCATTAGCTGAGTCAACTCTCCGAAGGACTTTGGAACAAGCCATCTAGTGAAAGCCGCGTGCACCGATACTATCTCTTCTAATACAGGTAATTTGTAATGAATATGATAATGTCATTTGTGTTTTTCTCGACTTGATCGTTGTAATCTGTACATAATCAGCATGTATTCTTGACTATACCACTTTTGACGTAGTTCTCATGGTGCCTGTGTTTTGTTGAAGAATGCATTGGGTGTCGATATTTCATTTATCGCATGCCGCAAACATACAGTGAGTGTAAAAAGTATTCGTACGACTCCGTATATTTCAGATAATGATGACTCTATCATACTTCTGGGCAGGTTTTGTAATGAAAAAATTGTGCATTTAGTTTTCATGGACCTTTGATGATTCCATAAACAATATAAACAGAAAACAATGCCATAAACTTGTAAAAAAATAAAAATAAAAAATATTTGTTTTGAGATGCACAGAAAGTATTCTTACGATCCCCATTTTATCAGGTAAAATCGGCTCCTTCCGTCTGCTAGTGATATTTTGGATGCAGTTGCAGCATAGACGTATCCTTTTTACTCTTTTTGACACTCAGATGTTGACAGAACATCGTTCGGGATACATCACACGTTGTCAGAATGGGTCAAAAGAGTCCAGAAACTGCTGAAAGCGAACGACAAGTTATCATCCGACTCCACAACAAGACGTGGTCCCTCGGAAGGATCACCCTGCTTAAAAACTCTGTATAGTTTCCTGATAAATACTTCTACAGAATTTCTTAAAAAGTTCTGTAGATATTCCTTAAAGTATTGAAACGCCATTTTATGGAAATACCCTACGACGTTCTGCAGAATTCCTTAGGACGTTATGTGGAATTCCCTACGACTCTCCATATAGGTCCTTAGAAGAGGAACTGGGTCAACGGAAACCTCACATATCTCCGTAGAGTTGCTGAAGTTCTACAGAACAGCTTGCAAGGAGTTATTTTGCTCTGCAGAAAATATCTCTACAGAACATATGTCATAACATACAGAACATAAAGAAAAAGAGTAAATTTCTGTAGAATTCATTACGTTCTATCAGAACAGCTTCTAAGGAATTTTTTAGAAGGGCACAGATGCAGTTGGAAGGCCTAAATCGACCATGCAGTCAATAATTGATCGCTTTTCTGCCACGAAAACTTTCAAAAACAAGCCTAGAATCGGACGTCCTCGGGCCCTGACCAATGCCGACAGGCGCTTTGCCGACCGAAAAGTGAAGAAAAATCCGCGATGCAGTGCCCCAAATATTGCTGCCGACCTGGGACGGCGAAGTACTAGTGTGAGTGATTCAACAGTGCGCAACGCGCTTCGCGAGATGGACTTCCATGGGCGGCGGCCACGTAAGAAGTTCTATGTCATCAAGGTGAATCGACTCAAGCGGTTGGGCTTTGCCAAGGATCACCGAAACACAGGGTTGGAGGTCTTTCACGAGACTATCTGGACTGACGAAAGCAAGTACGACATCTTCGGGTCAGATGGGAACCTTCAAGTGTGGCGGCCGCCGAACACCGAGCTACAGCCGCGGAACCTGATTCCCAATGTAAAAATGGGGATAGTTCAGTGATGATGTGGGGATGGGAAATCTTAATTTCATCGATGGCAATATGGACCATTTTATGTATATTGCTATTTTGAAACAAAACTTGCATGCCAGTGTCAAAAATTGGGACTGGGAAATAATTATCCTTTCCAGCAGGACAACGACCCCATGCATAAAGTCCGAAATACCCAGCATTTATTGTTGTACAACACTCCAAAATGCTTAGAAACCCCTCACTAGTCCCCTGAATTGCATTAAATATTTGTGGTAATATCTTGACACACAAATTAGGAAAAGGCACATTTTCAACAAGAGTGATCTAAAAAAAGGAATAGGAGAAAATACCCCCTTTTACTGCGCTGATTTGGTGAAATCAATGCCCAATCGTATCCAAGCTGTTATAGCCTTGGCGGCAAGGGCAATCCAACAAACTATTGACTGCGAAAACTAACACACAAAGCAAATAAAGTACGAATACTTTCTATGCGTCTCAAAATGAATATTTTTGTTTGTTATTTTTACAAGTTAATGATATTGTTATCTATTTATATTTTTTTTTGGAATCAGCAAAGGTACTTGAATACTACATGGACAATTTTTTTTCATTGCAAAAACCTGCTCAGAAGTATGAGAGAGTCGTCATTTTTTTAACAATGCGGAGTCGTGCGAATACTTTTTGCACTCACTGTATATATGAACTTGTCCTCAGAGCGGCATTTCATGCAGCAATGGAACCTTCCTCCCTCCAATGGCCCCAAAAAGATGTATCATATTTTGTCTCCCCTCATTCATTAAAGGCACTGGAAAGATTTGGAGTGAAGGGAGGGTTTTTAGAGGTCGACCCTTCTCTATGGAACGGTCTCAAGGAGTACAAACGAGCATGTTTCCTGTTGAACCCTCTTACCGTTGTCAATGACATGGCTGAAAGAGCCATATCTCCCTGGCCTCGAGTATAGAGAGCAATATAGCAAAAGATGAGAAATAGAAGCAGTATTGTTATCAGGTCGATACAGATTTTAGAAACAACATCCTGATGCAAACAGATGTACAATGAAGCGCCATCTTAACTTATTATGTATCATCTGCTTTTGATATATGGCATATGTTGTGTTATATTTATTGTTGATAAGATAATTAAAATTAAAGTTACTAATATAATTTCAATTAAAACACTTCCATCTGTCGCTTTATCTTACACATGAAAAACCCGAAAATGAGGAGTAATACGGAAAAAAGCTCGGACAGTCAACGATGACGTTTGTTTTGCGTGTTGCCTAGCAATAAGTATTCGTCACGCTTATTTAAAACCATGAGTTTGGCTATTCTTACAGAAATACACTAATGTTTTAGCAATGCAAAATTTGCATAATTCAATGATATACACAGATTTTGAGCTATCCGGGGCTAGCCACGGTATTCCACTTTTACGGAGTCACCCGCAATACACAATTATGCGAAATTCCACAGTGAAAAAATCATCCGCCTTGACCGGGACCCCAGTCACGGCGGATGATTTTTTTCTCTGTAGAATTTTGTACATTGATATACATTACACAAGAAATTAGCATCGATATATACAATATGTACTGAGTTATGAAGAAAAAACAACTATTCACGCCTAAAACTTGCTACTTTGGCACCCCTGCGGCATGGGTTGCCAGTAGTTGATCGTCTTCTCTTGACTTCATCTTTATTTATTTGTTTATACTCAGACTCTCGAAAACAGCACAACAGCCTATTACATCGGATGATTAACAATTAACAATAGACGAACACCAACACCCATGTCCAGAATGGTGATAAACCACCCAGGCGGGACTCGAACCCGCGACCATCGGACTGACAAGCGAGGACTTAACCCCGCCGCCACCGGGGCCGACAAATATACGTTACGTTGGTATCAAAAGGAAAAAAATAGTTAAACTTCAAAACCTTACATTTTCGACATTTTGAAATTTTAGTCCACTCTAATGTACGTGTTTATTCGTATTTACACCCACTCATGATAAAAACTATTGCGTACAACTCGTGTGCTATTCGCAACCATGCCGCACTCGTTACACAATGTACTATTATAGACTTTCTCTCTCTCCTCTCGCCTCTCATCACTAATGAAAAACGGAATAAATCCCTTCAATCGTCATTCTTCTTACTTCAATACACAGCTCCTCTCACACCACTCGCGAATTCCACCACCCCACCCCTCCAATCGTCCCCTGCAAATATATTTTCACCAGCCACACCAATGATAGGAAGTACAAGAAAAGGAGAGCGTGATTGATACAATGTATGAGCGTAACAAGCGAAATGTGTGTGCATGGGTAGGATAGAATGGGGAAATCATCGAAGCATAGTAAGCCTCACAAGCCTATAATCGTTATATTTTTGACTGAGCCAACTCAGAAAGTAAACGGTGTGATACATATTTAAGTATGTCATGTGTATGCAAATATTGAACCATGCACTCTAAGTCATATTATAGAAAAGCGCTAAAACTTGATAGTATAGCTTGAAGAGTAAAAAATTGTAGGGAACATGTATATTTTTTTACTTCGTGATAGCAATTATCATTTGTTATATAGCATTCCGTACACAGTTTTATTTTCAATAAAACTAACCACGTCTAATCTCCGCATTAAGACTTAAAAACTAGTTTCAAATCCTTCTTCCTGCCGGGAGTTTTCAGCAATGAGAGTATTTTTTTAAGTTCTACAACCTTCCAAGTAGAGTTATATTTTTCAAAGTAATTTAATAGTATCTGTGAAGTATTCCGCAGAGTCTTTGTGATGATGAGATTTGGTTTGCTGGGTATTCTAGTTAAGTCCGCAGGAGAATTTTGGACTAATTCTTCAGCAGACCTGAAGAAGCCAGCTGGAACGCTGGCGAAATGTTGTCCCAAAAAATGGATAAACGCGGAAGAACACCCGGAAAACCATTCTCCGAATTTCATAGTATTTGTTAAGTCTTTTTTTTACAAAACTAATCCTTACTTATGTTTTAGTTGTCGTTGGCATTTCTTAAAATTCCTGCAAAACATTTTGACAAGGATCGTACAGCACATTTGATTTTATACTTTTCACACTTCTTAAATATTATTTTAAATTTGTCGCCTTCTAATTTTGGGTTTGAGAACCAACCTTCAACCTTCTGAATCTCAAATTTTTCATCCTCTAGGGCATTGAATTTTGGGCCCGTTGGGACTAATGACGACACTATATTAGAGAAATACGATGTTACATATTGAGGTTGTGAATGACATGTAATTTCAACGAAATGTATCACGTAGTCAAAAATATTTATAAAAGTAAAGTGAAAAATTTACAGTAAAATATTTACAAAAATTAAAATACCTTTGCAATTAATGCAAGTTCGTATTTATCTACCGTGAGACAAGAGGCGGGAAAAATAACACACCATTCTGGTAGATAAGCATTCAGCGGCTTTTATGTATGTTGAGTAACGGTATTTCTTTCGTGGAGGTAGGACAAATATACAGTGTTATTTTGCATGAAATTTACGCCCTCAATGTAACGGACAGATCGCTTGCTTACATTTGCAGCGGTTGACAGAATGAGTGGAAGAAAACCAAAATGGTACTCAGTAGAGGCGCTAGTTGCCAATGCATTGCTGGAAAGGACAAAATGACGTGTCCTCTCCCTTCATGAAAAATTGTCGGGAGGTGTGTTCACTCTGAGGTCTTGCTTCCAGCCGTATCGATTGTGCTCGTGGCTTGGAAAAGTCACCCATGGAACGAAGCCCAAGGTTACCTCTGCAACGATGCATCCAAGATTTAAAGTTTAATTTTTTTCGCAGCAAAACTCTACTATGCAGGCTGTGCTTCATCGCCATTTCGGAAAATAGTTCACATGAACTATCACAGTTTTCTTCTAAACAAGGTTAATACAAAATGTCCGCCGTAGTGATTTTATGGTAACCATCAAGTCCTTCACCGTAAGCAATAAAAACCAAAATGTCTATGCGGCAAGCCATTACATCTGCCACCAAGATAATTCTAAACATCGCCTTAGCTCATTGCTAGCATGCTGAATCATTGAAATGTCATTAGTGTATCAGGTTCACGCCTGCCTCGGTGGAGGCACGGTTAATTACCCCAGAGTTTATCGTTCAAAGTCATCCAAGGAATCTAATCAGCAGAATACCTATTTTGGGATAAATATGAGCAGAGACAGCATACCCATAGTTTAATAAGAACGCTTTAAAAAGTGCAGGATCTGAGCCTAGTATCCCTATTTTTTTACCAAGCCAAGTAGCTACTTGACGATCATTGACGGTAGACCTTAATAATGTGATGTCCTAACTTTGAGCTAAATTTGAGTAATTGATATAAAACTTGGGTGATTGGACCTAAAATATTGTAAATAAATTTGCTGGTGATGTTTTTTTCGATACTTCCATAGATATATATTTTAAAATATTTAAAGCTATGACTGAAAGAGTAACTTTCTATATAATCGTTTCAGGATTCTCACTCAGAACCTCCAACTTCTGTGTACCATACCGATTGTCCCTCTGTGTGCGTGAGTTACTAGCTTCAATATTTTCTTCACTCATTTTATCCAGGTAATTGGCCCGTTGAGCTCTATTGACGAGTGTACACATCATTCCAGCCTCAGAGTTATAGATTGATGAATACCTTTTGTTTAGGGATTCTACTCCAACACACTTATACTTTTTATCTGATATGAGGTCGAAATTATGGCTTATTTTAAAAAGGATGAAATAAAGGATGGATAAATATATAGTTGACATTTAGAAAATTCAGTGTCTTACTGCCGTGTGATATATTAGTTAAGCACTAAGTTTTCCGCACCATTACTAACCGTAGAAAAATTAAAGAACGCATTCTCTAAACTTCTCCAAAATAACAATTTAAAAATTTAGTACCTATTTAATGAATTTGTATTTATGAATACATCTATTTTGCGTGCACTTATAGTAATAAACACATATAGTAATAATATATTCTTTAAACTTCTTTTGTCATGAAAAATAATTATGGGGACTGAAAATAGGCTGTTGAAATTGCTACGCATACATCCATCAAAGGCATACGTGAATAGCGTAGCATAAATTGTCAATCGGATCAAAACACCGTCGGATTGCTCCAAAAATAATTCACATTTCGTAATTTGAGTATGTAGGTTATTAAACGGCGGTTATTATGTAATCACATCATTAATCGCCAAACTTCCCCTCCACTAAAAAGCTCTCGATTAGTTTAAAGGCGCATTTAGACTCCATAATCATAAACAGAGGCCTGAAAGTTGAACCTTAGGCTAGGATTTGTGAAATATCCTAGCGGATATCTGGAAATCATGAGTCCGTGGGTGCGCGATGAGTGACGGCGATCACAGAGCCTAATGAAGCAGGCGATTATGCCGAAGAAAATTCACAGCCGTCGGGTGACTTGGTTAAGCCGGCATTTGCAGAGAGTCTTCGTCGGTTGCAACGAGTATTCCGACTTGTGCTATTCCAGCCGCGAGCGAGGAGGCATTAGAGCAATGTGTTGACGCAAATGGAGCGGCGCGAGTGGAGGAGGAAGGGGTGGGTTGTAGCTCATGGAATGAGAAGCAGAGGGGGATGGATACCAGTCGCGTAATTTCATCTCGATGATCCACGCTAATTCCGATTTCGTCAAGCCGAGTCTCATCTCCCCTCTCCCCTCCCAATTCCCTCGACGATCCGGTCAAATATACAATGGACACGAGCGGGCAGATTTGCAATTGTTTTGACGTCATCAGGCTCAATTACCATAACTGGGAAATATGCCCGATGAATATGCTTAATGCTATCGGAATAATTAAAGGAGCATGACATAAAGCAGTCGCGTGGAATCAATCTCAATCTCAAAATGGAGTATTTGTGTTAAATTCTCGATGCAGGAAATGGGTTTTCTAGTTTATTCGGGGCGCTTGGGATAGGTTTTTAAAGAGACTAATTTTCCCACTTTACCTTTGGAAGAGAAGTCTTTTTGCCTTCATATAATTCAGCCTGATGCGTAAGTATAATTTTTCCTTCGGTTAACAGCTGCTCACTGATTGTGCGTCGGGTAAATAAATATAATTCAACAAATAGATGGAGCGCATTCAACCATTTAATAACTATTTACATGAGCCTTCCAATTGTTCATATAACGCGAGTATATGCAGCAAAATAGAAAGCAATGAAAAAGTGTTGTTCTCGATGGTTGACGACGGAAAAATGAATGAAGTGAATCCCCAGGGACGAAACCCTCTAACAAATTATAAGGGAAATATATAGGGAATAGTCCATTGAAACATTTTCGGTAGAAGAAATGAACTGAAATTTTAACAGAGAAGAAACAAAATGGACTACAGCGGTCGATTTCTGGAAAGGGCGTTAAAATGGGAAAACTATGTACGAATGACATAGTCTGGAGAATGGAGATTTGATAGATGCTGCAAACAAATGCTCGGATTAGACTTCAGATGATGACGAGAATATTAAGAAATGATATTTTTTAGTTTGAAATACATGTCTAAAATGAGCCCAAGAGGTCGAGTAAACTAGTATTGTCCATTAATATGAAATTTGTGCACTATTTGATTAATGTCAAGGGCATAGAGCAAATTTAAATTACTAGAAATTTCAAATCTGTTTTATAAACAGAAACTATTCACTAGGGAGAATATATCGCACATTTCCTGTTAATTTTACACGATACTGCAGCAATCTCGGTATTCGTAAAACTCACCCGCTCAACCAAGTCCAATTAGCCCGGGTCCACGCCTCGACCGGACTGCAGTTCTTTAAGCCGAATTGCAGGTTACCTGGTTCCGTAGACAGAAGTACACCTCGTCCGTTTGAAAAGGATTAAACACGCTCACACTCTGTTTACATTGCTGTATACATGTCAAACTGGCGGTCACGGACGGTCTGATTGCCTAATCTGAAATGGCCGAGGCTTCCTCTTGGAATTCAAGTGAACCCTCTTTCATGTTTACTTGCCTTCAATCCTACGACCACCCGTTACTGTCTCTTGGAATTTTTCTCTTCTATGTTAGCATTTCAAGAGCCACGTTTGACTACTCTTATACTAACTTTATTAGATTGAATTTGTATTTAAATGAACCACAAATAAACATACTGAAAGCGTAAGATAAATACTTCTAGCGGCCACGGTTCTAAAGGTAACAAGAGAATTCAAAAGAATATTCTAAAAAGTATTTATCGTGCTCACAGACTTGGAAGGTTAAGGATGCTGTGTTACTCATTCTGGGGGTCTGAGATTTATTCTGCTGGTCTCGGTAAATAAAAATTATTCATCTTAAATGATGCCTTGAAAGATCCTAAGTGTATTGTTCTTAGCAGGGTTTTCTTAATATATTATTGCGAGTATTTTTTTAAATTTATTGTATGTGAGAAGAGGCGAGTTGCATTGTAAAAGTCCATACATAGCACTTTATAATCAATTTAATTAAAATCACCGTAATTGGACTCGGCTTATTTTCATATAGAATGGACAAATCTTGGAAGAACTAAGTGATATCATTTGTCCTCTAAGGGGGAACTACTCATCTTATACCTACGTCACAGGAGTTACTGATAAGTAGTGAGTCAAATAACAGTCGATCTGAGAGAGACAGAAGATGATTGTTATAAGTGATTCGTAATGTTAAAAATTGTTTCAGTTAATTACTATTTTCACTACGACTAATAAGGTAGCATGATTTAAATGTCGTAATAATAATATCAACGCAAAGAATTTTTATTACATGTAAGATATTCTCGGTAATTAGCTCAATATATATTTTTCAGTCGTTAGCGTGACTCACTTATTTCACATCGTAAGCTGAAAACTCAACCTCAACCGAGGGATATTTTTCAATTCTGAGACAACCACAAACCACTTCAGAGAGTTATATATATTTAAACAAATTATTTTGGAAGCAAGTGAACGACATAGTGATAATTCGGAGGCAATTCATTCGCCTAAAAATCCACATTTTCATAAAATGTTGTCCTTCGTAGGTAATAGTCGTAAAAATCCTTCCGGAAAACGGCTTCCCATTTTTGGCAAATGTGTATCTCAAATAGTTAAATGGTAAGTGGCTAACATTTTAGTATTATTGAAAATGTGAAAATTTTGCCACAATTTTGTAGCCAAATTCAATGAATATTACGTCAAGTGATGTCTCGTTCAAGCTATCTCAACCCTCCTTTCACTTAGACTATTCCCTTGCCTCTCTGACTCTCGGAGGTGGAAGCACCTTTACCTGCTGTCACCGCGGTGGAGAGTGATTCCCAGCGGCTCGACCTAAACCTTCTCTCCGCAGTCAGAAACACAACTCCCGGCAATCGTATGGGATTAAAGAATCCCTGGTGGTATGGGTCACCTATGGTGCCAAGGAGGTAAAGGGCAAACCTTTCGCCATATTTAGAGCCATTTAGCCTGGACGATGCCTAGACAGACAAAGGCAAAACAGTCGGGGCATTATTATTTATTAGCGAGTCAATTCGGCACTCTAACATCTGAACACATTTCGTACACTCGTATTTTTCAGCCACTACAATATATCATGTACATTCTGTTAGCCACTGCTTATTAAGAGATCAGATATGTAAATACTGGCTAAATACCAAACATAAACCGTCAAATATTCCTCCTTATTACCCTCCAAGCCTTGAATCATATAACTGTGCGAATTATCTTCTTGACATTTTCTGTCACGGTGCTATTAGTTATCACTGTTCATTTTTCCTAGGTATGGGAGACGTGCGAATCCTTCATTTACCTCATTTACTTCAGATTATCATTTACTTCGAGAGATAACAAAAGCGTGATAATTATCGGTGGATATTTCAACCTCTCGACTATAAATTGGAAAACCAATAGCGTGGAAACAGGTTCAAAGAAGCGTGACATAAGTGATGCCTTACTTAATACATTTTCACACCACTCTCTTACTCAAGTAGTAAACAAACCTACAAAAGGTAATAAAATATTAGATCTCTTAGCTGTTAGTCACCTGCAATGATAAAACACGTCATATCTTCGAAGGCATAAGATCACAAAGTAATTTTTATGACTTTGACAACAACAGTAGATTACACTTAAAATCTAAACGAAAATCCTACTTATCTGGAAAATAAGATTACATAAAACTTGAAGAGACGTGAGAAGATTCATTTACAAAATTTGTAGCCACAATGTAGGACGAGAGCACCAAAGTATCATGAAGCTGTTTTTTTGAAACCACTACGTAAAGGAATCGATGATTATATTCCAAACAAATTCAAACGGGAGAGTAAAGAACCTCGTTGGTATATCCACGAAATAAGGCGAGAGCTCAGGAGACAAAGGCAATTACACAACTTATATAAAAATTCTATAAAGTCAGATAATGTCGGATAACGAAACAATAGAACTTGCGGCGAGAGAAATTTACGTTTCCCAAAGCTCAAAACGAAGAAAATCATGCGCACTAGTCTACGGAACTTCAAGAAAAAAATCCTAGTTGATTTACTAGATGAAAACCCTTATTCTGGTCTTACGCGAGAGGTCCAGGGCGACAGTATCTTTATTGAACACAAACGGCGAAGTGGTCACCAACAGCATCGACAAAGCCAACTTACTAAACCACTACTTCGAAAGTATATGCACTAAGGATGACAATGCACAATTCATACATTTCTGACTTTAACAAGCCGATGGCGGACATAACAATACAGCGTCATGGAATAAATAAACAACTGCGTTCGGTTAAAAGTAACAACTACCCAGGTCCAAAAGGAATAATTGCATGCGTGCACAAGGAGTTAGCGCCACAGATTGCACCATTCTTAGAAATTATATTTGTCAAATTATTATCCAAAGGCAAGGTACCACGAGACTGAATAATAGCCAACTTCACACCGATATTTAAAAAAGGAAATAGAATAAAACCCAGGAAATTACCGGCATATATATGTAGTTAACATTTTACACTTCCATGCTAGATCCTCGAACACATTGTTTTTAGCAATATTATGATATTCCAGGATAAACATAACCTCTTTCACATCAGTCAACACGGTTTCCGTAAGGGCAGATCCTGTAAAACACAGCTTGGGCTCTTCTCTCATGATATCCTAAAACCAGATGAAGCAAAACGGCTAAGTCGATAAGATATTTTTTGATTTCAAGAAGGCATTTGGCAAGGTTTCTCACAAAAAACTCATTTATAAATTGCAATCATACGGAGTTAATAAAAAAATTGTGAATTGGATAAGGGAATTTCTCAGTGATCGAAAACAAAAAGTAGTTATTGATGGTTTTAGCTCTGATATGGTCGATGTCACATCCGGTGTTCCTCAGGGCCGCGTGATTGGCTCGCTTTTATTCATTATTCATATTGATGACCTAAGTTCTCGAGTTAGCAGTAAATAAAGATCATTTGCAGACAATACTGTTATTAACGGTGAAATAAGCGAAGACGCTGACGCTCAATTCTGTCATCGGATCTTAACAACGTTCATTCGTGGCACAAGGTGTAGGGGTTAGAATTAAATATCAGCAAATGCACCACAGTTCACTTCCTGCACTCTGAGGATACACTTTAGACTTAGGTTGCTTGAGAAATTCAGAACTGGTGTGTTTCAGAGCGACAGAGAAAATATTATCATAACTCCTCACTGCATCTCTAGATCTGACAGATGCGATAAAAATACGAGAGATACACTGCCGAACAGATTGGTACAAAAACTCGTTCTTTACGCGCACAATAAGCAACCACAATAAAAACTCAGCTCCTCTAGACGCACTCTCATTATAAACGTCACCAGTTTTGCTCCCAACACATTATCCCTTACATCTTTACACGGCTTGTGACCTAACACCCCCTGTCACATGCCCATGCGGTGGCTCCCAGGGTAGTACGTAGATGTAGATCTATTCTTTTAGTGCTTTTCATTAATTAGGAGCTGCTGGAAACGGACATGTATCATGCCCCTTGTCGGTGACGAGAAATAATCCGTAGATTGTAAACAAATGCTCATTATAGTTCCATCACTACCAGAGATAACATGTTCCCGACGCGACGTGATTAACGAACAATAAATTAGAAACTTCCTCTCCACATAGACAAAAAATAATGAAATTCAAAATAAATAAAGGAACACTATCTTTCAACCAAAAAAATCACGAACTCTAGCCGGTAGTCTTTTGCAAGTTTTAGTTATAACGTGGAAAAACGTTTATATGAACTTCTACGACTGTAAGACTTCGTCACCCAAACAATATAGTTCTATATACGCCACTCATAAGTATAGGTGGTCCAGTGTCCACGTGGGAATATCTCGCTCGTTTCTAGGAACGATTGCACAACTAATGTGATTTCCAAAATGTGTTAGATTTTTTACCAGCTTTTTTTTACTTTTAAAGCTGCTCATTCGCGCGAATTAATTAATATGTCCGTCCCCGGAAATATGCTACGTTATGTACCCGTATGTCTGGATTCTCGCAATTATAAAAACTGCATTATCGTTCCTCTTTTAGTATTTTACTTCGTATAATCGTTAATTTAAATTAATGACCGTTGCTTTGATTTCGTCTTAAAAATAGTATCCAGTCTCAAAATATGCAAAAATGTATAAAAAAGTCAATAAGTTGACATCTGCAGAATTTAACATCGAAATGAGAAAGGCTTTGAAAATCGGTCGCAACCATTATAGTAAGTCCTTATTACGTTGTTTTAAATGAAAATCATATCAAAATAAAAATATTGACAGAAATTGTACTGGCCTGGAGCAAATTTAAGCAAACCAAAAGCAAAAAAAATCGAGAGAATAATGATGGTATAAAACAATAATTAATTGCAAAAACACTTCTTTACTAAGCGTATCCTTGACAAATGAGGTTTTTTTCTTTCGTATTGGGGTGTTACAAATTTCAAAACTGGAAATCGTCTTCAATTAGAGAGCTCAAGGATTTAATACCACCAATGGAATAATTCAAATCATCTCAGTCATAAGCATTACATCTACATCTACATACTACTCTGAGAGCCGCTACATCAAAATGTAGCAGAGGATGTTAGGACACCAGCCAAATAAAGATGTACAAGATAAGGTTTTTGGAGGTGAGTTGGTGACGTATATATGGGAGTGCATTGAATGGACCTCAGTTTTTATTATGGTCGCTTATTGTGCGCAGAAATATCGATTTTTAGCACCTTTCTGTTAGGCGATGTATCTCTCTTATTTTATCGCTTTTCTGTCAGTCCTAGAAATGTAGTGTGGGGTCATGGTTATAATCTCTGTGTGGCTCTGAAACATACCAGTCCTGTGTTTCTCAAGCAAAATAAGCCTAGTGTGTAGCCTTGGAGTCTCTAAGGGTTCCTACTTTAAACCCTCTAAAAGATGTGAAACACCATATGTTTACTCATAGAAGATTTTAACGAACCGATACCTTTATATTTAAATATATTTTTGGTTAAATTTCTATGTCCAGGGTCGCAAATGTTTGCGGTGTATTCGACGTGTGGCCTAACTAGAGCAAAGTAGCACCTTTCCTTTATTTTATTATCCGAGTTCATTCAACTTTGATGGCCAAAATTGATAAATGTGATCACAGTTGCTTTGAATATGCCATACTGGCCTCCCCTGCCTTTGACTTCCCCTAATGACATGTTTGAAGTGTAAGAAACTTGAAGAAAACACTGCACAAATGATTAAAAAATACACAAATAACAAGCATGCATTACAAATTTCATGAAAAATAATGTAAGGTCTATTGCATCTTTCCGAAAAACTAGCATGATTTGGAGATATACATGACAATTTACAAGCTGGTGCAAGATTTTCTGTTACCCCAGCCCGATAGAGACATTACTGTATATTGGAATGATAAAATCTCGGCTTAAATTATTGGCGCCAACTGAAATATTTTGTTCGAAAAATTTTATGAAAAAATATTCGGAAAAAATTGTAAAAAAGGATTTAATTAGTAAATATTAACATTATAATACAACATGTTCGATGTTCGATGAAGGTTAAAACTCGGCGATTTTCAGTTAGTTTATAATAGGAGTGTACATTAGCGCGAAAAACCAAAAATGTGAATGAGTATCAATTTTTTAAACTTTTCTCTTTAACCGCGAAAAAACCTCAGCATGTGCATGTTTGCAAGTGCGCGGGAGCTCTGAATTAAGTTAGAGGCGGTGACGCAATGACTGAGGGCGTAAAACTCGTATTTCATCAGGGCTCAACACTCAGCCCTTACTTGTTTGCTCTGGTTATGAATGTAATGCATACAAGCGTACGCAGCGATGCCCTGTGGAGTATGACGTTCGTCGATGACATTATTCTAAAAGAAAACAGCCAAGCCAGGTTATATCAGATTCCAGAGGAATGGTGGGAAGCTTTAGAAGATAGATACTATGAGAATCATTATGACAATAACTGACTATATGGTGGCCAACGACCAGCAGGATGATGCCTCATTGTTACTGCAAGGGGATGTTGTACAAGTGAAATGAACATGCAGAGACCTTGCAGCAATCCTAAAGAAAGATGACAAGATGGAAGCAAGGGTATAATTTCATAGAGTCCAATGCGGCTTGTTAAATAGGAAATATGTGAGTGGGATGTAGAGTGACCAAAAAGTGAGCTACAGAATGAACGGAAAACTGTATAAAACGGTAGTGAGGACTTCAGTGACCAACAGTGCGAATACTAGGGCGACCAGCAGGGTACGTGGAAGTAAGCACTGTGACAGAGATGAAAATGCTGAGCGGATGAACGGAATCACGAGACATGATAGAATAAGATATGAATATGTTAGCAGGGCACTTGAAGTAATAGCAGTGAGTTAAAAGATAAATGAAGGCTGACTGAGATGGTTTAGTCATATCGAAAGAAAAAACGTAGTCTGCATGGGTAGCTGGAAAGTGAAAGGAAGAAATATTTAAAGCTAAATGGAAAATTAAGGTAGCACAAAACCTTTGAGGGAAAAGCGGGATGGAGAAGAAAGCCAAAAACAGAGAGGAGTGAAGTAAAGTGTAAAAGGTAGATAATGCTGATCCCAGATAGGAGTGGGATAAGGCAAATGAAAGAAGAAAAGTATTCTGATTTAGGCAGACTGAGGTTGTTTTTGCGAGCGCCAAATCACGTGCATTTTAAATATAATTACAAGTAAATATTTGATACCACGCAATAGAAATAATGCAAGCATACAATCAAACCAGTTGTCTAAGAACTATAATAAATCTAAAAAAAGAGAATTGGTGTACCTAAATCTATTTAATGCTAAAATTAATGTTTTCATTTAATCCCAAATTTTCAGCAAGTAAACAGCCAGGTAAATTCAGGAAAATGTGTAAGCATGCATTATAATTCAACTTAACCACCAATTTTCAGCAAAAAAGGCTGTAGAAAAACTAATACCATTCACATAGTTAACCTTAATTTCTTTGCGTAACAAAAATACATGAAACAAGTAATATTTCCGTGCCATCAAACCAAGTAAGACCCTATCTTTCTTTACAAGAATCATTCCTTGTCCAATCACGAAAATATATCGCGTTAATATTATGTACAGGGTTATTTTATGAGGAGAGGGCGTTCCAAAAGTTGAGCCGCAACTTTTTTGGATACGAGGTAATTTGTGATATTTTCTTTCCTTCTAACAATCCACATTAGACTATGAGACTAGAATCTAGGCGGTGCGTGGAAATGATTAATTCGACCCTCTTTAATTTCGAAAATATGGCCACCCCATCTTAAGAACATAATTACAAAGAAGGTACACTTAATTAAACGGAGATGTTGTAGGAGGACCTTATGTCCTAAAGGAATGGTTTAAAAAATTCTGGGACGAAGATTTTTGCAGCAATGAATGGTTAAAATACTCTGCATTTTATGACACTTCGAAACTTAAAATAGGCCATTCCATTTATTATGTCGGTCGAAATTTATTTAAATGATATATAAAAAAAGTCATGAAATGTAATTTTTGAAATCAATTCATGTTTGTACGTCACCCACGTCAAGTTGTTTACCGGCTAATAAGCCATCTCTTATTAATTTAGGTTAGATATTCTTCCCACCTTGTCCGACCATTAAATAAGAGCACAATTTCATATTATTGCAGCTGCCTTATTCCACCTAAAATCTCCAAAAATAAGCATGAATACCACCTTCGATTCATTATAAATAAATTATTTCTTCACCAAATTATACGTCCTGCATGATGATTACTCAAAAAGGAGTAAGCATCATCATCAAATTCATGTTCAAATCAATGTTTGTATTAACTATTAGGAAATTGGTTACTATTTTTACAAATATGGCTACCAATATTTAAGAAGCATTTTTATTGCCCTAGTCCTAAACCGTAACTATGAATTTATCAAATGGAAAATGGCCTGAAAGCTCTTTAATCAGCACGGAAGGGAACTAACAATTGTAAATATAGCTTATTTCTGTCACAATTAATATCTCATGGTAGATAGAGAACTTATTTGTTTGTAAATAACCATACAGATTAATTAAGAACATATCAGAGAACTGACCTGTTAGTTGCGTCGTATTCCAATAATTTCTTTCACAGAATCTGTACCAAGTAAGAGAGGAAGAAGTAAGCTACTGATGTAGCAATAATTTAAAAAATAGGCTACTACTTTGGTATCTTTATGCCATCTCAAATAAATTACAATAATGCTTCAGGCCAGAAAATTTTCTGAATTCCGATTATCAGAGAGCTATTATTCCAAATCTAAGCACGGTGTTAACGCATTACACTACGGATAAAATGAAGAATAAAAAAACCAGTGCTATGGCTTCGAGGCCTAACATTTCCGCTCTGATATGACAAAATAATTTGCCCTACCAAAAAATTTAGAGAAGTTAAAAAAGCTGTGTTAAACGCAGCATACCGTATTAAAACGGATTTCTGCGTAAACTATCAGGGAAAAATCAATAGAGCGAATATGCCTTCCTCATAAGCCGAGGACAGTAACATTATTTAAAGCTTTGAATGTGAGCAGACGAATAATTTACGAGGCTGCTTGAATACCAGACATAAAAAGACACGCATGTTAATTAACTGCAGCCAGGTGTCTTAAATCATGTAAATACTGATGCCATCGACGTAAATCATTTCATGAAATTCTTCCACACCCCATTGTTGGATGATGAAAACCCGTGAGGGAGCTTTCTCTCTTAACTACCGTTAATCCATTCGAAATACGCCACGAGCACAATTTGAGGCGCAAATTTATGCCTTTTCGAGGAATAATTAACGACCGTCCGTGGTGATAATTAGATTTGAAGGGATTTCGTGGTTCTCTTTTTTTGGCGAAAGGGAATTCACTCAATCCATTTTATCTCTGCTACCTATCCGATAACCGATGAACATACCGAATTATTAACAGTATGGAAATTGTTTTCTGCGAGACTTTAAACTCTTGAACCCGATGAAGCGCAAAATCATGCCTTTTGAGTTTTCTATGAACAATTGCACGTCTAATGCTATTAATGAAGTAGATCTACAAGACATATGCCATTCTATCGCTCATGTTTAGAGAACTAGAACTATATGCATTTCTACCTGTTAGTGTCCAGAACTTTCTCTGTATGGGAAAATATCTGCTTGTATTAAGCACCTTAACCTGTCCTTCTCAAGCCTCGAGGTGGAATATTTTTTACGTATATCAATTCACATTGACACCACCATATCAAGATATTACAGGAACATACTTTAACCTAGTCAAAATGTTGGTTTGAACTATATTTATGAAAAAGCCGATATCGAGATTCGGACTGAATAAATGCAATATTATCCACAGAGCACAGAAGGAAGTCTTCAAATATTGTCCCTTCGCAATAAACTACAAAAAAAACTTACAAATATTTAAATTAAAACGGCTTAAAAAAAGGAAGTTAGTGTTGGCTGCCAGGAATTTAAAAATGAGACATTTTTTAGAATGTTTTAAGAAAAGCAGCAAATTTCGTTAGGTAGCATTTTTAATAACTTTAGTTAGAAATTCCACCTTTCTTAGTTATGCACAGACACAATGTACCTACGCTGTAAATTTATACTTTTTCTCCGTTAAAATTTAACAGGTTTTAAAAGTGGCTACCTATACATAAAGCTAGTATCAGAAGTATTGGAAGTTATTACAAACTATAAATCAGACTTATCACTCGGAATAAAACATAGGATTATACTGTACATTAATAAAAATACGAAGATAAGATAATCAAAATGAGAAGTTAGATGGTACGAAAAAATGGAGCAACTTTAAAGGATCAATAGATTGAATAGTATGGTACCAGGGGAAGAAGACTCTGGAAGAAAATGAAAACAGTAGCACTTTTTCATGATTGGAATTTGATGCGGCAGTGAAATATTTGAGACGGAGAAAATAGCCAGAAATTGGTGGAATTCCCAGAGATAGGTACATTTATATTTACAACATTATCTAAATAACTAAAACATTCGGTGTTCAACAGGAATATACTTCACCCAAGTGAAAATGTGGGTTTGAACTCTATTTATGAAATAGCTAATATGTATCGGGATACAGACTGAATAAATAAATCGTTATCTACAGCACAGATAATTTCCTGACGTCTATTCTGCTGGGATATTGCCCATGGCCTTTAAAAAGAAAATAGCTATCCCTATCTCAGAGATAAAAATTTCAAATATGTTAAAATAAAATAATAATAATATTTAAAATACAATAGTAAATTAAATTTTATGTTGTTCCATAGTATGTTTGTTCCACAAAAGTTATATATCACAAGTAAAATTCTCCGTCATGACTGATAAGCAAAATACAGGCTGTCCTTTTCTAAGAAGTAATGTAAAAGCTGACCATTAGCAAGGATGAATAACAAAACCAGCATAAAATAAAACATATTTAAGAGGTAGGAATAGATGTCTATGAAACATCTGTTAAAACAAAACCCCGATTATTAGATGGATATCCATTTGAGTTACTGATCTCATCTTAGGAAAGCCATTTTCTTTCAGGTCCTTCTACTTCAGGTGCTATAAGGGTTATTTAGTAAAAATTAATAACCCTAATAGCATAACTCTTAAAACATCCCTTATAATTACTATTAAACATAACTTTCATGCGAAATTGCTTATGGTATCATAGTTATAATGTCAGCAAAAAAAATATTAAAATCGGAGATGGTTTACTTTTATCGTCATTCAGTTCGTTTGTAATCACTCAATTGAAAATAATAAGCAATAGATAATCAATGGGGATAATAATATAAGGAGTCGCCTAAAAAAACACCTAAATCAGGGAATTTTGCACGTTAAAGAGAAAGTAATTAAGGGAAAATATTGACGGGAATTTTTGAATGTTGGGGCTTACGCTCGTTATTTTTACCTTCAAGCGTGGAATTTTTCAACAATATTAGGTTCCATACAATTTGTCACTAGGTAAAGTTTCATGAAAAGAAGTTTATACGAATTCAAGCATCACCTAATACTTATATCAAAAATATACAGAGGATGAATAGCTATCTACAGAAAAAGAAAGTCATATCTTGGAATAAAAAGTTAATATTTTCCTTCATACAGCTGATTCCTATCAGTACAAGCATTTTCCTGATTCACTACTAATACTTGAGTCAATTCCGGATAGGCAGTTTAAGAGGAATCTTCATTATCTACCAATTAGAGCAGTATTGATGAACTGGAAGGAAAGTAATACACTTACAGGAGAGAAGAAATTTTGATAGCAATAAAAGGGAATCTTTATAATACTGGCAGAATTGCACCAGTGGCAGTTACTTGTTTTTCTGCAACGCAGTCAACTTCAGCTGTCATTGGTAAAATATTCGAGCAAAGCTGTAATGCTACCATTTTACTGAATACCTTCAAAATTCGTTGAACGAGTCATTGGAGGTATATGTTTTGAAAAACGCAGGTAGGACGGGACGGGCTGAAATTCTTCAAACTACTAGTAAGTTTCCCGCTAGTGGAGTACCGATGTCATTGCTTATTCCATTATATGGGATTACTTAAATACACGTAGTTGTAATAAATTGCTATTACAGTGATCTGGTTTTGTTATAGCTAAATAGATACTCGTTCTTTTTCTGGGAACTGACACAGCGGTAACCGATGGTATGTAAAAGAATCTGTTTACCGTGGTTTAAAGGAAAACAACGTACAAAACTAACTTCTTGTTTTGTTATTTCTAAATCTATAAACTTTCTTATCCGGGCACTGCTACAACAGTGAACGATGGTATATAAAAAAACCTGTATACCATGTGAATGTGAAAAACGTAAAATACTAAGTCTACCGCGTGAAATTTAACGCTAATAAACTCTACACTTATTGAAAACCAAACAGTCTTAAGATTTATATAGACAAAACCAGGTATTGATGGTAGCAACTCTAGAGTGTGTATAGACACCATTCAGCAACTATGGATGTTATTGCCAGAAGTCATGAGAGAAGAAAAAATGGAAAAATTTCAAACGTGTTACGCCATATTCATTTTTTATGGCGACTCTGCTTCGCTTAAGATTACGTCGAATACAAATTGAACCACCACCCCTCGCACTCTTGACTTCCTATCCGACTGGTGAGCTGAAATGTGACCGAGAAGAGCGCTGGGCCGAAGTCACATGAGGGGTATCATTACGATGTAGGGAGCGAAGTGGATCTCGCGAGCTCTCATCTTTCCCCTACCACTCTCTCGCTCTCTCGCTCTTCACAAGGAGCTAAGGATGAGTGTGTTGGAAAAAAATTAAGAACAGTTTCCTCTCTGAAAAGCTCACGGGGAGAGGGTATCCCGAAATTAGGAACCTGTTCCGTAAGGACCTGCCCTCCCCTCTCTTTGGGAGTTCGTGACTCACATTTTGTCGGGTGCCAAGGTCGAGGGAATCAAACTATCGACATACATAAGTCCTCAGATGCCATGTGCTAAATAGCGACGCGAAAACGTGAAACGTGAAAAAGAAATTAGTCAGTCGATTCAATCGTCAGCTCATATGTATCTTCTTAGTCCTTTTCTCAGATTAAGGTAGTGCGAGCAAGATAGTTTCCGAATCATAATAAAGACCGTACTCGATATATACGCTTTAATTTCACCAGCTTTAGGACACATGAACTAAATATTGCATTATTACTGGTGCAATAAAATAGTTTTACATTACAGAAATTGTAAGTAATCCAATGAAAATATCTAAAAAGTTTTTAAGTTGACTCATTTTTTACACGCGGTACGTTTAAACTCCATTAAAACGGAATGTTTATTGTGATCCCGAAGAATTAACTGCGGTGACAATATGATTACTATTCAAAAATTGTTGAGAAAACACACAAACTACAGACTGTGGATTTGTTGACTAGATCTAAGGGTAGGAAATGCCTCGTTTTTTAAAATAAGGTCTCTCTGGAGTGCATAAACGTATCATTGCCCATGTAAAATGATTGGTGTTTTAAGACAAATATCTCGGAAAGTAATGTAGTGAGGGGTTGAATTTGTCAATGGAAGGGATGGTTATATTTTTCATTCAAATGAGACCAAATTCATTGATTTCTAGACAAAATGATATTTCGCTGAAACTACCTTAATCGCCGTAAACCTCTCTCAAATACTCAAGTGACGCTACGATGAAGTTGAATGATTGATAAGTGTTTATATTTTTATGTACCAATATAGAATGTATATACTTATCAATTGTGCTAATTCAAGAAAATTTTGACACGTTTTAAGATATCTTAAACCCTACTTATGTCAATGGATGAACGATGACTACAAGAAATACGATTACTACGAGGCTTATTCCATCCATTAAGTGTTTTACCTAAGGGCTAAACCACACAGTCTCTAGAAGTGAGAGGTAGGATTTAGGAAAATGGTATTAGAAGATCCATCTTAGAATGTTCCCCGGCCGTTGCTGAAATAGAACAAAGAGGAATAAATATAACATACAATGAAATAATAGAATGTACCAGAAACTAGTACATTTATGCTTAAGAGATGTATCGGGTCTTCTTATTAAAATGAAAAACATGCTATTCAGAAGCCTTTGAAGGGAATAAAATATGAATTTATAGCTTTATAGTTCGTTTATTTTATATTCCGAAACAGGTTTATTGGCTTAGGATTTTAGCGTCTATGTGGTTCATCACATCTAATAGTTACGTCTTTATTACCACTCATGCTGGCCAATGATTCACTTTTTTACCATTTTATTACTTCATTTTACAGTAGTAAGATTCTTCGATCAATTCCCAAGGCTAGATGACCTAAGAGAAAATAAAATTAATGATAATTCTCTATTTTGATGAAGAAATCCCGCAAGATTTGCTCTTAAATTAAAAAATATCAGACATAAAAACGGTCAATTAGGACTAAAAATTGAAAATATTTGACTTACTATTAATTTTTGGAGAGAGGAAGAAAAAGGAAATGTATTCCTTCAGATTTAAAAAAACTAGTCGAAATATTAAAGATAATCCTATTCCATGAATGTTTTCCATTTGTTATAACGACTTAACGAAAAGTATTTGGATTAGCCCAATCTATACGTTGTCTAATTCTCCAGGTATTACAGTACCACACTTAGTTTTAAGTTGTTAAGAGCAGCAATGGGATAAAGAAAAGGCTCTATCAGAACATCTGCATACCTCCAACAGGAAATTTCGGGGTAATGACGGTCGAACCGGAATTAAAGGGACTAGAGTCGTTCGTTCGCTCCGGTTTACACTCCCAGGACGAAATGTAACAATGGCATTAGCGTTCCTCCAGCATACGAAGGGGTTTTGTTGTAGTGAGCTCCATACGGCGCCCAATTAGGGGAAGGAATAGTAACGGAAACTCCGCCTACAGCACGGGTTGAACATGAGCTCTTGGTGTGAGCTCCGAGTAATGGCTACTGAGACATTAAAATGCCGGCGACATTAGATACTCTAGGGAAATGTCCTCGTTTAGACTTGCAGTGGCGTGTGATGAAAACAAGCAGTAGGAAAGAATAGAAAATCTATAAAATATTCATACTACACATATCCTAAGCAAAAATCTCACCAACAAATGAATTCCCAAAAAATACTTTGTGCTTACACATCTCCTTTGGATTTTCAAATTCAATCCATAAAACTAAACTCGAAATTAATTAAGATATAAAAAATGGCAACAGCACGGTTAGTTTATTTTTTCTAAAAAAATCATTGAAATCCTTCTCAGTTCCGGAAAGTGCCTTATATTTTACATAATTTTCTTCCAGCGTAAAACAGCTAAGGTGAGAAAATGTCTAGATATTTGCTGTAGTGTTTTCGCAACTATTATAAACCACGCATAATTGATTATAGTTAAAAAAATTTATTTAAGAATTCAGTTCAATGAACTTTTAATCCGGTGAGCAAACACATGTTTCAGCTCTTTTAGGGTAAATGTGCGTGTTTAATCTTGAATGTTTACTGATTCTGAAAACCCACTGCCGGTGATTCCCCACCATTGGAATGCACCGCTGTCATTTCACGCATCGCACGTAATGTTTATGAGGCGCAGGGTTAAACAAACGGTACCCGTTTCACGAAATGTTTCAAAAACGACAATAACCTCCATGCGGAAATTGAGAATATAAATTTACATAACTATAGCTGCGTCTGGAGCATCAGATCACCTCGAAAAAGTCAGTTTGAAAACACGGAAAACGGCTTTATTAATTCGTTTTCCCCAAATAACCTCATTTAACACGCCCGCAGGATTCGAGATATTAACTTCTAAAATAATGATTCATTTGAGTAGTCTAAGCAGTGATGAAGTTAATTTACCAGAAAGCGATTTAAAAAATGGACTCATCAAGTTTCTTCATATCAGTACGACTAAGAACTAAAAAAATATGAATGCTGATGAAATTTGCATTATAAATATCCCCAATAAGTATACTCTTGAGCAAGAATTGATGCCCAGTGTTTCAAAAGTATAGTTAACGTCAGAAAAAGACTAGAAGCTTTTGTAACCTGTTGTTGTATGATGTAGAAGTGGAAAAAACACTATAGGTAGAACACAAGACAGAAAGGAAGAACCAGATAATATGGGTATAACTTGAGGCACAATAGGTTTGTGAAAAATAAAGTTTTAGAAAGAATAAAGGGAAAAGTCCAAAATGAAGGCCAAGGGATAACGGAAAAATAAAGAAGGCAGCCTATAAAAATATAGAAAAACTGCTATTAAGTAAAAGAGTAGGCATTTATTAATAAAATATGGTAGGCTAGTAACAGTTGAACAACCATTGATGAATCGCATAACTTGGAAGAAAGACTAAATTGCTGAAACTTAATTATTACGGTAGTTTACTTAAATCAAAGGAAATTGAGCTCTACGGCCTCTCTAGATAGATAAAAATAAAATTCTCCAATAGCCGTAAAAATGGCACCACTCGTCAAACATGTACCACAAAAATACACTTACTGTGTTGGTTTGCGGGAAAGGGGATTCCACAGCAGGGACCAACCACAGCCTCTCCACCAGAATACCCTCCTGTGATGGTTTACGGGAATGTTACTTCCTCGCCAGTGACCAACACAGACACACACACACTCAACCCAGTTTGGGATCCTTTTCGAGGGCTAATGGGACCCTGATAAGGATGCCTGGGTTATAACCTGATATCCTTCATAGGGCTAATGGGACCCTACTAAGGATGCCTGGTTATTACCACAATCACACACACACGCACTCAAATCACTCACTCACAACACACATACGGGCCCAACTTCTGGGAGAAATCGCTCAAAAAGAGCGTGGTCAAAAGAAAAACACACAGAAACAAACGAGGGTGAGCGTCGGATACGCGTATTTCGGCCACAAGGTGGCCCTCTTCAGCGAGCTGAAGGGAAAAGCACTTGCAACACGAGGTTGTAAGTGAACGAAAGGGGAGGACAGCCAGGATTAAATACTGAAGGGACAGAAGGAGGGGGGGGGGATGAAAACCAATGACCAATGGGTGTTGAAGAGGGCAAAAAGCATTGGTGGAAAGTGGAGAAAGGGGGAGGGTGGTGAAAAGGGGTAAAAGGGGTTACTCGAAACAGAACACGAGACATCGGAACACAACCTACAACTCATTAAGCAAACAGATAATCATTTACTTGACGCTTATGAAAGTTTATACATACACAAACTCAGAAGAAACCTAGTAAATAGCGACAAAGGGCCGATTTCTTACTCTTCATTATTTTCTATTATAGACTTGGATGCTTCTCCTTCTCTATGTTTCACGTAATTTCTAGTTACCCTCATACATCAACTGTCAGCTTAGTTTCAAATTTCAAATTTGGTCGTTATCCCCTTGCTTCATTTCAACGGACGGATTGTTTTGATATTTAGTTTTCGTTTGTCCTCACCCCTTTCCCCTACTTCAACCGTCAGTTTGACTCCCCCCCCCCTAGTTACAACGGCCACTTACGTTCACTCTCTTCCCTCCCCCCACCTTTCCGTCCTCTTCACCACCCTCCCCCTTTCTCCACTTTCCACCAATGCTTTTTGCCCTCTTCAACACCCATTGGTCATTGGTTTTCATCCCCCCCCCCTCCTTCTGTCCCTTCAGTATTTAATCCTGGCTGTCCTCCCCTTTCGTACACTTACAACCTCGTGTTGCAAGTGCTTTTCCCTTCAGCTCGCTGAAGAGGGCCACCTTGTGGCCGAAATACGCGTATCCGACGCTCACCCTCGTTTGTTTCTGTGTGTTTTTCTTTTGACCACGCTCTTTTTGAGCGATTTCTCCCAGAAGTTGGGCCCGTATGTGTGTTGTGAGTGAGTGATTTGAGTGCGTGTGTGTGTGATTGTGGTAATAACCAGGCATCCTTAGTAGGGTCCCATTAGCCCTATGAAGGATATCAGGTTATAACCCAGGCATCCTTATCAGGGTCCCATTAGCCCTCGAAAAGGATCCCAAACTGGGTTGAGTGTGTGTGTGTCTGTGTTGGTCACTGGCGAGGAAGTAACATTCCCGTAAACCATCACAGGAGGGTATTCTGGTGGAGAGGCTGTGGTTGGTCCCTGCTGTGGAATCCCCTTTCCCGCAAACCAACACAGTAAGTGTATTTTTGTGGTACATGTTTGACGAGTGGTGCCATTTTTACGGCTATTGGAGAATTTTATTTTTATCTAACGGTAGTTTACTAATTAACACTAAAGTATCATTTTAATAATTAATCCGTGGAATTCTTCCTCGTTGACATCAAATCGAAGCCTATGGCATTTTGGCTCCTGAATGAGAATTTTTATTTTCGAGAGATACAAATAAATACAGAAACAACCGCTGCTCTTAATACTATATTAATAATTTGGCTTTGAAAGATTCAAATGGCTCAATATCCTCCAATCGAATAAAATACTAGAAGTTTAGACCCTTGGAGTAAGACATCACAGATTATCATAATTATTTTCTCAAAAGATCAAAAGGTGAAGATATACATTATGAGATAAAAGTATTTCTTTTTTAAATTTGAAAATGTTTCCGCAAAAGTTACAATACTTAAATAGCACTAACTTAATCGGACCTATATGAGAGAAGTGGTCGAGAGAACACAGGGACTACGTTTTCTGAAGCAACTTATTGATATCGATATTTCTGCAGAGAGAAGAGAGAATTTGATGTACCAGTTTCATAAATCACTAGCAATAATCTATTTATCAAGCAATGGCAACATTAATGTCAAAAATACGTGTATGATGTAATTACTATGAAAATGTAATTAAAGCCGTATCTGACTAACGATATAAATTTCCTAACTGATGGTATCGATTAGCCTGTTACGAGCACATTATGCGAAAATTTAACAGTAGTTTTCACCACGTTAATTTAATTTCCAGGCAGGTTTAATAAAATACTGAGGAGACACAACATGACACGCGGCAGTGGTTTTATTTTTTATTTAGCATTTATTAGTAAATTTCCAGCGTAGATGCGATACGCGCCGGGCGACTCCGGTGGCATACGCTCACTCTTCTACATCTACATAATACTCCGCGAGCCACCGTATGGGCGTGTGGCAGGGGGTGCTGGGTCATCAGCCGTGTAAAAGGTGTAAGTTTTATGGAGATAAAATGGTGACATGTATTATAGGAGTGCATTCAGTGGAGCTCAATTTTTATTGTGGTCGCTTATTGTTCGCGGAAAGAACGAGTACTTATCTGTTCGGCAGTGTATCTCTCTTATTTTGTCGCATCTGTCCGACCTAGAGATGTAATGAGGAGTCATGATAATCTTGGAGACGTACCTCGGAAACTACTCGGAAAAAATAGAAAATGTTGGCGAGGAAGAGTGTCAAATTTATGATGGGTCGTTGGTAATTTTAGAAAGCAATTAAAAATGTTTATTGCTCCGTAATTATCAGGAATGGCCGGAAAACAGCGAAATTTCAAACCTATAGTTGTAATGCGGCACATATTTCCCTTCTCCAATCGCAATACTATTTTTGAGACTTAACTTTCTAATCCAAAGACACAGATTAATGGGATTTCCCTACAGAAGTTCGCATTACCGAAAAATAAGGACCATCCAAATGTGCATCTTCAATATCGAAGCATGGCAATTGCCCGAAACAGGAGATATGTAACCCATCGAATCATTCGAGTTTCCGAAAAACAGGATCACCCAATATTTGCCATTTGCAATCTACAACAGCTCC
Source organism: Ceriagrion tenellum (assembly GCA_963169105.1). NCBI lineage: Eukaryota > Metazoa > Arthropoda > Insecta > Odonata > Coenagrionidae > Ceriagrion > Ceriagrion tenellum. The sequence goes on along the minus strand of OY720642.1, from coordinate 24,891,834 downwards.
AACACTAATGAATGTCACCGTCGATAGTCGCCAAATCCTAAGGCGAGTTGGCCGCAGCCTCCATACTGCACGCTGCTATTTCTTTGATGTCCTCCCTCCTCTTTTCATGTCACGTTTTAGCTGGCCCACGTCACGCCATTAAAACTTAATTAAAAATCTCTGCTTCTAGAAAAAACGGGTTTTTAAAATAAATGAATTGCCAAAAAAAAACAGAAAAGGTTGAATATTTGCAAAAATACAATGCTCAAAAAATATCTAAAAACAAATATTTCTAGAAATCATACAGAGGCAGTCTCCAAATTATGAGAGTAATAAACATTCCGGTTTTGAGTTATCGACAAATATTCGAAGTGTGCGACCGTGGATCTACTATATTTTGGAATTACTTATCAGACTTTGAAGGTTACAATTTCCTTTTCAGGGTGAATGGTTGGCCTGCAAAGTTGTGCTGGTATTATCTCAATTTCGAATAAAAACGAAATGCATGAATACAAATAGAGCGAAGAGGAGGAGGGCCTGGCAGTAAGAGATGGAGGAAGAGATTACGACGACGTCATGTGACGCGACATGCAGCGGAATTTAGGAGGTCGTTTCTCGGAACCCAGGGGCCGGGGGGACATCGAGAGGGGAAGGAAGGAAAGATGAAACAAAAGATTGGGAGTCGAGATAGGTGGCAGCACCACGCCTTGTAGGAAACCCGATGGGGGTGTATCAACCGTTCTTCCGCTCTTAGGCCGTGGAGCTCACGTCGTTCCTTCTCTGCTGTCCTATCAGCCCACTCAGTCGGTGGAGGGAGGCCATAGAAAATCGCACCGATTTCGCTTTTTGTTTTTTTTGTTCAAAGAGGATTAGACTCGCTCTTCTCTGTTTTTTCCACTTTCCTCGTTTCCACGACTGTAGATTTGGACGGACGAAAATCGAGATAATCGGAGACGAAGCGATGCGTTGGGGAACAGTTGAAGGAGGATTTTGGCGAATGCGAAGGGTGTGAGTGCCCAAGCAGTGTGAATGAAGGGCATAAAAGTGAGAGAAGAATTATCTCACGAACGTAGATTGATGGCGAGATAATGATAAATGCAAATTTGGAATACTTCGATTAAGAAAACCCTGCTAAAAAAATTGTGTATAGTTACCTTATAAATACTTCTACAGAATTTCTTAAAGTTCTGTAGATATTCCTTAAAGTATTGAAACGCCATTTTACGGAATTTCCCATAACGTTCTGCAGAACACCTTAGGATGTTCTGCAGAATACCTTAGGACGTTCTGCGGAATTCCTTTGGATGTTCTGGAGAATTCCCTACGACGTTCTTCAGAAGTCCATAGACGCTCTGTAGAACTCCTTACAAGCTCAAGGAAACCTCACATATTTCCGTAGAGTTGCTTAAGTTCTACGGAACAGCTTGTAAGTAGTTATTTTGCTCTTCAGAAAATAACTCTACAGAACATATGTTCTGTAGAGTCAGGCTCCTCTCCGTGTTCCGTACAGATCCTGAGAAAAGGAACTAGTTCTGCAGAAAAAGAGTCAATTTCTGTTGAATTCCATACGTTCTAAAGAACAGCTTCTACGAAAGTTTTTAGCAGGGAACTGGGGTTCTATACCAGTGTCGCAGAGGCGCTTATTATTTCCAACAAGACGGAATGCCAGTACAGTTATTCAATTAGCGCAAAGGAGACTTATTTATACAATAGAAATCAGTAGTATTGGCACAAATATGAATGCATATAATCAATCATCACATTTTAAGATACTTTTCAACTTCAACTCACAGGGAATTCCATAGACTCTTGGCAACCCTCTGGCATATTTCCCAATTCCTCATTCACCACAAACTAGTTCCATTGTCAATAGTCCACAGAAAAAATCGGCCAAAGTCTGCCACATAAATCAAGATAACTCATCATAGCTCTGGCTCTGCATATCATTTTAGGTTTTCAAAACCTCAAGCCTTTAGAATATTCAAAGAGATCCTCTGTTCCAGCCGTTCTCATAAAACAGTTCCGGAGATCTCTTTTCGTCTCCGTGCAATATTTATTTTAGAACACGTGATAGTATATTTATAGTGTGTGAGTGAAGCATTGGGTTCACCTGCCATGTGCATCATAATTGAATGTGACCGTGAGTGCTACATGATAGGCTTGGGTTGCTTGAGAAATTCAGAACTCAGGTGTTTCAGATCGAACAGAGAATATTATTATGACGCCCCACTGCATCTTTACGTCTGACAGAAGCGATAAAATACGAGAGATACATTTCCAAACAGACAGGTACAAAAACCTGTTCTTTCCGCGCAATAATCAACCACATTAAAGACAGATCAACTAAATACACTTCCATAATACCATTCACCATTTCATCTCTCAAAACCTTACATCTTTACACGGCTGGTGTCCCAACACACCCTGCCACATGCCCGTGCGGCGGCTCGCAGAGTAATCTGTAGATGTTGAAGTACATCGCAGATAACCGAATGATTCCTGGCAATCCCGGTAAAAAAAAGTGTGAAAGCAGTTTCGATAAAGATGGCAATATTCAATAGACCCTCCATGGCTCGACAGCAACGTGAAAAATTACCATCGTCACTATGATTTTGATCCCAACTAAATAGATCAATTAATATTCCTGCAAACCCATCCAATACACCAGAGAGGACAAGCGACGATGTAACTGATAATAAGAAAAGACCAGTAACCAACATTTTTTCCCAACGTTTAGCTCGAAATAGAAACGTACGAGAATAAAGAAGAGTAATAACATTAGGTTGGCATCAAATTATGACATCGATGGATGACATATGGAGTGATCTATCACTCCGCAGAAAATAAAATAAACGTTGTTCGTGACTGTAGATTTCAGAAAACCAGTTCATAAAATACCAATTAAGATGTTTCAAATAAATGAATGAATATAGCTTGAACTAAAATCATACGAGGTTTTGGGTGTAGTGGTTTGTGAAAGGAAGCTACAGCAGGAAATCAATACAAAAAGTTATTGGAATTAGCAGTTATATTGGATTAGAGATCTATTACCCATATTTTTAAGTCAGATATCTTTAAAATGGTTGCTGAATGTAAAAACCTAAGAGCAATATGTGTTAAAAAGTAGTAATAAAATGAACAATGGACTTACAAAAGTCCTGAGAGAAGGTAAAATGCGAAGTATGCGGGATCGAAAGGAAAGAGTTTTGCAGAGAGCTGAGAAACATGCAACATATGGATAGTCAATAGCAATCGGTAGTGAAAACTGTGAAGGACAATTGTGTAGATTCATTCCAGGCTTGATTGATAGACTGCTTCAAAAGAAAAATTAAAAAACAACATTTTTATGGCTCACCCTATGTCATCTTTTACCGAATCAATGGCTAAAAAGGACAAAATATAATTTATTTTACGTATAAGAAAAATTATGAACTTATTACTATCAAATTATACACAAAAACAGAGTACTTGTATACACAATAACGTCGCAAGAACGCGAAATCCAATGAAAATGTCCAATTCTTAAGCAGAGTTTAAGGAAGTGCATTTTAAAAGCGCTAGGGCGTCGTATTAGCTTTGTCACTGACAAATAAAAATGATAAAAAGGGAAACAGGAGAAATACAAAGAGAAAAACGTTAAGAAATGAAGAGAAGGAAAGAGAATTAAGGAGAGACTGGCGTGGCAGAAGGAGCAGAGGACATAAGAGAGTGCTTGGAAAGAAATCTGGAGATAGGAAAAGAAATTAATGCCACAAAGTGGAGCAGATAAAGCGCCAGAGTTGGTGGGCGGAGATAGGGCGGTTTTATAGAGGAGGTGCTTTGGTGAGGGAAGAAAAGGGAGACACTCAGGAGAGAAGAAAGAGAGAACTGCTCAGAAGATGAAAACAGGCCCGCGACAAGAGATATTAGGAGAGAACAAAATAAGAGAAAAGAGAGGAAAGCATTAACCACCGATGTCTTGAGATGTACAGGGAGAAAGGCATCAAAATAAGCGTTTATTCACTGAATATATTTCTTGCGTATAATATTAAAGATCTTCTCTAAAAATACTCTTTGAAAGATTATTAAACATTTTGCAAGCAAACGTTGATGCAATTATCAAAAAATGAATGAAAATTTTCCCGTATTCATAAAAATAGATATGCCGCAAATATTTTATTTGCGTGTTCTTTAAATCACAGGATAGAAAATTTTAAAAAGATTGGACTACAATATAAAAATTATATTGGCACTTGATACATCCTGAAGATAAAAAAATTGAAAAAACAATTAAATTTACATTAAAAAATGCAAACAAATCTGCCTTACTCTAGAAGAAACAATAAAATCTTATAGATATACGTATAAGTGAAGTTTGACTTTGCGTTTTTGCTTTCATCTGATAAAAAATACCTCATTTCTCTACAACTGCTACATAAGTAAGGTTTAAATTAGTCACAGTGCCAGAGAGAAAATTGGACAAAGACAGCTATAAAAGTTGAAATAAATAGCCCACAGTCAACAAAAAGTTAGCTAATTTAATGCACGCTTAAGGCAATAGAGATCATTATTTGAATTAATCCATACAGTTAAAAGTCGCATATTCTCTTGCGTTTTTGTTATCTCTCTCTCTTCTTTTTTTGTCTTTTGTTATATCTCATGGCACGGTAATTTTTTAACCGTGCCTTGATGACTAGTCTTGGGCAGAGCGCATAGGATATTATAAGAAACCTCCAACATCCAATATGATCACCTTTATAGGGCATTTGCTGGAAAGAAGCGCATGCATTAAAAAAAAACAGAATATTTTCCTAGGAAGATAAGGGCAAGTATTGCATTGTCTCGCCCTTTAATCAACAATATAAACTCGTCAACTCCTTCTGACTAACCTAAATTTATTTTCATAAATAGAAGAGCTAAAAAACATTCACATTTTCTTGTAAATGTCGTGGTTTATTCCTTGACATAAAACCTTAGAGTCCAGGTAGTGCATCCAAGGGAACAGCAATCTACATGGTATCATACTCCATTCATTTATGCGTATAATTTAAAATATTTCTGGTCCAGTGAAAATGTTCAAGTATTTATGCGGTAAATGTTTCCGCTAATATCTTTATTTCTATACGAATATATTACTGAATTTATTCATAATCGCAAGTACAATCCGGGGACATGTTTTTCTAAAGGTAGAAGGTCAACACCTTTTATTATAAGTTAATTAATAAACTGAAAAAATTGCTTACTTTCATCAGTTGACAGAGATTCCCCGTCACAAATGAACTTTGAACTCACAATTGCGCTTAGGTAGACAGTTGGGCCTAACCATCCCAATCCTACTTTACGTAATGCACTCTGGGAGATAGGACTAACACTGTGTCGGTGTCCAGGGATCACTCGAAACCCAATTACTGAGAGACAAACTGGAAAAAAAGATCCCCCGGGGAGAAAGGGTAAAAATCAGTGTTTGTCTCTAAAAAAATGTTATGACATAGCTTTGCGGTGGACTTTATAATAAAGACGCGACGCAATCTGATGAACAAACACGCTAGATAGCCTGGGAATACGGTTTCCAAACCAGAGGTACAGGGTCAGTGAATCGAGTATATAAAGTTTTCTAGATATCTGGATCACGTTGACGCTTTCGGGACAAAACCTACAAATGAATGCACCAGTAATAATACATTTTTTGTCTGCTACGACATTTTTCCAAGCTGTAATATAAAAATAGCATATGCAAACTATTAATAAAAACAATTTATTCATGTTGGTAGAATTCATTATCAATATTAATCGATTTTGGCTTTGTGTTATTTGTGCGTAAAAACACTCGATGAATTGTTGAAGTTTTAAATTCAAATACTCGTTCAATTAACTTGTCATGTAGAGGACAAATTTTCAAAACTCCGATTAGCATCCTTACCACCTTATTTTTACGCAACTTTGAATTCAATTTCTGAGTGGCTTATTCGGATTGTACGAAATGTCTATGCTTACATTATATAGATGTTTTGATGCCAGTAAATGGTGAAAGCAACCAAGAAAAATGGATATCCATCAGGATAAAATATTAAACTATGACATTTCTGAAGCTACTTGGCATTGCTTTCCCATTTCTGATGCTCACATTTGCAGGGAATATGATAAATGACTCGGGAAGGAGGACAACTCCATGGCGGACGAGATGGTTGATCTGAATAATGTGACGCACAGCGAGAGAGGAAAATGTATGGCGACAAGTAAAGAAACGATGCAAATTCGAATTCGAATGGCAAAGGCAAGAAAAGGCGTTAATGAATGCATACAGAATAAGAAAGACAGGCGTAAAGCTAGGCTAGGGAGGCGGCATAGCACTAGAAAGACGGAGGGGGTCGTTTTTGACCCCTTTTCGATTTTCGCCGTTCGCCATTTCTTTAGTTCTACATGGATTTTACTCTGAATTTGTGACTTTTATCCATTTAAGGTGCTTTTTATTATCTAATAATTTCGTTGATTTTTCTTGAAACTTTGGCACCTGTGCGCCGTTTAACCTATAAGGACGGGAAGGGGTCATTTTTGACCCCCATCACATTTTTGCAGAACATCGTTTAACATTGTGTATTGTCTTGTATTTACTCATTTTGGTTGTATTTTATAATTTTAAACAATAATTGAATAAATTTAACATCCAATAATTTTGTTGGATTATTCTTGAAACTTTGGCACCTGTGCGCCGTTTAACCTAGGACGGGAAGGATCATTTTTGACCCCCATAACTTTTTTTGCAGAACAACGTTTAACATTGTGTATTGTCTTGTATTTATTAATTTTCGTTGTATTTTATAACTTTAAACAATAATTGAATTAATTTATCTCTATAAACCAAATTTGCAACAAGGGATCATTTTTGACACCCTACCGTCCTTCAAGGTAGTAAGCAACGTCCTTTTAGTGATAAGGGAGACAAAAGAGATGGATGGACCCGGCAGGTCAGCGAAGGTCAGACAAGACTGACCCGAGTGGCCCAGCGCAGGGGGTTAAACAGAAATGAATTCATAGATATACACACTGAAGGCACCAGATTGGCCATTTCACACTCTCTTACTCCCCTTTTTCGATTGTTCCTCGTGCCCTCGCCCGCCCCTCAACATTTCGCCTTGAATCTATAGAGGACGCAGATGCGTTCTAGAGGTTTATTGAAGGAGGCGCCTGGAAGAGGAGGACCAAGGGAATGGAGGAGGAAAGGGATGCTGGGTTGAGGGATGGCTGAGGACGATCCCTAGGGATTGGGTTACGGACCCTAGGGTGCATCGGGTCTACCAACGGGGGACGAGTTATGCTGGGGAGTCCCCATGAGAAAATTTATGAGGGCATAAATGCAAGCTCAAAATGAGGAGGTGACATTTACATTCAATACGGTTTACAACGAATTAAATTGGGTATAGAGTTCTTCAAACGGATAAGGTTCGAAATGTTCACAAGCCATTGAAAATATAGTAATATTTACCATTAAGCATGCATATCAGGATGTAAACAAAATATTGAAAACGGTCGCTACAAGACGGACTCAAAAAATATAAAAATGCAACACAATGTTTCCAATTTTTAAATAAGTGATATGTTCAAGTACAATCCTGACTTTTGAGTACGCAGATACCGTTTTCGTTTGAAAATGCAAAAAAAGCATTATAAAATCTCTATACTAAGGGATATGTAATTGAAATTTATGCTTATTTTACTTAATATTGTTTTTGCTAATTTAAATTTATGAAAAAGTCATGAAAATTCTATCAAATATGAACTTTAAAAACAACCGTATAATCCTTCAATCAATTGCACATAACTATGAAATTCACACCACTCACTCAGAACTGAGTTTTGAGGAAAGTATTTGATCCTTAAATTGCTCAGTATTCCAATTCAGTAAAATCTAAAACAAAATATTTGGCACAGATTCCACACAACTAAGTCTAAAACATAACTCGTTAGTGAATTTTAATGGAGGTAAGTGCCAAATGCATCATTTCCAAAAGCTAAAAACGTTTATCGAACAAGTTTATACTAAGGTTAATCTAAGAGAATCTTAGTTTAATCTTAGTTTACACTAAGGTTAATCTTAGGCTTACTCTCCATATTTGAAACATACTCTTGTACTATTGCCACACTTTTATTTTCGTACCAACCATGGTTTCAGTACACTATGCTATCATCAGGATAATTTGATTCCAATGTAATGTACTCTTATGATGGCATCGTGTGCTGAAAACATGGTCGTTGACGAAAATAAAAGTGTGGAAATTGTACAAGTGTTATTTTTCAAATATGGAAATTAATAGGCTCCTCAAAGTTTGTGCCAATACGCTCTCTTATGACGGCTTACTCTTTTTACGATTTAAATCTACCTAAATATATTAAAAACAATAAATACGCACTATGTTATGTTTAAAAATCTATATTTACGAGGTAAGATGAATGCGAGTGATTTACATATAATACTAATTTTAGAAAAATGTGCGAAATAAAATTAAAAATAACGTTACTTATTCTTCTATAATTTCTACAAAATACCGCTATTTGTCCCATTATTTGGGCTTTTAGCGTATTTAGGAAAAGGATAACATCATTAAATCGTAAATCAACGTTATTGTCTATGTTATGTTACATCAACATTGTTACCTATGGTATTACTCACAGAAAATTGCTGCAAAGTTGATTTGTGGATAGTAGAGTAATAAGTACGTTACAATAATTAGATTTACATGGTTTATTCATGAAGCCGATTCTAATAAGCAAATTGCTTACTTTCAAATACTAATCATGTAATTTACAATAACTACAAGGCGTAATTTTTATTTAAACAAGGACGTGTAGCAAAATGAAAAAGCTACTTTGCGAGCGGAAGAATGCTAAAACAGAGATTTTCACAAAAGAGAAATATATCATTTCAATACCAAACATTATTTACTATGAAATAATGGTAATTTTGTGACCAATTTAGTAGGAAATAGGGATCTCGTAGTCCATAATTTGGATGTTACGTATATATACGTGCCAGGGACTCGTTGTCTGCTTCATGTCCTATCGGAGGTAATCATCAAATTTTCGGGTGTAATGGTTTTCGACACTAGTTTCCCGTCAACTCGTCAGAGTGAAGATGAGCGTTAGTGATCACTTATGGCTGGATTTGAAATCTGAAATGCAATCCCGTAGGAATATGAAGCAAAATGGAGCGTGGAACATTTTTTCCTGTCAAAATTTGTTAGCTTTTTCCTTAGGGATCAGCAAAAGCAACGTGAGAGGATAGACTTATTACAGCCATGCAAATGACTCATGATATGAAATATCATCATAGAATTTGCTAAAATTGGTGTGTGCGTAGAAAAAATAGAAAGATATCCTTAAATTCCCCCATAGTGAATAATTCCTTCCAATTGTTCACAAACTTAAATCCATTTGCAGATTTGTAAGGAGTCAAAGTGATATATTGGCTTACACAAAATTTAATTTGCAATTTTATTCTGAGTTGACTTTTTAGCTTTTATTTCTAGAATCTTTTATCGAACTGAAACTACGCTTCGTGAAAAACTTCCATAGAAATCTTTTATCCTTTTGATACCCATGTGCCTACTTCAAGGCTTCTTGTTTCCGGTATGAAATCAAGCACAAAAATCGATCTCATAAAAAACGAGTCCAAAGGAAAAAGTTGCCAAATAAGGTTCAAATTTGTAAATCAAGATCTTAGGAAAAAACAGTAGATACATTTTAAAAAATTTCATCTTAGTTTATGACAAATTCATTTGTCTTTAGGTCTTACTCCCAGACTTCTTTTATTTTAAGAACATTAGAGCTGATAGATAGAAAGTCACGAATTACATCAATTAACAGGCAAGTGTCCACAGAAAATTATTTTCTTTCTTATAAATTTTTTGTTTCCTCTTTTTTACATAATACATTTTATTTTTTGTACTTTTCATATCACAAGGAATGAAATATAATTGTCTAGGCATTACCCGGTGCATTATTTCTATTCATCTTTTGACACACTGATGTCTATACAATGCCTTTTTCTTCGACCCTTCATAGTTTTAAGAATATATGATGAAGCCTCTCATATATATATATATTTGAATTTGGAACATATTGAATGCATTCATGATTGACAGTATTTACTCGTAAAAAATATCTTACCCGATATAAGCAGGAAGGAAAAAATGTTCTCTTCTCGAAATAGCAAAGTCGATTTAGCAAAATTTCCTTTAACAAGCAAAGAGCATCTTGCAGAAGAGAAAATGCCATGGACAGACATTTTAAACGGGCTAGGAATCACTATATTTAACGTCATTACTAGCTTACTTGGGATCGCTATTCTTAAAAAATCAGCTCCATGGTGCTCAATCTGGTGATTCTAAAAAGAACTGAAGCCAATTACAAAAAAGTAACGTCAGTAGCTGCACAGGTAGTATATAGCAAAATGAGGAAAAGCGCACTCATTTTTCATCTCAAAGAGGAAGGAAAAAAATACTATGGGTTGTTGAATTCAGAAAGTTCCCTCAGAGACTCTGACTGCGCCTGCTTATGAATGCAGACCAGAACTTTAGGAGACTTCTCCCAGATACGATCGATGTTTCCGATTTTAAGCAGGAGCTTTAGGGATTGCCCTGGAAACGGGCATACCATCCCTTTGAGCAAATAATAGTAGCAGGACAGAGTTCAATTCAAACGAATGCCAATCATGATTATCCTACCTAAAGTCTAGTCGCTGCCTAACACGATACCTTAACTGTAAACACTCACTAAATCATTTTATGTGTAATTTACATATTTTTAATAAAGAATCATCTAATTACTTGACGATAGTATTCCATTTGCATTAAGGCTAAGAATCCCGGTATGTTCCCAAAAAATACATTATTTTGTCGTCTGTGCAAAACATTTTGGTCCCCGTTGTCAAATTTTTTAGCTGATTTCCTTCATTCATTTCTTCATATCAAGTTTTCTCCAGGTTCACAATCAGCTTCAAATTAATATATATATATACCAACGCCCCACTCCTCATATACCCAGTACCGACTTCCTCTTACAACTTTCTGAATTTATTCTTACCCACAATGCTTTCTCCTTCAACGATCTTCACTACCTCCAAACAAAGGGCTGTGCCATGGGAAGTCGTTTTAGCCCTTCTTATGCCAATCTTTTTCTAGGTCTTCTGGAAGAGAATTACCTCTCGCAAGCCCCTTTTAAACCCCTTCTGTGGCTCCGTTACATAGATGACATTTTTCTACTTTGGACACATGATATCGACTCCCTAAACTCCTTCATTTCCTCTCTCAATGACTCCTCTTCTGTATCATTTACCTCTACTATATCTTCCACCCATATAACCTTTCTAGATGTCGACGTAGCTTTATCCAACCGTAAATTCAGTACTTCTGTTCATATAAAGCCCACTAATAAACAGCAATACCTTCACTTCAGTAGTTGTCATCCCGCACATACCAAACGTTCCCTCCCATACTCACTTTCTATCAGAGGTCATCGAATTTGTAACAACCCGGAGTCCCTTGATTGCTTTCTTTCCAAGCTACACCAGTCTCTTCTTCGCAGGGGCTACCCTGAATCCCTTTTAAAGAAAAAAATCCTTAGAAAACCGTACCAACCTAAATCCACTTCTTGTCCTAAGTACAACAATATTTCTATTTGCACCACTTTCTTCCCAGGCGTACAGTCCCTAAAACATCTCCTCAAAGAATTATTCCCAATACTTTCTAGCAATCCTGCCACTACTAATTTATTCCCTAAATGTCCCTCTGTTGTATACAAACCTCCCCCGAACCTGTCTGCTATATTTAGAGCCACTAACCCCCTCCATAAATCTTTGAATATTTCCAAAGCTCCAGCCACCCGTTGTAACCGGCCAAGATGCAAAACTTGTTTAATTCTAATTACAGACCGATTACCCAAAAAATTCGTTAATCGTTATCTTCCTTCTGTTACCTCCCCTTCCTGTGCCACAACTAATATAGTATATATCCTTATTTGTAAATTATGTACAGCTTTTTACATTGGGCTCTGTAGTACCCCCCTCAATATTAGAATTAATAAACACCGTGCTTCTTGCAATCCCTCTTCAACCAACTTCTCTTTCTCTGTCCCCACACATGCTGCCTCCCACAATGTAAGATTTGATGACTGCTACAATGTAGCCATTCTGGCTTCCCTCCCGCCCACAGCCACTATATAATTAGTCTGAAGACTTTAGAACAATGTTGCATCCGATTTTTTAACGCCCTCTGTCCACCTGGCCTCAACCGTTCCCATTAATTTTTCCCCCCTTTTTGCTACATTGTTTCTTTCTCCCGAATAGGTCTTTGGCTCCTTCCCTCCCCACCCTTCCCCACCCTTCCTACCTGCTCCTTCCCCTCACCGCCCCTCCTATATGGTTCTTCCTCCTCAATCCTCATTCTATCTCTGATGAAGGTGCGGGCGACCCACCGAAAATTTAAACTCGTGAGTTTCCATTTTACATGTTTTATGTTTAGTGTCACCTTGTGACGAAGCTTTATATATATATATAAACCTCCTCCCACCTCCTCTCCTTGTAATCGTCCCCGGTGCAAATAATGTCCAATCTTCAGTTCCTCCCCTCCTCCCAACCCCTCCATTGCCTTCTTCCCCAACCCTCTTCCCTCCTATTGCGTCACCAGCAATGTCGTGTACCACCTACAATGTAGGCTATGCCCAAGCTTCTATGTGGGAAAAAGTTCCACCCTCCTTAATATACGGATCAATAATCACCGAGCCAATTGTAAAAACCCATCTCAATCTGCGTCCCAACCCGTGGCGATCCACGCCTCTCATCACAAGAAATCCTTTGACAACTGCTACAATGTTTCAGTTCTGTACTCCCTTTCACCATCTGCTTCCACTGTTGATCTCAATTCTGTAGAGCTCTCACTAATTTGGCTCTATCACGCGTTCCTCCCCCCCGGCATCAATGTCTCTCACTAATCCCCCTCTCCTTCCCTTCCCCTACCTCCTCCTTCCACCTCTCCCTCCCTTCTATCCTTTACCCGTCAGCACCTAATTATTTCTGACGAAGGCGGTTGTGTCCGCCGAATATACATAAATATCTCTGAGTTTTTCTTTTTTGTGTGTTCTAAGTGTAAAGGGCCAGTCACGCCTGTGACATTTTTTAGAATATATATATATATATATATAATATAAATCTTCGTCACAGGGTGACACTAAACATAAAACATAAAAAAGCAAACTCACGAGTTTAAAATTTTCGGTGGGTCGCCCGCACCTTCGTCAGTGATAGCATTGCTATAGCATTGCTATCACTGACGAAGGTGCGGGCGACCCACCGAAAATTTTAAACTCGTGAGTTTGCTTTTTTATGTTTTATGTTTAGTGTCACCCTGTGACGAAGATTTATATTGTTTGCCACGTTCGTGGAGTCTTCGCAAGAACTTTATATATATATATATATATATATATATATATATATATATATATATATATATATATATATATATATATATATATATATAAAAGGTCACAGGCGTGACTAGCAGTTACATATAGAGCACAAAAAAAGGTAAAACTCACAGAAATTTTGATATATTTCGGCGGACACAACCGCCTTCGTCAGAATGTTAGAAGGTAGTCACTACCTTCTAAAAAGTAGTGACTACCTTCTAACATTCTGACGAAGGCGGTTGTGTCCGCCGAAATATATCAAAATTTCTGTGAGTTTTACCTTTTTTTGTGCTCTATATGTAACTGCTAGTCACGCCTGTGACCTTTTTTTTATATCTGTGCACTACAAGTGTTTTTCGCCAAGTGGATATATATATATATATATATATATATATATATATATATATATATATGGAAATCTGCATTTGTAATGATTGTTGTTTTTTTCAATGTAATTTGTTTTAATATGGATCTTGTCCGTACATATAATTTTCAGCTTAATAAACGTAAATATACGAAATACAAAATCACATCGACAAATATATGTATACACGTTCAATCTTCAGGTCAGAGAAAAAATGCCTAGCCTTCATTTTTTATCTTTCAGTAACTATAACTCGCACAGCGAATGTTAATTATTTGCACGTATATAAAATGAACACATCTTTATTTGCAAAATGTTGCTGTAATTAGCAGCCATCAATTCGGAGGTACACCTGCTTCACCTCTTCTTAATCTTCGCACACTGTTTATTTCTTTACAATTCTTCATTTTAACGTCCCTCGTCAGTTATTTGGAGTTGTGCATTTAAGGTGTATCCTGAAAAATCTCCTCTCTGACATCTGTTTTCAATATTGATTTCAGGAGGCTGCTGTGCCTCAGGATATGCCCTGTTTATGCCTTCTAATTTGTGGAGATATCATTCCACAATTTTCATGCCCAATTCATTGTAAATATGTTGGCTGGCGACTCCATCCAATTGACACTAATCATACGTCGATGGCACCTAGCTACCATCGCTTCCAGCATGATTTGTCTCGCTGCATCAATTGCCAAAGCTTCAATCTCATGTAAAATATTGATTCCATCGTGATTTGGTGGAGCCGGTGAAGGGAGAGAAACAATTTCAATCGTGGCATGGGATTTTCCCTTAGCAAGACAGGCCAGCTAATTGCCAAAAAAGGGGAACATACACGAGAAAATCGGCGCCAAAACTCAATTGGCCAATCTGATGATACCTAAATGGAACTGGTTCTGTATATTGCAAGCCTATCGTGAGATCAGCATCAACTACCCTGATAATGATGTCTGTGTTTGACTTTGAAACACATGAGAGAATGAAAGCACTCACCCTGATGGACTCTTCATACAACTTATTAGCCCAAAAATCACCAGATCTTTCATGAGGTGGAACCAGTCCATAGTAAAAGAAGCAAAACAATTGCCGTTTCCCACTGATATAAAACTTGACTAGCGTCGATTGTAACACATCCGTGGACGACAATGCAGTAACACCAAATCTAGTCAAACTAACCTTGAATTAGAGTAAAACTGCAAGTATTTTTCTTCTATCATTACTTCGCTCCCATTTAAGAATATCCTCCATATATGTGTTTCATAAAAGCTCCTTTTATCTTCCAATTTTGGTCTAGTATCTGCTAGTAGGCTCTTCTTGTGTTCGTATTCATAAAATGGATTAGTAAAACGCTTAGGTGGAAGGCAATCCATCGCCTCTTGCAAGAGAATCCATTTCCAAGCGATCTGCGACGTATATACGGAGGCACGCTAGACAAATTGATAGCCTCACGTCCTCTCAACAGTGATTGATTTGAGGAGCGGCCACTGCCTTCCCCTCATAGGATTCCCTCACTTCCACCGCAAAACTCTCCATGCCGAGGAGTTCAGCGCGGCCTTTGGATTAAGAAAGTGAGCCGATGTGGCGCGACGGTTTAAGACGGAAAGACCAATAAAGAGACATTGTCGGAATAACGGAGGAAAATAAAGTCGGAGATAGTTATTCGTGCAACCTCCTCACGAATTCATTCGTTTGATGTTACTATTAATCGCATACTATTAATCCCCTCGTACAACGGCAGATTATATCACGCCAATAAAATTAGAGAGATAGATTGTAGAACCGATAGGTATAAAATGTCATTTTTTTCCGCGTACCATTCGGGACCATAACAGCTTCGTCATGAATAGTGCGAATAGTGAGATTAGGTAGATTGTAGATCTTTTTCTTTATATTCTCTACGTTCTTATTTATGCATGATGTAAATATTAATGTTCTTATTTATGCATGTTATTTTTAATCTGTAGTAGTAGTCTTTGTATCCCTTGCATGTCGGTACAGTTGATGATGGAATGTTTCTTGGTTAGTAGATTGTTAATTGGCGCGTTGTATGTGTGGTACGCTGGTTTCAATGTAGTTTCGGTGTTCTGCCGTATAATTCATGAATACCTGGTGTGGAAACACCCCCTGCCACACACCCTCTGGGGGGCTTGCAGGGTATGACGTAGATGTAGATCGTAGTGTTCGTCACGTCTTGTGCCCTATCCCCCGTGTCAACCAGTTTTTTTCTTACATACGCGGACGTGGGTTGGACAAGAGGGTATAATACGACGATGGAATAAAAACGGTGAATATGAGACGCATAAAATAAGGAAGATGGAATTGATACGCCACCGTGCGGGTTCATTGAGATTGAATGATAAAATGGGAGAGTAAGGGAGGGAGAAATTTAGGGAAATGCGGGAGAGGGGTGGCACGATGGTCCAAAGGATAGAGAAGAAAGGAAGTGGGCAAACCAGGAGGGAAGCCGATTTGGCCGACAGGCGGCGTAAGAATGTGGGAGGGAAGGAAATATTTAGTGGGGATCGGGCGCACGGTCAGGGGGAGGCTGGGAAAGGGAGGAGACCACCTCGGGCGGATATAAATGAGATGAGATGTGGGAGGTGGTAAGGAAAGGAGTGTATGGAAGGAGAAGAGAGTAGAAAGACTTTCCCGAGGAAGGGCTAGGTCGAAAAAGGGAGCGGAAGGTAGTGGAAGAAGATGGTAAACTTGGAAAGAAGGAATGGATGTATAGCATCGGAAGCCTAGAATCTTCAACAGTAGGTAGTCATCTGATCTCAAGAAAAACACAAATTTTCGTTATTCTAGAGGAAATTATCTTCAAGACCGCTTTAAACGGTACATTTTATTGTACAAACGAATGTATGAACTTTTGTATGAGGACTATTGTACCGTGTATAACTGTCTGAATGACTTTAGGGAAAATAGAACCTGCTCTATTTTCATTCAGTTTCTTGTAAAGTCTATGATACATTCGTTTGTACATTAAAATGTACCGTGTAAAGCGGCCTTTACGTCATTCTCAAAGAATACCAAATTTTCTGTAATCTCCCTACCTCTCTTGTGTCTTCATGGCATATTACTCTCTATTCATTCACTTCTGTTGACGTTACGAATAACACTTGAGTAAATACCCTCCCACTACACGTAACCTAACATTCAAATGCTCATGTTTTTCGCTTCCACTCTCACCAAATCTATTTTTTAATTCTGTAAGGTCTAACAATCCTCCGGTCTGCCCCTATCTTGTCAAATTTTATTTTCTTCTAATGGCAATACAGTTAATTTTTCCATTAAACTTACTTGTTTATTTATTGAATTACCACACTTTATATTTTGATTTCAACTGATCTTAATTCAGCTTAGGGCCATCTATAGTATTTTATTTCTCTATCCTCCTTTGAAAAAAAACCCATGGCTCTATAAATATTGAAAGCGTACTGTTTTTTTGCATGTGTTGCGGTATTTTTTGTCTGCCTCCCTATGGCATTTTTATATACCTATATATATAAAAATAATCTTCGTCGCAGGGTAACGACAAACAAAAAAATAACACTTTTTAAAAAATTAAGGTGGGTCGTCCGCACCTGCATCGATCGCACCTGAATCAGTGTTTCGTGTTTTTCCTGTCACTCTGTGACGAAACCGTTTTATTTGCCACGTTCGTGAAAACTTCTTGAGAATAACCTGAAATAAATCTATGATTTTGCGTACACACTACTTCATGTAGCTGCATTTTATGAGTTTCCAAGGTTATTTATGTCCATGTCAACTTCTTTCCTAAAAATCTCTTAACCTTTGTCTTTTAGAGATAAAAAGAGTGAGAAAATTGAAGCTAAACTCCAGCAAAGGAGGATTGCTACGAGAGAGTTGTGAAGAGGAGAGAAAGAAGGATTCCTGAAGAAGCGTGGATGGAAGACGGATGGATAAGAGGAGAAAGTGAATGGAGAAGGCGGAGTGAAAAATCACTCAGGGTCAAAGCGAAAGAGGATTGTCACCCGAGGGAAAGGATTTTTGCATTGGCCTCTGATTTATCGAATGGACAGGGAATGGAAGGTTTCCCGCTTTTAATTTGCCCGATGTTTCCTCGTTCCGTGACCTAAGAAGCATGGCGACGGACCAGGCATTTTTTTCTTTATATCTCTACGCCTCCCTCAATCCTTTCGATCGCCTCCGCTGCTCGCAATAGTCCCGTCTACCGGTCCTCCTTTCTTCCTTGATTAGAGAAGCCGAGGTTTGACGTTCAGCGTCCCGGCAGAGGAGGAGAAGTGCCTTCCAGAATGAGAAAGCAGGGAAGAAAGGAACAGGAAAGGAGAAAAAAAGTCGGTACAAGCGACAGAGCTTTGTTTTCCCGCTATCAAGAGGTTCTCCCTAATGAAAGTGGGCCACTCCAGACGACTTAATTTGGAGCTGAGATAAAAACTTAATAATTGAACGGATGAAGGTCACTTTCGCCCGTTTTTCCCGAGAAAGGTCATGAAGCAGCTCTCTGACCAAAAATAACCCCCGTTCAGTACAATTTCTCCGTTTCGATTAAAAAAATCTTCGACACAAGGTACCAATTTACGTGGTAAAATTGAATTTCAAGCCCTTGGCTCAAGTGTGCTCCTCAATTTTAAAAGATAATTAAATACTATTAAAGAGGTCGAATGTAAGTCGATTTTAACGTAAAGAGCAGATGAAACAGTACGGTATTGATACTAAAATAAATTGGATTTATTCCAATAGTTAATTATGGTAATACCAAACTATATAAGCATTCTTGAAACAATTATTAAAATAACTCTCTATGCTTTGTTACTACATCATGTACAAAACATTGCCATGAAATCAGATAAAATATTCAGAACCATTAACCTTCATGAATGCATCGTTTTAATATTTGTGAAGGAAATAAATATGGATCATGGAAAATTATAATCCCCTATTCCCAATTATTTCCACCTTCACCTGCGCTTAAATATATTTCATTAATTATAATTTCCTAGAAAAAATGTTTATTTTCTAAATAGTTTTCTGCCGAAAAGGCTCTAAACCACATGATATGTTTTGGCAATATTCACTCTTCCTCGTTTTTAGGTGAAACATCAATGTTCTTCATGTGAAAGTGTTATATGACCTTTATCACTATCATATTGTCATAATAATGACGATACAAGTCTTATTTTGCACGAGTATAGTTGTCTTATCTCAGATAACTCCATCGGGGTCAGATGGAAGAGGGGACTGCCTTAGTCTCAATCTCACCCTAATAAAGACGCCTTATTATTAATATTATAACTCCAGCCACAGACATCACAATTTATAATTCACGTTAAGGTATATTTGACCAAATTTATTTTCTTTGCACTACAGGGCACGAATATTCGAATAGGATAGGGCGGGGAGAGAGAAAATATCTTCAATCGTTACCTTGGGAAGGAAAACTCCGGGAGGGAAAAACAAATTATGCGTCCAGTCCATTCTCTAGCAATTCTTTTCTGCTCAGCTTCTTCCATTTTATACACAAATCCCTTCGAAACCCCTGAACTGTCAGTCCTCACCCATTGCAATTCCCTAATTCACTTCCACCCCCCACACTCTTGTAAGCACCCAGCCTTCTCCGCCATCCTTCTGGCTTCATTGTCAGACCTCACCACTTCAATATTCCCTCTCGCCTTCACAACGACCCCGTTCCATATTTTTTATTGACTCACAATCCCTCGTCTCATTCTCTGGCTTCTCCAAAAATTCTATTCAGGTCCCTTTCTTCTTCCTTCCCTCTTAGTTGCTTGTAGAGAACTGAACGATTCCGTCGGCTAGTTGGAGACAGCCACTCAAGCGGGCCTTTCCCTCGCTCCTACTGCACACAGATCTCCTATTCTCGTACTTCGCCACAGTGCTCGCAATCCTTCACCATAGAGCCACCAGCGGCATCCAAACATTTCCACATGCTCTACGACGATTTTTAGACCCATTACACGTCGTTGGTTCGAACCGGAGTGTTTGGCTCGCAGCATACACAAAACGTGGGCGCAATATTTCATCATTCCTGCTTTATGGCAGAGAGCACAGTGCTGTTGCGAACGTCCGGATGAAGCAAGACCATTCTTTCCGTCTTGACCGATGCACGCGGGTAGCCATGCTCTGTGTCAACTACTCTCAGATTCTCTCGGCAGAGGAATTAATCCCGGAATCAATTAGCTAAGTCACGGAGGTAATATTTCTGTGCAAGCGTATTCCACAGATGGCGACATATTTTACGACACATCAACACATAAAAATCCACTACCATAATTAAACAATGTCTCACGTCAAACTGTAGCAATCAGCAATAAGCATTTCAGAAAATAAATATAGACTAAGTTCGTATATTAATAGATATAAATTCAGAACAAAATTACATATATTAGAACTGAAAAAGTGTCATTAAGTACAAGCAGGGACTGCTGCTGAATTGTAATTATCTGTATCCAGAAGAACTTAACGCTATTACTAAAAATAGGGCAAGATAAATATTAAATTAAAATTAAATTTAAGTTAAAATTTAAATTAAGATTGATTAAATATACCTTAGACTATACATCATTAATTCAGTGTAAGGATTCAAGTCAATGATAATAAAACTGAAATGAAAATAAATTGTGTATGGCAGTCATACAATTAATACAAAACAACTTCAAGTCTATATTTTTTGACATTACATGTATATATTTATCACAGTACGCGCTTATATAAATGTCAAAAACTTGTGAAACCATTTCGTTTACCGAAATAATATTTGTGTAGAAAGCTATGACATTTCATTTTACGAATCCCTTGAATTTTAGCATATTGCTCTCGCCGACGAGCTATTTGATCAAATGTCCAAAATAAAATGCATAGAATAAAGCCATACAGCCCGTGGTCCAATCAATATTTCTGAATCAAAATTACTGTATCAATTCGTGGAATTCAGCGCTCATCTGTAGCTCTTTTGATTTGAACGGCGATGTACCAGAGCCATCATTTAACCATCAACTCATTCCATCAGCCAATAGCATTCTTCGTAGAATATTTCCCTCTTCATTCCTCTTTTACGTCCCATGCCTCTCCATTCGTATCCTTTTCATGATATATTCAGCTCGACCTCAAAATATTGCTTTTATGCTTCCATCAAAATTCATGTCCGCATTTCTTTCCTGTCATCCTACACGCCCATGTATCGCTATGCCCTTTTCCTCGACGCTACGTCATACTGCTTTCCACACCACTGCCGTCTTCTCCTAGTCGATTGCACGCATTTCTTCAGCCCTGCAGTACTCGAAATAATATGCATGGCTAAGCAATTCACAAAAGGCAAAATAAAAACACGAATTCCCAGCGTATAGGAGAAGCATATCGGTCCACTTCTCTCGGCCTCCGTATTTTTTGCTTTCACCACGAACCCTAAGCTCCCACACACTGTGTTCACTTTCATTCACCCAGGAAGCCAGCCCTTTCTTCCCGGTATTCGTGTAGTATCCATTGTAAAATTTATGCGCAGGAAGTAGGAGTTATCTGTGCAGAAAATCCGATTCAATCCCTTATATCGTCTTCCTAAGAACTACTGTATTAGTGGATATATAGATATATTATGCAATACACACGAATAAGCTCGGAACACAAAATTTCTTTTTCCCCAAAATATATTTCATATTTTGTACAGCCTCTTTTAACCTCGGTGTTTTTGAAGGACTTTTCTCATTCCATTGGGACAAAGATGTGGACTGAGACTCTCATATCACTCCCCTTTGATCAAATAAGATGCATAAAAATGTCAGAATCGTTCTTGATACTAAGTCTTGCTATCGTTCCATTTCCCGCCACTCACATTTCATTTAGAAGACCATCCAATCTTTTATTAATCGACACCATTCTGCTAGGGATTTGTGGGATATGTAGAGGAAGCAAATCCTGAATGATATTGTAAGGACGTACATGAATATTGATCGGATTCAAGAAACTGCCGGATGCAAGCCCACCTCGGGAGATTGATGCTTCTCCGGACTGGAAGCGAGAGGGATAGATAACCGCGGAAAATGGAAAGCCGTCCCCCGCCCTCGGTCACACCGCACATCACATAGAGCTGCCCAGATCTTGGAATAACATTCACGCCTCCTTATAAAACGTCAGCAAGGCCTGTGTTATTTTTCAATCGCACACCGCGTCGTCTTTCTTCCACTATTGACGTTCTGGCTCCTCCACCGTAAAATGATTTAAATGCTATCCTATATGTATCCCGAATGCTTACGGAAAACATGCTCTGTGTTTGATATCACCAACAAAATCATACTTTGCCGAGCTATTTGATTGCACAAGTTGAACTTGAGAAAATGGCTGAAATAAGAGGAAAGTAATATCTTTCTGTATAAACCTGGAAATTATGTACACAACTAATTTGATAAGTAAATATCAAATATGTAGTTCTGTGATATTTTATCTTACATAAATATATTTATTAAAGCAATCACTCAAAAGTACGTAAAATTTGTTTCGTCTTCCCAAATTATGCTTCTGTAGATTTGTTTACCTTTTATGAAAGGGTAAAATTTCCACATAATGCCTTCAATATCCGCCATTTTAACGATAGTTATCAATAAGAGGATTCCTTCAAATAATTGCGCGGCATTAAAATCGTAACTCTCGATTATCTTAATTTTTGAGATATTAGTAGACAAATTCAAAAACTGAAATTGATATATAACGTACACAAGTTAAAAAAGTATTGGCAGGAATATATGTATATTTTATGCCTGAACTTGGTTTTCCAAAAGTTTATGTACACTCCATGTGGAAGCAGTTCCTACAAATTTCACCATCTATTATATATACTGTGTATTTAAATTCTGACACACTAACAACAGTTATAAACAACTTAAAATATTAGCTGGTAAACTTTCGAACTTCCTTTAAAGGGCTCGATTTGATCCAGTGACTATGTTTTTGGTCATCTGTAACTAATTACACCATTCAGGCCTCGTTATTTTAGAAAAAAATATGCTCGAATCCTCAATCGGGAGGAATATTTTTGAATGGCGTCAAAATGAAAAAATGAATGCATGTAGACCAGAAAATCCGCAGAGCTAAGATAATTTATAAGGATAAGCTTTTGTAAGGAATGATCAGTTGGTATTGAGAATATTCAGACATGATATCTTTATAGATTAGGTAAAATGGAAACCGGATAATAGTCCCATTTCTAGTAATCATTAAAAGTCTGTGGAGTAGACAGTTTGGCGAAAAAAATTGAGATTTTAGTAATAAGGAATATAAATAGTAACACGGTAACCAGTTATGGCTAGGACCACAGAGGGCTAAAAATAACCAAACTTTGATTGAAGTGTTAACAAATTATCTGTTATGCAACAGAGAAATTTATTAATAGAAGTTGGATGTTTTCAAAAAGTAATATTTGTAGGGTAAT
Organism: Ceriagrion tenellum; assembly: GCA_963169105.1. NCBI lineage: Eukaryota > Metazoa > Arthropoda > Insecta > Odonata > Coenagrionidae > Ceriagrion > Ceriagrion tenellum. The sequence goes on along the minus strand of OY720642.1, from coordinate 24,868,639 downwards.
ATTTGGATCGGTTACATTCACTGATTAAAATCCAGCGGAGGCATTCGTGAAGCATGAAACGAAATAGCTTATTCGTGGAATTCGGGTGTGGTGCAACACAATGACAATGAGGACGATGAAAACGTGGTCCAATTCCAAATTTCAGGAGGCCAATTATTCTAATGGAACCCCTCTGATATCGAAATTCGAGAATGCGAACAGGAAACGAATTCTGAGCCAGGAGAGCGGAAAAAATCGGGAATTAGAGGGCAGACGAGAGCAATTGGCGTGCGGTAGAGCACTCCGGGCAGACTCCTCACCGCTCACACAACAACCGCATCCAATCCAATACGCTCAATGCTCTGCCCGCACCGTCACGATGACTAATGAAGCGGTCATCCGCGATGCAGAGTGACAGGAGAACGAGACCCAAACTATGAGATTAGCGACAAAAAAATACCTCCCAACACACACATAGCTACTACGTCATGCGCCCAACCGTCAACATATTCGGGATTTTTCAATTTGTCTCCCCTCATCTACGAAGAAGGAGAGTAGATTGAATACCGTACTCAGTGAATGAAGGATGAAGCGGAAAAAACGTAAATAACTCGTCGAATTCCCCTACAAGTCCGGTGGACCTATGAACTTGAATACAGAGACATCTCAGAAATTTCCATCCCACCACGCGGGGTTGGTCACGTAATAAGGCACGGAATATGCAGTCACATACAACGCGGGGTCCGGGGACGTATCCGGCGTCGGGATTGTGAAGGCGATGGAGGATGTTTGAAGGATACTCGTGGTTAGGAGATTCCGAAAAGCCAAAACCCTGACGTCGCCTTTATCTCCATTCTACCACACCCCCGAAGTCCTAGCTTGAAAGCCGCCGAAGCCCCACTCTTCGTCCCGTATTCTTCACCGCAGCGATCTCCATACACTCGCAGCCACATTCAAACGTGGAGTCCACCAAACCTCTTCCGCCTCCCGTCGTCTTTTTCCCCAACCGCATATCCTCGTCTCCTCTCCCATCGCACACTATTTCCTGCCCTGGATATGCTAAGCGATTCTCTACCGCCGGATCAGGCATACAGAAGCGCCCCTCACTCGCCTTGCCCGGGACGCCAACGTATGACAGCTCTACTTGACTGATGGAGCCAATCGCTGCGAAGCGGTTGCTCTCCTCCTCATTCTCATTTTCCAGCCTCTCAGAGGCCATCGATCGAGCGTTGTGGCCCCCATGACCACGGAGCAAACAAATAAAGATGCAACGATATATAGTCCACATTTTGACAAATTACCGATCAAAACCATTGGTGACAACTTCGTTGGCCTATCCTCATATACATAAACGTATAACGATGTATGTATAACGTATGCATGTATAACAATGAGAAAGTAAAAAACCAATACTGTAATTTTTTTCATTACTTAAACAAAACTTGGGAGGTGAGAAATATTATATTCCCAGTTTAGGTTCACGAACACCTGTAAATGTATTCTTCAGGCACAAAAAAATTAAATAATATTTCACAATCAATAACATTCAAATGAGATTAAAGGTCCAAGCTCTACAAATGTACGTTGTGCAACTATATTGATTTCACAAGTAAGGTGGTTGCAATCCAACATAATGGCTATACAAACGTTACTTATATTTTCTACCCGTAATAACACCTCTCTGTCTGAAAATGCTAGACTGTTATGAACGTCTATCAAGCTGTAAGAACTCATTGAGTGTACAAATATATTAATGTTACTCATATTTTAATTGAGGAAAACGAGCGAAATTCCTCTTTTTTATATGGAGATCAGCCCACATAAAAATGCTACCGTATTAACATGGGTAATCATATCGGGAATGAAAATATTATGTTAATGCTAATAGATTAGGTCTCATTAGGGCGTGAAACCCTAGTTAATTTTAGAGGTCTCCATTTTCCAATTTCCTCGGAAATAACCGTATATAATAGATGTCACATTATGTCGTTCCCGGCAAAACTATACAATTACTACTTTTACAACCTTTCTTTATTTTCCAAACTGATTCATTTGTTTACATTTTATATTTCTTACAGATCCTTCGACAAAGTTGTTACAAAGTTCAATATGCTCTGTGTTAGCATTTGCGAATCATCTCATGTGCTTATAATTCAAGGGATTTTGAAAAAACAATAATGAACGTAATATCACTTATATACCCAGGAAAATATTCCGCAAAATTAAACCTAAGCGCACTTAAATAGTAAGAATGGAATTTGCGTTCTTGCTCAACCACTCAAGGGCCACCATTAGCACTATGCGACTGGTTCTGAGAGTTCATTGAGATCTCAGTACCTGTATATCCCTGTCCTATGGTCACGTTATAATATGCATGAATTATAAGCAGTTTTAAGTTTATTTTTTAAATATCCATATACATTTACACGTCACTACATATGCCCACAGATACCCGATTAAAACCAGGAATTTTTTTACCTGAAAACATTCTAAATGATTAAAAACTGGAATAAGGGTAAAAAACTGAATGGAGTACTGGTAAAAGATCAACTATATGAAATAACATTTACACATTTTCTTTACACGTTTTATGCTATATGCTAAACATAACTTATGCACGATAAAAGCAGCCTTTTCCGCGTATTAGGATTGCTATCTGTACTTGGATAAATCGAAGCCAGTGGGAATAATCGCACTTTCCGCCTCCAGGATTAACCTTTTCATGGTTCCCACGGTCCACGTGCCCAATTTCGCCCCCGCACGGATGGATAACGATTTTCATTCGACCCTCGATTCATTCTTTGTCTCCGCTCCGGCGATGTAATCAAATTTCGTGCCCCAACAAATATTACCCTCATCATATTCCTTTCTTTCTCTCGCTTTTGTGTGGGCCCAGAAAGATCATTTCGATAATAATTCGAGTCTGCTCCTCCGAACGACGCCCATCATCCTCACGATCTCCCCGTCCATCCATTCTCTCCTCTCCCTTGTAAAACTCTCCCATAACTATTATCTTCTGCTCCATTTTCCTCTGCTCGACCATTCCAGATCGTTCTTTCTTTCACCCTTACCTGCTGAGCGCTCTTCTCCTTCCCTTTGGTGAAACGGGTCCGTTCCCATAGTCCTACTCTTACCAGCGCCTCTGCCTTCAACCCTTCTTGCGCGGATGTTTCTTCGCCATCAGTCTGAGAAAAACACGGCCTGAAATAAAGAGGGAAAGTTGGCCATAGATTCTGTGCGAAGCCGTCAACACGCTTACTTCTCACTTTCAATTCGTAAACAAGCCACTGTTAACTTTCAGCATTAAAATAATGTGCTCTAATTTTGGGAAAGATCATAATTTTACCTCGTATGCTCGTTAAATCTATCCATTAGCTTTATAACAATTCATCATTTTCACATTCAATCCATCCAAAGATTAGTTTAACGCGTCTATCCACTACACTCTCCTGCAAAGTAGGGCCTTGCAGTGATAACTTATTTACATTTACAACATAATTTGCATTATTCATTGGATCATGGATATTCCTCTGTAATTCTACCCATTCTAGTACTACTCACACTGAGCTACCGGATCGCTAAACGTGTTTAATAAGTTTGTCTCCGATTCTCCTAAATTTTATTCTACTTGTTTTCACTTCTAATCTAGGTAAGACTTCTTCTCAGCTGACGTTTTCCGTGCATTTGAACTTAATATTTCTTCTGTAAAGGTACATCTCATTAGATTCCAAAATCTTTTGCTCAACATCTGTTATTGTCTAGCCTTTACTGCCATTTAGTCACAAGATACAATTATATGTTTTCATCTAGTGCTACTTAATTCCAATCCTGGAAGTGGAGAAGCAATGTATCTCAACAAGCTTGCATTTTTAGCAATTAACAGAATTGGAGGACTGAAAAGTGTGCATATCCTTAACTGATACCTCTCTTTCAGGTATCTCGCGAAAATGTTTTTAAATGAAGCATAATATTTCATTATTTCTCAATTATAGCTCTGTAGATTTTACCTCAAATACATACTTAATGCAATCATTATAATTAACAATATTGTCATATTCTAAAATTATAAATCTAAAATATAGTGGCTCAGACATTTGATATACTGTTCTACCAGCCTGAATTCAACACGAAAGCCTATATCAATTAGCGACCAGCACAACCCAGCCACTTCTTTTTTGATGACCCAAGGTAATCCTTCTTCGGTATTCAAAATATAATATGCTTTTATAAATATATTTATGATACGTGTACTGTGACAGGCATGTGCCTGACGGAACATCAATGAAAAATGATTGAAAAATAAATAAAAAATGAAATGAAAATGATAATTAAAATGATAGCATAACGCTCGACACTGAATATCTGTATTCGTTTCTCTCAACGCACAGCGCTTGCCTTCGCTTACATCAATTTGCAGCGATAATCTCCCAAATATTGACATTGGAATCGCCTTATGTTTGATAACTTTTCATAAATATTTTGAAGGTAAAAATTTAATCAAAGAGTTAATGCAATGCTCTCTCGTCGTTAAATCGGCAACCAAATAATTTACTCTGACATTCTAAATATTACAAAAAAATTACACCCACCTATAATTTAAGATTCCTTCTGAATATTCACAGCAAATGGATAATAACTGTAGAGATAGATGTACAACGGCGTACGTAGTGTGTGCAAAGAAACGAAACAGCAATAGACCGGAATAAAACTTACCAACCATCCGTAAGGTGAATTACCAAGTTAAAAAAGATTTTGATGTAAAATAATGTAAATATTACTCAATAAATAAACTCGAAACATACGTAGCTCTCCAAACGGACAGAAAATTGAGGGAAATGCTTTGATAGCTCCCAGCCACATAGATTGCACGATCAATGGACCATATCATGTCATATAATCTTAGTATTCTCAGTGCCAACATAATGTACCCAAATGTCTGTACTGTCTGTTTTATTTCCTTTTCAAGAGCTCTATACTCCTTTCAAACAATGATCACATGAAGACAAATTGAAACTACTCCAAAGTGATAGAGAAGCCTAAGACGCAGGCAACGGAAGACAAGCATCTGATCCACGTGAGTGTTCAGTCAACAGCAATCACTTGTATTGTGGGGAGGTATACAGTATAGATCCTTTCAACGCCGATGGGTGGAATAATCATTTCCTTTCGTCGTCACAACCACCCCTCCTATACCGCAACTCCTTCACCTCTCGCCCACTTAGGCGCATCCCTATTTCTTATGCCTCTATTCTCCGAACCCCCAATCATCTCACATCCCCTGAACTTAACTCGCAACCCGCCGTACACCATCTCATCATTCCATCCAGATTCGCGACAGGGCGTATAAAAAATATGCCGTCTCGACCTCAAGAGGAGGATAAGGGAAGGTTGAGAAGCTTGGAACCGAGCAAGGTAGGGTGGCGGAGGAGAAAACAGGAGAATGAAGGGGAGAGGAATAAAAATCTCTGGCATATTGCCAGCCGCATCCTATTTGGAGTACCGCAAAAGCTCTTTTTACTATGACCTTCATAAAAGCGTCTCCGGAGATAGGGAGAAAGAAAACAAGAAGAAAGACCACCATCTAATATTTATGGCATTATTTATGAAGCTCCAAACTATCTCCTTCACCGAGACTGTCCCAGCAAACCCTCCACCAACAGACGTACACCAGCACACACAACCCTCAATGACCCTTTGTCGTCTGTCTCCACATCTTCGCCTCATACCCTGAACCCCAAGTGCAATCTAGTCGAATCCTCATCTCTCTCTCACTTGCATTTCCCTGTGAACGCCTTCGGAATGCATTTTGTCCTTTAAACATACACGTCTCCACCCAGCTCTTCTCCGATTCAATCCTTGAGCTTAAGATGTGTCCATCTCCTTTCTAAAATTAATGCTTTGAGAAAAATAGGCTATTTATAAAATAAATTATGCATTCAGGGCTCACACTTTACACTTAATACCATACGAAAATACACTTAAGCATTTCAAAGGACATTCCTAATTTATTTATCTCGTAAATACATAATGAAAGGTGGCGAGAAAAAAAATGATACAGCTAAAAGCATGGGAAATCAACATAAATGGGCAATGAAGGCCTGGCATGCGTCTGATATAATGGTGCCTAAAGCATGACAGAAATGTTCAAGAAATTGTTCAACAAATGTTCATTCTAGCATATGATGTCACATGCATATTTCGTTCTTTAATAATACTAATTTTTTAAATTTTTAATAAATAATAGAATCGTTTGTCATGGCCCGGTGTAGATTATCAAGGACAAACATGAGATAGGTTTTTGTAAGACGTACTGATAGCACCATCTCCGCCTAACCAGAGATAAGGCATCTTTAATTGTCCATCTTCAGGATTTAACATAAACTTTGTAAGTTTTTTTTCAATTCCTGTGCATATTGGAAATTTTTACTAAATTAAGGCTAAAAATACTGAGTTTCCATCTTCAGTTGAAAATTGCTGCCTTTCAGTTGTAAGATGCCTCTATTTATGGAAATTCACCACATCCTTTGCTCACCATATCCCCCAACGTCAGAGGCGAGGTCATTTTCTTTAAGCCTATATCTACTTTTGTCCCTGATTTATTATTTGCCTAAGTCAAAGTAATCAAATCCCCAATTCTTACAATTACCGAAGCTATTAACTCATATTGTTACCTATTCGATATGCCGCTTATTCACTGGCGATGGAGGTGCAATGGATCATCCACTTAAGTGCACCGTTAGACGCCCTTTAACCACTTAAAGTCTACCAGAAGAATCCTATTTAAGTGATTGACAGGGATAGTGTTCCGTCAAGTTCTCGTCATCATTGGGTCGAACTTTGGTTTACATCGTACAAATTAGGATTTTAGCTTCTGTGCAACAGTTATTGCTCATTTAAATTTGTTTTCACACCTATGCGCTCTAAAAAATTACCCAAATAAACGCAACATTTCGCTTGATGCCAATTTTTTTCATTAAAACTAATTAGGCTGAGGTAGATTTAATATCTGTGAGCAGATGATTGCCTGAAATAACGTGTTACTTTTTATTTAACCTTAGTTAAGTACACCTGCAGCATAGAAGAGACAATGGAGAGGTATATCTGGCTACCACACGTTAAGGAAAGGCTATTACTTGGCTAGATTGAAAATTTGACTACTATAACTTACGTAAATAAAAATCAGCGACGAAAATAAATATAGGTTATATTAAGACAACGATCTATAGTTCCGCTACCGCGAGCAGTGATTTACTATTTTGAGAATAATTATTCGCAAATAAGTCAAAAGTATATTTTATATCTTAAAGAAAGTATTTTCTCCCGCAAATGGAAATAGTAGCCCAAGAGCGGAGCCAGGATTTGGGTGCAGCCCTCTCCGTAAAATGATGTGCCAGCACCACCGGTTTTTCAAACTAGTAACGTCGATAAGTTTGAATTGTGTTATTACTAATAGTTTTTCTTTCGTAAAACATCAAAAACATTGAAGATTTATTAAAATCAAAGGAGCCTACATGTTTATGAATAGCATTTAAAGAACACAGTATTTATTAATAAATATCAAGTATATTCTTTCCAACACAAACGGCTGAATCGTACATAAGAAGTTAAATATCTTAACTCCACCCAGGTAAGGGACATAAGTTTCCCAATATTTTTAGATAAGTCAATCGGCAGGAAGGCAAACTGGATGACAAATTAATACCTGGGGAAGCAATCATCGACTGAGGATATTTACGTCAATCAGGATAAGTGTGTAAGGAGGATTATTCACTGATAAAGGATTGGAGGAGAGAAACCATCTTACTCTTAAAATGTGTTTCCTGCAAATGTAACGTTAAATTTACAATGCAGCGTAGATATGCAAATAAGGGGGGATCTAGAGGATGAATCTCCTTTTGGCCAATTTTTGCTGCATGACCTGGTTCACCGAGATTTAATTTTTCCATCTTTGATTCTATGTATCTGAGCAATTGAAGTGATTCAATCCCAAAAACTTCAAGAGCATTCGTAATATTTTAAAGCCTGAGCGCGGCTACACCCATGTCATACAATATTTCGAGGCGAATTTTTAACGCCCCTGTGAACTAAACAATATAAGATAATAACATACTGTTTCAACCCCATTGTAAAATTAGTCTCTACATCTACATAATCCCGTGTAGGACACAACTATGGTGTGTGGCCCGGGGTGATTCCACACCTGTTGTGCTATACTCATCCCAGGTGAAATCAGAACCGCGCATGCTCTCCCTGATGCCACGTTCAGGCCAAAAGCAGTCAGCATGACAACTCGCAGGCAGACCAAGAACTAAGAGAGAGCTACGTAAACGAACATACCATGCAATATACAATACGATACATACAATACAACCAATGGATAGTATTATTAATGCGACTGACATAGTCAGACAGTCAGTAGACATGTGACAAACTAAGGTGTATTTTGTTTCAAATGTCGAACCTAAAGCATTATTTGCCTCATGAGTTGAAAATATTAATGTATCAAGGCTTAGCTGAGGCCGTAATACGTTATGGTTTGACGATTTGGGGTAGCACAAACTCCACCTTGCTGAATAAGGTTATTACTTCACAAAATAAAATGGTTGCGCATTTGATGGTCAAGGAAAACAATGTGAGAGAAGTATATAAGAATCAATGTTTGTTACCATTAAAAGAATTTTATAAATATGTGTTAACTTGTGACAACTTCTTTGACAGAAAATTAATACAGCAACGTGTGATTAATACTGACATGCAACTGCGTCGAATAAATAGGTTGTCTGTACCTAAGTATTTTAACCTCCATGGCAAGAGGTCTTTAGCACAAGCAGTCCCAGGGTTGTTAAATAAGTTACCTATGTCAATGCATGATATTAATAGCATATCTGTTCTTAAAAAATCACTAACAGAGTGGCTCATAGGCTAACATTGTTAAGCTCTTAATCGTCCAAAACGCTACACAGCAAAAAAAAATATTTTTTAACTAAAGGCACCTGCTGACAAGCCGCTTTGGCTTAGCAGGACCTCAACTGCACTATTATTCTTTTTTTAATTATTAATAGAATATAATTTTCTCTGTGATTGCACTAAAACATTGTAAACTTGGAACCTGCTGATAAGCTTCAGCTTAGCACGACCATGCTGGATAAAATCAACCATAATGACCAGAAAATGAAAGTATACTTGTAACTGAGTAATTTGTAATATTTTTATAACCCATCCAAAGGGAAACTACAGCATGTAAGCCATTTGTAAAATAAAGTTATTATTATAAAAAAAAATAGTATAACAATGTACAAATCATGTAGGAGCTATATCCTGCCGGATATTACATGCGAGGTTAGTAGCGAATAATGATGTTCAGACATTGAGCACAAGTGCAAAACCTTCTTTACCCAGGGAGGGTTAAAGTTTCCCAGAACCGATATGTTGCAAAGCTCACACCACATATGCTGCGAAACGGACGGACTATTACTCTAATGATCATCACAGAGCATTCATATACAGGTCAGGATTCCACTTAGTATCGTATTCAAGCCTCTAGAAGGAAAAAGGCTATTTAGCCATAGTAATGGCTCAGTTACAAAGACAAACTATCAAAAGATATGCAAAAAATATTCTAATGATCATCACAGAGCATTCATATACAGGTCAGGATTCCACTTAGTATCGTATTCAAGCCTCTAGAAGGAAAACAGCTATTTAGCCATAGTAATGGCTCAGTTACAAAGACAAACTATCAAAAGATATGCAATTTCATAAAACTACACATAATTTAATTACTTGATGTTTTAGCAATCAATTTTCAATGTAAAGTCATTAAAAATCGGATATTTCAAATTATTTTGATGCTGAACTTTAAATAATTCACTATATCCGTCGTGTAACTTTTCGCTCGTAAAACGCAGCTGCCAAAACACTGCAATCGTGATAAATGTTGTCCCCATGGGGGAGATATTATATTCGGAACGACAGGTATTCTCAAAAGTTCCTTTTCAGGCGCCACCACTGTGAGTTGTTCCATCGAAAAAAAGGCAATACAAGAGATTGAGCCGGGACAATGAAACAATTGCAAATGCTCCCTCGCAGTGTGCACGCTTTGATGTCAATGGGTCAGACGCCGAAAAGAATATCGCCAGGTATGAAATATATGCGCGCATACGCACCACACGGTGATAAACGATTGAGTTTCCACGATTCTGAAAACCTTTTCCTGCAAAGACCAAGAGAAGCTATTTTTCCACCGACCAACAATGGAATAACAGAAAATGAATTTATGAAACCCTCGCATCGTACGGTGAAAGGGACACGGACAAGGGTTGGCTTTTGTGCGATTTTTTAAAAATTCGATTTTAAAATTGCCTTTTGAAGGGGGGAGGGGACACATCTAGGGTTACAGCCCGGTTATCTCCCCTTTTCGCTCTGCTCCTTTTTTCATCCCCGTACATTATGCATTTGTTTTTTATTCCGCGCGTCACCCCATCACCGCACTTCCGGCCCAGTAACTTGGTTATCAATTACTACGGCTCTGAACCCTTTCCTCAACCCTCTCACACCCCGATCAACCCACCTTCCCAACACACTCTTCTTCACAGGATACGTTCCCATCCACCCTCAACCCCAACTATTCCGCTTTCCTGCCTGCTTTTGTTTCAATTTATTTTTTTCTCCTCTTCCGAGGCTTTCGAAACCCGCGAAATAGCGATTGATTAATGAAAATCGTAAATATTTTCTGTCCCCAGTAACGTTTCAATTTAATGGACCACTAGATATCCGCGGCTACCCATCCCCTTCTCCTTTCCCATTCCCCCGTCCAACCGTTCGTTGACTCCTCCCCATCCATCTTCCCCCTCTGCATCTCCAACACCCTCTTCGCATAACCACCCCCTCCACTCTCTTGGGTATCATTCAACCAGCCCCCACAGGACCGCCGCATCTCATACCGGTTAAATCCATTCACACGGACATTTTGATAGGCCGTAAAGTGGTAATCGGGATTAATATTTTCCCCCCCTGAGCCAGCCCACCGCACATGGTTGCTTTCGGGGCGTGGGTGGAGATACCACTGCTGCGGATTTGGGCCCTTGTTGGGAATCAGCGCATCAAATACTCACCCATGTCAGCATCCTCTGGTAAACGATTTCTGTATGCACATTATGCATCTCTCTTTCTGTGTATCTTAAAATTTAAAAGTTTGAAGTCACAGTTAAGCAAGGTGAGATCCTAACAACTGGCAATTTAGATTAACAGGAAAAATGAACGGAGATTGCTGACATTTCAGTGTCCCATCTTCCTCTCCAACCGCCGTCAAATCCAGAAAGAGTGCACCAATGGACGGATTAGTACCCCTTCAATTTCCCATTTAATCCTTTCCTGTTAACCCCTGAGGGCATCCGCTGGAGGGTTGATGAACTGCCCTTCTGCTCCCGATCATTTTATTGTCGACGTGGGAAAAGTTCAGATGTCCATCACAGCGTATGGTGCTTTAAAACCCCCGTCGTGGGTGTCATTAGGTCGCGGAATATGGGTGTCTACATCAATTACGAAGCATTTTATATCAATTATCGGCTATTATTTATTGAAAAAGAATAAAATACCATCTTTTTTACAATTGCAAATGTAGAATTAAAATATTCATGTAAATGTAGTTAGATATGATTCTAATTTTCAATATACAGTGCGCATGTTACATTTTGACTAATACATTTAAATTGTTATATTTAGCACCATAGAAGATATGTGCGATAAAATACATTAAAACTACGAAGTTATACTATATTTGTGTCCATAACTGAGTCACCGACGGTCAATTTCTATATCTTAACGTATTTAAACTGTATGAACCACTAGAATAGTTGTGGAACTTGCTCGAGGTAATCGCGATATTATGCTGTGCATGCGTAGATATTCAATACATATTTTTCACTCAAACGATGACCTGTATAGATAACTAATCTATTACTCCCATGTGTTTTCTGAATTATGTAACGGATTTCTCAAGGCGTTTTAAGATACGAAAATCACTTTTGTTTATTGCCATTACACATGCTGCACGTAAACGATTATTGAAAAATTGTAAATTATGAGAATGGACACGGGTCACTGTCTGCTACTTCTGTTAACTCTAACCATTTGCACACATAATCATACAATTACAACTTTCAAACTACTCGAATTGCATCTAGACGATCATAGAAAAACTATAAATGATAATTATATGTGATTGGTCTCGGATCTCTTCCTGCTGCTCAAATAACTATACTCATTTGAACACATTATCATATGAGTAAACCTTTCGAATAATGTAAAACTTCATGCAAAAATACATACAAAAGTCTTCAGCTACACTTCATCAAAATATTATCGTAATTTACTGAAATAATGCCATTATTTACTCTAAACCTGTTATTTACTTGAAGACCTATCTCCGAGATCCTTAAAGGAATACAACGATTGTTGGAAATATTTATCCCCACGATGCGATTTTGTTCAAATTATGTGCACTTCATAGTAACTGCTTATAATAATTTACAATATTATCTCTAATATAAGTTTGATAATTATATAAGTATAAGTTAAGTTTAATTTATATAAACTATCCAACTAAAGGTTCCATTTATTTTCATGCATAAAACGCGCATGTTTGTTGTTTATATTAGTTCATAAACGATTTATTGGATGTTGTTTGATAGTAGGGATACAGTCGTTGCTGCGGTAGCCGTAAGTCATTTTTTTGTATGGATTAAAGGGATGTGTTGGTGATTTTTCATTGGTTCTTCTCGTTTAAAAAGGTTCACTAAGGTATTCGTAGGAAAGTTTGGCTTCCCGTCACGCCGTAGCGTCATAAGCCTTATGAAGCTGGCTCATAGAAACGCTCGAGCGTCATATCCATCATAGGTTTCCCGTCATAGCTATCACTCTTATGACGCTTACGACATTTACAGAACCGACCCGATGGAATTTACCTCTTTCACTCGATACTCCGTAAGTGTTGTGACGTGCAGGCATGGGATAATAACAAGGGAAGTATATGTGATGGAGCATCGGGAGCCTTGACTAAAATCTTTGGAAATTTACCGTAGAAAAAATAGAAATTACTACAAGTTTCAGGGCCGTGTTCATAGTCGTTACCAGGGTGTCTCCCAGGTGTGGGGGAACCCCTTGGCTCAGAATGGTATTCATAGGCGTTACTCAGGGGACTACCATCCCCTAACCCTCCCTAAGGATGTCGATTTCCTGGGTAAGGCATGAAGATTACCAAAAGCTCCCCTAACGCAGTACTTCGGCCCTCGCGTGGGACTAATTGATACAACTATACTAAAGACAGTACACGATAATATCAACAACTTTTATAGTAACGTCTTATTTTAACAAACACGGTTACTTATTGAATCATCCTCATATTCCTCACCATTCATATTATATAAATATTTAAGTAACATAGTAAACATTCTCTCATATTCATTCAATCATTTTTCATCAACATCGTGTAACAGTACGATATGTTATTGTTTAAAGAACGCTTGGTTACGGTGAAAAATGAGCATCAAAAATATTGAAAACCATTCAGCGGAGACGTTCATATTATTTTTCCGCAGGATCGTTACCAAATCTCTTACCCAGGCGTCCCCTGGCTAGGTGTTACCCAGGTAAGGTTTATGAATCGCTCAGCGTAGGGGACCCCTAGGTGTTACCTGGCTAGGGGATACTCAGGTAACCCCTAGGAATACGACTATGAATACGGGCATTAATGTCGATCGTTGTTAAGGGGAGAGCATGTGGGAGTAAGAATTAAATTTTTCGGTAACCATCTCATGTAATACAATTGTGAAACTACGCTTACTTTTAGAATGTTCTACCTGCGTTGAATATCTGTTATTTTTAAAAATGTGACAGTTAAAGCATCCATGCGTCCATCTCAAAGCTTTGATCTACCAAATATGGTCCAGCTCCTCATGAATCCATATAAAGAGCATCTAAGCCATTTTGCATGCCAAAATAATGAAAGGCCGAAGAATGAAGAATGCATTTTTTTCTCCTCATCCGGCAAACGCCATGTTGTTTGCTCGGATGGCTGCAAACGAAATTGAATCACACGGTGTTCGCACCGTCAAGGGAATGGCCGCATCCAAATTACGTGACTCATTAAATTTCACTTCCAATTCCCTTCCGTCGCACTTTCTCGAATTCCCTTTTGAAGCCTCGACCAATTATTTTTAACTCCCTCTCCTTGTCCTCCAAACGTCATTTGATTCTTCTCCTCCATTGTTTCCTTTTCGGCTTTTTAACTTCTTCCGCGCAAAGCGTTCTCCCCCTCTCTTGGAGATAATGCAATCGGTCAGACCGCAGCGACATTCCCGACCAATTATCCTCGCCTCGACGGATTTCAATCCCCAGACTAGACAGACGCTTCCTTGTGTAAACGGCTTACCCATTTTTCCTCACCATATCCTTCCAGTAGCATAGCAACCCCCGACCATTCCTCCTGTATTTTCCTAGAAGTCTACACTTCTCTCTCCATTTTTCATCTTAATGCTCTTTCAATCGCCGCATACCTCCTCTCATGGTAGTGAAACATGGGTACGTCAGGACAAATATAAGAATAGACTAAACGCCGTGGGTTTGAGTTATCTGAGGATAGTTAGCAGCAAAAGTAGGATGGATAGTGTCAGGAATGAGTGGGTAATGAATGAATGTGGGTGAGATGCTCCAGTTATGGACATGTATGAAAGGAGTGTGCTTCGTTGGTTTGGCCATGTTGAGAGAATGGATGAGAGTTGAATAACGAAACAGATATATGTGTAAAATGAATGGTGCGAGTGGTAGAGGTAGGCCGAGAAAGTTGGGGTTGAATGTGGTTGAGGAAATTCTTAGGAGGAGGAAAACTAGGAGTCTTAAAAACAGGAGAGCGTGTATGAAGCAGTGGATGGGAGTAAATGAAGCATAAGAGATTTGCAAGGATAGGTTAGTATGGAGGAAATTATTGAAGCAGAGTTAGGTGTACAAATATGTATTTATGAGTGAAACTTAGTGGCTCTGCCTACCCCGGAAGCAAACGGCGTGATTGGTATGTACGTATATTTGTACCTCATCTCCAAGAATTTCGCCAAGAAGAAATGAAATTTATTCCCCTTTGTCATTGGTTAACTAGTCAGTAAAGAATATTTATAGCGTAAAAACAAATGAATTCAATAGTAAAAAGGCAATACGGGAAGAATGGTTTGTCTGCGTTGAGAGAAAATTAACCATGTGAAGTCGCACGCCTGATATATTAATTATAACATAACTTTTTCATGAGATAACTTTTTATAAAGAAAACTTTTTCATGAGAAATTTGACTCAGCACTGGTATCGGAGGAAGAATATTCCAAACTAAGAAACGTTGCTAAGTGCATGTGTGATCTGTACACTAACAATGAGTGCAATCAAATACCAGGAAAAACTGCATGGTATAATTTGATAATTTCTCCATAGGGATAAGATACGTGAACTATTAGGGGAGGCGAACATGAAAGTACTAGAGTTATTGAAATAATAATGGAATCCTTCTAAATGTGAACCCTTAGGTAGAAGCGTAAAGATTATGAGAACAGGAGTATACAGAAGACTGAAAGAAAATTTCAACACCGTACTGCATAGGAGGGTCGAGTGAAGAAAAGAATGGGGTTAATATGTAGACTGCTTTAGTGAAAATTTATAAGAAAAAGCTATCAGACTATGAAAGAGTAAGTATTGAGCCTTTATTCGAATTACTCAACCTATGGTGACGGAATTGCCATCAGACTGCATCATTAAAACAAATTATAAGTTTTTTGCAGAGTGACGTCAGCAAAATCATCCGTTGGTTTCATCTGAACCATATGGACAATTTCACTCACAGTAGACCTTTTTGATGGACTACACAAAATTCGCGCATTCGTCACAGCCTCCCTTGTTACCAAGAATGGAGTTCAGAAGCGTTCGAAAACGAGGGCAAACACGTGATATGAGCGGCGATGTAAGAGAGAGAAATCCATGAGAAAAAAGGCGAAACACCCGATTTTATCAGTTTAGCTTCCCGAGGAAAAGTGCACATTGGGCTAAGTTTGTGAAATATGTATCGTATAAAAGGAAGAGAGTAAAACTCCTGAGCCTGCATTCTGAACATTTTTCTGTCGTCAAAGCAATTTTTCAAAATGGGACGCAAAATACGAACGAGCCGTTGGGAAAATTTTGCACTTGCAGCAGGAATAAGTCCTTTGAATTCGGCTCCACTCGAAAACCCAAGCCGCCTCACTGAATTCCATTTACAACCATAATGGTAATCTCACGTTTCCCATATCTAAACAAGTGGAAAATAAACATATTTTTTCTATTGTGTCTAACACGTTGAACAAGAATGCATCGGAACATTCAATGACGTGAAACATGTTTTCTATTGGACCATGGTGAGAAAACTTCATTGAGGCACCCTTTATCCATTATGACGTCACTTCTGCAAAAACATTTCAGCAGTAATGTTTTGAACTCTGCAGTTTCTCACGCGTTTGCAAATTTCAACTCTGACAATTGAATGTCTTCAGCAATCTATCACTGAGTGTATGCCACGAAAAAGTTGTAAACATATTTTATGCACAGTACGAATAAGTGAAAATAAATTAAAGCTATGTGGTAAGTATCTTAGCGCGAACTGTCAGTAAACACGTAAAAACATAGAACACTGCGAAGTAGAAAAACAAGTAACCACAAATATGATACGATAGGAGAAGCATAAAGGCATGAAAGTAGCAATTTCAAAGGTATGCCCCAGTTTCTATTTTAGGGCTTTGGAGAAGGATAGAAGAAGCGTACGGAGACTGAATCCCATATGGGTTCGCATCTCGCTGATATCCCAGCGATCGTTACGGCCATAATTTCACGCACCAGAAATCGGGGCAGAACGAAAGCTCGCTTAATCCTATCGCCTTCTTTCACCCAATGTCAACGGTCTCCAACTACCGCGTAATCCGTTAACTTTAAGACCTGGAGTTTCTGTTGGGGTTAGATTTGGCCATGTAAGGGTGTTACTTCAGCCCGCACGGAGAATTCTGGAATTATAGGATGCCAAAAGCCATAACGCTTCACTACATGTGCAAAAGCTATAGCTCTTTCTTCTGAGATTGAAAATAAGTTTCATAAACGCCTACCCGTCTCTGTAATGTAACCCCTTTATTATAGCAGGAACAATAAAGAGGCAAAGTGTGTTTAGACTAAGACCATTTTTCCGATTATATGATAAGCTGCCAAAGATTCATTGCCTAAAAAAATATATTATTATTCGAAATATATTTTCTATTTTTCGGTTTTTCAGGACTTCTTTGTTCTTAAAAATTTCATTGATTCTCATTAAATAATATAAAAATGCTAATTAATGTATACTTGAAATGTATTTACAGAATTGCAAGAGTTTAAATAACAAGTTTCTCTGTGTTCTTCCACTATTAAATTTTATGACACGCTCTTTGAGAGCCACTTCTTCGTATAATTCAAGAGAAATCCAACGCGAAGGGAATCACAATATTATTTGCTGCCCTCGATAATCATAACCACCAAATGCGTTTAAATGGAGAAAGTACAACTGAGACTCCATACTTCAACAGACTAGAGAACCAACCAAAAAGAAGAACATTGAGAGCAATGAATTTGCAACTGATAACAAAGGCTACGAATACATAAAACGGAGAGCATGTAATCGCGTTAAATCAGCCATTTATTCCATAGGAGTCTGTCGATTATAAGAAAAATGGGATAATAAGATGAGCAAGAGTATTCATGACAAACATATTCGTATTTCAGGATATATACCTAAGTTCGGTCATATCATGGAGATTTTAGTCTTACGTGCGCATATTGTTCCTATAAATATGAGGGAAAAGTTTTATAGAAAAGAGCACATATGTAAAGGATTTTTCTTAAAAACAGAACTGCAAAAAGAGGTACTTATTCTTGAAATTTCAGTATAATTGGCTGTCTGTCAGGGGATAAGAAAAATTGCTTGTCGATATTTTAATTCTTCCACTGATATTACCACTGGCTCTTTCCAACGATATGACTGGAATCAAATATTCCTAGTGGTAAAATTCTTCGGTTGACCATGATATTTCATGTTAAAACATCTTTTTAGATTGATTATCTACGTGTGATCCACTCTCGGTCTTTTCCTTTACAAACTTCGAGAATTCTATTAACTGCTCCTGGAGTAAAGACGCTAAAAAACTGAGATACTTATCATAGTCAGGCTTCATTAGAAAAATCAAATATACTGCTTCCAAAACTTGCACTAAAACCCCTCAGTACTAGACTGATGATATGACTATGATACTGATGATATGACGATATAATCCCACAGACACAATCATACAAAAGGATTTAGTGACAAATTTAAAAGTTTTACATCGAATGTAGACAATGAGTTAAAATATAATAATCGTTAATTTAGTAACTTAACTGAAATTTCAGAGTTACAGAGGGAATATTGAACCTTTGCCTTACCTTTTTACCCTTTGCTTGCATCAGCTTTTGAATTAATATTTTTACTCTAAGGAGCTGAAAAAACCCAAACGGGACGTCTAATTGTTAGAACCAATCTTTGTAGGGAAACTTACAAATGAATCCTGGGTAGATTTCTTTACCATAGCGGAATATTGGACCTTTTAATATTTGATGAAGATGTTTATTATATATATATATATATATATATACACACGTTGATGGATTGGAGTCAGCCATGCGGCGATGAACACACGATGTGGATAGGATGGAGGAGATAGACACACAAAAAAAGAGACGATCACACTTACGTAGCTAGCCTTCGGAACTAGTCCAAGCTAGCTACGTAAGTGTGATCGTCTCTTTTTTTGTGTGTCTATCTCCTCCATCCTATCCACATCGTGTATATATATATATATATATATATATATATATATATATATATATATATATATATATATATATATATATATATATATATATATATATATATATATATAATAATTCTTTTATGAGTAGTATAGATCTATTATTACTTTAAATTAAATATCAGCATCAGCTTTGTAATTATTATTCTTTTAGAGCTGATAATATACACATGATTAGTTCATCTACATAACCATAATCAACATTAATTATGAATTGAATAATAATACTCGAATTTCGTCCACGCCTAAAATATTCTAGAGGTTATTTTCCATGAAATCTCTTCGTTAGTAAATTTTTGCAAGGCTCGATGAAATTTTTTTAGAGGAATCCATTTGTTTTAGTAATCCCCCGACTCACCCGTATTCCCGTTTCTATGGTATATTTTTATCCCATTCATTCACTCGTAAGTATTCATGAAAACGGGAGAGAGCCAACCTAGATTAGAGCACATATTTGGTGCAAATACTCATCCTTATTTTCCTTTTTTTTCAAAGAATAAAATGAACCCGAGGTTCACAACTTCGTCGTTTACGACCCGTACACGAAAGCGCAATTTAATAGGTGCTGAATTTTGCGGTATAAAGCTGGAGCGCTCCCCACATTCAAAGCTCTGTACTCCGCTGTAACACGCTCCTTGCTCGCGTGTTTAGTGCGCCTCCTATTCTTTCAGTCATCATATTTCTGCCAATCTCACGCTCCCCCACCTCAGGCAGTATTGTCTCTGCATTTTCATTCCCACTCATTTGCGGCTCCGGGCATTTGCGCATTTTCACTTGCACGTTCTGCCACAGAATTCCTGATGCCTTCAACCTAGCTACTCACACCCTTGATGACTCAATCATATCTCTGTGGTAATAAAAAAATAACTGGTCCGAATTGAATTAGCTTTCTAGATAATTACGGAAATTTAGAACTTATGATATTAGCAATGTAATAAAGGTCCATTTTCATCTGGTTGGCTCTTGCAAATTAACGCTCCATTTATATGAATGGAAAGGCAGACAAGTTAGACAGTAAAGTTATAACTTACTTCTCTGGCTGAAATGAAAAAAAATACTGTGGCACGCATAAACTATTGTCTATCCTCAATAAGTATAGAGAAATGCGCTAAATATAGTTCTCCAAGACCAGCGATCAACCATATCTTGATTCATAAGAAATGACAGCAATCACGGTTATAAACCAATGCTAGTTTAATCTCGTACAGTAGAATACTAATTTTACCAATTAAATCACTGGAATTCATATCATTAACTTAACATATTTATAATGCAAGACTTCTATCACAATATTTGGCAAACAGAAATAACAATTACTGGAAAGTTTGCGTATAAATTCTGAAGAGCATTATTCTCTTAGCTATATAATTTATACAATATATCGTGCAGCCTTTAGTCTCAATATAACATACATCCTTAAAAAACCTCAGGCTCATAGAATTTAAGTATCCTAAAAATCGTTTACCAAAAAATAAATTTTTATGATAGAAAGATTGCAGTAAGGTTTTAAAGTGGATCTTATTATTCATAATGACAAAAATATTCAACTACTACTTCAAGTAAAAGAAAATTCAGAGAAAATTCACTCAAAACGGTAGATAGTATGCATCGATATTGACACGTATCAGAAAATGGTATTTACGATTGATAGCTCAATTATTATATTTTATCGAGAAAACATTTAGTTAAAGAAGCAAAGATCTTTATTTTGGATTATTCAGACGTTTCAAAATCGGATCTTCATTTATATACATTGCAATTTTCTCCATCGTCACCCATTTTGGGTAATAGACAATGACTCGGTAAAGAGATGATATAAATGTAACTTCAATTTCCAAAACAATGTAACAATATATGCCAGGTTATAAAAAAAGACAAAATTATTTGTCACCTTGGTAATGAAAATTCTTGTTATGAAGACATAGATGCAGATATATAAGGCAGAATTAATTACTGTTCAAGCGAAACAGCAATATTGGCGCGATTATTATTTCTTTAATGCCATTAGAATACAGAAGCATGTGAGCCACCATAAGTAGTATAAAGATTGTATTATTAATTTAATTTTAACTATTCATTTAATGCTAGGATCTTTTATAGTAATTTAAACGTTGAGAAGGTTTTCAAAATAGAAATAAATATTATGAAATCGGTACCACACATTTTTTAATAGCTTAGCCTTATAGCGTAGTGTTTCTCTCCACCTAAAACCTTAGTTGATACTTGTTTTACCTTTAGTTTCAATTAATTTTAAATAAAAGTAAGGGGAAATTATATAAAGATACATGTTATAAAACGCATTATATCGAGTTTAGTAAACTAAATTAATCAACTTAATGTGGATACATACTAAAATCATAACAGTCTCAAGTAGAAGCACAAAATTATTTTACTGTCTCCACGAGGCTCTATAAGAATTCCATTCTATACTTAAGAATTTACTTATATATTTTCTAAGTGATAATTATTTGATAATAAATATCAAATTGTAATATCAAATACGCATTTGTGATACATATTTGGCATTAACTCAAGTCAAAAGCATTTAGCAGGAGTTAAATTTCTCGTATTTATGTAATAATTTTAGGCCGAAATTTTAGTATTGCTTTTTCACAAAAGAATATTTAATAAAGTAGTTAAAATATCTTTAGATGTGAGAAAAATAAATGTATTCTCTGGAATTATAAAAACTTACATAAGTGTAAAAAGCGTCATGAGAGTACATGAAAAAATATCAAATAATAATTATTTTTATTTAACATTTTAATAGGGTTCAGTAACTAACAGCATTGAACTATATCTCAATCTCCATCAATTATAAAATCACACATTTCACACGGAACCTTTCCCTCTCAATGGAAAGCCGCAAGCATCATTCCAATCCATAAAACTGGTTCTAATACTGCTGTCTCCAACTATCGTCCCATCTATTTACTCCCTATCATTTCGTCCGTCAGTGAGAGAATTATTCTCAACCGGATATACTACTTCACGTCTACCTCTTTATCCCCCATCTGCATGGTTTCCTCCCTGTCAGATCTTGTCGACCAATCTTGCCGTCAATGCCATTGAAAATTCGACTCAGCTCGATACTGTTTTCCTTGACTTTTCCAAAGCTTTTGACTCCCTCAATCATTCCCTATTTCTTTACAAACTCAAACACCATTACGGCATCCACAGTAACTTTCTCAACCTTCTATCCATCTCCTTTCAGACAGAGCACAATAAATAATACTATTCAGTTTTTCTTCTTCTTGGTCCAAGGTAGCGTCTGGAGTACCTTAGGGCAGTGTCCTTGGACCATATCTTTTTAACTTATCTATAAATGATCTTCTTTCTCAAGTTCTGCCTTCCAAAACCAATGCCCTTCTTTACGCAGATGACAGTAAGGTATTTAAGCTAATCAATAACTCCTCTGACTACCATTACCTCCAAGATGCCTTGAATAAGACGTCGGATTGGTGCAAAACCAGACAGCTAGATTAAAATCCCAGCAAATCAAAAGTCATAACCATTACCAAAAAAAATCCCCAATACATTTCAAATATACCATCAACTCCACCCCACTGACCAGAGTTTCATCAGTCAAAGATCTTGGAGTAATAACTGACCAGAAACTTCTCTATGCCGACCACATCCATGCCATAAAAAGTAAAGCCATGTCCCTGTTAGGCCTACTACAACAGCACATTGAAATTAGAGATCCCAATGCATTACATACATATTTCTCATATAATTCTCTTCCTCTTCTCTCCTGCTGTTCCCCTATATGATTGATGTCAGCCTCAACTAATTTTTAATCCCTTCAAAATTGCACTAACTTCTTGGCTAGTATTGTTACAAATAGATTGCCAAATCTCCATAACCTACTCTATGATGATGTATTTTCCTCACTTTCTGTTAATAAACTTGATAATATCTTCCTTAAAACTGATCTTAAACTTATCCATAGCACACTGAACTGAACCATTGACTGCCCTGACCTTGTTTCCGTGATAAATTTCAGAATACCCTCCCGACACACAAGAACTTACTCATTGCTCCATTTCCCTACTCCCAGATTATCACTTACCAAACGCTCCCTCATTTTTCTCCTCTGTTACCTACTTATTGCTATGTTTTTACGTTTGTGTTCTTGGTCGTATATGTTCCCTGTAAAATGGTGTAATGCTGTATGTGATCCTTTTGTCAAATAAATAAATAAATAAAATTTCAAGTTATTACTTTGAATTTAAGCTGATTTCAACGAAGAGGCGGATATAGATATTTTAAATAAAAGAAACAAAAACTGTATGATTGTCAAAATTGTACATTCGATAAGTCAGAAAAAAGTATATCATAAGAAACTATTAGAATGTTTTGATTTTTGTAGCCCTATCATGCACGTTAATACATTCAAAATGTTGTTGATGGTATAAGTATGCAATAGTAGATGATTTTGTGATGGAAGTATTCATTCAAATTTAGATATTTTTTCATTAAGCGTGGTCAATGACACAACTTTTCAATCAATGTTTGTTTAAGGCCAGTAAGTTTCATTTTTTAAGAAATATTTTTTATATATCTCTAAATAAACCTTCTGCATAAACAATTTCAATAATAACTATAATGACAAGATTAGCGGGAGGCAGATTTGAACAGCGTAGGTGGAGCTCACCGATTACAGATTCCCACGCCGTGTGAAATTCGCTCAAGAGGTTATAAGCTTACAGTAAAAGAAGGACAATTATGTAAGGATTCAATTACGAACAAGTCCTTTATGAAGTCATGTCCGATTTATGGTCATTTGCGAACCCCAAGCCCAAGGGTACACCACAGGCCAACGCATGTCCATCTTTGGCTCTATGGCCGCAAGAAAGAGGAGCATAGAGGGAAGACGATCACCAAGCGTCGACGGCACACTCCTCTTTCTTCTCCTCTCGCTTTATCTTTCTGCCCGGCCGGGTCATCCTACCGCTTTGTGGGACCGCCTTCTCCCATCTCTCAAAGTCACATCTTCCTGGCCTCTGCCGGACGCGTGTGTGTGTGTAAGCTAGCAAGGGTGTTTGTTTGCTCAATCCCATATCCGCATAGAATCCCAGCGCGAGCGCGGATTAATGGGAATTTCTCCACCCATTTGCCAGGATCACACATCGGTCCTCCGCCTGAAAGCGGCGGGAACGGTTTGCTAGGACGCCCGAGGCCAAAAACTAGGGCTATCACGTCTATAACCCCCATCGCCTCAACTCACACCTTTTCCTCCTCGCCGTCTGCTTCATACTCCTCCCTCAACATCCAGCACTTCATGGATGGCTCACAATTCCTCGCAATTACATCTTTCCTCGCCCCTCAGCACACAGGTCTACATATTCCGCATATAATGACTCATTTTATTTACCCCTCAGCGCTGCAATTAAATTTTCCAATCACAAAACAACTCTCATTTGTCCCGTAAGGCTAGAAAACTCAGATAAGGACATTTCCAAGGCAGAAACAATTTAGCATAGCCGCTTATTTCGTCATGCAAAATTCTGTTTCTTTTTCATTGAGAAGACAAAAACTATACATTTAAAAAAACACAAAATATTTACTTCACCAATGATTTGTAATTGTTTGTAATCTTTTCAGCCAGAAAACCACAGATTTATAAATTGTGAAGATAGTACATGAATCTTTGACTGATGCATTAAAAGTATCGCACAAGCCAGTTAGTTATATTCTTGAAAATATAAATTCTTGACTTTTAGTGGACCCAGTAGGAGGTATTCACTCGAGAAAGAGGATCACAAAAAATTAAGCACTTTAAATTTGTTCTGTATTGCGTCCTTATTGGATAATAATGATTGCTATAATTTAAATCAATATATTTTACGTTGCCGTATTGCAATACAATTCATAAAACACAAATGATGATGCTATCAAGATCACAGTCTAACACTTACCCACTATATGTTTTGGTTCTTTTTGACTACTTGAAGTTGTTTAAAATAAAAATGTTTCAAGGGATTTTAAATTTAAGAATAATCTAAAAATGTTTGTTCATAGATATTGATATTCAACAAAACAATTCTCAACTTCACCGTCATTTCCAATATTAATCGACCATTTTTATGCACATACGTGTTGGAAACTATATTATGGAACTTATAAACCCATGCTGCATTTTTTCTCTAATTCCATGGGAGTATAAAGACACTCATATTGATAGAGTTCACTGAAATTTTTCCTAGGCTTAGAGAGGGGACAGAACAAAGAACGATAGATTCATGAAAACAACAACTAAGGAAACAAATACTTATAAAATGTAAAAATATGTTTACAATGACGACTAAATCCATCCATCAGCTTAGATTCTAACATATTCACATCATTTCCCAGTCAAATGAATCTTAATTTTTCCAAAATGTAATTTATATATTCCTTGCAATCATCATGAAGACCAGACTCGTCTCTTCGAAAGACACGTGGTTGCAGAAAACCAAATTATAATATGAGATTTTACACGTAAACAGCTGCAATAGCCGCAATTATTGTTAATTTATCGAATGATCTTCATATGAAACCTTTATTTTCTATTTCTTGCTCTCTCTATCATTATAAACATCCCTCTCTTAAGGGTTTTCCCCCTCGCTAGTAGTAAGCTTAAAGTTTATGGCCGCCATGTGACTTCGGTACTTAAAGACCCGCTAAAGCTTGAGATCTAAATACTCCTCGGTCAGTCTTTAGATTGAACCTTCTATATAGTGAACCTTCTATATATATAAATATTGTAGCGCAATTAATGTATCAGTTGGAAGGATAAATTTCTAGTTGTATACTGGTCATAATTAATTGCTCTTACGATGGAATTCATTTTTAGTGAAAGTGTGATATGCTAATTGTAAACTCTTGCATTTTCTTCTTCTGGTTAACGCAATTTTTCTGCAAATAAGTGAATCTTGGAATTAGACTAAAGTGCACTATTTATCAGACCAGCCTAAAAGAAATACTTCTTATGAAATAATGAGTAAAAATCTCTACTTGAATTTTAAATGTGCCCCTTTCACAAAATCACTGTCAAAAAAAATCATGGCATGTTAAAGTAACCATAACGCAGAATCGAATTTCAGTTGCAATATCTATCAGTAATTAGATACGAACTGCTAAACTGCAAAAAATAATAGCATTACCATTCAATGGCAGGGACCAATGGAGGTATGAGCCTCCATTTTTCCAAGCAAAAAATCTTAAATGGCATATTTATCGCAATTCAGGTATTCCGTAATGATCGATGAATGGAATCGTAACATTCATGTATCAACTGATAATTTATTGGCCAGCAGGATCTAACTGCCCCTTTCCTAGAAAAATAGGGCAATAAAAAAATTTCCATCCAGATGATAAGGTTAATGGAATTAAAATATCGATAATGACTTCATTTCGAAAGAATAGTCACGAGAAATGGAAAGAGATAACTGATGTAATTTTCCAAGAGACGAATTAATTAAAATATATGCACTAACTGGAGAAATCAAACGAATGATATCGATTCGGGTAGTGAAAGACTTTTCGGAACTGAGAAAAAATTATTTGAGCAAAGTAAACACTGTTTATCCGGCCACCAAATGTTCATACTTCCTTTTAATTTGCCCATGGATTCGTTAGCATTTCATCACCTGACTGGCTGATATAGGAAAATTGTCGAACAGCCAGGCTCCCATAAAATTCGGCATCCTAAATTAATACTAGCTGGCAACTTGCTAGTCGGCTCCAGGGAGGAAAGTTTTTTTTTTTTAATTTTTACAGTAAGGGATAGAATTATTGAAAAAAATCATACAAAATGACTGGCTGGTAGGGGAAAGCTTCGGAACTCAATGGTAGCGGGGTCGAAATATTCGCACACTTGCTCGCAATGCAAATTGACGAGAAGACAGAGATCGCATCTCCAAAGTGGAATAATAAAATTGAAAAGCGCAGATATCTATGTAATTTTGTATATATGTATAAATGGAGAGAGATGGAATGGGAGGGGTAGGCGGGCAATTTGTGTCGAGGAAGAGGATGGGGCGCGCAAAAATCCCACCCTTTTGTCCATTCTAATTGAATACGGTACTTTTCCTCTGCCAATTCCGCTAATGAAAAACTTCGCTTGAATTGAACCGGGGATATATGGGGAGGGCGGAAGGGAGAGAGGGGGTGGAAATTGCAAGGGATAGAGGGAGGGGTGGACAGGGGTTCAGAGGGAAGATCGAGGCTCAGTGAGCTGGATTCTCTCGATCAAAGAAAAGTGGACCGAAGCGGAAATAGACTGGGAGAGATGGATATGTCCGAGAGGGGGTGAGTGGATACGAGGGGAGTCCAGGAGGGTGGGAGAAGGGATGACTGAATACAGATGTGCCGCACTAGCCCCGTACGATAGGAGCGGCTTTAAGGGGGGGGTTGAGATGGGGGAGCGCAGACGAGGACACCAAACCTCCATACCTCTCTTCTTCCCCGTAGACAGGAAGTGGGGGAGGATATCAAAGATGTGAGCATTTGTGTAACTGAACCAAAAGGACACAGATAACTTCCGGGTCGTGGTGTTGGGGGGGGGGGGGAGAAGCAGGAAGGATTGATGAGAATAAAGTGGACAGTGAGAGATGGGGAAGTAAACACACGGTCATATGAGGAGAACTCTCGCTGGGAAAGCAAATAAAGAAGAAATCCCAGTATAAATAGTCAATATGCTGCTTATGATGCATTCATGACGCCCATAAAAAAACCATGAAAAATGAACCATTTTATAGGAAAAAAAGAAGAAAAGAGTACATAAGGAAAATTAAAATATGGAATATAGTGCTCCAAATATAAAATTATTTCACATATTTAATATATTTATTAAATAGTGATAAGGTAGTCAGAGTTGAATGATGACAGAGATTAATTTGTACACAGTTTCTTCTGAATTGTAAGATCAATTACACATTAAACATTAACACATAGAAAAAAATGAATAATTAAGTACTTCAAGAACAAACTACTTCACGTGGAATTGAATATAATGATGAAATCAATCAATCGGACAAAATAGGAATTGACTACATTGAAATAATAATTCTCCACCAGTATTAGAAAAAAGTGACCATTGCACCTAAAAATCATGAATCGGAGAATAGTATATGACCAAAGCACCAAAGCATTTAAAAAAGGACGCAAAAGTACGATATTTTGCAACATTTACCGGAAAGAATCAGTCATAGAAGGCCTAGAGATGTAAATGAATGAATATGGTTGGTTTTGCTGTTAAAAACGCATTCTATGACATAGCTCGAGTCCTACGGGGATATTGTAAGATGATTAACGGACTAAGAACATATATCTTGGTGTGAGGAAGAGAGAAGCTGAAGGTAGTAACCTCCCTGCAAGAAGAGTTACTTTAGGATGTGAAGTCCTTCACATACCTCGGTTTCACTAAGACTTTGAATATATGATGCTCAACGGACATCAAATATAGATTAGCTGAAGCCAAGAAAGTATTAGTATTAAAAAATACTGTTTCAGTCAAAGATAGTAGCATTAAGGAAAGAAAATATTCACTCGTAGTAACGTACTATAACCAAAAGTCGCGGTATATTGGAGAACTGAAACAAAAGAGAAAAGTGCCCCCGAAGCACAACGCCGATGACTAATACTGAAGATCAAGTGAGCGCGTTGGGAGAGTAGCAGAAGAAAACACCATCGGAAAAACTATCAGGAAGACCGGGTACTAATGGACAGTCCACACCTTTTTAT
The DNA here is from genome assembly GCA_963169105.1 of Ceriagrion tenellum. Lineage (NCBI taxonomy): Eukaryota > Metazoa > Arthropoda > Insecta > Odonata > Coenagrionidae > Ceriagrion > Ceriagrion tenellum. The sequence continues at coordinate 24,839,996 of OY720642.1, read as the reverse complement.
AATTTATTAGTAGAAAGGAACGCCCAAGAAAAGAAGACGTAGAGAACAAACGCAAAAGGAAATTAAAACGGCTGTTGAAACCGAAAAATTATCAAGATTTTCAAGAGCTATCATGAGGCAGAGTTCAATTGACATCTGATATCAAAATAGTCACAGTAATAAGTGACAAATGAAGATAATATTAAGAATGCTGATGTTATCACTGATTGGCATGACTAACTATGAATGAGCCTGTGTTGAGCATAGATTAAATATATATTTTGGTACTATGATTACGTTGTGCGATTAAATGAGGAGAAAAAAGCGGTTGCCAATGAGAGTGTGAAAAAAATGGTGGATGATGGAGATTTAACGATGGTCGGTAAAAAGAGAATGGGAAGGATGGAAGAAAGGGAAATATTTCTCGAGGCGAAGGAAGGGTGAAGAGGAAGAAGGAAGGATCCCTCTTCCAGATGGGAGGGTTAGATGGAGTGGAAAGATGATCCCATTTCGTATCCAGGGGGGAAATGGCGACGAATTTTTCCGTTCTCTTAATTTGAAACAGAGGAATAAAACTGCTACGAGAGGAAATGGGGTGAGTGGAAGAAGGGGCAAACGGCTTCTGGACGACCTAGGAAGAAAATTAGGACTCTGTCTGTGAGGGCTCGTATCAGACGGAGATTTCGATCATTGGACCAGAAAATTTAATTACCGGACAGGAACACTGACAAGATAAGAGCTGGGTGAATACCAAATCTCTACAGATAACTCTGTTCCGTCTAGGTCTTTCTTAAAGAGAAATAAGGCAATCAGCTTATCTCCCACGTCATCATTTCCATCGGTAGGAATCACTTCCCAAAGCATGCATGCACTCATAAACGTATTTTCCACAAATGTATGCAAGTACCTCTTGTATTGTTCACATATAATTTTTTATGATTCACATGGATAAATCTTTCGATCTGGAGTTTTTGGCCGAAACAAAAGGCTGATGATTCTATGCTATTGTTTTTGTTTGCCAAAGAGTTGACCTTTGAAACGTAACCATTTGTTCGTTGAGGTAAGTATTATCCACGTTGTTAAAAGCAACAATTATACAAATATTTTAAGGCATCAGATAAGTATAATTAAAGATTTAGTTACTTCGATATTGCATAAATTTGATTAATTTATATGTTACGTATGTATACCTAACTATAGGAAACTATAGTGAGAAAAACAACGAAAATAAGGTATTTTATCAGAAGCGGATTCTTCAAGAAGATGCAACTTAAATAAACATGCTGTCGTACCGAGCTGAGGTTTTTCAGATTGCCTCACTCTCATCGATAGCAGTTTTGGATCGGTTCTGGAGAAGTTCCCTTCAGGTAAAAAGACATTGCGAATCAAATGAAAAAGGAGGTGAATTTGAGGGGTAAGGATGTGGGTTTGGGTAAGGGCTGATTTTGTGACTTCATGTGGTTTTGGCATTTAGTTATCGTAGTCCCAGAGGAAACTAAGACAATTTTGGTCGTCTGGTGGAAGCTGCTATGTGAGAATACACATAGATTCTTTATTAGTAAAGCCTATGTGATTAAAGCTACGGAATTAAGAAGATAGAAAGAAAGGAAATTTAAATGTTGAACATGAATAGTGAAGATCAAAGAGATGGAATTATGATACATAAGTCATAAGAAATACAAAAATGAGTACAAGAAAAATTGAAAATTGAGTAGAGGTAAACTCGTTGGACACTTTTTTTGTCATAGCCGACTCTTAAAAAGTGTCAATTTAAAAGAAATCAATAAGAAAAATGAACGAGGAAGACTTTGGGGAAAATAAAGCAAACTATATGTATCGTCTACGGATGTACTAAGAGGGGAAAAGAAAATTCTCACTTCAATGGATTGGTTTCTTCAAATCAACTAATATTAATTTTAAAATTATCGAGAAATGCCATGGAGTAGATCAGAAAAACCACACAGGGTGTTCTAGGATGAGAATAAAAACTCTGGCTTTAATGGATTGATTTCCTCAAAATTACTGACATCACTTTTAAAATAATTGAGGAAGACCATTGAGGTACATCAGACACACTACACAGGGTGTTCTAGGATGAGAATAAAAACTCTGGCTTTAACGGATCGATTTCCGCAAAATTACTCATATCACATTTAACATTATTGAGGAAGACCATTGGGGTACATCAGACACACTACACACGATGAACTAGGTCGAGGAAAGAAAATTCTGGCTTCAATGGATTGGTTCCCTCAACTCAACTAATGCCACTTTCAAAGCTGTACTAGCACAATGCTTGCCTTTCTCATCTATTTCACTTCAAATAAAATTCGTAGATCTTCAATCTTCGACATAATTTTTTATTCTCTCGCATACAACCTCGGTGTAAGGGGGGTACGCAATACTTTTTTGTTCCTCGCACCTTAGCTTACTGAAGTTCATTTGATTCTTAAGTCTGTCGTGGGAACCAATTCAAAGTTGAAAAAACTTTGGAAACAATATTGATGCTATGCAGTAAAAAAAATATCTAGATTTAAGTTATTGATTCATGACAATTCCCTATTATGTGTACGTGGAAATCAAAAAGGTAATTATACAGAATATTATCGAAAGATATTCGAAAAATGTATGCTTCAAATTCCATCATCATTAAGAGCAATTTATATTTTAGCTGATAAATTCTGTATCAATGCTGGTAGGAAATTAGGATAATTCTGTGCGTATTCTTGCCAGGAGCAGTACTTTTTTGTCATTGAAACAATTATTGTCTATTAATAAAAATAAGTGAAGTATTTTTAATTATAGTTTAAGTTACAACAATGAGTACACTTACCAGTCTATATATATAAAAACGAATGTATGTCTGTGTGTCCTGTATGCATTACTACACCGTTGATCCGATCGCCATGAAACTTTAAGAAGTTGTTGAGTACACTCTCGCGAAGGTTTCGAAGGTTTTAGGTATAAATTTTTTTGTAATTTCGCCCCACAAGGCCCTCTCAATCTTTTGAGTAGTTTTTGCGCAACAACGCCCGACGGGTAAGCTAATAATCCTAACCTCAGTTTTAATCCTATCGTGCTGAAATTTTGCCGAGTAATAGTTCAAGGCAGGAGGAAAGTTATAGGCTACTTTAAAATGATTTCAAGGCCCATAAAAGTCCCATGGCCCTTAGGTGGGCCCTTTAGGCGGGAGTCTCAGGGCCCTTGGGTGGTTCGCGGTACGTATCGGGTTTTGTGCAGTGGTTTCATTTTTTACTTTTTAAAATTATTTCCGCTCAAGATAGAGAGTTGGTATTTTTTTAATTTAATGTCTGTAAGAATGAAGTTTGTAATTTTCAATTAATTATGCTTTTCACTTCGTAATTGACTGAAAATTGCGTTTTTAGCTGCATAAACACATATTTTTCTGTGAAATCAACAATACCATATTCGCTTGACAACCAGATTTCGGTCATTGCTGTTGGAATTCATATAACTTAGTTGAGCCGATTAGGAATTCTAAGCATTGGAATTTGTGCAGCGGTTAATTATTTCCCTTTTAAAAACAACTTGAACTAAAGATAGAGAGTTGAAATTCATTTTATCGCATACCCGAAAGCATGATACTACTAAAATTAGTGGTATCATGCCCGAAAGAATGAAGTTTCTCTCTTTTTCAATCGATTTTCTTATACGCATTTTCCTTGACAACCAAATAAATAAACAAAAATAAAAATAAAATCTTAATTAACGAATCGCCAAGAAACTTTAAGAAGTTGTTGAGTACACTCTTGCGAAGGTTTCGAAGGTTGAAGGTATACAAATTTTTTAAAGGCCCTCTTAATCTTTCGAATAATTTTCGTGCAACAACGCCCGACGGGTAAGCTAATAATCCTAACCTAATTTTCCAAATACTATTAAATTTAAAAATACAATCTTTATTTTAACCAATGAGAGAGGTTCTTATTTTAACCAATAGAAATTGAGAAACCATTGAATTGTTATGCGCTCGCCCCAGAAGGTTTCTGAATTATTAAATCCATTTTACATTAGGTGGAGCGCCAGTCGTTTCAAAATATTAGTGTTGGCACGCGAGCTTCGCAAAAAAGCGAGGAGCGGCAATCAAGCAATTGAAGCAGATCGTTTACGAGTTGCTCAATCACGTGCATCAGAATCATATTAGTGAGACATAATTTGTTTTAAAAGTTACGTAATTTATTTTTGCGTAATATATGTTTTGGTGCAGTGGGATCTTTGTTTGATTACTTTTAATTCTTGCATTCGATTTTCGTATATCCTTCGCTTTTTCCTAAAATTGTGCAATTTAGCTCGAAAATCTTTAATGTTTGTACTGCTTCAGCAAATGAATATTTTATTTACTTGGAAGTTCCAGCATAGGCATGGAATGGAAACTCATGGCATCATTTGTACGTTACAAATTTCTTTGTAGGTACGAGGAATTCATTGGACTGAGTCTAATAGTCGTTAAGGGACCAATTTTGATTCTGGAAAATATTTGTTGGTCAAACCATGAAAAGTATACAAATCAGTGGGGAATTCAGGATGGAGTATTTTATTTTTCAAATTTAGAATATAATAATATGTACTGAAATCAATGAGGCTTTGAAGTAAATTATGGGCTATAAAAGTAGGCAATTGGAGGAATTTTTTACATGTCAATGTGTGTACTTTTTTCATGTTCAGGAATCAGCATACTTTGTAAGTTTTACTCAGAATATTTATTGCACGACCGGTTTAGTTTACAAATTTAAGGCTAAAACTATTGAATTTGTGGAGTGTGTACTTTTTATGTGTGTGCCTGCTAAGAAAGAAAAAGAGGCAATGCAACGCATGCCGGGCACAGCTAGTATATTGTAAAATCGAGGCTGAAAAATAAGACTGAAATCTCTATTCGAGGTAACCTAGTCACCTCTCATTCAATTTACGTCAGGACGTCGACAAATCTGGCTCAGCAAAAATGAACATCAGCTCTTACCAGGTTCAATTAATGCTCTAACCAATTAATTTGAAGTCCTAGCAATGAGCACTCAATTCCTTTCACTATATTATGTTCCGTGACAGAGATTGATTTATAACGAATCGAATCATTCAGGTACTTGCGTAAACATCATCATTATAGGCAATCAATCTAATGATCAGTCCCCAGCCGTCCTTCTCGCTAATCAAAGTTTTTTTTTCATAGTCCACTGCGTATGTGTCCCGACATGCTATCGTTTACTATCCGGGACTAATATTTGCCCATCATCCTTTGACCACACATTCCAACGGCGGTGGTAATTATCATTTTCAAAAATACGCCTCATGACGTTACCATCTATTTTCACCCTTCTTCTTTTTATGACGTCAATTGACTACCCATCACGCACTCAAAAAATTTTCCTCATGGGCTGATAGGACTGTCTTTAGATTTATTTTCATAATTCATATGCGTAAAAAGACATCCATCAAATCATACTGTCTTAACAGTGGTAATCCCTTTTCTTACCACTCAAAAAACAAACCAAGAGCATACACAAAATATAGGCTTTACAACACGTTTACCGTCATCTAGATAATATACCGTAATTCTTTTTCCACCTGGTAGAAGGCTTTGTTTACTTCGGCATATCCCCGTCAAAGTCATTTCAATCGGTTCAGTTGCGAATATAGCGTGTTTTTGTGTGCATTTATTAGATTATTTTAGATTCATGCGTTAATATCAGGGGGAAAACTTATTTAATCGTATTCCTCTAATTCAGAATTATTGGTATATTGCCAGTCTAAATAGTAAATGTATTTCAGCCATCAATTAAATTTCGATCGACTTTAATAGTAATTTCAAACATTTCTTGCATCCAGATGCGGTTATTTCCTTACACCATATTTTCTTCAGAAGTTGATGGATATCGAATTCGTTCACGATAATGTATTGGTATGCATAGATGACAGAGTTGCAGTAGACGCCATTATTTTAAAGCAGCATTATCAATGTTGCTACAGCTATGAAATATTCGAGTAAACTGTTCTAGATGTATTGCAATTAAACACTGTGTGATTGATTTTATGGGCAGTTATAAGGTTATTTGTTCGAAATAAATTGTAGGTCTACTAAGTATTTAGAAATCATGGCCACAGTGGTTACCTCTATTTTGTACTCCGAGATATTAATCAAAGAATTTTATTGAACAGCCATGCCACTGTATACCATTACACATGTAGCAGGTATATCTAGGGCACAATACCGTTATTTACGATGTTCTTATGTCATTCCTGAGTTCCTACTTCTAAGTATACACCTATTCCAAAGATATTTGATTTTTAGTCCAAATTATCAATTTAAAGAAATACTTTACATCCAGCGAAACAAGCGAAAACAAATACCCTCATTTAGGTCTATTGACATAACTATGTCACATTCATGGAAGTAAATTGCTATTATAGCATTATTTAAATCTTCAAAAGGATTTTAGGTAAACTGCATTAGCACGTTGCTTCATGTGGGACCGGAAAATAGTGAAAGCGATATGTCTGGAAATGTTAAGATGTATTTAAAGGCTTAGTTATATATAATATAATATGGTTTCACTTGTCTCAACATCAAAAGCACGAGATCGAATTTATGCATTCGTTGATGTGAAAACATTGCTAATGTAGAAAATTTGCGATTAGGTACTTTCAAATTCCTTATTTATAGCCCGAATTTAGCTGCCGTGAAACTTTGGCGTAAGAAACTTTGGCGTGTGACGACACAAAAAAATTATTTTCTCCCTCAAATGAAAAACTACCATCGCAGAATCTAAACGATGAATAGCTAAGATAGTATCAAACAAAACAAGTTAAAAAAGGAACTCGTTTGAAGTATCAGAATAAATATGTATGCATAAAAATTCAAAATATTTCATTAATCATGTTTTTTTTGTCCTCAGTCAATTTTCTCAGACTTACATTATCTATGTACGGAGATATCGAAGTCAATAATACCTTAAATCAACGATAAATTGAATTTCATACTCCCGTTAAAGGGCACCGAAAGCATATTTTACTCAAAAAGTGGGCATGGCCATCAATGTAGTAATACTGAATACGACCAGCAAAGTTGGTTTAAATCGGAGAGGTCAAGGGAACCTCGTCGTTAGAATAAACGTGGACGTAATCGTACATTAATGGAAACAATGATCAAGCGAAGAGAAAACATTAATGTTAGCATCCAAATTTGTCCCCATCAACAGAAAATTCAATCGAAGAAAGTATCCGATCCTGGTGTTACCACCAATATCCGCTGGATTCGTCATTAAACTCGCAAACAAATGCTCATTTTACGTCGAAGTAACTTAAAAGCTTTTGGTCCAGGCGTCAATGCATTTGAATTATGGACTTTAAAAACAAAAATCATCATAAACTTTGCAGAGTACCCCCTTGCTTCAATATTGTCGGATCCACGGGCAGGAAATGGATAGAACTTGCGCCCAATGATTTTGCCATGCCGTAACTTCGTGAGACTAGCAGCTTAAAAGAGCATTTAATATCGAGGAATCGAGGAATTCAGCTGAAGATAAATGAGAGCCAGAGATGATTGGATAAACCGTGGAAGAGAAAAGGATGGAGACGAGAGGAACTGTGTCTGACGTCCGCAAAGAATGAAGAGGGATGAATGGCATCCAACCCTTTCCATACGGATCTACTGTGAGCTTGAATATTGCCACATTAAAGGAGATATGAACTCTTTCACAAAGAGGGGTGAGATATTTTAGGAATGCCTCACAAATTTTAATAATTTCGACACACCCATTTTCCTGAGGATGGCAGGTTTGAATCCTTTTTTATTCACCAAAAAGGAGATCCAAAGTGACTATAAGAAATATTTCACAGCCAGAAAAAAATACATACCCAAAGGTTTACGGGAATGACTTGCCGCGGGAAAATAGTCAAGGAATATCGAAAAGTAAAACACAGTGTATATTTTCCACAGCACCGATACAACCGAGTTTTTGAAAAATGGTTTCTACACAAGTAACTAATCAAATTTATGCAGTAAAATGTAGGAAATCAGAAATATTATTGAGATAGAAATGTCGAGTAATGTATTTATCATTTGCAAAATACTTCCTTCAGCATACTAAAATACTGTCGATGCAATGAATATTTGTTAAAAATTATATTCATTCCGTGTCATTAGTGTTAAGATTTTGATATATTTTGCGTAAACGTATCTTTAAAATTCTTGCTTCCCTAGAAAATGTCTGCTAACTATCAATTTAAGAGATCAGAGTGGTCCATTGCAAAGGAGCAGAGAATGTCAAAAACAGAAACGGGAGTCAGATGACTAATGGTTTAAACGGGCACCGTCGTGCAAGAAAGTAATCCACTTTGGATTTCTTGGGGATTAGATCCCCGATCTATTGTGGATATTCTACAGCGAAGTTAAAGTTGTGCAAAGAAAGAATCCACTATATTTGGTCACATACCAGACCTTTACTACGTTAACTTCAAAGAAGAAAAAAATATTTTCATAAACCCGCAAAATCTGAAATTCCATATCAGATGAAGAAAAGTTATTTCCTCAGCAAAATCAATCCAACGAGAAATTTGTCGATTGATTTATGGCATACATGTTGAGATTTTATAAAATAATATTATTACCGTGTTAGCATCTCTTCAATTTGAGTTTATTCACAACCACGACAAAAAATCTGCAGCGGAAAATCAAAGTGTAAGTGTGAATGAGTTGGTCACGTTATGGACTGAGAGAGAATCCTCGAAAAGAGACGCTAGTGTATGAATGGATGCCAGGTTGATGAAAGCATGGAAGTGAAGCCCTTCGACAGTCGGCCGTGAGTGCAGGGCAAATGAAGTGATGGAATAGGCTCTTTACAGGAGGCCTATATCAATTGACAACGACAGGGGCAATACAAGCTGAATGGTAGACGTGATTAAGTTTCATGTCCGGTGATCTTCATGAGGTATGATGTCTGCACTCTCGTTTCGCAACACAAAGGGCAAGAGAAAAACATGATTACTGCATTAATATAGATAATGAAATATTACAAGATTTGTTGCAACGTATGACTTAATATTTGGCGTGACAAACATGGGTTGGTTTGTTTGGTAGGAATGAAACGATCACCTTTACGTCCGGTGCGCAACTACTATCGGGAATATAACACCAAATTAACAGCATTGACTAATCAAAAAGCTCCCATTTTTGGTCCCTTAGAAAGGCTATATCTACCCATCTGTGGCCAAAAATGAACGTAAATAATCAGCACAAATGCCTCAGAGTAACTATGGTCGCAGATTCGAGCCCCGCCTGAGTAGATATTTTTCAACACCCTGATGAATATACATATATATGTTCGCTCCTTGATAAAACGCTAAATTACTTGTTTTGAAAGACATAATCGTCTCACGAATAAATAAGTAAACTCAGTTTCATTCCAACAAATTTCTATGCGATATAACTCAAGTTTCAACATATTCTTTTAACCATCAGTTACCTTGTCATATACAAAAATAAAGAAAAATGAAACCAAGTTATGTCATTCATTAACGAGAATGAAGATCCACTGAGTTGAGCCGAAAACCAATGAAAGAACACCTTACCGGCTGTTGAAAGGGAATATTGAAATTAAATGAATAGAATAGCATACAATATCTTTTCTCTACACAGACCACAAAGAGAAAAGGTAATTATAAGAAATATTTTCACGAGCCTTTCGAAATTTTACAAAACTTTAAAGCGGAGAGTGATGAAATATTTATTTTTTGCTCTTCACATACATGTGTCATGCAGAAATAACTGTTCTTGGAGAGAAGATGACATACATACTATTGTCAACTTGCTATGTCTTCGGTCTCATCAACCTACTGTTAAACGCAATCCCACGCGAGTATTTATGGTCCAGCGTATTCTCCTTCTGCGTGCGAGTGATGCTGAAGAGAGATTTTCTTTTTCGGGACTTCCAACTACAAACTCCGCTCTCAATCCATCATTCCTCAGTTTTTCAGCGTTCTTCCTTACCGCCAGGATTTGAATGGCTTCCAGTTCTCTCTGGTCCGTATTTACAGTGCTCCATGCTTCTGTCCCATGAAGTTCCGAAGCCCACACGAAAGCTATCACTCGACCGCACTGAATTTCAAGTACGAATCTTTGCTTCGCTTATTTTTATTCCTGCTGGATATCAATTAGAAGTGGTGTTCCCTTTATTGTGTGGAGTGTGTTTTGCTTGAAAAAATATGTAGCATGAAGCACTTAAAGTGAGAAAGGAACGCAAGAAACTTCACTCATAGGAGAGAACTTGTGAAAGGAACCCTTGGCATTAAGGAGAAAAAAGTATTATATAAACTCTATTAAAGGTAGGTAAAGAATTTGAATAGAACTCATAGGCAAAGAATTTGATCTACCATATCCCTCTTTGCTACCTCGTTCTTTTCTGCTTCCCAAACTTTCATTACCTTAGCGCTGCTCTGTAAACAACCCAAATTAGAATCTGTTGACATACATTTATATCTGACCTCTCACCCATTCTTTCACTCTTTCCTCTCCTTTTATGACTAATGTTCTGATATCACCCGCCACCCACCTTTAGGCTTCTTACACGATAGAATTTAGACCGAAATAGAAGTAATTTGTGTCAAAAATTACCTAATTGATCCATCAATTACTAGTAAAAAACTTACATGACCGATGAACTGTTCTACGCACATTGCATCCCGATTGAATAAAGGTGGACATAATCGATTTTCGTAAGTTAATCCCGTCTTCATTCAACTCCAGTCGGCCCGAATAAATGGGACAGGCCTACTTTGGCGAATGGTGCACGGGTATCGCGCCTCTCACTTATTTTTCGGTCCGTACACGCGGCGAAAGGCGAGTCGCGGGCCGAATTCATTTGCACTTGTTTCGTAATTTTCTCATCCGAACTCTTCATCGCGTGGCCATTTCTTTTCGCACCGTCGGAGGAACAAAGCTCGCTCGGCGCGGGAAGGGGTCGAAAAAGGGGTGGACGGACGTGTGTGTTTACCTCCGCTCTGAGCGAGAGCGCAGAGCGCGAATGCCTGGACAAAGGGAATGGTTTTCCTTTTCATCTCATAGCCCTTCCCTCCATCTCGTCTCTTCCTCTCTCTCTCTCTCCCAGGCGAGTGAAAAAAATGGGGCGTGAGTTTGACGTATGTGTGTGTGTGTGTATGTGTCTGTAATCACGTAATGGAGTCGTCCCAACCTGTCCACCCCGAATGGCCCCTTTGGTATGCCACTCGTGCCTCACCCCCCCTGCCTCCCTCCTCCACCTAGGCCTCCTCGCCTCCCAGGCTTCAACCGCCATCACCACACGACAAGCTCTTTAATGTTAGACGTCACGAAAAACAGTCAGAAGAATATCATCACTAGTACGTCACCCAATGAACGTTTCTGCCATGAAATATCCTCCCAAAATTCATCCAAAATTAAAAAATGTTCTATAACATTGGCTTCTCCAATTTAACTTGGCGAGGAACTATGAGAATCAATAGCAAGTCTTGCAGCGGGGGATAAAAATTATAAAAATGATGCCCAATTTATTTTATTGCGAGTGGGTAACCAAGCGTATACTGCTGCCTCAAATTTTTGATCATTCTCCAAATAGCTTCATTATTGCATTGCACATATGAAAATTGGTATATATCCATCGAGGGTCCCACGAAAAATATTCCTAAAAAACTTATATTCTTACAAGTTAAAAACTAAGGCCTTACTTTGTAGACTCACTTAGCCATATGAAAATACTCAATTTGTTTTATGTATTTCATCAATCACTAACTTGGTTTCTACATCTATAATGTTATTATCATATTAAAATCCCCATTGACCTTGATAATGACACCATAGATACAGAAACCAATGTGACATAAATAAACAGCGCGACATGTACAAATATTGATATAATTTCATTTAGAAGGCTTAAAAAAAGTTTTTTCAAGTAACTTATTCTCTTTTTTAGTAAATCTATTCAATCAATATCTATTAAATTTAATGAAAAAAATTCCATCATAAAACATGTCCCATATTATTTTAATTCAGCAAGCGGGATCACGAATCCAGAAAATAAACTATTGGAACTTAAAAGTTCATTCACAAAGAAAGGTTTGAAACGTGGTGACTCTGTCACCCACACCATTATATCAGACAGCCATATTCAGAACTTTTATATCTATTATTTTAATACTCTCTATCTGTGCTTATTATCCTCATCATCGTATCGTACCACCCTCTTGGGCATTTAGTAAAATTCCCCCACGTCCTTTCGCATCCACATATCCCTTCAGTTTTCTACTGTTAATATCTTTCCAATGTAAACATAAGATACAGAAGCTAACATGTTACCATTGATGCTCCCCCTTCTTTCAAAGCGATCAAATTATTAGCCTCATAATGCTACTACTATACGAAGATTTTCAATATCCTTTGCTTATTTTATATTGATTTACTCCTACAAAAGTTTCCTTTACGCAAACTCATCTATTGCTTTCGACGCTCTACGTCTTTCGATTCCCAATTTCCATAACTCCCAATCATTCCAAAGATCTTCATCTAATTCTCTCTCTAATTTCTTTCTGTATCCCTTGCATCCAACTTTTCCTCGGTCAGCCTCACCGCCGTCTTTCTTCTGGATGCAACTGCAACATTTGTTTTGGAATTCTTTCATCTCCCATTCGTTGTACGTGCCCATACCACCTCAATTGTTGTTTTTATTTTATCTACTATTGTGTCATTTATATGTATAATTTTTCTGATCCTTACATTCCTTATTCTTTCATTTTTTGATTTTCCGGCTGCTCTTGGCCAGAAGTCTATTACAGTGGTCAATAATAGTTTTTCTGATTTTTCAGTTAGCGGCCATACTTCCCAGCTGTATGTTACTATGCTCTTTACAATGGTATTATAAATTCTCTTTTTATTGTCATTGGATTTTGTCTGATCACACGATAAGGTATTCAATAGTGTTACTGCCTTTTACCTTGATTACATCTATCCCTAATAGCTGCCTCCATTAATTTATTTTCTGAAATTTGCATCCCTAAGTATTTATACTCTTAACAGTGTTCTATTTGTTGCCCACCTTCTAAAATAAAATCCTGTTGCACTCCTCACATACACATATTTTATACATACACACATACATAATATTACCATGACTCCTCACTACATCTCTAGCTCTGACAAATGCGATAAAATAAGAGAGATACACTGCCGAACAGATAGGTGCAAAAACTCGTTCTTTCCGCGAACAATAAGCAATCACAATAAAAATTCTATAATTCATGTCACTATTTAATCTCCAAAAAACTTACACCTTTACACAGCTGGTCACCTAACACCCCCTGCCACACGCCCATGCGGCGGCTCGCGAGGTATTATGTAGATGTATATTTTTTTGTCAAAACTGATATTCAGACCCCAATTTTGGTATTCCTCTGTTATTTTTCTGGTCATATATTCTAAATCTTCATAATTAAATTCTAAATCTTCTTAATCTGGATAGGATAACTTGGTCATAGGCATAGCTAAATGTGTATATGGTACTTCCTTTCAAAGGTATTCACATGTTGCATTTCCTTTTCCAGCTCTATAGCACTTGATCTAAATATATTTTAAAAAGTGATGGGGAAATACAGCAAACCTGTCTTTTACCTTTATTTATTTTCAATCCCTGAGAGAAGTCGTTCCCAATTTTGATCTTGGCTGCACTATTTTTGAATAAATTTTTGATGGCTATTATTAAGTATGGCCTTATGTTAGATCATTCCAAGACCTCCCACAGTTTAATTTGTGGCACCGTATTATATACTTTTTAAGAACAACATGTGAAGTTTCTTGTTGTGCGCCAAGGTTTTCTCTAACCGCTGTGTTAAATAAAACAGTTGGTCTACAGTAGAGCTTCCTTTTCTAAACCCCACTTGTTCTTCGGATTCCTTGTCTGCGTACTCTTTTTCAATTCTACTTTGTGCCATATAATCTGCTAATTGTACTATTTGTGCTAGTCACACATTCCGCGATAGTTATCGCACTCGTTCTTATTTCCTTTTTTGTATAATGGTGAGATTTGGGAAATTCTCCAATTTTCTGGGACCTCTTCTCCATTTAGACATTTAGTCGAGAGTTCTGTTAATTGGTTGTACAGTCATTCTTATCCATATTTTAACAGTTCTTGTGGTATTTTTCCAGGGCCAGCAGCTCATCCATTTTTCCGAAATTTACAAGCCTGTTTAACTTCACAGCATAGCATTACTATAAGTGATGCAACATTTTCAATGGTTGGTAAATGGATTTCATATTTATATTCTTCTCTATCCTCTGTAAATAGCTTTTGAAAGTATCTTTTCCAGTTTTCTTAACCAATGGATGTCATTAAATCTTTCTTTTTATCCTGCCTTAATGATCTGAAAAACTTCCAGCTTTCTGTACTTCTGGTTCCTCCGGTGTAGGAATTTAAATGGTTGCATTTCTTTTCCCAACAAGCGTTCATTTCTGAGTTAATTTTCGTCGCATTTTTGCTTGTTCTTCTTTGTATGCAACCTTGTTATCGTCTGATTTTGTGGTCCGATATCTGTTATATTTAATCCTTATTTGGTGGTGCCCAAATATCCAAATTACCACACACATTACCATACGAAAAACTCAACCTGAGGAACAGATGTGATCAAAATGGCTTTAAATTTTAAATAAGATTGTGTTGTGTGGCAGTGATGAAAATTACTGCAAAAATTGCATGAATAAAATCAACGAAGAAATTTATATTGTATCCATTAATTGAAATGTCAATACAAATTGAATTTCTCATAAAACCTTAAACCAAATACACATCAGCGAATACAATATATATTAACACAATACATATTTGATTTCCTCCTCTCAGTAGCTCATCATCTTACTTTCTTTAATAGCCCATTCCGAAATTCCGATTTAAATGAACAAACACATATTCTGCAGAATGTGGTGACACTAGTATGCAACAAGATACAGCAAAAGGTTCTATGCTCACCTAGTCCCCCTTCTACAGCCTAGAATGGCCATTTTAGGAAGAATACTGCTTCTCTGATGAACAATATTGTATGAAGATGCACACCTTTCACAGGCCAAAGGTATAGTATTCAAATTTCACTCAGTATACTATATTCAAATTTCACATACAGTACCTGTAATTGCCATAGAAGAATACATTTATCTAGATCAACATCAAATGGGAAACGCAAGCATTCATTGATGTAGCTGCATGCGTGGCCGCTGCATGAAATACTTTAATGTCTTTTAAAGTGGTGTTCCGCAAAAATTATGATAAAAATTTGAGGTGCACTTTGTCAAAAAATGCTACACTTGAAGTCAAAGATAGATTATTATGAATTATTTTCTCATATAAAGGAAAAATTCAAGGTTTCCAACTTGAAGGAAGCCAGTAGATATATACAGCAGCTTAACGAATAGCATGAGACTCGCATAATGCAGTAAAAGCCCGCACTCCAGCACACAGCTGTAAATCTTCCGGCCATATATTACCGGAAGTTTTTATTGCGAGTCCCTAAGCCCAGCCGCCTGAGCGAAATTAAACTTTGCACTCGACGTTTCCGGTCATTTAAGTTTATCACGATTTCAAACTTTGGCAGTTATTGTGAGCATCGTAAAGGTTACCAAAAGCATCTTGATTTCAGTGAACACAAGAGCACCTACCTACTCGAGAACTAAGAGAAGAGATTATCTTCGTTCCCTATTCTACTGCATTTATCCACTACAGGACTTTCCTTTTTCTGTAGCAGTCTCAAAATCAGACTGTGAATTTCACGTACCAATACGATCATTTCCTTCCAGGATACATTATGCTACACGGTTTAAGTTACACAGAAGAATAAATCTTCTCTTAAGTGTTCCAAGTACCCAAATTGGGGCTTAATTACCCCCTGATCCAGTTACGTTTTCGATGCAAGCAAATCTTTCTTTCCACCGTCTCAGGCAAGCAGGTCACCGCCTTGGCAAAAACTTCATTTTTCTTCTCTCTTCTCTTTACCATTTGAATCTATGTACATTCCAGAGACGCCGTGCAGAAGATTCTTGTGGAAAAAGATGAGAAATTACGAGCATAAGTCGTTTTCTTTTAATTCCTGTCGTTTAGATATCTTCCTTAAACAAGAGATTTTACAACAGATTTGGCGCCACTTTTACGATAATGACAAAATATAGTCACATGAAAAATTATGTTAGATTTTTCCTGCCATACTAAATAGATGTATGTCTCGCATATCTATAAACACAAGACGTCGTTGTAATATTTTCTCTTCGTCAAGATTCGTCTAATGCATTACTTGATTCCTTCATCTGATTTAAGGATTTAGTTCGAGATACAGAGTTCTTAATAATGGTGTGCATTTACGGTCTACTCAATCTGTTAGGATAACTTTTCTTTTTTCATTCTCCGAGTGATGTTTCTCAACGAAAATGAAAGAAACATTAAGTTTATACGTATTATTTGAATATTATTCCATGATAATTAAATTATTATGACTAGAAAATAGTGTAGATAAGTTCAACTTCTAATGATCTTTACTTAAAATACATTTTTAAATGTAATGAAGATGAAGGAGACTGTAAGCACTTGGGAAGAAAAAACATTTGTGGCATTTGAGACTGTTTTAAAATCCGGTAATCAGCCAAAACGTCTTGAGCTTTTTTAACTCTAGAACGCTAATTGGTGTTTCCGAGTAGAAACCAGGGTTGTTGTAAAAAAACCCGACCAAAAAAAACTCACGAGGGTTTAAAAAAAAACACTAAAAAAAACAATAAAACCCAGAAAAAGCTGGTTTCTATTGGGTTTTTTAAACATTATTTATTTTTGACAATTAAACCATCAGTTAATTGAATTGTTTTGGATTGGTTTATTTTGCATCTTTTCTTCAACATTTCTTCACATTTTGCTTTTACTCATCTCATTTCACGTTAATGTGGCTGTTAGGATAAATACCAAAATAGTCTCCATGTACATACATTCACACCAATATTAGATATCGGCATGGACCATGAATTTTAATAATGCGTTGCAATTTACCATACCTTATGTAGGTATAGTTCAAGTATAGAAAGTCACTTTTCAACACAAATAAATTGGTTTCTCCTCCCTCTCCCATCTCTCTCTTTCCAACTCTGCAGATGAAGTAGGTATAAAGAATCAGGTCTTATTCCACATGTATTTAAAAGTAACGCATATGAAACATCATTACCCAATCCAATCCACCACCGTTTTTCCCTGCAATACCTAGGTTTTTGAACAGGATTAATGAGAACATTTTTTCTTGAAAATAAATCAATTTACCTACATCGTTGGCATGACTCTCACTGATAATTATTATTAGTGAGTATTATCAAAGAGACATCCCTTGGGCCCCATATGGCTCCCCCCCCCCCCATGTGAACTGCATAAAAGCCTGGACGTGCTATTCTTCGTTGTCTACAATGTATTTCTCGGAAATGTATACAGTAGGTCCTCGACATACGAACTAGTTGCGTTCTGAGAACTTGTTCGTAAGTTGTAGAACGTTTGGGTAGTCCCATTTCGCGAGCTCCTGGACGCCGCCCAGCCTGCAAGGGCCAAATAACTTATCCGGTGGCGCCAAATTTGAAATTCCGGCACACGATTGAATTTTTCAGTTGAACATGTGTGTTCATATCTATGAAAGTTCGTAAGTCGGATGTTCGTTAGTTGAGGAATAACTGTATTGTGTTAATTTCTTGCATGCTTCTTCCTCCCACTCCCCTCCTCCAACCTCAGCTGCCCGGTTAATCCCTTCCCACCGCACAACTCTTCATACCTGCCCCTCAACCATCACACTCCTACACTCACCCTCCCCTCATTTCTCTCCCTCCCTGCCCTTTCCTTTCCCTCTCCCTCCCCCATCCTTCCCCTCCTTCACCCGTGCACCAGAAAATGGTATATATACGATGTAAAATAATTTTTTGCCACCTGAAGATGTCATTATGAGACGAAACCATGGTCGTTCTGAATAAACCCATCTAGTGAACCTATACAAAGTGTATTTTAATTTCCGTTAAGTATGGAGAGGTTTCACAAAGTTCAACCTGCAGTTATTAGTTATAAAATAATTCCTATTGATGAGATCTAAAAATGTGGCAGCAATAATAAACTTATCAGGTAAGGGATTGACTAAATTTAGTGCATGAGAATATTCCGAGGCCAATATGAATTTATAATAAAATTTTGTGCTCCTTTGGACAGCAAAAATGAGAGATTTTTTCCAGTTAACCTTTTCCTATTTTTACCCACATCCATCAATTTGTTAATGTCAACAATCTCACAATTTTTTTTGAGTGGGCGCTACTACTTTGACATGTGGAATGGCGGCACAGATCACCCCAACGGGTCAATTTCATTATAACTGAGAATATTTGCCGGAAATCCTTGACCTTTTTCTACTTCTAAAAAAAAAGACGACTCAGTTTCGCTGCATTAATGGTGACTCAGGTGTCCGACTCCATGAGTAATCGAATTCCAAAAACAAAAAAGGAAAATTTCTGCTTGAGTGATATAACGGTCCTTGAAATCAAACACCACGATGGTGAATAAACCTGATGACATTCAAACGTGGCAGGCTGAGCAAGTTAACTATAAACTCCATCAAAGCCTTCTATTCCACCCCACGATAAAACTGTAATTCCACTGTAGAACTGTAAGGTGTTTCTCTGGTTAGGAAAATGACAACATATATATGTACCTTTAATAAAATGTTTCATATTTATGCAGTAGACACTAAAAAATGATGATTTAATATACTTTATGTATACGGTATTTACGCAGTATAAGGGCTTGCATCACTCAATGTCCCTTAGAACTTGACGGGTGTGAGCAATAATAATTGTTCCAGTAAGAGATAACCTAGCCAGATGGGCCGAAGGATAGGATCCATACGATAGATTGTACACATGATGGTTTCACGTAAAAAGTCCTACTATGAAAGGAAATAAAAAAGCCCCCTCAATCATTAAACTCTCAAAATAAATTTAAGTACGCTATAGAGAACGGAATCATGATAAATACAGGTTTCGGCCACCAGGACGGGAGTCTACAGCCCTCGTAGTCATTACCACACCTAATCCTTACGCAACAGCAACTGTGGATACAGTGACAGCAAAGTGGTGGGAAGAATAAATAAAAAGAAGAGGGAAGAATAGCTAAAAATTGAAACTTGAAATATATGAGAATGATGAGATCAGAGAAGATATGAATTTAAAACATTAGTTTTAGCTAGGAGAGACATATGTTGTGGGGCTGTGTTAGTTTATACGGAGTGATAATCTTGAAACAGGTGTAATAGCAATATGATAATATATAGTGATGGAAACGATGGTTAGCGTGGGAGTATTTACAAAATTACACGATAGAATAATCAATGTAAAAATGTTAATACAAATATTAATGATAGAAATAAAAGCACACTGAAATAACTTTACTCTGGTCCAGGTTATATGCCTACAAGTATTCATCGAGAGAAAGATTTTGGTTACTTGTTTGATCAGCTGGTTGAAATAAGTAGAGAATTCCCAGGATGAAAAATAATAATAAGGAAATACTGGATTGTAATAGTAGAGGAAGGGAGAGAGGGAAAGGAAGGAGAGAATGAGGTAGAGGGCGAAATGACTGCGGCGAGAAGACTCTGCTGTAGGGGAATTGACCTCTAAATATATATGAATGAAAAATGCCGGTACATAGAAGCAGATATAAAAAACTTCATCACAATCAGGTGTAGTTTTAGAAGCGGCGTTTATAACCCGTGGTTTTCCAAGTATGAATGCCAGTAACGGTGATTATCTAGTGCTAACGCAAAAGCAAGTACCATTCATACATGCATTCATGGAGATACAGAGAAATAGTTAAAAAGTAAAGGACAGGTGTACATGAGCCTACGGGGGAGCCAGGAGGAGGGTAGGTAGAGCCATTAGACAGAAGCCAAACATAGGATAAGGAATTGGGAACAAACGAGGCAAAGTGAGGATAATCAATGCAGTCGTAATAATGGTAGTATTGAGAACAATACGATCAGTGGTAACGAAAAGAATTACAAAAATCTGACCGGAAAGATGATGGAAGAAATTCGGAGGAAAAGAAAATGTTAAAACGTCGATATTGAAGTAGGTCGCATGAGATTATTTTTATAAAGATATTGAACACCGGTGGGAGTCCACTGGTATGAATGAAAATTGGTAGATAGGTCACTTGTATAAAATTTAAAGGTAAATAAATAGTGGTGCGGGTCCCTAAGCACCGTTTCGTAAAAGTCTTTGCTAAATCAATCGTGTGGTGTTTGAAGCGGAATAACTCCAAAAATTATGAACAATACAAGGTAAACTTTCTAAGTATTTTCGCACCATATATTACCAGACTTTATTTTAAGCAATTCTAATTGATTTCACATGTAGACATGATATTAGTTGTTCATTTATGAAAACTATAAACAAATAAAAAGATGGTAACTTTAACTTTAAATTTCACACCAGTAAAGTAAATTTTAACACCAGACAATTAGGTACATCCGACTGAGTAATTCTCACACTTTGAACATATATTTTATAGACATAGCAGGAAAATATCGTTGATATGGATTCTTTTTCGCATGGCTATATTCAGTTTTCCTCCTGACAGATGAATAAAGCTGCTAAAGTCACGCGTGGACAACTTAATTGAGCAGATGAATATTTCGTGACCGTCCATTCCGATAAGTGACTCCATGGCTAATGTTTTGACAGCTTACTCTGCTGTCGCCCACCGTTCGCATAGCTCCACGAGTTGGAGCAGTAAAAATTAATAGTTTTCTTCACCAACTCATCATTATTATTGACACCGCACCCCGACAAAATATCCCGATTGATTTTATTTTATGATTGTATTGATGTAGCACATTATTCATGAAATAGTGGAAGAAATGACTCAAGGGATCCTTATTGGTCGTTCAATCCTAAGATTGGTTGACTGCAGCCCTCCACCCTTCACTATCTAATGATAGTTCTCTTACGTCCTAGTATCTATTCCTATGTACTTTCCTCTTTATTTGGTCCATGAATTTATTCCTGGTTCTTCATCAGCGGACTTTTCCCTCTCAAGGAGTATTAGTATTTTAATCCGAGTACTGAATATGAGATTGCTTACCAAGTAAATCTTCTCCTAGTTTCGGTATGGGCCGTATAATTTTCATCTGACTGCTTCTTGGTCAGCGCTTTGTAGTCATGGGAGCGTACAGAGCTCCACATTTAAATGGAACGAGTATTTCATGATTACTGTGGAATCACCCCGTGCCAGACACCCTGTAGGCAGTCTGCGCGGAACTTAGTGGCTGTAGTAATAGAAGCGATGAATTGGAAATTCAGGGGGGGAAAGGCATAGTCCAATGGAAAAAGAAGTTCCAGCTCTACGGGCAAGGCTGGGATTTGTGGAATAGGCATATAGGAGACGAAGTAAGGGACGAATTGGATCGGTATATGGATTGGACGAGGCAAAAATAGAGAAAGAGGAGCGAACAGAAGATTTATACCCGGGAGCGGATTTAGCAAAGATGGGCGGGCCGATAAAAATATGAAGGAAAAAAGACACGCATAAGCACCCACCCCCTTTTGTATGCCCGAGGATTTGAATCGTAGGAGTCGCGAGGAGAGCTTAACTTTTAACGGCTTTCAGACGCAGTTTCGGTGCGAAAAGTTGATGTTTCGCCGGATTTGAATGCCATGAATACGATTTTGAAAACCTGCCGTGGAATCGTATTGAGGATCGCTGCGCGTCATCGCGAAAGCCCGATGCAGTTCCGACGCATCCATAAAGAGACGCTCTTACCGTCCAACGGCAGATAACATTGTTCTATTTTTTATTGCTAGATTTTCTGGGAGTAAAACAGGCTTGATGTCATACCAGGTATAAAGGCTATTCAGAATGACCTAAAAGACAATGAAACCCAAAAAAATGTGGGCGATTTACAGAGCACAAAACTCAATTTTTCTCTTTCATATGTTCCTATTGCTAATGTCCGTCTTGACACATAGCATGATTTTCATAATTAACTGATTAACAATAATGTCCTCACTGAAGGTTTTTAGTTTTATTTTTAATTTCTCATAGAACTTGAAGCATTGGTATGTGTTGAAACATTCTTAAGAGATAACATTTTTCTTTCCATTTCAATTAAAAGATGCCGAATTAAGGGTTCACTCCGGTTACTGGATTTTACTCCATAGTACCTAACTGAAAAATTGTCTTGCCTAAAAACAGAAGAAATAAGAAAATAAATTGACGGATTTTGATTTTTGGAGTGTTCTTGCATCACTAACGCAAATCGAAGAATATCGAAATTTTTTCACTTAATTTTGAGTGTTTTAGCGCAGAGTATTTTGAGTATTTTGAATAATTTTTGTATCGAATTTAGCGTTCCTGAAACAATGCTTATAACTAATCCTCATCATTATGTCAAATGCTGAGAAATTACTTTTCCCCATAACCCATTACATGCTACAATTAACAATGCTTACTTCTAAGGCTGATGCAGGTGTTTCGTTCATAGCGTACGCATAGTTTAGAATAAAATGTGCTTAAGATTCATATTCAAGCATTGGCGACGTCGTCGGGCACGACGTTTCCACACGCTGACATATATCGGCGAGTGAATATAGAGGTAAAAATGCTGAGCCATTGAGTACTCTAGATTATCACTCACTATGAGATTGGCACTCTAGATTATCTATGGACGCATTATGAGCACAAAGGAATGACAAGAGGCATATTTTTTTCATAATCTACATCTACATAATACCACACAAGCCGCCACATGGACGTGTGGCACGGGGTGTTAGGTCACCAGCCGTGTAAAGATGTAAGTATTTGGGAGGTGTAATGGTGACATGAAGTATGGAAGTGTATAATAAGGAGATTTAAATGATAAAGGTCAAGATTCGCGATGACCGTATTAACTTTACTGTTGTATCAACTGGCTTTGAGATCCCTCCATTTCTTCTATAAGCTTGGTATTTACTGCTCGATCAATATCTTCGCTCGAGAAGAAAAAGATAAAAATGTAACTTGAAAGCTGAGCAAAACATATTTTACTTGAGACATTTTTCAAAATATTACACGCATATAATATAAAAACTTAAGCAAACCATATTTAAAAGTTAAAACATTGGGGAAAAATTTTATCAAACGCATGGAACGCACGATATTAATCACCAGAGCTATGTACGCTGCCGACTGGTGAACTACGCCAATTTAAATGAGTTCCGCCATAGTTGTGCAGAGGAAATGCATGGTGCGCATCAACTTAGCTGGTTTGAAAGTTTTTCCTACGGCCATGGACGTTTAAGTTTTTATTGGCGTAAACCTCGAATGCAAACTGGAATAATTTGTAGTAATACAAATCGACAACAAGAGAATATAGTTGTTTATAAAATTTAAGTAAATATAAAACCATCAGAAAAACTGAAGAGCCATTCCGATTTATATGTTAAGAAATGTTTCAAATATAAGATAATTTCTTGTTATAGTGAAAATCTGAAGCCAGAGTTTGTATTTGTTGAAGTTTCTAGTGACTCTAGCAAAATTCTATTAGCAGTTGTCTATAGGCCTCCAAAGGTTGGCTACATGAGTGACTACTTTGAAACCGCGCAAGCAGATCTGCTTCCCTCCTATAGTAACATTGCGATATGTGGTGACTTCAACTCAAATTTGTTGAAGGAAACGTGCGATAGTCACTACATTAGAGATATGTGTTATCGGTATGATTTGTTATTAGTCCCATCACTTCCAACGCATAATGAAGCCGAATCCAGTACCTTGCTAGATCTATTTATTGTTGACGACATATTGAAAATTGAGGAACATGGTCAACATCCAGTTCCATTTCTATTTGACCACGATCTACTACATATAAAATTTAACCTTAAAACCCCAAAGTTTATTCCAAAAAGGATTTCCTACTGAGACTTTAGTAAATTCGATCTTCCGAGCTTCCAGGAAGATTTTGATAACTTGCAATGGACGGATTTCATTTCCACTAGTTCCGTTGACACCAAAGTGTCTATTTTTATGTCCAGCTTGAATCAGCAACTAGATATTCATGCTCCTTTCAGAAAGATTGAGCCAAAACAAAATCCGATCCCATGGATTACTCCTGAAATAAAACAACTGATTAAAAAAAGAGATGTAACACGTCGAAAATACCAAAGGATCAGATCTCAATACCTTTTCCATGCATATTAAAGATTAAGGAATGCAACAAAAAGGTTAATGAAAAAAGCCAAAGAAAAGTATTATAATGGTTGTTTTTCCGACAAATGGGACTCGAAAACTATATGGAATGAGGTTCGACGAATAGGACTTGTTAAATCTCGAAATGATCACTTTAATTCTAATGTCGCTGTCGATGATCTGACTAAATATTTTACCAGCTCATTCGTCAATGTAACTTTCAGTTTGATTGATGTGTCACAATCAGCTAATGAAGCTGGAAATAAAGTTAAATTGTTTAACAGAAAATAATTTAGTAACAACGTATTATATTTTGCCTATCTTACCCCTGAACTGATGTTGAAGTATCTCCGCAGTATAAAGTCTAATGCATAATTATTCCAACTATATTTTCGGTGCTGCTTGACATTTATAACTGCTCATTGAATTATTCATTATTTCCTGTCTCTTGGAAGACCACAATAATTAAATCTATTCAGAAAATAAAATTAAATTCATTAAATCTATCCGACCGAGCCATCACATTATCGTCCCATTTCATTGCTATGTACCTTGTCTAAACCGCTTGAGAGATTTTTGTACAACTCGGTAGTAGACTTTCTAGCAACTAATAACCTTCTAAATATATACCAGTCGGGATTCTGGAAAGGAAATAGTACCAAAACTGCCCTCATTAGAGTAACGGAAGATATTCGCTACTCTATAGATAACCAGAAAGAGACCATTCTTGTACTATTTGATTTTACAAAGGCTTTCGACTGTGTAAATCACGACCTCCTACTATGAAAAATGGGGAAACTTGGATTTTATTTCCCAGTTATTCAATGGTTCCGATCTTATTTACTCCAGAGAATTCAAGCAGTAAAAGGATATGAGGATGAATTGTCCATTTTTTCCGCAGTGACATGTGGTGTGCCTCAGGGCTCTATCCATGGGCCTCTACTTTTCTCAATATTTATTCTTGATTTACCCAGCTCGATCACTCACTTAAAATATCAATTGTATGCTGACGATTTTCAAGTTTATCTAGATTGTCATCCATCTGAAATCCATAGCGCCATCGAAAAGATAAATGAAGATGTTTCCCGCATATGCAAGTGGGTTGAACATAATATGTTGAAAATCAATCCCGTTAAAACAAAATCTATAATAATTGGTACTGTCAAATTTATAAATAAACTTAATTATGATATTTTACCTAAAATCATAGTAAATGGTACTGAAATTGATTATACAAATAAGGTTGTAAACTTAGGAGTTAATATTAATAATACACTAACTTGGAAGGAGCATGTTGCTTTCATTTCAAACAAAGTTGGAAATATAAGCAACATGCTTATATTGGTTATAAATATTGGTTGATGAAACAATTTCAACATTTAATTCCATTTGAGCTGCGTAATAAACTCATTAATCATCTTTTCATTCCTCAAATCGATTATTGTCTCCTTGTATTTGTTGATTTAACTAAGGACTTACAAAATAAATCACAAATCTTGTTTAGTGCCGGAGCAAGATGTATATGAAATACGAATATTTACGAACATGTAACTCCTTACTATGTTAAATTGATGTGGATGAAATTGGAACATAGAAAAATATTTAAATTATCTGTGTTCATTTACAAAATATTATCAACTAAAACCCCTGATTATCTGTATAATTATATTACTAGAAACCAAAGTGTTCCAGGCAGACAGGTAAGAGGAAGAAGACGATTTAAAATTCCACGGTGTAGAACTAATATGTATCAGTTATCCACAATAAATTGTGGCCTAAGAATATGGAATGGTATTCCTGACAATATTATAAAATCAAACAATGTATGTAAATTTAAATCGGAAATGTTATCTTTCTTGAATAAAAAATATTATTGAAGCGCAGTGTGAATTTCATTGTACACTTCATTTTTTGTTAACTTCTATAAAAAACTCTCTCTCGTCCTTACCAATTGTTTATATATTTTATTAGCTTGCACTATAGTAATTGTAAATATTACTGTATTAATGAATGTCCTATGCTTATTAAATGTTCATATTTGTAAACTGTAGTGCCCTGAAAAAAAACTATTTCTGCCACAGAGTTTTTCAGTTAAACTGTACTTTGTTCCAAAAGATATGTAGTCCTTGAACAATAAATATCATTATTATTATTATTCTTTGTTACTTCTGTAACTTTCCCCTCCGAGTCCCCGGCTAACATCGGGTTTCGTTGCCGTCATAATGGCCGAGAACTCGAGAGGGGCGGTGCAGAGTTCGTACCCGCTTCCGATTAACCCATCATATCAGTGGCTACGCTGCGTTCGGGTCGTGCGCACGGAGCAGACGGAGCGACCCCAAGAGGACGGCCTTCTGCATGCGGGCTGCAAGTGATTCCGCCTGTGCCACGCAAGCAGGAATACACTTGATGCTCTGTATCAGCGAGCCCTTGATTCCACCGAGCACACCTATGACTAGGACTACTAGTTTTACAGAGTGTCCCGGGTACATCTGCCGAAGTTCGATAAGCAGGTCTTGATATTTCGTCCTTTTTTCCGCCTCTTTCGCGTCCAAGTTCGTATCGGCCGGAGCCGAAAACTCGATTACGAACATGGAACGAGATTGGCGGTCGAGGAGAACGATGTCAGGCTTGTTCGCCTCCAACTGCCTGGTGGTGGGGAATGAGTAATTCCACCAGATTTTTATTTTGTCGTTCTCCACGACGGACTCAATATCTCCAGGGGCATAGGGCAGCACATAAACTTCGTCGATGCCGTAATGATGTCGAAGGTGGAAATAAAACACTCGCAGAGCTGCATTGTGCCTAGTTAAATACGCTGATTGCGCGTAATAACTGCAGCCGGAGAGAAGGTGACTCAAAGTCTCCGGCTTGGCTCGGCACGCTCTGCATCTCGTGTCCGTCACCTCCGCCTTGAATATCATTCGGCGGTACACGAGTGTGTTGATGACACCATCCTGGCACGCGAGAACGAAACCCTCTGTTTCGGACCTGAGACCCGCGGAACGAAGGAAGGCAAACGTCAGCTCCTTCGATAGCCCATGTTTTTCCATGTTTCGGTAGAAACCTCCATGCATGGGCTTATCGGTGTGTGTCTTGAGCAAGGTTTTCTGCTCAGCCTTTTTGACCTCGAGCTTTAAGACGTCTGCCCTCAGTGACACGATTGACGTGCCACTGTCGTTACCGTCGGATGACAGGTCAAAGTCCAGACCGATTTCGTCTCCTGCCCTCTTCGCCGCCTGGAAGAGGAACGCCCCCACCCCGGCACCTTCGTGCTCCCTTACGATAGTGAGCAGGGGGTCCGTGCTGTTGAACACACGGCAACCTGTACCCAAAACAACTCTGTTATGCAGACACTCCAGGCTCAACAGACCTCTACCGCCTACACTGCGAGGGAGATACAATCTGGCGACGGAAGATTTCGGATGAAGACTTCTATAGATGGTCAGCATTTTCCTCGTTCCCCGGTCGAGGTTTTGCAACTCGTTCACATTCCATTTCATGCATCCGAAGGTGTACAGCTGTGTCGGAACCGCGAACATGTTCGTGACAAGAATCTTGTTCTTGCTAGACAGCTCAGAACTCCAGATTTTTCTGAGAGTCTGTCTGTACTTGGCGGTGAGTCTTTCCTTCACTGCTGCTACCTCCTGCATTCGACGTTGGGGGACGCCGAGGTATTCGTAGCATTCGTCATCTGCAAGATGACGAACGACGTTCCCGTCAACGAGTTGCGAGTCTTTCTTGTCCTCCGATATTCTTCCTTTCGCCAGGTGGATGGATGCACACTTGTCCAATCCGAATTCCATCCCTATATCCTCACTGTATTGATGTACGGTGTCCAGTGCAACACGCAGTTCTTTGGCGTTGGAAGCATACAGTTTAAGGTCATCCATGTAAAACAAATGGGTGACCTTGTGCTTCCTGTCACCAGGAACGCCGCACTTGTATCCTCGGCCTCGTCTCAGCTTGAAGGAGAGGGGTAGGAGGGAAATACAGAACAGGAGGGGGCTCAAGCTGTCACCTTGAAAAACGCCACGGTGGTATGTTACCAACTCAGTTGAGACGGTCCGTTTGCCCGATGTTAAGACGAAGCGCGTTCTCCAGAGTGGTAACAGGCGTTGGATGCAGGACACCACCTCTAGGTGGACTTTCATCAACTTCAGCACGGCGATGAGAAGCTCATGCGAAGTGGTGTCGAAAGCCTTGCGATAGTCCACCCAGGCCATTGATAGGTTTCGCTTATGTCGGGCGGCATCCTGACATGTGCACCTGTCAATGAGCAGGTTGTCCTTGCATCCCGCGATTCCTTGTTTGCACCCCCTTTGCTCGTACACCTCCTCCCACACAGGCTGGATCTGCCGGAGGATAAGGTCGCTCAAGATCGTGGTGAACGCCTTGTATACAGTGTTTAGACAGGTTATAGGGCGATAGTTCTTCGGATTGGACAAGTCTCCCTTTTTCGGAATGAGAACCGTGCGTCCCTCAGTCAGCCAAGGTGGAAATGGTTCTCTACCTGTGATGAGGGACGTGAAGATTCTGGCCAGATGTTTGTGGGTAGAAGTGAACTTCTTCCACCAGAAGCTATTCACGGCATCCATTCTTGGAGCCGCGAAATTCTTCTTGCCAGAGAAAGCGTGCTTCACGTTACTTTCCGTGACTGAAAGGGGTACATCCACATTTTGTAGGTGGCGGTCGCAGAACTCTTTAAAGAGTGCGATGGCCAGAGTGTCTACATTGAATGGCTTCGACGTTTCGTAGATATCCTTCCAGAAACGCTCGACCTCATGAACGGGTGGCGGGGATTCAACAACAGGCGGAGGAGGCCGAAAGAGACGGGACGGCTGAAGGAGAAAGGTGGAATTCTCCCTTACGGCTCTACTCCTTTTCAGGAGTTTTTTCTTGGCCGAGGTAAGCGCCCGTACCCTATCGACCTCGTGCTGCTTAATAGTAAGTAACACGTTTTTGTTCAGTGTGTGATGGTTGGACCTGAGGCTGCGCGCAATGCGCCGAACTTTGGATGTAAAGGTTCGCCCGGTAGTGATGTACTCAATCACACACTGAATCTTCGACGCCTGCTGTCGCGCCAGCGTGATCTTGGCATCCAGCTTCTTCAGCCTTGCTGCTGCTTTATCCTCCCAAGAGGAGTCCTTTCGGGAGGTTGCCAAAACCTTGGCCGCAGCGTAGACCACGGAATTCACCGTCCAGAGATCTGACGTCTCTGTCAGGATCTCGTCGATGAGTCCATTCATTTGGGGCAGGTGGTTACCCCGCAGAGAGAACTTTCGATGGATGCTTCTCTGCCTAGTGGGTCCTTCGTCATAGCTAATTGTGCTTCTTAACCGCGATCGTAATAGTTCAGAGTCAGTCTGACCTACATCCTCCCTCTTAGTAAGAGATACCGACAAACGTGCGGTACTCACGTCAGCAGGTGGAGGCGCTGCCTGTGACGGGGAGGGTGGTTCGGCTGGTGGTGTGTTACTCTGAACCTGCGGTTGGTGGATATTTTCCTATTTTCGCAGGTGGTTGGCCTGGTCGCGCAAGTTCTGCTGCGACAGGTGGTCGTGTTCCGGATGCATCTCACACCACAAAGAGTGCATCCTGGCCATGTAACCCCTGCGTTCGGGCTCGCTGGCAGCATAGCAGGCGAGGAGGTCGCCCCTTAAGGCTTCCGTCCACTCCATGCGAGCTCCCATCCTAGTACTTCTTTTTCCTTGGCCACGCCCAACTCTACTGGGGCCCCCATCCGAGAGGGGCCGGTTGTGGGTGGCCTTATCTGAATTCAGCATAGGAACAAGATTATGCTACATGGCGGGTGGTTAGCCCGCCACATAGACGTCCACCATTAGCCGGCAAAGCCGTTGCCAGGTACGCCACGAGGAGGCTGGTGGTCCGCTTTCGTACCCTTATTATTATTATTATAAGGGGAAGAGGATAGGCACTGCAGATGTTGAATCGGTATGGGAGAAAATTTGAATTGTAAAAAAGTTAGTTACAATCTTTCGATTTCACTCCCGCCCTTCCACAATGTATGGTTTGGAAATGGGCTATTTCCTACCTCAACGATGACAAGGCCGGAAAAAATTCTGCTTACATTATGAAATACCCCGTGTATTAGCAATGGAAAGGGAAAGTAGATGTGCACGAAATGAGGACCAAAAGCAGACATACCCTAAGGGAGGAAGCACTGATCATATGAGAATATATTGTACCACCCACAGCAACCAAACTTCATACCGCGACGATACATAAAATAGGAAACATAAGGATATGGAGAATAAAAGAGCTGATGCTGATGCGAGGAGAGAGGGGGGCAGAGAGGATGTAGCAAACAAAACTGAAGAGGAATTAGGCATAGATTTTGGAAGTACGAATCTGAGGGGAAGTTCAGTAGAGAGAGGGTAAGCGAACTTTCATTTTAGGTCAAGTTCTGATAGAGTTAACAGAATAAAAATAAGGAGAAAAAAGGAATGCATAGTCAAGAAAACCAGGAAAAAAGGCGCTCCAACAGAAGAAATAACGGGAAAAAACAGAAGGGAGGCATAAAAATTATCAGAGGGGTCGTAGAGGTCAAAAAGAGAGGAGAGGGAGTGAAAGAGTGAAGAGTTTAGACGGACAGAGGCCACTGGGACAACTGGGTCACGAAGGAGGCCTCCCGCAGACACTGACAGAATGGCAGTAGCAACCTGGTACGTCTAGGCAATTTGACGAAAATGAAAGGGAGCGTAAGGGATGGGACGAAATGACGGAGCGGACGTAATATGGAGTGGGATGAGGGAGAGCCGTAAGAAAGGGAGAGTGGATAGAAAGTGAAAGTGGGGGAGGGAGGGTTGGTATTCACGAAAGGAAGAGTGGAGAGAGAGGAAATAGGAAGTGTAATTTGGGGGGGAGGAAATAACGGTAATATGGAGGATGGAGGGCTCGACAACGGAGAGGAGGAGGCAGTGACGAAAGCGAGCACGAAGACCTCTGTGGAGAGGAACTCTTCGAGGGAAAGGGAAGGAGGTGAGAATAAAAAGACGAAAGAGCAGCGGAAAGGGAAA
The DNA here is from genome assembly GCA_963169105.1 of Ceriagrion tenellum. NCBI lineage: Eukaryota > Metazoa > Arthropoda > Insecta > Odonata > Coenagrionidae > Ceriagrion > Ceriagrion tenellum. The sequence goes on along the minus strand of OY720642.1, from coordinate 24,808,744 downwards.
AATGGGCAAAGAAGGGATAGACCCAGAGTCATCATGGACAGCTGGTGCCTATCGAGCATATTAACATCCACATTATATCCTTTGAACTGCCATATGGCTGGTGACGGGGGTTCTTGGACACCCAACCGTGTTAAGATGTAAAGAAGGTCATAGAGAAATGAAATTATGACGTGTATTTTGGGAGTGATAAGTGTTGATGATGACATTTAGATCTCCAACCATTGATTTTATTCTGTAACACTAGTCAATGAAAATGGAAAGTTGTTGAAAGTACACTAATATATTCCAGAGAATCTCAAAAGAAAATACCAAATGACATCACCTTTCTGTATTATTATGTTTTACGTTTCTGGGGTATACCGCACGTGTTGGAGGGAGCACCTTCAGTTAAATGAGTTCCACGAGCGGAAGGATACCTATCCTATCGTTTACTCTACGTAAGTTTTCGTCCGCCTAGGACGTCTAATTGTGAAGGACTATTTGATTCCTGTTCATTTATATATACCTCTACTTGCGATATCGCCACAGCATGCGTTGGACACGGGGAACGTGTGATTATGCGCTTTCGTTATATTCTGTTTAAATATACTAGTTTTCCAAAATGCTTGTGTTCTATCTTGATCATACCGACGCTTCGACAATTAACCCTGTTTACCAAACGCGCAGAAATATGAGCAAAAATCAACTTCGCTCGCGCTTTGCCAGGCGGAAAAAGCGAAGAACTTGATTGGCTGCGCTTTGAATGGAATCCCTCTTACGTAGGAAACCCCTGCAAGAGGATCCAGCTTGTGGCGCGTTCAAAATTATGATTGACATGACAGAAAGCAAACAGGACACAAAAGCTACATTGGGTTGAGTAGTTATAAATCCCCAAATAAAGAAATCGTAGTCACTGGATGAAGGTCACACAAGTAAATCACATAAGTGAAGTTTTGTAGTGGATTATCCCACCGTAGAGGTTTAACTGGTCAAAGCACTAGGCTTGATATTGACGAGTCTGGGTTCCAAACGGAATCTATTCAAAGGATTTTTTTAACTACTGTCACGCTAATTGATCCCCTCAGTGTACTTGTTTCAGAATAGATTGGAATTTGCTGTATACAGACGATAAGTAACCTATGGAGTTATGGCAAAATTTAATCATATTAGAATAAATACAGTTATTCACATTGCATTATAACATTAGAATCGAATATTATAACAGAAACAACAATTGCAATTTTCCCACAGGACATTTTAATGAGTACCACACAGTTCAGGTCATAGAGCCATCATCAGGTACAGGACACATAAAGCAGCGGGCACATTACATTTATACATTTGACATGTTTGAGGAGGAGGATGGGGAACACAAATAAGGTGGGCAAATGGAAAAAACCAAGGACACATCAGGAAAAAAAGGGTAAGAGAGGGAATAAAGGAACGGTGAAGACCAAGGAAACGGAAAAGCAAAAAGGAAAGAAAAAGAAATTGGGAGGGGAAGAGAAAAGCAAGCATGTTCATTAAAAAGGGAATGGCGGTAAGTAAAATATCCTCATTAAAATATAAACGTACATACCAATCACGTCATTCTCTTCCGGGGTAGGCACAGTCAAAATGTTTCACCCATAAATACATATTTGTACATATAACTCCGCCTCAATAATTTCCTCCATACTGACCTATCCTTGCAAACCACTTTTGCTTCATTTACCCCCATACACGGCTTCCTAAACGCCCTCCTGTTTGTAAGACTCCTAATATTCATCCTCCTAAGAATTTCCTCAACCACAACTTTCTCGGCCTATCCCGACCTCTCGCGCCATTCATTTCACTCATATATCTGTTTCGTTATTCGACTTTCATCCATTCTCTCAACATGGCCAAACCAACGAAGTACACTTCTTTCATATATGTCCAGTACTGGAGCATCTAACCCACATTCATTTATTACCCACTCATTCCTGACCCTATTCACTCTAATTTTGCCACAAAAACTCCTCATATAACTCATACCAACGGAGTTTAGTCTACTCTTATGTTCATCCTGACATACCCATGTTTCACTGCCATACACCAAATTGGGGATAAGTACACTTTTGTACACGGCGATTTTCACTTCCTTAGACAGGCACTCATTCCTTTCTCATAAAAATATCCTGTTTGTTGTTGAAAAAAATTGTTGAGGTTATAATATGACGAACGATATCTCGCCTGAATCTAAGAAATCATTAGTATCGAAATTATTTGCATAGTTGAAAATTATGCCCCAACTTCTAATCGGCTGCAAGTGCCACCTGAGGGAAGGTGATAGACATCCATTTTCCTCGGACTAAGAGAGAGCTATCTCTACGCTGACATGGCTTTTGCCACAATTTTCTTTTTCTAGCGGACCTGGGTAATAGTTTGAGAGTCTGCGAGCCTCGCTGATAGTGCCGAGTCCGTGGATCCTTGAAATCACCCTTCCATCCCCTTTCAACTCTTTCGACGCCTATTTCACGCCTCCTGCCTATCTCCCCGCGGATCACCCACTCCCACCCTCCCACTTCTTTCCCGCCGCCGCCTTATCTTTGCCACCCTTTTCGCCAAAACTGCCACCCGGAGAAGCCCAAAAGTTGTTTTTCGGCTACGTGGGCGGAACAGAAACTGAGGGAAGAGATAAACCGATTCCTCCGTGGCCCTCTGGCTGTCTACCTCAACGGCGCGTCGCCAGGGTCAGCAGCGTGGGGAATCCTTTCTTTTTTCTGCCCTACGTTCGCCTCAGATCCCACCAGCGAAACCCAGCAATGTGCGGATTCACGCGTCCTGACTCATTAGGGTGACTGTTCTGCCGGCGGTCCCCGAGCGTCATTCTGGCAGCTTGATGAGATGGATCGTCGGCGCCACTCTGAAGATTATCTCGCTTTGTCGGTGCTTTTGTAGCTGCACCCATCATCCTCCGAGAGAAGAGCCGACGTTTGCGGTTGAGCGAGCAAATTGCCGTCAAATTAAGGACCCAACCGGTTTTAGAGGCCAGCTTGGCTCAATGGCATGAAGGAATAAATCATTGAAAATTAAGGTGGTCTCCAATTAATTTTCAAATAACTGAACGGGCTGTTTTCCATTTTAGCCAAAATTCATAGAAAGATAGACAATACTATAATTTAAAACCATGTTATGAATCAGATTACTGAATATTTATTCTAGAAATTATTTTCCTTCATAGAAAGAAAATTGTCTCGAGTAAATTCACGAAAATTTGTCAATGACAAGGCATAACACGTAACGCAAAGGCATATAATTGACAAACTATGTAATTATAACGAGTGCTATCATCAAGAGAACCTGAAATAATTATTAAGAGCAGTAAATGTCATAACTTAATTCAAAGATGTTCTTGACGCACTTAATCAGCTCGCAATAGTAGTTAGTATATTCAAAATATTAACAAGGGAATATGTTTATTTTGTTTTTCTCATGAAACCCAATGTCACCCAACAAAAAATGAAAGACACAGTTACCATCGCTTCGGAAACTCAGCAGAAGAGTTGAAGAAAAGTATTGCATTTAAACTCGCTCTAACTATACGTGTTACTGAAGATGTTCCTTCGGTTGAGTTAAAGTCGGCCATTGAAATGCGTGGCGGGTCGTAGGGAGAGGAGGAAGAGGACATGAAGAAGAGGAAGTTTCGGAGGAAAGACGGAAGGAATGGCGGACGTGGAAGAGAAAAGGTTAAATGGGCACGGATGAAAAAGAGCACGGAGGGAAGAGGACGTTAGATAAAAGCCAAAAATGCTCATCCAAGCGGGAGTGGTAGAGAATAATAAAAAAGATAATATTTTTTGTGAGAACCGTCCGCAGAAAAGGGTAGGAAATATGTAAAAGACTTTTAATCTCTTCCACGTCAAGGATGGGCATGTGGGTGGAAGGAAAGGGAATGGGTACATTGCGGTGCCTCGGGGAATATGAACAAGGGGTGGTGGGTTAAACGAGAAAAGGTGTTTGGGAGAGCCGAGATATGGGGATGAGAATAAAGATACTTTGAGATGCGAAGGTTTAAAATAGTTACGGCTCGGCATAAGAAGTGTTTCCGACGAAAATATCTTCATAATATTGTTTTTTTTTAGGCTCAATTACCTGAGGTAAGTACACACTTTAAGAAGCTTGCATTTATTAAAAAAAACAATATCATGTTCGTTTCCTACGTAAAAATAAAGTAATTGAGATTGTATTTTCGCTCCCCATTAGAAATTGAAGAGTAATTGAATTATTACTTAAAATTTGTGCTAAAATGATTTCTCTCTAATTTGCATTCGAAAGTAAAATTAAAAAAATAAAAATAAGTCATCATACAGAATAAAAACACATTTAAATATAAAACTCAAAGGTTGCGGTCTGTTATGTTTAGCCTTGTCAAGCAACTCGCAAAAATCCAAGAGGATTCAAGGAATACATAATACAAAAGTAAAAAATGAAAAATACCATGATCTTAGGTAGTGTATGTCAACATGTTCCCAAGTCAGTCAAAAGAATTTATAAAGGGCAAAATTTAGGAATATGAAGAAAGAGTTCACATAAACAATGGCCATGCGAGAGCGAAAGACCAATTGCTGCGCTATCAGTGAACAGCGTATACGTAAGAGAAATCAGGAAGGGGAAAAAACTGGTATTAAAAGGATCTACTAAAGAAATAAGAAGGGAAAAAGCATTTTTACGAGATACGTCCCTTTATCGGATCTGTTGCCGTTGCATACGTTAAGGATGGCTCTTAAACCTCGGCTGCGGGATAGTGTAAAAAAGCTGGATGAAGGAATCTAGCAGTTTTTCTAAAGAGAGATGTTTTCCTTAGCTCTCACATTTGATGCAAGATCAGAAGGGTGGGGGGTGGGTAGCGTATGTTTCTGGGACCGTGAATGGCATAGAATACGACTTATGGCTTTATGGCGGGGAAGTTTTATACGTTATCTCTCGTACATTTTATGCCACTGAAGTAACAACGTCATGGGCTGTATGAAATGCCAATAAGCTAGCAATATTATGTCATACTTCTACGACATGCCTCCAATACCAGATGAAGTAAAAAATTGAGTGAATTAGTGCGGAATACAAGATGAGACTGTCATTTTAATCAAACTTTAATGGAAAATTTAAGCTTGAACTTAAACCAAATTAATGCTCACCGCGAGAAGAGCTCTATATATGATCGGTCCCGTAAAAATATATTACTCAAAAAGCACTTCTTTTTTATATCATAGCGCTTCATTAATGCTGTATCTCATTTAACAATCAATCTCAGAGTTATTTAAGCAAATAGATACACAGCTTACATTCCAAATAAGGTATATTAACTTAGATAAGTATGAATTCATAGATTCAAAACGTAAAGGTATAACATTGTTCGTCATATTTTATTTGCATTTGTGTAAAATACACGTAAAACTATTCCATTTAAATCCGATTTAACTAGACTGATTGAATGATATCTTTAAACAAATGAATCGATGTGAGGTGTAAATAAAGTCAATGTTATTCTCGTGTCTCATGAAATAAAAAACCGGATGAAAGCGGCACCTGAGCGTAATAAAACAATTTCACAAACATATTGCCCATAGAAGTGGTCATAAAGTGGCCGTCCTTAGCACTACCTACATAGTGGTCAGGACTTCACTAGCAATAACAAATTTTTGGCACGCTGAGGATGAATGCCATAAAAGGTTACGCTAAAATAATGTAAAAAACATTACGATTATAAAAGGTGAATTGTAGAGCAAGAGCTATCATGCTGTTCTTTGGCCTCCACAGGATAAATAATCTCATCCGGCACGCTGGAATTTGAATGTAGGAACGTGACTGCTGTCTTTCAACAGTTATTTTTGACCGGTGTGTGCAACAATTAAATTATTAATACTTCTTCAATTTGAAATAACAGTGATGATGAAATAACAGCTTCAAAACATCTTTCTCGAAAATTGAAATCCGCTTGAAGAAAAGGACATTAAAACTACCGAATTATCATACTGTTTTTATAAGTTATTAGCGTTTCAGAATCTCGAGCAAGTAGACCTTCCCAGTGCGTACTCCATTGCAAATTTTAAATTATGGTTAAATATATTTCGCATTATGCAAGAATTACGAATGTTGTTGCGCATTATAAATGTTAATGATATGCTATTGTTTTTTATTAGTAATAAAATTGAAGTCAATACCTTCACTTGCTTGTTCAAAACTATAAAATTAATACAAAACGAAATGGATATCAATAGTAGTCAGATGACGTGGTAGATGCAAGTCAATGTCAGTGAAAATAATGATTCACTGAAACGGGATCAAAGTTTTAAAAAGGATACATTTTTCTAGGTCATATGAGTCCTTGACTGATGAATGTTACACTTGACTTAAAGATTATTAGGTACATTATCTTTTGAAACGTTAAGGATAGGATTTGATCAATACATTAGGAACTACCTGTTACTAGCACAAATATGTGAAATACCATATTTAGAACTACCTCTGACAACTGTAAATAATATCTAATAATGTATTGATTGCTCACATCCATTCCATACATTATACGATTTTGAAGGATGACTTATTACAAGCCGATCTCTAAATGAGTATTAAATCTCAAGTAAGCAAAGGAAACAATTTCTCCGCTTTGTAATATGTCCACAAAATATTACTCTCGTATCCCAGTAACCACGCGGAGCAGAAATCTTCTTCAATCAATCGATGGCGTTCAATAGCTTTGCTTTGCGTCTATAGAATGCCGTAGATGCCCTTGGGTGCGTTGCGTGAAACACATGTATGACATTCGAAAATAATATCTCTGTTCAAACAATTCAATCATTTTTATTCAATCCATTTATCGTACCTCAGAGCCTGCAACTACAGCCACTTTTACTTATGGCTCGTTTCTTTCTTTCCCACCACCCTGACATCATTTTAGCTCTCAAAGATGTACAATAATAACCTTTAAAATAATTTTAAACACGAGAGAAGGGGAATAATGACATTAAAAAAGTGATTTAGATTAACGGCTTTAGATTGTTAAAGACCCAGATATTGAGATAACACTGAATGCTAAGGCAAGGAGTAGCTGGCTTTAGCGTAGTTTTTAAAAGGTAATAAATAAAAGAGTAGGATATTTCATAATTATACATAACACAAGAATCAGATGGATTCTACATACCTTGGGGCACGTTGTTATTGTGAATTACATAATCGACGGTAATATAGTGTAAAAGTCCCTAGAAAGCTCAGGAATAAGGTCATAGGCCAAATGAAGATGAAAGTATATAGAAAGGGATACCAGGAAGTAAGGGAACTAGCATTTAATAGGGAAGGTTGAAGGGTTGCAGTCCACCAATTGTAGTATTGAACGACCAATAATGAGGATCATATAATTATAAATATTCATTTTTGTCTGCTCTAAACAATAAAAGTCATATTTCAATAGAGGGCATTAATACTATAATTTTGTTAAATGATATCAACATTTTTAGCAGCAATGCCAACTTATAATACTTTATTCCGACAGAAATATCAAATTGTATCAAATATCAAATTATCATTCTCTCTCTGAAATATCAGTGATATAGATAACATCGTCCCCTTTAAAGGCGACAAAAAATTTCTACACACCACCCACGGCCAGGATTTAGTGTTTTGAATGCTAATATAAAGGGGAGAAAGGAATTATTTGCTCATTCATTTGCTCATTTCATTGAGTTTTCACGCCTGCAAAATGTTACACTAAACTTAAAAGACACGGTGTTATAACTATAGTATGTGATTTACTAGAATTAGTATTTCCGAATTATAAATAATCAGGAATCGCACTAAATTTAGCTGAATCTTCTGCAAACACATAGCAAGTGCTAAACCGTTATTCGTTAAACACGATTGTGTTTGTAATTATAATTAAGTTATAAATATATGTAATTATAATGATTATTATAACAACAAAATTAAATTATCAGAAAACATTAGCCTTTTTTCGCTTGTACTGACACCTAAAAACATGGGTTCCTTCACAGTCTCCAGACTCCCATCAAAATGTGCCCACAATGTCGAGTCTTCTCAGATTTTAATCCAGTTTTACTACAGTCATGCTAAAGTATATTTTCATATATTTAGTCCCTTCTATTTGTAATTCAAACCTCACATTCTGCAAATTATCCGTATTGTAGTTTTAGGGAGACAACAATTCCAATGAAGTTTTAAGTGAACCATTCACAAATAAAATATCAGTTTTAAACTTTTTCTGCAGCTTGCGCAATTTTCGGAGTAAAATCATATTGGTTTCATAAGCTTGGTAAGGACCACTTATAAATTGGTAATCAGTCATTCCGCGCTAAAAACCGTGAATATTCACAATGAAATAATGTATTTATTTTAAAGATAAAGATAGGCGACAAAAAATTTCTATGCACAAAGAAAATTAAGCAAAAAAAATAATTTCAGAAGTATTGAACTGCAGTAGTTTCGTTGCTGTCCACGAGAACTCCAAACAAGCATTCCTCCATTCGGTGAGAAAACTGTCACATGCAATTATTTTCATACAGGAGTTCCTCTACATTCATGTTCAAAAGTTTGGTGCATCTGAAATTATTCCTATCAAACCAATCCTTTTATGCATTGGAAATTAAGTTTCCTCATAATAAAAGACTCGATTTGAAGTAGATATTTACAGCCGTGACTGGCGAACACAGGAAAACACAAATAAATAAAACTCACGCGACTTTTTGATATTTCGGCGGCTCAACACAATCGCCTTCTTCTGAATACTAGGAGGTAATCATAGCCTCCTAGTATTTGTACTCTCTCCTAGTATTACCTCCTCCTATAAATTCCTAGTAGTTTGTCTGTCTCACACGAGGGACATCTTTTTACGTTACTGTGCACCACGCGTGTTTTTTTATCGCTTGGATATATATAGACACACACACGTGGGAGTTCCCTAGGTTTAGGGTATTATTTATGTAAATATATAGCTACTGTCTTACCGTATTTCGTATTCCATTTTCCCAAAAATGCTTCTCACACTGCACGATGCTATTGGATCTCAGCCGACTGAGTCGGCCTGCATTTTGAAAATAAATGAGTTTAGCTACGATAATATTTAAAACTGATTTTGTTTCTGTGTTTGGAGTACCTAAATTCAGCTAAACGTTTTTCTGACCTTACAGCGGGTGCAGGAGCAAAGTAGCTGCATCTTTTATTATCAGGGTCTCATATATGTTGTTGCTTAGCAATAATAGATTTTGAATTGTAGTACTTGTGATGGTCCTACTCATTACGAAGTTAAACAACTGCTTATATAACTCCTAATATGCAACGATATCATCAGAATAGGACCAACACCATTCATAAATGAATTGAAAGTTTCGTCTTTTTGATATATTTCTCGTGCACCACTGTCATCTAAACGCAATCATTTTAAATAGGTTTGACAGCATGAAAAATATATAGGAATATTATATTAAAATGAATACGACATTCTCTTGTTACAAAAACAGGAGAAAATGCTAAACAATGAGCACAATAAACCTAAGGTGACGAGGTAATTTCATTCTTTTCGTTTCCAAATTACTAATGTAAAAGTAATGGCAAGATACTGGAAATCAGCAGTTATTGTTTTTTATCATTGCTATAGAAATGCGCTCAAAATTATAAACTTTAAGGTCTCGGATGAAAGATACTTCTTTACAGATAATACCTAAACATACTCTCGCATAACCTCACATCCACCCATGCATTGTCTCTCTAAATAAGAATACTCACCGCCATTAAAATCCTATCTGCTCCTTAAGAAACTGTTTTAACTAGGGTATCGATCTTCGATTCCATCATTCTTGCCTGTAAAGAAGATACAATTCACATAAGTAACGTACAATTCACGTAAGTATCAGCACTTGAAATGAAAAGTATTGATGTACGATTGCCAACTCGTACAAAGTAATTCGCAATAATCCACAGCAATATCATCGTCCGCAAACCAATTAACTCGGTACTAAGCACTCACGTCCCATAATGCTCTCAACTCAGGACGGCATTAATTACCTCCGACCTCCTACACATGAATCTTATAAATACCAAAGGAATTAGAACGCTAGTGCGTCACCATTGATATCCGGCCACTTACTAATTAGTATCCCCACTAGAGAAAGGGATTGAGAGCCGGGGGGTGGGGGGGAAGAGTAGTGGATGGAGGGCCAGGGAGGTGGGCGGATTGGTTGATGTGGAAGAGAGAGAGGGCGATATGGCCGCCCTTAGTGCAGCCCTGCAATGGACTCCTCTCGGGAAATTGCTGACCCTCAACCGCTTCCGTCGTTAGCCCTCGCTTCTCACGAGGATCCGCTCCGGATTGAACGGCCCCGCCGCCGCCGAAAAAGGAAGCGGAACTACCGAAAGAAAACGACCGGTCCCGAACAAATCCCTAATTGCGCACGGCGACTTCTTGCTCTCCCTACGCCTCCGCGGAATCGTCCCATCGACCTAGCATGAGAGAGGGCTTTTTCCACGCCCAGTCCGACTACCTATTTGCTCTTCCGTCCTGAATCGTTATCGTCATTGTGGAGGGCCTGATTTTCAGAGCCGTTCGGGAATATAAGGAAAAAATACGTAATTGTGCAAAAATAATTTCATAAAATCCTTATAGCATACAAGAAAACTTAAAACAAATGTGATAAAAGTTAATGCGAGATGGAAGCAGTTCTGGTAAACATTCATTTGGAGTGTTGTACTCTGAAGCTCAGAGACTTGGGACTTAGGTCGATTGGAGGATATGAGGATATAGGCTTTCAAAACATGGTCCAGGAGGCAAATTTTTAAGATAAAATAAAGAACAGGATAAAAGACGAGCAGTTTTAAAGTAAAATGGAAGAGAAGAAAACCGTATAAAGAGGTTTGAGGAGACAAAGGCCAGAAAGAAAATCCGAAGTTTGAGTCCTCGCAGTTAGAGGCTTTTTAGGAGAGGATTTCTGCAAGGCTATAGTAGAGAGTAAAGGCCAATGCGAAGACCTTAGGGAAAATATGTAAGCCTGCAAAAAAATTACTATGTAAAACAAAAGAGCATAAATAGTAAAAACATTATGGGGCAGGATAGAAAGGAGAACAGAAGCAAATCTCACAATTTAATGACTTATGATGATACCGTGGTATAATCGCACGTTACTAAGGTCAACATGTTGCAACAAGTATTGTCATCCTAAAACCTGTGCATTAGTCTTTCCTCGATTATAAATATATCAGCCTAAATATAATATACTGTTAAAAAACTAGGAGGTTAACTTTGTATCAATTATTTTGTACAAAGTGTAAAATATAGAGTTTCGCAAGGACAGATTATAGGGTTAAAAGCCCTTTTCAAAGAATATCATGGGAAATGGCACGAATTTGACGAAGCCATAGCTTAAGTTTGCTTTGTAAAGAGTGAAATTCTATCGCTGGTTTTCATGATGTAGCACAATTGACCAACATTTCCATGAACTGATGCCATAAACTATTACATGGAAATATCGCAGGAACTTTATCTCCTCCGACCAGACATCGAACGATTTTTTTCCATTGTATCGCATGCATAAGAGATATTCCATTTCTGAGGTAAATTACTAATTCCAAGGCTTTACGGACCTCACGCAGTGATTCCCCAAATTTTGTCTCAGTTCTTCACATATACCAGCTAAACATCCAAGATTACTCATTTAATAAAATTTTTCCCGCTAACGTTGATACTCCTTAATCGTAACGCAAGTACTGTTTCCACCAATCACTGGATTATATTCAACTCAATATATCATTCATCAAAAGGACCTTAATTTTATAATTTAATTGTCAATTCCGATGCAAGTATAGTATTGATAAGGTACTTACTACGCTTAATTTGAGGAACTTAAAGCTTGATCCAATCCACTCGAGTCATACGAATAAAGTACGGTTGTTTTTAACGGAAGAGCAGCACCTTAAAATGCCGGCGCGATTAAGATTTTCTTTCTTTACTAAACTTAATCTATCCTCTAAGAGACATTCTTATACAACCTTTCCGTCTTTCACGAAAGAGCCATATCAAGCAAACAAAAGAGAGGGGAAAATTCAAGCCATTAGATCCTTTGTTTCATGAAATTCCATTAAAACAAATCACTTTTTTGCCATCTGTGACAAAAATAGACTTTAATATATACAATAAGGGTACTCAATTCCTGTTTAATGGCAGTATCGTTGCTCCAAAGGAATTCAATTTAAAATCAACTTCGATGCAAAAGCACCAGTGGTTCCCCTGACAAAGAAAAGTTTTTCGAATTCTGCGAGACAAAGAGAGTTTTTAAAAATTATATTCCACGGCTCCTGCTGAAAGCAAGAGTGGCCAATTCAAGAAGTTAAGACGGCAGAAGTTCGAGGAGGGGGAAGCGCTCGGATATGAGTCGTCCAATATCGTAAAATGAAAGCATCGCTCGGAATCACGCGGGAAGAGCTCATAAAGAGCCGAGAGAGATGAGGATTGGAATCGGCGTTTGAAGTCAACTTGGACCCTCTCGAAAAAAGAGAGAGAGGGTGGACGGATTCCTAACGACGACAATTCCACTTATAAGGGACGTGAGGACGGCAGCGGGACTGAAAATATTACCCAGAGAAAACTTTTTCTCTAACAGACACTCGAAGCGGAGTCTATTACGATCCGAGAGGATCTCATTACTAGGACCAGGATTATTGCTGGGTAAGAATTAATTGAGCTTTAACGTTTTAATAGAAAAAAACTATATAGACGCATGTAAATAACTTCTATTCAGGTCAAATATCTTTAAATCGTTTCAGTTTTTCACTGAAGGAAATATGTGAATTAATTATTAACTAGGGTCAGTTAACAAAAGAGAACATTGTATACATAACAAGTAAATAAATGTTTGAAATAACTGCAAATAATGTTTATCGGAGTCATGAATACCATTTTTTCAAAATTTATATAGCTAAGATGAGGAAAATAATGTAAAAAATTGAGAAGTATACTAATTTTTTATTATTATACATATTGGAAGCACCTATAATTGTTAAAATACAACCAGGAAATAATTTCCTCTTAGTGTATTTTTAGGTTCAACTCGTATACCACCAAGCCATTTCTATTATTCATGCTACAAATAAGTTTCATACAAAAACTTTAGAAGAGATGAGTGCTTTCAAAGACATTGATTCATCATGACATTACTGGTAGCCAGCTGCATCTATCCTTTCTTTTCTAAGGATGGCATTTTTTTCACAGAAACATTAGCATATATTCGTAAGAGGTGAAAGAAATTTTGAAGGCATCGAAAAGTTTCTACTGCTAATAGAGTTTCATTTGATGATTATAAATTATAACTTGAAGAGGCTATCATGTGGAAACGGTTGAAATAGATATGAACTTCGTGGAAGTCTAAATAGGTTCTTTTTTTTTTAATGTTGAGCAGAGCAATTTGCTATTGACTGGCTCGTCAATATTCATGATGGCGTGATTAGATTAAAGTAATTCTGTACAGAGACAAGCTCGCAAGTCGAACAAGTGAACTAGAGGGTGATCACACGGGCGACGGTAAGTAGCCGGCGATTTTGTCTTAAGACATCCTGCCCTGCGAAGAAACCTTTAAGTGGTTTCCCTTGCTACACCATCCAATTGTTTGCCTCAGGAACTTGGTGGTCTCCGGGTGGGTTTGGTGGAGGGGGGTCTGAGGGTGACGAGAGGAGAAACGGGTGGATGGGGTAAGGGGTTTCGTCGGTGACGGAGGTGGATAACCCTCGCCAAACTCTTCCCCCTCCCCCATTCCATTCCATCCCACTTCCAAAGTGTCACGAGCAAGCAAAGACCCCTCTCGCAGACACGTGACGTCACCAAACTTAAATGAAAAGAATCCGCCAGTATTTGCGCGGGAGTCCTTCCACCCCCTACCCCTTCCATTCCCCCCACCGAACACCCTCTCCTCTCGCCCCATCGAAGATTCCGAACGTCGCGAGCAGAAGAGGATCTCTCCTGCTACTAAACAAAGCAACACAGAAAGCCACCTCGAGATGACAAAGCCGCCTTTTCAAATAATGGCATCATTGGAGATTGACGTCTTTTTAGCATTCATTCTCAATCTCAGAAATCCTCTCATTCGGTTTAAAACAATAAAATCAATTGCAAAAAGAAAATTTTCGTTCAAATGCTCCTTCCATATCTGGAGAAACACATAAATCTGAGGAAATACATCGGATAATTGACACAAGAATTCAGATATGACGAAAATTGTCGTTCTAATATTTTTAAGACTCGAAATTTTCCATAATAACCGGGCATAATCGTTGGGTTCGATAAATTACAAATTATTACCAAAACACTCGGATAATATTTCTCAACGTAAACAAGCAAAAGTTTTAGAACAGTTTGCATAGCCTGTCATTAGATTGCTAAAATAATATGATAATAAACGTCAAAAAAAATCATTTCTCTCCCAATTTCACTGTGTTTATTTAGTACTTCCAGGCTAAAAACACCATTTTCATGATTTTTCATGATGGGTGGATGATAGCTAGTTTTAATGCTAACAAATACTACCATAGTAAGTAAATAAATGGTAACCTTTCTGTGGCATTATTTGTAAATAATAAAAAAATGCAATTATAGAATAAGAATTGGCAGAATATTTCTAGAATAGCATGGACAATTACTAACGGTCACCATTTTACTTTGTTCCACGAAACACTATACTGTTGCAGCATAATAAATAAATAACCTACCAACCCATCTTGTTAAAATCTGGCCCAATATATTCAGCTATCATCATTAAAACGGTCATTTTAATTCACGTGCAGCTCATTAAATTTCAAGTAAATGCTCAAGTAAAAATATGAACATGATTGGATGAATAAATGTCCGATCAGCTTAACCGTATATTTTGGAATATATCTACTCTTCTTCGTTACCTTAAGATGCACTGTCATTGGAAGAGAGGTGATTCAAAAAAACCCTTAGATGCCATTCACTACGAGAGCTATCAGTAAAAAAAAACTTCTTTCCTAAAAAAATTTTATTTCCTGTCATAACTTTCATTGAACAGCCAACCAAAAATAGATATATAAAGTATTTATACCCTTATCAGTCACATAGGGCTCTTGAATATAAAAATTCATTGATGACAATGCCTAGATAATTAACAAAAAACAACATTTATTCGCTCACATACTAATTGTTTACATAAATGTGCATACAGGCTGCTGACTCTTCGCGTTCTATCTTATCTGTGTTACTTGAAAGCTATTAGTCTCTAGTAATGTGATGGACAACCACTTTCTCATGAGCAATAAAACACATTTTTTTACCCATACAGAATCAATAGTTTATGAGAACAGAAGACTTTTACGATCTATCACATTTTTAGCCGTGTATAAAGTACTAAAAATCAAGCAACTCTAAATAATTAGTTATTATGCATTCAATTTTTTTCATCGTGACATTTATTTTTTTGGTGTAAATGTAACTCTTCTGCAAAACCATTTATTTCTTAGTAAAACCTGTTGAAATATTTTTTCTTAGTTACATATTTCTCCGAGGGAGTTGTTTGTAGGAAGCGTTGGCCCATGAAGTTTCACAAGGTCACCTTTAAGTTCAAAATTTAAAGAAAATGATCTATAAAAATAAAAATGCGAATATCTTATCCTTTCACGCTCGTGTAGAAAGAAGATCTAGTTGCATGCCCACAGAAGAAAATAAACACTTTGTATGCACGGATTATAACCTCCACTACAATGCAACCCTAGAATGCCTCAGAGAGAAAAGTAATCTATGGGATAGAGTAGATTGCATCTTGAGATTACGTTCCATTGTAGGGCTCCCAACAAAATCCAGGGTTTAAGAATGTTTCTAAGCGTGAAGTTTAATTAGAAAATCCCAGCACGTGTGATCATATTTTATTAAAGCAGAAATGCATAAATAGTGCTTTTAATGAGCTCTTTTTGCTTAAACACCCAGGTGTGTCTAAAGAAGTTATCATAGCAAAGAGATTGGAATGTAAATCTGCGATCACTGCATACATTTAACAGACAATTGGATTTTCAGTATTTTTAATTTCTATGGATAAAATGTTATTAGATTATCTAAGTTTGTATAAATAAAGTTGAGAAAAGTTCACGCAAACAATAAGAGAGATTAAACTTAGATTATTTTATATATTTAAACATTATGTTGTAAAATCGAGGGATAACTAGAGCACAGCCCGAATAGTGCCAAAATTTATAGTATATCGCCTAACTCCTAGAATTAGGTATAAAATTAATTAAGTTCCTCGGCAACTAGGTCAAGATATAGGGACTATATTAAGACTAGAAAGTTAGCACTTCTTGATTAGCATGGTGATATCTCCTTTATTAACATGAATGGTAAAATATCTGCAAAAAGCGATACTCAAAGGGGGGTATGGAAGGCGCGTTGTGGACACACTAAAACTTACCTCGGCTGCTCATATACAGATTTCGGAGATATAAATGCCCAGTAAGAATCAGGTTTTTCCACAGATACATGTAAATACCCTTGTTCTTGGTTACCAATGAATTAAATGTCAATTAAATAAATGGCTTGAAGAGTTATCAGAAGCAAGATAAATCACCCTAAATAATGCTTATTGGCAAGTTAACAGTATCATTATTAGGATGCCAATTGCTGAGAGTATTCATGCAGTTATCTCTATCAATAGGTATAACTTTTCCATTTCATAAATAATATCCCCTTGATCATTAGTTACAATGAAACATATTTGTTTCAATGACACACATGCATCAGGCCACTTCCCTTATGTCGATGGCATGGGCCCCGCTTTCCTGACGAATGGTCCAAGTTCATCTCCGCTCAGCCTCTCATCGCAATCTCTTTTAGGTTGTCAAGATGGGACTCCCACATACAAATTTGTCCTCCACTGATGTTGGTTGCACTAATAATTGAACACCTATAACTGCCTCCTAATTGACTGAATTTTATCATTATCCCCTGCTCGAGTTGAGTCAAATCAATCCTTTACTCTCCCCAGCATCCGATATTTATAGCTAGAATTCTATATCCGTTAATGTTGGTTTTGTTTGTTTTGCCGGACCGATAGTTGTTTGTATATAATCTGTTTATCATTTTGATTAACACACAAGCGTTTAATAACAATTATATAATACTATCTCGTGACTGAATCTTCTGCGGTCCTCTACTCATATGACCTTAGCGGAGATTATGTTGTTCAAATATTTGCTACCACCTTAAATTGTGTGCAGTAGCTACGTTATAAAATGAATATTCGAATATAATAAAAACTATCTAGTATATATACTTGCAATTCTCACAAGAACGAAGTAAATTCTCCGTTAGTTCTTACCTTCGGAACATTATACAGTACGATATTTCTAATGGTGAAATTGAGAAACGATGCAGATTTCACAAATATTTATGAAGCAGCGATTTGAAATATTCCTGTTAGGATAATAACTCTGAAAAATGTAACGAACAATAGTAATCATTTGAATTTTCTTACCACTATCATTTGTTTTTCTATTGGACTTTCCATCACAGCTCTACTACATATTCAACAATGACATTTTGACCACCAACATACATACTCTCATGACGAGGCGCGTTACACCATAAGTTAAACTTGCAATTTTCTTACTCCATTAGCGCAGCTACCAAGAAATACGGAAGTTATTATTTGGGAATAAAAAAGTTTTAGGGATTATAAAATAGGATTTAGTGAACCTCTGATTATCATTTCTAATTGTAACTCGATTTCTCATATATTTAATAAAAATTCCATGAAAGATTAATAATAAATTAGCTAATATATTGCTAAAGAATTGACAGATGCATGGAGATAGGTAAGCAGATTGATTTTAATTATGAAGACCGAAGTGAGATACTGTTTACAATAATGGCAATATTCAATTATTAATATAAAATATTTAATTCCTTGCTGTCTAGGACCCAAACAC
This sequence comes from Ceriagrion tenellum, assembly GCA_963169105.1. Taxonomy (NCBI): domain Eukaryota; kingdom Metazoa; phylum Arthropoda; class Insecta; order Odonata; family Coenagrionidae; genus Ceriagrion; species Ceriagrion tenellum. Next base: position 24,790,813 of record OY720642.1, on the reverse strand, counting down.
GGCAGTGTTATATGTAGACATGTGGATGCGTTCTCCCGACTGAAGCCACAAGCTAAAGAAAATATAATTCATCATGGTAGGAAATTTCCCGGATACTAGAGAAAGGAAATACAAACAAAATGAAGTGAAGGAAAAGGTGAAAATATCGAAGATTGAGGAAAAACTGTACGGCTTGAATTACCAATGAAGATAATATACAAAGAGCTGGCGGATAAATTCACTTCATGAATACTGCAAGGAAGAAGGCTCCAATTGAAATAGATCGTCAAAAGGGAAGAGATACCGATAAGTATCAAGAAAACAGCTACGAAGCAATTATGAAGGGAATGAGTGTGAAGAATTAAGATTTCAATAAGCACTGAGCTTGAAAGAGAATGGCATCTGAGCCAGCAAAACAAACTTCGGTATAGTTACCGCTATGTTAGAAATTGTGAGAGTAGATCCTTCAAATTGGTTCAGCGACATCACGCGGACGAAAGCGGATCACATTTCTCGTATTCCAGGGTGCTGCATCTTCCAATGAGTGTTCTTTGGGCAGGGGTCCTAGTAGGTACGTGCACATTCGGGGTGTCACATAAAACAATCAACCTACTGTTGGTGCAAAAATGATGTAGACTCGAGTTTGGACTCCGATTAAAAATGAAGCGTGTTACCCATATGAATGCAAGTTACACCAAACTTGAGCTTGTTTTATTTTGCGTTTAACCGTGGGTGTCGATAATTTTTACAATACACTCTCGATTTTTTATTGCGGTGAGAACAAAAAAGTACCGGCACTCAACTCAACCTCATATCGAGAACTAATGGATCAACTGAAGGGATCTCTTCAAAAGTAGTATCACTCTCCCAATAATCTCGTGATTCATCCACATCTTCAAAGCAACTCTTCGGAGGGTGGTAATTAGTGGTTATGATAAATTTACAGCCTTACTGGTTTGGTTGTTAATTCTTCATTCCTGCTGTCTTTTCCTTAGTGTTTCGACGTCATGGTGCCTCCAAGAGCTCCGTTGACGGAGATGGAAATCGCATTAATTCTAAGTGCTTGGTGCATTTTTAAAATGGAAGGTGCAAAATGCGAGGCAATGCACTGAAGGAGCGTATGATTAACGGGTTCCGCCAACAACCCGCAAGTGGCAACAGCACTCTAAAGTTCACCACCCCTCTCGCGAAGACGGACGCCTCACCGCTAGCTTGAGCCCTTAAATTACTAGGTTGTTTATTAACTCGTTAAAAATCGATATCTCAAAGTGAATTCATATGGTAATTATTATTAAATACTGCTGTAAAGAGCTTCAAAACAAGACCTAGATCTTGCTTCTACTACTTTTCATAATCAAGAAGAAGTTTTTTTAACTTGATTATAACTTGTTCATGGTTAGTTAGAAAGAACTGAGCGTTAAAAAATACTTCTAAATATCGTCTTCCTACATAATACTACTGGTTTATTACGATTAACCTTAAAGTTTATTCACTGTTAAATCTCAAAGGGAGCGTTTCATTCGAAAATGCTAAAAACCGTTATTTTTTTTTCTCACCGCAATAAAAATTCGAGTGTGTATTGTAAAAATTATCGACGCAAAATAAAACAAGCTAAAGTTTAGTGAAACTTTCATTTATACGGGTAAAACGTTTCATTCTTAATCGGTGTCCAAACTCGAGTCTACATAATTTTCGCACCGACAGTAGTTACCTAACAATAAACCGTTCTTATTAATACTAAATCCTAACGTGCTGAATTCAAAGTAAAATTTGGACAATACCTATAAACAAAATTCAGCCAGAATCTTAATCTGCGTAGAAATTAGGTAAAGACCGCTGCGGTCTTTACCAAAATAAGTACACTTACCTTCACCTCAAGTGCAGAAGACTACAGAGGAAACATACCGAAAGCTTTTCTCACTACAGTGCGACACAAAGCCAACTTTGTCTATGAGACAAATAATCATAATCGATTATTGGTGAAGTTAGGCAGATCATTTAGGAGCCAATAAAAACCTCGGTACATACGAGATATTACGAGACTATCAGAAGTCAAACGAAATATTCAAACTACCAAAACGATAAAAACAGGTCCGATGTCACAACAGAAAACCACTACAAAACATCATACTCAAAATATTCTCCGGGAAAAAGGGTGATAAGTATTAAAATGAAAATAGTCAAAACAAAGGAAACGGTTCCAGGCTTGACTTTGTGGAAGTAATTCATAGTAACTTAAATAAAACTTTGTATACTCCACTATAGGTTTAATAACAAGACCTGGGTTTCGACACTTCGTGTAATCTTTAGGTAAAGATGACACGAAGTGTCGAAGTGACCTGAAGATGACACGACGTGTCGAAACCCGGATCGAGTTATTAAACCTATAGTGGAGTATACAAAGTTTTATAAATAGTTCAAATTTCGCAGTAACTATTCTTGGTGCAAAATAAGCAAACTCAGTAACATTACAAACTGAACCACACCGTTTTACCTTACACCCTCACTTTAGTTTTAATTGGGAAAGCACGCTAACTGTTTTTTGTCGAGTTAGACCGAAATTTGGGAGCAGAAATGGAAATAGTACGAAAGTAACAAGTCATGAGGATTTCAACGGTATAATTCACAACTTACGTTTTAATGCGTAAGAATCAGGGTGAAAGAATAGCTACTTCTCCCGGTGAACTCTTGCTCGTATATTCAAAGAAAGCATGATGAGGAAACATCCGAATTGGGGATGAAAAAGGCAAAAGAAAATAAGATGAAACGCTGGTCAGGCAAGAATTCATGGAGGTGTGGATAGCGGACTTGCTGTCATTAGCGAATAAAATTTTTTTCGTAGTACATTTTTGTAATTTTCGCATAAAGTAAAGTAAATTCAATGCAATTTAGGAACATAGCTAAGAATATAATGCTGAGAAGGATAAAACCATATGAAGAAGATGGGCGATGAAACTCAATTAAGCTTATTTTTACGATGTATTTGTACGATTTTGCGACATATTTTGTGGTATAATACTGATTGAGCTGTAAGCTCAAAGCTGGTAGCTATTTACAAAACTACAGCAATTAAAAGACAAAACCAATTAAACAGCATATGAGTTAGTTTATATATAGCTAATGCTATGAAGTGAGAGAGATGGCATCACTTCATCATCTATGTTAAATAGGAGTGATAAATAGGACCATTTGACCAGAAATTTGAGTACGTTGAGCTGAGCATAAAATTACGCTGTATCGTCAGTTTCCTCTTTCCGCGATATAAAACCTATTAATTTAATTTATTCACACCATCTCACCCATACGCGTATCTTCAAGGCGCCGCAAGCCACCAGAGCCTCGCGCACTCCACTCCGGCTCCTTGCAGCTTCTCAGCTTCCGACGGTTCTCGCCCCACCTTCCCCTCAAGTCCAATTTAATCCATTCACCACGAAGCAATCGCCTCCCTCCCACATGCGTCCCACCGAGGCCTGATTTCTCACGCCCTTACCGTCCTTTCTGTCGACTCCGCCTTTCTTCTGTTCCGCTGAAAATGCTGGAAATCGCTTAAGGAGCGTTTCTCTTTTCCTTATCTCTTTCCGAGAGATGAATGAGGGAGATAGCGGAAGAGGAAAAGAGGTTTCTTTCCTTTAATGCCTGTTTCCACCCCCCAGCTCCCACACCCCCTGAGGAGGCGCAGAAGTGAGGGTGAGGTTGAGCGAGCCAGGTGGTGGTGTGAGGTCTCCCTCCTTCAGCTCTTCCCCTATCCGCCCGTCAACCCTGCCAAAACGGCTTAGCGATAAACGGATTCGAATACTTTCCAAGGCAGGGATGCCCCGACGAAAAGCCCTTACCTCTATTCTCAGCTACAGGCAGGATCCTTCGCTATTTTTTTTCCTCATCCGGCCTCACACCTGCTTCGATCTGCTCATATTCAACATTTCAGATGAATGAAAGTTTCTTGTTTTTATCTATTTTTATCTTCTTCTCCTCGGAAGCCTGGCATGTTTTAAAGACATTACTAGAGCTAGGAGCTAAATATATCGTCGATCACAAACGTCAAACCTACCAGCGCTGATCCTACTTACTCCACATTTTCATTAAAAGAGGCACGGATTTCACATGGTAGAATGGGGAGGAAGAATGTAACCTTGTTTCTATTTGAATATTAAAAGATGCCGTGAAATTACCTATTTTGGGCTTTCTAATATATATTCTATCAAATTTTTACTTTGAAAGGAATATATATATCATGCCAAAATTATTAAAGAGATTATTTAAATTGGGTATCTATCCTTGTGGAAATTATGTGCATCAAAACCCAAATCGAAATTGCATCATGGAAAATTACAACCGTAGGATTTGTAGATTCCAATATAAACGCACCCTTTCAATGTAAACGCAGTACGACTAGGTTGGGTCACACGAGATGAGTAATCTGGAGGGAGTCTTGACACTTATCTCATTATAGTGTTATCTTCGGCTTCTGTAGGTAAGGAAGGTTTACTAAAGCTGGCTGTAATGGAAGCAGGTAATTGTGCCATCTGGCTGTCGACAATTTCCTTGATAACACACCCCCAATGACGTAAGAGTATTGAACTAGAATTCTTCTGTACACTGCCTTCTTTCTACTGATTCGAGTTGCAAAAGAACAACCATTGCAATAATTTGAAATTAATAGTGAGTGCCAATCGTAAAATAGCATTTGAGTATGCCATATGCAGAAACATATTTCATGTTGCTAGGAAAACCATTTCAGTTCAATGAATAAAGCATTTCAATTCGCATAATATATTACCTTCATTTCTTCTCATTCCAAAATCAGTAAACAACAATATTCGCCATAGAACTTTTAGGCCAACTGGAACGCCAATCAATGTTAAATTTGAATTTGAATAAGTATACACATATATAGGATTGGTCTTAGTTGCATTAATAAATTCAATCACTTCTTACCGCCAACGTTTCTCAGATTTATTTATGCATCCTCAGTGCTATAGATTTACACAGGCAAAGTACAACTTCATAAATGGAAGGTAACATCAATTTAAACTGTCCAGTTACCATCCATTTATGAAGTTTTACTCAGCCTTCTGTCAATATCAAGTCCTGAGGATTCAGAAATAAATCTGAGAAACGTTGGCGATAAACGGTGATTGAATCCATAAATACCCGATACCAATCCTCCTGAGCTGTAAGTATTCGTATAAAGTGGTCAAAATCTACTTGCATTGAATTGAATTGAGGGAATTATACCGAATTATTGCTCTTTCTTCTAATAAGTCTTTAATCCGGGTTCATGTGATCAAATTGACGTAATAATCAGTAAAATTGGGCTAATTCCTATTGAGCCAGTCACTAATGTATCAGGTACAAGTCTTTTACCACATATCTGATCTTAAAAATCAGGAAATCAGCACATAGTTAAAAAACTTGTTGCTTTCTTGTTGTTTCTATTCCTCTCCAAAGAGAAGTACGTAGCACTTCAAGGATAAATAAAATAATGCGATACAATGAATTTATGCGCTCACTCATTAAAATTTACTTAAAAGATACGATATGTATCATGAGAGAATTGATTAATACGTAGCGCAATTGTTAACGCATAGTTTAAGGTAAATCACACAATTGAAGCTTAGAATATGTTATACGCATCCATGCTAATAAAAAAACTGCAACAGTTCTAAATACTTCATTATGTACACTTAAAACACGTAAAGCGTAACGGAATCATATTCGGAAAGGTTGATAAAAAAATACAACCAAAGATTAAAAGCGTTAGCAAGTTAAAACAAATAAAAGATCATTGAATAATTTGTTTCTATTTGGATAATGAATATGTCGGGCTAAAATTCAATTACCTCCCAACAAGAGCGTACCAAAATTTGCTGGGGACTTAGCAGAACTATGTAGTTTATAGTAAAACTTATACGTATACCTACAACTGTCGTAAAAAAATGAACATTCCCTTAATTTTCAGTAGTAATTAGTTTGCAAGGAATTATGAATATTATAACGTTTGAATAAAATAAAAAAATAATACGATTAGAATAACGATTACAGAAAGTATCTCACTGACGTCTCTGTAATCATAGAGAAGAACATTTCTTAATGACTACAGCCCTAGGTTCGCGCAGGATACGGCGATGCTTTCGGGAATTTTACAAGACCGTCTTAATCTCCCTCCATATCTGCCTGCGTTATGTCTTTCGCGCTGTTTTCTGAAAGCATCCCATTAACTCTAATGCCTTTTCCGTCAATCCGCACTCCCTCCCATCGCCAAAACCCTTCGTTTCATTTCCTTCCATGCACGTATTCCCAAGCAATGGCGTCCCATACACGTTTCCTCCCTCTCCTGAGGCAGCAGCGAGCCATACTGCATGCAGCTCATTTGTATACTATTAAGTAAGCACACCCTTTCATAATTCTTCCGAGAAAGCAAGGGGGTGCTGCTGAACATTACACGAGTTCTGAGCCCACGTATATATCTCGTGTCTCTCACATCTTGGTTTTTGTTGGAAGTAAAACTGCAAGTTTTACAAATGACGCCACTTTTCGTAATGTGGTAAAGATGAAAACTGCGGCTCGTTATTTTCGCAAAGATGTACATCAATTAGGCGGAACTGAATACTACAAGAGTGTACAGGAAAAATTCAAAAATGTGAGGAGAGGGGATTCAACAAATTTTGATGCAACTCATAAAATGTTCAATTGGAATCCTCAATACTAAATTAATCTTTGCAACCCAAGCAATTTCAAATTCGCCCCAGGCAAATTTATGAAGAAGAAATAACACTGAAGTCATATGAATAACAAATAAACATGAGAAATAAGTACTGTAGCTCATCAAGGATTTTCTTTTTAAAATTCACAGTGAAATTTGATAAGCTAAAAATCGTTAATGCAACTTATCCCCAAGGAATTTTACGACATAACTACATTATCCATTTGGTCAACACTTAGCCTTATAGCCTTAGACTTATATCGATTGATAAAAAGATTAATTAATTAATAAATCTTAGCATGGAAATAATCAGTTGAAAAGAACGTTTTAAAGTGACTTATTACCTCTACCTCAGTAAGAACTCTGATAATTTAAAAAAAAAGCTATCTACAGGAAAGATGGGTTCATCGCAAATATAAAACTCTTTATTGAATTGAAAAAAAAAACAATTATGTCTTAATTCACTGTATTTAAAAATTAATTTAAGAAAAGTTTTTGCGATAATTTATACAATCTTTTCATTGCGGCTTTAAAATCATAAGTCCATCATAATAATTTAATAAATACAGCCGAGAAACATTACATTTGATATCATTATGAAATGTGCCACTAAAAATTCGCAGGTGACGTCAAAGTGTGAATCATGGCCGAAACGTTGCCCACGTTCAACTTCAAAACTAAACACACTGATATTCTTACTAGCCTTGTCTCAGAGCCTTTATCAGTAAAATATTCTTCGATTAGATATACCTTAATCAACTAAAAGAGAGTTCTGCTAATCAGTAGTACTTCTTTGGTTATAGTTAGCAATATGTAAATTTAATAATAGTTATGGAGGACTGTGAAACTTCATTTGAGTAGCAAACTTTAGTAACACGAATAAAGATTACAAGAATAAAGAAAAAGAAATCGATAAATCTAGAAATACAGGATAAGTGTAGTACAATGCTATATCCCAGGGAGGAACATGCTTCATAACTCAACTTATTATTTACAAAAAACAGAAAATCTAGCTATTAAGTAACTACTATTCGAAATGAGAAGTTTTCAGAGCGATATTTGCGTATATGATATACGCGTAAGCTTGAGTAAGTGACTTGGGGCATTTGTAAGTCAGCCACGAGAATATGACGAAAGGATTGTAAAAGGAACGATGGTTTTATTATGTAACTACCACCGTTCTTGCGGTCTGTCTGGATTATTCTGGGAAAGAATGGGAAGGTTCTGAAACAAGTAGCACTGTCTGTTTTTTGCCTTAGTGGCAAGATAGTGGTGAAAATTGGATAGCACAAAACCTAGGTATTGAAACATTAAATGACTCACCATATGAAAGCGCCCACTGCTCTAGTGATTATACTTCACATAGAGAGTTCGACGAAATGTTTAAAGGACGTAGGATGCTGTGATTCGTTTACAATTATACTTAACAACGTTTTATCAGAAAATTTATGATATTTTTATGTCTTTCCCAAATTTAAGGCCAAAAGTATAAGAGAGACATTACAATTTTGCATCGTTATCTAATTCATGAAATGACTCTCAGAAAATAGGTTGCCGATGCTGCTGGAACAGGTCGTTTGAAATTATGAAGCCACGCTTGTTTCGCACATTAACTACCGTACCACAATAATTTAAAATGTAATAGATACATCTGTAATGTAAATCGTAATTTTTTTCATTTCTTACACATTTCACTATGTACATGGTGGCAAATCCGTAGTCGCTTCATGTCTTATCTTCTAGCTTCAATAACATTTTCTGCGACTTTCTAAGAGACGATGCATTGAATCCTTGAGTCCAAGATGATTTCAAAGGTTTATCTTTGTTCTTGAACCCTCCTGGAACTACACAGGGTATATTCTTTCATTAAATACAATATTTAAATAGTTTCGCTCTTCAACATCATCTTCAGGGCTTTGATTTTTCTTTATGATACACAAATTTTTAAAATCCCAAAATCATCTCACTCACTCCATAATAAGTATAGCACTACTAATTGATGGCATTACTTCCTACATGAAGAATTAATTTCTCCTTTATTTACTATTGGCTTGCTGTTGAATATGAAAATGACGCCGCTACGTGGAAACTAGTCGTACCATATAAATAATTTGGTGAAATCAAACAAAATTTTTTCTTTACGTTTTTCACATGATTTAACTTTATTAACTTTATTCATGATTTTAACTGTCAAGTACTTCAAAAGCTTACTTTTTGAGCTAAAAATAGCAACTCGTTACTAAGGTATTTATCGTGAAAGAATTGGCGACTTTTGGATATTCATCGGCAAACACAATGGATGCCCGAATATCACTGAAAACTATATAACATTCCCCATAACGTAATGAATACCTCTTGACATGAACTAAACAATTGAAATAGTGAGATATAAGCTCACAATTTCATCTAAGGACAGGCGTCTTTAGCCCAATGTTTCAACAAGGTTACGTGTATACAATCTCAATTCGAATAGAATGAAACGGCAGAAACGCAGATTTGCTGGATGACCCAATGTATCTATACAGCATGTAGTATGAAACGGTAGAAACGAATCAAATATCGTCTGAGTTGAATTGAATGCAATCTTTCCTTATATTCACCGCGTATTCGAATGGCGCGGGCCGAGGTGCAAGGCCATTTTATATGGTAGGAATAAAAAATATCACAATACCTACATTTCGTGACTTCGTAAAAATATACATCCGATTTCAAATGAAATATTTTTCGGTTTTTTAAGCATTTGACAGTGCTAAATATGAGAGGAGTAAAAAAGTTAAATCAAGTGAATAACGTAATGAAAAAATTTCGTTGATTATACCAATTTATTTTTCAGATACGACTAGTTTCTACACAGTGGCGTCATCTTCAGATTCACCTGCAAGCTAATAATAAATAATGGTGAAATTAACTCATTGGGTAGGCATGTATATTAAAACCATTGATTAGTATTGGTTTGCCTATTATGGAGCTAGTGAGATGGTTTTGGGAGGGATAATTCGACGCGACATGGTGTGAAGACAAAATATCGAAGTAATATCGTCGGCCGCGGGATAATACCGGGTACCGCAGGCGTTTTAAAGTAAAGCCTATGCATATTTTTGCGATATGGTCACATTCAACTTTTTTAAAGGAAATTAGTACGATGCCAAATAATGTGTCAAAATGTCGAAGACAAAACGTATTCAATAATTTAAAATGACCGAGAGGTAGAGAATCACCATATCCATTTCAATCATAGCATAGGCAAGAGACTGAAAAGTTCATTCAATCAAGGGCACGGCAACGAAACGGCGTAGACCCTTGAACCGTTCACAGCAACCCTCCAGGGGAGAAGTAAAGTAGAAGATGGAATCTCTTTTCTTGGAGGGCCGTTGGTCCCATCTGCCACGCCAAAGTAAGTGCCCCCTCCCAGAGTCAGCCAAAACTCCTTACCCCCTTCGTCCCTTTATCATCATCCCCCATGAAGCGGGGTGGGGAGGGGTGGGAGGAGGCGAGGTGGAGAGGGAGGGAGGTGGAGAGGCGGGGAGGCAGCCTCCGCCTCCTTTCCATACACTCCGGTTGGGTCCATCCATTCCATGACAAAGGTGGTGGTGGTGGCTCCCGGTTTATTGAAAGGATGGAAGGATGGCGAGAGCATGAGTTCGCTGCTTCCCTCCTGAGTGAGCGAGTGTGGGGGACGGGAGGAGCGGGTTACACGCGAAAGCAGTCTCTTCGAGGGTGGGAGGGGGAAGTGCGTGCACGGGAGTGCGAAAGAGGCACGGCATTCGTGGTGCGCCCGGGATGAAAGGCGCCCTTCTCGGGAGTGAGCTCGTCTTCCCCCCGCGGCGCCACCACGCCCGTTTCTTCCCAACCTTACGCATCCCCCATTCCTCGCCTTACCGACTCGAGTGACGACAGTCTAACCGCTTCTGGCGGCACGTTAGGACGTTATATTACAATAACCATGTAAAAATAAAAAGACCTAGAACTTAGTGTTGCAGAGCAAAAATAGGGTATCTTATACGATTGAATAGTCTGGCGCTTTCTCCGCGAATTAGTTGAATCAAGTCTTCTTCGATGCTGATTTGGGTGGTAGATTCCGTTCATCCAACGTTTCCAGGTTCGACATGGCATTCGTCATTAAAGATTTCGATCATAATGGCCATGTTGAAACTCGAAACGTAGAAGAAAATGGAACCTGTAAACGGAGGAAGACCTGAGTAGACTTTATTCGTGGGTATTAACGTCTATACCTCGGCGGATGCAATAAAATTCTGGTCAGATGTTGGTGCTATTATTTAATGAGACTCGAGGTTTATGGAGATAAGCGATGTATGCTCGTATTTGTATGTAAAAATGTAAAAAATCTAGATGTCTGCGAGTGTTATCGCTCCCTTAATTTGGACAAAATTTACTGGCACCGGTATATGAATGATTAGTCTGACAAAGATTGCCACACTTTTGTAAATACTAGTCTATATTGCTTCATATGGCTCAGATACGTGGGTCATTGGGAGGCAGAGACAGAAGCAAATATTGATGTTCCAAACATTTTGCCCAAGGGAATGCTGATGGTCAACGAAAACAATTGGTGAAGTATTTTGATAACGTGCACAAAAGAATAGGAAGGTTATCAAACAAGGCACAATTAGGAAATCAGGTTCCAGATTTCAGGAGAAATTTAAGGAAAAAATAGATACATAAATATTGCAAGGGAAATTCTCACTACGTAGACTATGATACAAATATAAATTCTATTTGAAAGTGAATGTGAAACAGCGGAGCTACAAATAGAGTAAAAGAATGAATGTATGATAGGACTTTATCTCCGGTGAAACAATTATAGGGACGCATGTTTAATGCTCTGAGCAATTCTTGTTATTTCACGGTTTTCTGGATATCTTTTAAGATAGTCCATGCAAAACCATTAGCAAGTATCGCATGCCTCTACTTCTCCCTGCCATCACACTGCCGGTGGAGTATGCTGCAGCACTTCCACTTTTCTCCACTCTTTCACCTCCATGTCACCGCACACCAAGCCAACGTATCGCGAACACTTTCCGGGCGTGGCTCTATCTTCTCCTCTTCGTCCCTCAAGGCGGAGTGAACTGAGAAGCGAGAGGGAAGAAGGCGGGTGGCGGCGGTTTTGAATGAGAAACGGTACGCAAAGCGCAGAGGGTGGCGGTCGGAGAGAGGGAGAACGAATAAGTGAGAGTGATGAACGAGGTGGTATATCCTGATGAAGGTGGGATTTTACATCTACATACCGCCGAGAGATTCACCGCAAGATCGCGCGAAATTGGATGTAAAGACAGAGACCGTGGAGAAGGAAAAATGAATTAGGAGAGGTAAACGACGAGAAGTGATTTGTGACTTGATGGAATGTCACGATGTCTTCTAGGTTCGAATTTTAGTAGCAAGCATTAATGATGCGCGGGTAAAATGAATTTTTCATCCATCCAATTATGGAGTTCATTTCTCTTATTACGCCAACGTACAAGAAGTAATTGCATCCGCGTCTATCTGATACACGCGTGATCTTAATTTTTCGATAAAAATTTTTGCAGCATGTTGACTCATCGTCTCTAGTGGCCTCCAAGCTAATCCAATCATCAGTTCTGTTACTTTTTCTGTTCATTTGAGTCAATAACAATTTCGTATGACTGTCATTTACTTCGCGGATTTTCGCTTCTTGAGGCAAATGACAAATGCTCTCAGCATGCACAAGATGCGCCCTACTGCAGAAAAGTTACACACATATCATTGTTACGTCTGAAAACATTCCTACAAATAAATACATTCTCAAAAGTTTTAGTCTCTACAATTTAGCGCCACAATTCTGTTATTTTTGTAGAATTATCCTGCCTTTACGTTAATTCTTAGGGATTTGAGTACACCAACTACATTGATATTCAATGTATCCTTTATAGACTCGGCTTATATGTGAGTTTTCTCGCAAAAATCATACTGCTGTGAATAAATGATGTTTTGTGGGAGACCCTGCTCATGAAAAGAAGAGATAACATAGCTAAGCGTGAGTCACGAAGTCTACTATTATTATGATTCCTATGTAGATAACCGCATTTCTGGAAAACTTTACTGTAAACTGCTTATAACATATATATAAAATATATATAAAATATATATATATATATATATATATATATATATATATATATATATATATATATATATATATTATATATATATATATATATATATATATAATATATATATATATAATATATATATATATATATAAAATCAATGGTAGGGATAAATGTTATTTTTCAGGTAGATTGGATAAAGATAAAAGACCGATCACGGTTGCGCCCAATGAAACACAGATCAGTTTGTAAGTATTGCCGTCAAATTCTAGGTTTACCTGCGTTAGTTAGGTAGTTTATTGCGAGATTCTGTCAAAAAACAGTTCCTAAACCGGTTGAATAACTCAAATTTTAGTCATCGTTGAGTATTTTATTTAATGAATATATTCATGATCAGTTCAGGAACATTATGAACAGGCCTCATCTACTTTTTAATATTTCATCAGAGGTTCTACGTAGACAGTGTTGCCTTATCAAAAGCCAATCTCTATAATGAGGCGTCGAAAATGTTTTGAATGTGTTTTCCCCACGGCAGGTCTGCTGTTATGGTGATCATGGGATGAAGGGATGGGTTGTAGGAAGGGTTAAGGAGGGAGCTGGCGTGTAGTTGAGAGGCGGAGGGAAAGTGCGGAGGTGGAGGTTGAAAATGGGCGCTTGCAGAATGATGAATACGTTAAGGTAAGAAAGGATTGAGGAGTCGTCCGATGGCGTGGATCGGGGTTGGCGGAGGCGTATAAAGATTCCGGTGGGATGGATGTGTGGTGGGGGTGTTTGGGAGCCTTGGGGGAACGGAAGGATGAGGAATAAAGGGAATCAGCGTGTAGGGGTGAGCAAGAAAAGGGGAAAGGGACCACCGCGTCAGTGGGGAGAGGGGGTCGATGGGAAAAGGGTTGGAGGTGGTGGCGAGGCAGGAATCCGGTGGGTGGGAGCCAACAGGGTAAAAGGAAAAGGAGATTTTTGGCTGAGGACGGAACCCTGAGGGGTGGTTGAGTTAAGGGAAGAGTAGAGAGTTGGAGAGACTGAAAGGGAAGTGGAGGAGCGAAGAATGGGATGATATTGAAGGCAGAGAATGAAAGGGAGTGGTCGAGGAGCACGGAGTAGGGAGAGACGCGCAGGCTTTTCGCTATTACCTTTAGCTCACCATCCAACCCTCTTTCCTCCCCGAGCCAGCGAATCCAGATTCCCAGAAAAAAATGATTCATTGCGAGAGTGTGAAATAATTATTGATCATAAAAGCTGAGATAAATGTTCTTTTTTGGCTCCCATAGTTTTTTTTCACCCTCAACAACAGGCAGTAAGTGGTTTAATAATTATAGAACGTAAGTCATCCGTAAATGGGTAGAAAGTTTTTATATTAGAGAAAAAGCGAGATGGAATACCTTCTCGGATGTGTGGTTTAAAAATAGCTCGCCTAAAAATACACCATTTTTGGTGATGAAATGGGAGATATATTGTGCTAGGAAAGAGTTGTTCACCCCTCAAGTCTGAGTCGTGTAAGGCGCTTCGAAAGGTATGCTATGAAAGAGGAGCGGGTTCATAATACACGCATTTGAGCAATTTAATCCTCAACCTAGACTACATTAAAAATTGCAAATAAGTAATGGGTCATATACTACGCCATTATACGCAAAAAAAACCTGCTAAAAGTTATACGAAAAATGTGTACGTAGGTGAAGTTCCGTGCAGTCATAATGCCGAGTGGGTATATACAAATGCTCAGTATAGGAATGTAAGTTCAATATCAAACCTTTACGTCCTCTCAATCAATGGCGTAAAATTTTGCCATTAACTGAATACAATTGTAGTACTTTTCACGTAAAAATAAGATACCTATTTCTAGGTAAACAGTTTTTAGGTGGTTCAAATAACAGGCACCAAGTAGTGTAATTCAATGTTTACTTTAAACAGATTTTATGCAATTTACTGAAGGGTACAATTCTTTTTAGGGTTATTCACATCTATGTCCGATGCATTTAAGCAAATGTAGGATATCTGAGTATTACCAATGCTAGAATTGTATAATGTTATTTTTACTGACATTCGTTTCGGGTGCTAAAGCAATTAAATGATTTTTCATTTGTATCCAGATATAATGAATCCTACCTCTCAATCTGGCTATAGACTTGTGATACATTGTGTAATGAGCCTTTAAGCAAATAATAAGAAAATGAAGTATGTGATATTCCAAAAATCATGTAGAGTAAATAAAAATTGGTTCTCTTCGTTATCGGGTTAATAACCAAAATTATTTCTCTAATTATTAGTCTAGTATATTATCATTTCACTAATCATCTATTAGTTTTCTTCTTTCAATGGTTAACCAAAGATATGTCAAATAAAAATTTTAATAAAAATTTTTGAAGGTAAAAATTTTCAGGATGCATTTCTTGTGAGGATTTTTCTGTTTAGGACTCTATTAAACTTCATTGAGAAACATATTAAACCATCGTTGTGAAAAATGAATACATACCACGAACAGTGACGTTAAATTAAAGAGCAAGTAAACTGTCTTTTTAATTTAAAACTGCTACGCAGTCCAATTTTCGCGGGAGCTCTTCACCGCATTCGTTCTGGAGCGGGGTCTTCGATTACTGCGCACCTCATTTATCGCTCCATGTGATAGAAAGCGTCATTACATGAGCGACCAGCTCCGGTACTCATTCAACTTCTCTTTCAAGAAGGCTCATTGCACAAGCTTTTTTTCCTCCTTGAGTATTCCTGCTTCACCACTCACATTGCATCTCATCCGAATCCACATTTGAGTTACTATCACCATTCCATCCCAGGGTAAGGTTAAGCCAAGTTATTTTCATAGGTTTATTTACAGGTTAATCATTTTCAAGGACGGCTCAAGTATTTTCTAATGAGAGTCATTTTTTCTGAGAGGACACATTGAGATTTATTACACCAGAAAATGACTTAAAGTCACGGTAAAGGCCCCGTATCAAAGATTTTGTTACCTTTTAGACACCAAAACGATATTTAATGAAATATATACTTTATTTATATTCTTCAAATGATAATTGGAGGATGTTCTTTACACGCATTTACCAGAGTAGTAAGTAACGAATTATTTCAACAGTATGTTTCAGGAAACTGATTTTCCTAGAATAACGATTTCTTGACAATCGATGCAGCTCATTTTTTGTGCTGTATCCAATTGAGAAAGTATTGAATATACTAAATACCGTTTTTGAATAATCTATTAGTAAAAAATTTAAATAATACTGTGCGGCTAAATAAAGTAATCTGCCAGATTACTTACCCACTTATTTGTGAATTTAATACATATTTTGGTGCCTAGCATTTCTAATATACCAATCAGGTATATTGCTATTGGTTTTTATACACATATTTATAAAGTGATTATTTAATTGAAAATGTCTTATTCACTATTTATAACAATGAAAGCTTATATCCACTCTCATTGGGCTAAAACCTTGTCATTTGGTAATAACTGCTCCTAGAACAACTACCAATGCCTGATAGGATGGCAGGAGAAAGTTGGAAGAAAGATAGTTCACGAAAAAAGTTACGCTTATTAAACCGTAGGAAAGGGAAGTAGAAGCAGCCTCAGCTGTCTCTTTTCATAATATTACTACTTTGTTTGGAAAAGAAATAATTAACTCTGCAAATTCCAATAATAAATATCATTTATTCTCACTGTCAACCAGTTTCAGGACCGAGTCACATCTTTAGGTAAATCTGTTCAGGTTTTATATAAATCGTTTCAGGCTTCAGGAAATACCCTTAGAGTTGAGTATTTATATTTATGGAGTTATATACTTGTTTACGTATTATTTAAAGAGTTAAAGTTATTTAAACCTCTCTAAAGAATTAATTATGGGTGTTAGTTAGAAATAGCCATTGTAAATGTCTTTCACCTACTTATACTCTCAGATTGAAGATTTTATACCTATCTTATTCACTCTGAACATTGTTACGTCTTTTATACCAATCTACTAACTTGATAATGATAACTTTAGCCACTTCGGCACGAAATTTTTATTTATGTATTTATTTGAAGTAAGAAAACCACATACAGCTATGGTGCCATTTTATAGTGGCCATGTAACACTACACACACTTAAGGACATATACAAGCAAACTTAACAACTGGTTGCAAGCAGAAATTATGGAAATATATTAAAAAAATAAAAATGGGGAATAACTACTAAGGTGAAAAATACAAAAGAGAAAGGCTTATAAAGGATTTAGATGAAAGTGCAAAAGGATCAATGTGGGAAGGGAGGGAATTCAATAGAGAGGAGAGGCGGAAGAAAAGAGAACGTTTAGTGATCGAAAGTCTAGGAATGGGCATGTGGAGTAAAGGGTGAGAACGGGTGGGGCGGGATGGAACTTTGAAATTGACAAAAGAGAGCAATTCAGGGCAGTCGATGGTGGAATTAAGAGATACAAACTATGCATACAAAATACTGAAAATACTACCGCTTGAAAAGCTTTTGACATACATTTTAGTTTTAGATAATTATTTCTCTAGTAAATATAAGAAATTGAAACAAAATGAACACAAAATGGGGAAACGGAATGTGGACCACTATGAAGTCCCTAAGTATTTAATCAATGTGGTGCAAACAGAATGGTGGTAAGTGTACCTAGATTGTTTAACCAATTACCAAGGGACATGCATGGATTAAATACGTATACAGAGGTTAAACGTAAACTTTGGGAGTATTTGTTGGAGGACTGATATCTAGGGAGGTTGAGAGACTGATTGTGTGGCCACATATTTATACCGCTCGGTGCGAATATGGCAATGTGAGCGTTTTTATTGTTTTATTTGTTTTATTTTAATTTTTACATTGACATTAGAGAGTACCTTCTGATGAGCCTGTTGTGGCTCAGAGGGTCTCCTAAGGTTTAAAAATATTAATGAAACTATCCACTTTGCTTGAGGTTTTCTTCCTTTTTCATGTGTTTTAATGCAAAGGAGTATATGTCATATAGAGTGAAGTGTATTACATCTTTTGTACAATGGATAGTCCGTATGTCTTTACTGTCTTTTTATTTCTTTTATTTTGTGACCAATGTACTTCAATATGAGATTAATAAAGAATTATTATTATTATTATTAAAAAAAAATATTAAGTCTGCTGTGAGTCTATGAGTGGGGAGATTAAGGATGGAGAGATAGGATTGAATAGCCTTGGTGGACATATTACGACACTGTGGTAATCTATTCTTAACTATTTTAGCAAAGAAGTTGCAGACACAATCAGTGATGAAAGATTAGTTTGAGAAGAGATAGACCAGATGGGGCAGGAATAGGTAAGAATTAGAAGAATAATGGAAAAGAAAAAAGTTCTAAGTGCTCGGGGCTCATTAATTTTGGTAAAACGATAGAGGAGGCCTATGAGGGACATTGCTTTAGACTTGATTGTTTGTATTTGTGGAGAAAAGTTCAATTT
This sequence comes from Ceriagrion tenellum, assembly GCA_963169105.1. NCBI lineage: Eukaryota > Metazoa > Arthropoda > Insecta > Odonata > Coenagrionidae > Ceriagrion > Ceriagrion tenellum. The sequence continues at coordinate 24,772,616 of OY720642.1, read as the reverse complement.
ATTGTCAGTAAGAATACCAAGGTCCTTAGATGTTGAAACACGTTTTAGCGGGTGATTAGTCCCAGTATAATTAACTTCTAGAGGGGCCTTCTTTAGAAAGATAGACATCACACTGTATTTTTCCGGGTTTAATTTAAGGTTCCAAACATCGCACCAATTTGAAGTCTGGCGTAAGGCATCCTGTAGTTCATGGCAATCGGAGGGTTTTTGAATGTTCTTGAAAAGTTTACAGTCATTGGCATAAAGTAGGGTATGAGCTTGGGAAGAGGGTATTAGGGAGACAAGATCATCAATGTATAGATTAAAAAGGTAAGGACCAAGGACACTACCTTGAGGAACCCCAGATGTCAGTGGAGACCATGGAGACGAAAAACCAGGAAGAATAACCCTTTGACTTCTATTGCTAAGGAAGCTAGTAAAAAAAAGATTACCAAAAATGTTGAATTGTTCGCTAAGTTTGTAAAGGAGGAGGCTATGGTTGATGGAGTCAAAAGCTTTGGAAAACTCTAGGAAAATGGTATCTGAGTTTTATTATTAATGGAATTTACAGCATTATGTTGAAAAACGGATAAGTTAGTCAAGCATGAACGACGCGGAAGAAAACCATGTTGATTATCAGAGAGTTGAGGGGATGTGATATAAAAAAGTCTGTTGAGGACAATTTTCTCACAAACAGAAGAGAGAACTGGTAGTAAAGAGAAAGGTCGATAGTTAGAAGCTTCATTTTTTGGGCCGGATTTGTGAATGGGGATAACATTAGCAGTTTTCCATAGGTAGTGTTGGAAACGTACCAAGGGAAAAACAGCGATTTAAAAGTAAACTCAAAGGTATTGAGAGGGATTCAGCGTAATTACGAACAAATATCGTGCTCAGGCCGTCAGGGCCAGCAGAACGTTGAAGGCGAATTTTACGTAGATAATTAAGAACTTCAAGAGGGTCGGTTTGGACGTCAGAAAGGAAGTTATTAGTAATGGGAGTGAGAAAGTGATCTTGGGTGAGGGATGGGATGGAGAGGGGTGTCATGCATTCAGAGAAGAATTTGAGAGAGAGGCTCGTCCTGCTTTCCCCTACAGCATTAATATTACCATAAGAAACTAGTTCTGGGATTCTAGGTTTACTACGGCAACGATTTACGAAAGACCAAAATTTTCTAAGGTTGGTAGTAATAGACGAGGATACTTTCTGAGTGAACTCAGCATAATCCCAACTACTCAAAACAGCTCGCTTTGAGTAGCGACGCAAATTCTTGAATGAGTAATGGGTATGCACATTTGGACAGGATTTGTAAAGGTACCAGGCGCGATTCTTATTTCCAAGAATGCGAAGAGTATCGGACTTAAACCAGGATGGAATTTTTTTTGTTTTTGGTTTATTTTTAGGTGATTAGGTAATTTTAAATAAATATTAGTTCATTTATTCTTTTATTCCGTTTAATACGTATCTTTTGTCAATTTTTCAACTATTGGTTTATATCTCTGTTCCTATATTAAGCTTTGTCCGGAAACAAACAGTGGAGACTCATTAGCAGAGGCCAAACGTCCCATCCTTACTGTGACAGCACCACTGCGCGCTTCTTTATTTGCTTCCTTGCTTGCTATTTCGCTCGTAACAGTATGATTTGCCGCTATTTTATATTTAAAATATTCCATTTTCTATTTCCAATGCATTGTGAGAGAAACAAGGATGAGGGATGAAGGGAGTTCTTTGCGTCATCCGGCCCAGGATAAATAAATAAAAGTCTCTCCCAATAAACGAAGGTCAATGAAAGAGATACAAATTCGGACAGCTATGTGGCTCAGGTCACTGGGGTGAGTTTAGTTCCTGGCAGCGATAAAGCACATCCTATGGGGTCGAATCATTGCTAAACAACGGAGAAGACCACAAAGAGTACAGCAGAGGAAAAACATGGATATAGATTTAAAGAATAAAATAGGTCAGAGAAAAGGAAAATATTTAACATGAGATGGAGGAAAGGAACATTGTTATACTTAGATTTTGCAAGAGAATGTAGATGGACTATCGGAGAAATTATTTTTTTTATACTACCGTGGGTGTGACAATGCTCCACATAGAATGGATGTAGAAATATACGCTTAATAGAGGAGAGGGGTAATAAACAGAAAGAAGTAGAAGGAAGAATGCCAATATTGCAGTTATGAAAAGTACTGACTAGTTAGAGTCGGATGAGCTGTACGTAGCTACAAGTAAAGGGAAGATGACACGGATGAAGTTAAAAATGGATGAGATGAATACCGAGTTAGAAAAACGTAATAGCAATTGGCAAATACAGTGCAGCAAATGCGTAACTAAGTATTAGGGTGAGAGGCTTCAGAAATAAAATGATCGCACTGAAAACAATATCAAATTTTGCAGGAAAAAAATTGTTTCAACAAACACTTGTTTTGAATATCACATCAGCATAAGATTCGAAGTAAAAATACTGAGTATAACGGGGAGGATTGCGTTAAAGGACTCTAAATACACTGTTTCGTGGTTAGGTAGAGATAGAGAAAGTGTAGAAAAATTAGTGCAGTTTTGTGGGTGCGAACTGCGACTCTGCAAATTAAGATCACAATGAAGAACTTATGAATGGTGATGCTGGTTCCGAAAGACTTAGAAAGTAAGAAGAACAGAGACATAAAATAAAGAAGTGAAGAACGTGGCAAGAATGGGAACCAAAAGGAGCTAATCAGAACGGAGTAGAAGTAATTGATGAAAGATGTGAGAACATGTAAGTAGGAACCAAATGTGGATATAGAGTGTGGTTGAATCAATCGAAATGGAACGGTCTACAAAGTCATATGCCACAGAAAATAGTTGTCAGGGAAAATGAAAGAGGAAATAGAAAAACGTCAATACCTATATGGTCAAGATGAATTTTAAGACACTAAAATCCTGGCGAGTATCCAATTGGTCGATGAAAAGTGGTAGAAAGGGATAAATGATGAAATAATAATATAGCAGAAGACCATGGAAGTTGATGCTCTGTGAAAACACTTCGTTCAAAAATTAATTACTTGGTAGAGGAGGATGAGATTAAGTCTAATATGACGAGATTTGTAATACTAGGACGGAATCTAACGTAGACAAGATTACCGGATAGCAATTTGGTGAAGGCTCTTGAGGGAACGGAGAAAAAAGAGGGAAGTAGTCACATTACTTCAGAACTACTCAAAGTTAAAGAAATGGATGACTAATTTATTCCGAACTCATTTATAGGATTTGCGATGTGAGTGCATAACAAAGGCACTTTGTGATAACATTTGTCCAGAAAATCCTAATCTCTTAAAAAAAATGAGAATTCAAGAATCATAGAAGAATTATTTTAATGACACTCACGGCAAAGGTTATAAAAAGTCATAATTGCTAAGCTGGGGATGAAAACAATGTACTTCCTAGGAAACAAACAGTTATTATGAGGTGAGAGTATAACAAAAGTACTTTGGATTAACATTTATCCAGAACATCTTAATCTCGTTAAAAAGAATGTGAATGCAAGAATCATATTAGAATTTTTCAATGATACTCGCGGCAAAGGTTTTACAAAGAGTCATAATTATTAAGTTGAGGATGAAATCTATATGCTATCTAGGGAACAAACATTTTTTGAAAGAGATTTTATATTTCAGGAAGGAGGCAACTCGGAATTCAATTGCAAAGAGCAATTCTTTAATAGAGAGAAACCCAAAATTAAGATTAAGATGCTTTCGCACATTCGTTAATATTCGATAAGCTTTGAGAGAGTGATCGCATAGCTTATATGAAATGATTATATAATGGTGATAAAAATTCAATCACATCCACATGTTACCTAGCAATCTGCTCAATGCAAATGTAGCATGGGGTTACAGGACACCAAACGTGTAAAGGTTTAAAGGAAAAGATAAGAGGGAGGTGAGAAGGTAGAGTGTAGTTTGGGAGAGTTGAGAATTAGGAGTAAAGAAAAATTTCACATACTGCACGTGGGAAGAACGAATTTTTGCAACAACCTATTCGATATGTATACTATATACAATCGTTCATATTTAAGCGCTTCTATCGGACCTAGATGTGTTGTTCAGCGTCTCTCTGGGTCACTTTGAAACAGACCTGTTCTTTGTAGTCTATTTATTTTTCGGAGTAATTCATCCTGCGCAGGGTTCCACATGCTTGCGACGTATTCGAGGTGTGACCTAACCAGAGCATGGTGCAGTGTCGTCGCTTTTTTACTCATGAGAAATTCTCCGTTTATCAAGGGGGCGATCTTTCATATACGTAAGAGTATACGGGCGCGCTGTGGGTATTAGAGAGCCAGGCATGAGACCTAGGGGCAAAAAAAGACAAATTTATTCACTTTTGTTTTTCAACTTTATTTTTTAATGTCAGAAATTAGAAGGCTGACTGTAAAATAAAGTTCACGCGTAAGAACAGGACTAATGAAATCGGTTCAAGAAACACGGGACATAGGTGAATATTGAGAAAGCTATCATCAAAAAGATTTGTAGAGGAGAGACCGCAAGGCCGATCATAATAAGAGAAAAAAAACACTAACTGACAGCGAGAATGGATAAAAATTAGAATTTCATTTGCAAAAGAAGTACACAGTCAAATAGAAAATAGGTAACGGAGACCCTGAGTAAATACATAAGGAAAAGGCTTATGAAGAGTCTATCATGGATAAGCGTAGGTATTGCTGGGTCTAGAAACTTGGACACCGAAGGAAAGTAAAACGTACGAGGAAGAGTTCGATACGGTGAGTGAGGAGAGAAACTTACGGAGAAAATGAGAGATGGCGAAGTAGAAGGTTGAAATGGGTAATGAGTGGCAAACGGCCGCGATAGTGGGAGAATGGAGAAGAAAAGAGAAGAAAAGAGAAGAGGCTTCATCGACCAGACGAAGAAGGATTAAATGTATGCCAAAGTAAAATATTAGAACAAGTCAGAGGATATGTGTCTAAGCCATTTTTAGGTACACTGGAAGACATGCCAGTTCTGCTGAGCGTAACATAACCGGTTGATCACTTTCAATAAAATTTAACTCGTACCACAATAAATTATGACGACTCAGAGAGCAGAGCGAGGAATTTGAAACTATTAAATAGTTGTGCATAACTGCGATGTTTAATTTAAACATTTCCAATCATGTTGGTGATTTTATTATACTAAAAAAGTAAACTTAAATATATGAAAATGCGATTAATTATTTTCAAGCCTAAATCATCATATCCTTAAGAAAAACTAAATTGTTCAAATTATTCATCGGCTGTTTGTTTTTCCCTTCACTTAATATACTTCTCTGACTCCGATCAATGTAACCCACATTATTTCTGAAGCCACTCCAGCAGAAGAAGTCGTATATATCCAGCCAAATATTAACTGGTAACCTTTCCGCTTAAAAAGGCCACCGAATCGTTCGTTAAGCTTTACCTCTGATCATATCATCATGAAAACTCGATCTGACGCATGAAATCAGGTTTCCTCCGATCAAGACTTGAGTACGAATTATGAATAATGCAGTGGGTATACTTATGCGCCGTCACCTTACAGCAGGCCGCAAGAACCCTACCTATAAGATAGAAGGATACCTTTAGGCCCTTGGGTGGTAAGTGGCTCAGACCAATGGGTTCCCTCTTCTGGGAGGGCCAGTTTAAGTGGCTTACCCACCGCATCCCCCCTCTCTCTCCCTCTCCACAAACAGAAAATCCTTCCTACCTCGTCCACATAACTTGCACCCCTCCCGTCTCAGAGTTGTACAGCATCGCGCGGCATAAGTGGTTGAGGGGAGCTAGGGGCTGGTTAGAGGTTTTCCCTAGGACCCTACCCGAACGTTTCCTTTCCCCTTCCATTGCGAAAATTCTGTTTCACCAAGTCCACTCCCTACTCCCCTCACTCTCCCACTCCCTCCCCTCGTTCCCAAACCCCTCACCGCTCTTGGACTGACCACTCCGGTCGGATAGAATTAGATGGACATTGATTGGGGTCCATGGGTGGTTGGGGAAGGAACTGATGCCGGTCCAGATGGGTATCCCTCCCAAGGGGGCGAAGAAGAGGTAACCCTGTCGGACACGTTCGAGAGAGGGAAAGCGATACGGAATTTGAGACGTCTGTACGGTTGCGAAAAAAGCACCTTCCCCCACACTCCGCTCCTGAACCGATCGTAAGTTCCAGTAACTGTATTTACGATATGATTTTCGAATACCGAACTGAAGTCCGGTATTCGAAAATCATATCAAGCCAATTTTGGACATGACAATAAATTGAATGAGCTTACCCTTTGGTAGTGATAATATCTACTAGTAATTACCCAAGATAAATAGATTTGGTTGCGAACTATAAGTTCTTAGTTTACAAACTTTTAATGCTACATCATCTGGTAATTAATATCAGATATCGTAAAACCGAACCTAATTCATCCATTTAAACATTCTAAACCAATGATGTACTTTTTTCCTCCATGAATACATACATAAAATTAGATACTAAAATTCTGAGGTGCAAAAATTATCAGAACGAGGAAATTAGAACCCCGAATTTTCCAACGGAAAATATTTTTCCTGGCTTTCAATGCTTTCTACAAGGTATTTTTGCACTTATTTCTCATTTTCTTGCCCTGAGAATGCCCGCGTCTTCCTGGCCCGCACCACACCCATTTTGTTTTCCTAGGGCAATCAAAAGGGTGAGTTAGGGCTCACTACGGCGGGACCAGGAAGAACGCAGCCACGATGGACCTTCTCTCTCCCCGCCCACAGCAACCTCTCACTGGATAGACTAGGTCCCTCGCTCTGAAAGCACTCTTTTCCTCCGGACCTTGTCTTATGAAAATACGACAACGGAAGTATGAACAATTTTTTTTATTAGACCGCGCCACTGAGTTCATGTGGAAGGATTTAAGAGTTCCCTCAGGTTCCTCGCCTAGTGTTGATTTTCCACTCTGATACATTTTTCCTTCACGCAGTCATAACTCTTTTTCCGCAGCAATGAAAAGTTATACATTATTAATAATATTTTTAAGATTCTCTCATTCTGCAAGAACAAGTGAACTTCCTTTTAATGAACCCAAAGTGGGCCCAGGACTTAAGCGAATGGTGGAACAAAGAGTAAAAGAGAAATAAAGGGCTGAGCATTTCTGGGTCTGCTGAAAAATTTGGCAGTTTCCTGGAATTCAACTTTTAATTAAAGCGGTGGTAATAATAGGAAGACCAAGTGAATACGTTTAATGAGAAATATAAATGAAATCGAAATTTTTTCGGAGAGAAATCCGAAAGGACTTAAGGTAAATTCTTCCTTAGTTCAACATCTGATGCCATTCAACGTAAGTCAATTATTTTAAAGACTTTTTTTAATTCTTTAAAAATTGTCTAATTATAAAAAAAATATTTATGTCTAAAATTTCAAATTTCTATTTTATATATAAATATTAAAAAACTTATTTTCAGTATTGACACATCTAATTTCTTTTGAAACAGGATGAACGGGAATTTTACGCCTTGCATAAATATTGGTGTAGCAGAGTTTTAAAAAGAGATAAAATAGAGAATCAAATATAGTCCTCAAGAATCAATTAAGTCCAGAAACGTCTTCACTAAGTATTAAACTTTATCCTGCAGAAAAGGACACTCAACGGAAAATATTTATCGATAAATGGACACTCTGAACACGTTTTAACTACTACGAGTCGGGGAAATTCAATCATAAGAGATTTTTTTAGCCTTTAGCCCTATCTTTTCTTTCACTAATAATTTCCTTAAAAAAGTCTAGTAGTTTGATGGAGGAAAATTTTCAGGCTATTGAAAAAATTACTGTATGTCTCCTCTCTTTCTCACTCTTTTAATAGCAAAATACAGAGACCGTAGCTCCTTCGGCACATGGAAATGAAATAATCTAATATCTCGTTGTGAACGAGAATTCCGAACTAAATTAGAGCAAGTGGAAACCCATTCTCACCAATAATTACACTAATAGTTCATCTCTTACTGCCATGCTAATCGTAAGCATTTTTGAACCAGCACACAACTTGATTAAATTTAATTACTTTACTAATAAGTTAATAGTATTTCTAGTGCAAGTCACTAAATGTCTAATGAATATTATAGCCGGTGTTAAATGTAAATGCACTCCTATATAATTTTCGCAGATGCTCATTATCATCCAGGGGAGGTATATTTGTATCATGCGATATAAATACGAGAATTAAAGCCAATAGTACGCAGAACTTTGCTCATAAATCGAAGGCTCAAATAAGCAGCGTTTGACATATTTATATCCTTAGAATTAAGTGATGAGTCAAGCTCTCACAAAGCTTATGAATTAACTAAAAGGTTTTTTGTAGAAAACATTTTAAATGTGCCAAAATAATTAACGCTTCCGTCTCATTCAGAATATGACTTACAACGTTCTCTCGTCAACGAAAGTTTCTACGATAAAAACTGTCCAATTAAAGCTGCACCAAAATGGTCCGCTTTTTGAGCGAGCAGGGAAAAAAAGTCCCCCAAAAAGATGGCACTATAAACTCTCGCCCGGGATTAACACTGGTCAGACGTGAAAATGAGTGGAGTAACCTTTCTTAAAAAGAGAGCACAGACAGAAACAGTTAACATCCAGCATTGGTTTCCTTTATTGCCTTTTTCCCTCCGCGGGAAAGCCTTCTCCTTGCAAAGGGGAGCGGACGACGCATGGGCAAAAACGGACCCGGGTGGGGGCACGTCTCATTAGCAAGCCAACATCTCCCGGCCCGGCCTCTCGTTGCTTTCGTTACGTCCCGCTGCCCGTCTTTGCGTCAGCCATCTCCCACCCGAAACCTGCGCAAGACTCCGCGGTTCTAATTTCCTACGATACTGGGGCACCGCGCATGCCTTTCATCCACTGAATTCAACTATTTTTTCTCCTGAGAACGTCCTCTAATTATTTCCGTCTCCTTCTACATAAACGGAGCCAAATCCATCTGAAGAAGCAAGCAGCCGTGATACCATAACACAATCCCCTTTAGTGAGCGCTTCTGAATGCCAAAAGTGTCAAAAATTCTCTCTTCATTTACCGAAAAACGTTATATTACGGCCTTCCCGTACGTCACTTCATGCTAAATTAATTCTGGTCAATAAAAGGTGGTATCAATGGTAAGGTAAGACCGTGTTTCGTTAAAAACAGTACGTCCAACAGGAAATTTGATGAGGGTAAAATCAAGGTCTACGAGATTTTGCTAACGAGTATAAGATACAGCAGCATGGATAAATAAATGTTTTAAGAGAGAAAATCGACTTTTCAATAAAAAAGCAGTTTCCTACCGGGGATATACATGCTTACTATCCCAGGAGAATGCAAAAAGGCTTATAATTTAAGATATGACTTCAAAAATGAATATAAAACAAATTCCAAGCACTTTTTTCCATTACGGGGCATAATTTAGTGAAACATATGGGTAAGGATAAAAGAAGAAAAAATATAGCTGCTCTAGGTATTTTTTTATATCTGACAGCTTCTAAGAATACATGTAATATGAATGACAGGGAAACTAAGTGTTACAGGGAAGAATATATTTTTATTGGAAAGCAAATCCAAATTTCCTCCGTTTTTTTTCGGAAAAAATCTCACGTTTCTTGTGCCCTTTCAAGATTACGGTCTAGAGGACCTTTTACGTATTATCACACTAATAGCCGTAGTTCTTGTCATTATATAATAATTTATTAATATTTAATTAAATAATAATTATAAAGTCGTAGAAAATACGAAAAGATTAGGAATTTCAAAGTCTGGCTAACTTACTGACAACCTGACAATTTTTTTTCAGAATGAATGAATGCCTTTATTTGCATTAAAAAACTTGGTCCTTCTAAGCCATAAGGCTTGTCAGAAGGTTCCATTATTATATTACATAGTGGCATATTACAAGCATAACATTTAATAGTCTAAATAAAAATTACCCTACTGGTATATTGCTTACATTACATTTATATTACATAAATTAAAAGATTAACGAATTTCACAAATACGGTAACGAGGTTTTCGATGATACTTTGACAGCGCTCCATTTAATAGACAGATTCTTCACTTCCAGGTAGGGGTCCAAATTCCAAAACCTATAAGTTATCCAAAAGAAAGTAGCAATCTGCACATAGCTATTACTACAAACTGAGTATTTTCAGGACACTGGTCAATCTCTCAATGAGAAGGAATCCATGATGAAAAACTTGAAAGCCTATGGCTTCGTGGAAATCTTTAACTCTCGGTAAGGAGCAGTTTAAGTATTCACCGATCAGTTTGTTGACCGCGAAAATGATTTAATTAAGTGAAATATCTCCACGGAAAATGAATGCTTATTCGAAACCCATGATATGATCGTCTGAAGTTGTTTTGGTAGGCTTAATTTCACAGCCTTGCGAATATTTTTGCGTTATGACGGAGTAAATGTCAAGAAAAAGTTAACATTCTTTACAACTCATATATTACCTTAATAGCCAGTCTATATTTATGGGTAACATAACATGTAGACAGCTAGATTCTGGAAACAGGTGAATTCTAGAAATGTAAAGATATATGCTGCAGGAGTGATAGGTATGAATTATGAAAGAAGATTCACAAAATCCATTCCATTAAAATTCTTTTAACGGAATATACAGAAATTTCATTGAATATCTGCAGTTCTTTCCATGCCAACATCTGAATGTCTTAGTATTAAGTTGTACAGGTGACCAAAATCTGTTTGCTAAGTTTTCATGAAATGAAGGATAGAGTCAGCAATTAATTGGAATACTTAAAGCCAGCAGTCACAAAAACACCGGATAGCGAAACTCACTGATGGTCAATACCTGAAGGACGGTAAGTTACGCATAGAATATAGAGGTAAACGTTATTTTATGATTATTTCATTATAGAACCTTAACGAGACTCAGTCGTCTGTGAAACTAAGCGTTCTATTGGACCTATTAGAGACAAATCTGGAGTAAACACACTTTCATTTACTAACGACGAACAGATCTGGGTAATTCTCGTTGATGTGTATTTTGATCAGATTAAGCTTTGAGAAACTTCTAATTACCTCCATTTGAGGAGTTAATCGCCGTAAACGATGGCTAGGAAGCAGCAAATCCATGGTAGTCATTACACTTCCTCGGCGTCTGACCCTATTCTCTAAATGCTCCTTTCCAACGTCTTCCTTTTCGGCGGCGGTGGCGCGCGGCTGGCCCGTCTGCCACGGTCCCTTCCTTCCCGTAACAGGGGACTGCTTTAATGAGACGCTGAGTCAACAACACCGGCAGACGGCAAATATTTGCCAGTGGAGGGAGTTTCCGAGGAGCACTTCTTTGAAGTCCAGTGCCCAGAAATGACGTCATCTTGGGTCATTCAATGATTATGGTTGAGGGAATTTTCCGCTGAGTACACTTCCTTCAATTTATATGTTTCAACATTTACTTCATAAATATTAAAGTTAGTGAGAACATTGGCCATTCATTCATAAATTCAAAAGATGTCATTAAAATATTCATTTCCTCGAACGCAGTAATCATCACGTATTGTTTACCACTAAGTAATCATCATACACTTCAACTGTAACGCACGTAACTATTAAAGATTTGTCGAGTATCAATTTAAAAAAACTGATGCTAAACACAAAATGTAATTAGAACATGATCATTACAAACTTAATGATAATTCTTGTAAGGATTTTCTGGTCAGGTAATATGTATCGTAATGACCAAATGCTGGAAACAAGGCATCTACACAAGTCATACTCAACGAGTATATTTTACGCGTATCAGAGTATAGGGTATCAAAAGAAGTGAATAAACATATACCAGCATAATAGCTGTCAAGGCAAAGACTAAGACTGCCAAAGGCGTCAATAAAATCTGAATACTAGAAATAATATAACTTGTGAAACATACAATTAAATAAGAAACACAACAAGGGTTAAAAATAAGCTGAAAGACAAATTTCTCGCGCTTCCTACTATGAATTATATTTGTTACGTTTAAAGAGCCGTTTTATTTTTTTCGTATTCGCTACTTTCTCTGATATTTAATATTTTTTAAAATAAAATGCTTCTTATTTGTTTTCTGCCACTGAATTAATATTGGCGTCTTTCGTAAATACAGTTACTGTGAACTTACGAGCCTTTATTATGCACGAGGCATTATTATGTAACTTTTTATTAGTAAAATACATATTTTATGCTAAAAATGCTGAGGTTTGAAGTCTTTATGAAATGGTCAAGATAAATTTAGATCCATACCTTGAATGGGAACCCAAATTCGTTGAATGTCTTCCTTTAAATAATCATGGAATCGTTTAAAGTTGACCAAGGAATATAATCAGAAATCATGACGCAATCTCAAGCAGCTATTTGATTCAAGCGGAACAATTTATTTCATTTATCGCTTTGTCCTACGGGATTCAGAAAGGGAACTTTTTCGCGCGTAATCCACTTCATCTCAAGAGAGTGGAAGAATAATCGACGGCAATTATCCTTTCCTTAGTCTGAAGTTCATTGGCTGATTCGCAAGGGGAGCGAGCGCATGGAGGAGTGAGGAACAGTGTTTCATAGCTCCATTCTTTCGTCTTTGGATATATTAGGGGGCAGGTATTACTAAGACTTCAGCACTGTGGAGAGGGAAAGAAACTGAACCGATTCATGTTAGCTATTAATTTCAAACTTTCCCCCTCCATTCCATTGGAGTCGGGCCAAAACTTGGGTGAATTTTCCGGTCTGTCCTTTCGCTCACAAATCCTCTCGCGCACCCAACGCCCACTCTCCGAGATGTGTATTCCATTCGCGCTCTCCATTCCTCCCCCACACCTTTTCCCCTTTTCCCTCCTCCTCCTCCATCCCCGAGAAACCCTCTCTCCTCGCCCCGTTTCCTCATCTCATGCCGCCGTATTTTTCCACCCTCGCCGCAACACCCGGATTTTTAATAGTTCTCCGGCAACCGCTTAACCTCACTTTCCCGTAGTTCTCACCAGCCTTCGCTCCTTCCTATTTGCCAAAACCCCTAAAACAGGATTCCACTTATGACATACTCTCCCTCTCGGATTTTATACAGCGAGAACGAAACCCCATGAAATCTAGGATCATGTCTTTCTTGGAGTGATCCCGCCCGAATCGCAGCTGAATTCAGAGCCATTCTTTACCACCCTACTCGAAATTATTGCTGATGATATCGTTTTAAATTCTATCAACATTTCAGCTTCATTTTTTCAGAATCGTAATTATATTCCAATTTATTTTCCTCTGAGAACCAAAAAACCTGACTTCAGCAACAGTAATTTCCAAGGAATCGTCTACAGTCTTACTAGAAGTTGACATACTATAGCTCTCCATTCCACACAGCTGACTGCTTTACTGCATGATTATCTATCGTATTACCTTCTAATCTTCATTTTTAGTAGACATACTTGGTATCTCTTAACGTATCAATATCTCTCCAAATATTCTTCCTATAAATATTTTGAATGAACTATCTGAGACTGAAATATGACTAATTATTAAATGCTTAAATGAAATAGAGTATACTTAACCTCACCGGACGTACACCAGTACTTCCTTCTAATAAAGCAAACTCCATTGACAATTGAATCACATTACATATCTGGAAAAATCATAGCCTTAGGCAGATTATTTAGACTTGATTGAAATTTGTACAAGCTAGTCTACTTATTTCCATACATATATACTCGCGAAGACTACTAGAAATGGTTTTAAAACTGAACGTGCCTCACTTTCCATTCTACACCAGTCATTAACGATATATACCAACCATTATAGGAAATGTCTCCAAATTTGTGGCTAATAGATTTTTAACATAGAACAAAATATATATTCTCGATAGTAAACCACTTCGTTGACATAAGAAATACGCCTTTCTTATATCATCTAAGAGAATTATTTTGACAATTATCTGATAAATACTTTGTTATTTAAATGTAAATGAAAACATATTTCGTTTTGATGATTAATTTCTTTTAAATAAGGAATTTTATGCTCTGAATTGTTCACGAATAGAACTTTTAGATGAAAAGTTTTTAACCCCGAGACCTAGAAAAGCAGCTATAAACGAAAGGTTAAAGTAAATAAATCTGAAGCCATTTTTCTTGTCCGTTTATGAAACATGCAATATGTGTAAAAAATGTTTTAGGACAATCAAATTATACTGTACATCCTTACTCACGAGGACTTGAATTAAGAGTCGATCGCACCTATCGGTCAAGTAGTACATTTACTTCAAGGAAAATTTGAAGTATTAAATAAAATCAGTTTGACAAATATTTACGTTGCTATGCACATATTTTATAATTATCTCAGGTGTTTAGCTATCATAAATACCCTCGCAAAAGAGGAGTTAATTTTAATTTTCATGAATTATTACCTGCTTTGCCTTAAGATGAAACTAACAAGAGTAGTACTGCAAAATTGCATAACAATTAAGTACAATAAACAGGCATCGTAAAACGGATGTACTTTATCAAATCGTCACCAAAAGTATTTATCTACATCTTCATGTCTATTCGGACGACTGCATATATGATAACCAATTTTCTCCAGTTGCGTTATTTAATGCATCACTACCTCGGCAGAGGTCATCATACTTTCAACTCCGCTTGAAGGCGTAGGTTAATGCATAGGTTACGTCAAAGCCAGTCGGAGAAAAGGACTTGGGGAAATAACGAAAATGTTACAGCCCACGCCAAATACACCAACGTGGCTCTAATATTTTTTAATACCCGGAGTACTGGGAGTTCTCATACTACTGGGAGGGTGGGGAGACCCACAGAGGCACGTATTTTCGTGAACCCTGGCGGCAGTAAATATTCTATTTCTTCCAGCGTAACTTTTAAGGTAGTCCGAGCGAGATAGTTCCCTAGTCATAATAGAGACCATATTCAAATTATACGTTTTTATTTCACCAGCTGTAGGACATAAATTAAATATTGCATTATTAATGGTGCAATAGTATAGTTTTATTTGCCAGAACTTGTAAGTAACTGAATGAAAATATCTAAATAAGTCTTTAACTCGACTCATTTTTTTTTCGCGCGGCACGTTTGAAACACCTTCAAAACAGAGGGTTTTTTGTGTTACCCTAGAACCTTCTGAGGTGACAATATGATTTATTTTCAAATATAGTTGATAATACATACACACTACACGCTGCTAGTTTTTTTTACGACATCTGAGTGTTCTAAATACCTCATTATGTAAATAATGTCTCTCTGAAGTGCATACACGTACCATTTCCCATGTAAAAGGGCTGGTATATGTCGGCAAATATCTCCGAAAGTTATGTGGTAAGGGGTTGAATTTTTTGTGTTATTAAAAGGGTGAGATATTTTTCTTTAAAATGAAACCAAATTCGTTGATTTCTAAGTAAAATGCTTTTTCGCTCGGACTAACTTAAGGTAGTTGGTGTTTAACATTTTCTTCTATTCGGCATTCTCATAGTACTGGGAGGGTGGGAATGACCGACAGAGGTACGTATTTTCGTAAACCCTGGTGGCAGTAAATATTTAATTTCTTCCGGCGTAACTTTTAAAGTGAGCCGAGGAATATGATGTCTTCAAGCGTGACAGGATGAAGGCATATGATACGAGTCTAAAAGGGCAAGCATAGACCATTGGAAGAGGAGGCCGAATGCCGCAAGCCGTGCGTGATCTTTCGTTCGTCCAGCACGCTCGCACGCTCGCACGCGGGCGCGGAGTCTTTTCTCGCCTATCCCGCCCTTCACTCCTCCCCATCGCCATTCGCCTCCCCTCTCCTCCCCCCCTTCCTCCTTCCCCGTCCTCGACGCACTCTCACTGGCCAACCAGAGAGCGCCTTTCCACGTCACTAATCCTCATTTCCTTTCCATTTCCCGCTGTACACGCGCATCTCGTGCCCTCGCTCGCAATGGCCATCTTTCCCGCCACCTCCCATCACCGCCCGCGACGCCGGAAAAACTCCTTTCCAGCCCCACGAAGCCAATGATCCCCGTAATACCTTTGACCTTCGACGCATCTCTGCATTTCTCGAGTTTTCGCCCTAGGATTGGTACCGTAGTCATTAAGTCTAAATATAATGATAATGGATGTCTGGATAACCATGAAAGTTATTTTATGCAGTCGTCATTAGAATGCAAATTTAGACATTCAGAGCGAAAATTGTGTATTAATATTTCGAACTGCACAAAAATTTGATTTGGAAATAGCTTTTAACAATACAGACTTGGCATAAGTGATCCAATATTTACTGCCATTATTTCATCGTGTTAGTATACATAACTTATCTAACTGATCACTATGCATATATTTATATGAACACCAGCAGTATCTCAATAATTTTTAGGCGAAGTTTAATGATGACCTTCCTCTGAACTTTATCTTTGATTTGAACTTTATTGATTGACATTAAACTATGGTACGATAACGTACGTACGTAAAAGTAAAGGATACGTAAACTATATTTGAACGTAGGTTATTAATGTGAGGATTTTTTTAAATTTTCCTGGCGTTCATTTCAGTGTCTGATACTTATGCAGAAATAGTCCCTTATCAGACACGTTAGTAATAATGTAGGGCCTCTACTCGTTTTAGCAAAAAGTATCAAATTACGCTCATCACTGTAAATTATGTAATAGGCAAGTTTTGCGATCAATATGGAATTAAAAAATAACTATTGTGATTTATGACTATATCATTGATTATTTTAAAACTATTATATTCCATTTTACTTCACCCTACCGTCGAGAAAACCTCTCCCAATGGCGATGTAATATCGAATCCTTTTGGGATGGGGGTCCATTTTTTGGGACCTCTGTTCGAGGCCTTTCACCTCCCGGACTAGCAGGCGAAATCAGTCCCACCCGCCGACGGAAATCCACTCACTCCTCAGCACCAGAGCCCCGCCCCCTTTCACCCACCCCAACACCCCCACACCATTCTCCACTTGCCTCTGTCTCAGGGCATCATCCTTTTTATTCCACTCATTTCCCAAACAACTCGCCCGTGGCAACAGAACCTCCAAGTCTCTCCCTACTTTCCCTTCTCGTCTCACACCGTTTCCCTCCTTCTTTTCCACTTTCCTCCACTTCTTTTACTGCAGCAATGGACTAGCCACTGTTAAACCCTCATCCCATTTTGCCCAGCAAAACCCCGCTTAGCATTCTACCAGCATTGTAGCAGTTGCCCCTCCGTCGACCAGATTACATCCCTTACGGGCAATCGTAATCCTCACCAACTGTTTTATTCTAACAATGATACACGGTGTTAAATATATAGTTTCTTAACATAACGTAATTAAGCCAAAGGCTACAACAGCTGCTATCTTTGAAACAACTGATTAGAATAATTTTTCTTTTTTTTCTTAAGCTGACCGCTGATTTGTATATAAATATGGAATATCTCGGAATAATCCCGGCTATAACAAGTAATAGTTTTTTGGCATGAGTCTTCAATCATTTTAAAGTCTCATTAAATTTGTGAAACAATTAGTGATGAGAATACGGTGGTTCATGATCAACCATTATGTGTTGAGCCAACCAGTTTGAGTTTTCATATTTCTGCATTTCATTCTCAAGTCGTTGGTAGTGGCTGTATGACCTGTGGCGTAATCACTCACTTTCGTGATTGGCCAATTGATTATACAGCCAAAATGATGAACGAGAGAAATCTTCAGTGGTGAGTTGCACTGCTGAGGCTCGTACTTAACCCTCTGCATTCGAACCATATACTCAGTAAAGTTTTTTCCTTTAATAGTAACCACACAGCAATCCACCTTTGTTCGATGTGGTCACTTATATCGCTCCGTTAAAAGTCCAACTCGTATACCGTCTTCACTTGTGCTTTTCTACCTCTTTCTCGGACTCCACCTTTAGTGGTTCCCGGATCTGAGACTCAACCCCAAGCCACTCTCATCCTTGCCTCTTGTTTGTCTACCTATACAGCTAACCCCTAAAATATTCCCAAGAGGAGGTTTTCGGTTGAGTTCTCTTAGTAAAGAGGGCAAGTGGCCCTTACCCGAGCAATGCATTGGATTGTCTGATGACCCCGTCATCCCTCACGTCAATTTGTCTCGAAAAATCGAATTGGTGGGACGTGGAAAGGATGGCTGTCCGAGGACATCTTCAACTGAGGGAGAAAATTAGATTACAAAGACACGAATAAGACAGAAATGGCAAGTACACTATCCCCTGAAATAGAAATCTCATGAAGGCTATAATGCGAAGAAAATTGTTGGAGTTTTGAAATTTATGAATAAGCAACTCATATAATCCTTTTCGACGTTTACATTTAGCATTAAAACTTCGCCTCACTTGTACATGTCAGAAAACAGCAAATTTAGGTCATTGCTCCATTAAAGTGAGATGGGTTTGGCGGTATAACAGGTCGTAATATCGGTACTATTTCTACCTGCAATTGAGAGATCTGGCTTCAAAAGGCAGTCATGGCAAAATTATAATAAAAATGTATTAATTAATTTATTTATTTTCACGATCCCGAAAAAAGCTTATCAAGGTTTTACATCGGGTGATCAACATTAACATAAGACATAACATCAACAACCATGTGGAACCAGAAACACCAAAAATCAGGAGAGACTCGCGACCCTCGGATTTGGCAAGCGTGGACTTAACCCCGCTGCCACCAGAGCCCTCTGTTTTCATGAAACTAAAGGCTCGGTTAGTTCGGAAAACTTTCTGGAAAAAAGGCAGGGAAGAGCTGGCATTAGCATTAAGTTGCTCTCAGCAAGGAGACTAGTATTAGACGATCAAATAGGAAGACAGTAGTGTAATACATCAGTGATCGCAATTAGCATTCAAGTAGGGTCCTCGTAAAAAGTTTGTGAAATAAGAAAGAGATCAAACCAAACAGATTCTGCATGGTAAAAATTGTAAATATGTACAGTAGCCACTACACAGACTACGTAAACCCGCTGGAGTACTCCCATTTGCTTATAAAATGGCACATTTCACAAGTCTATAGTAAATATAAATGCAACCATTTCACCTTGTGTGACAGAAAATCACTCGGCACGATGTGAAGGGAACTGAGTTCATGTCTTAGAGATCGTGAGATATTTCTTTCGTCGTTGTTGCCGCATACTCAACTATGCACTCATTGAGTGACTCACACAAATGTTGCAGCAAAAGATATGGACGCAGTACTTTTAATTTTGAGGGGAATTGTTTGGTCAACTATTGGGTTACAAACAGATATGGTTAATTTCTGGGGATTTTGATCAAAATCCAACCGGTATGGAACGACTCAAGTCAAACTCTTTAGCTTTGATGAATATGCAACTGCTTGAGGGAGTGAGGAGAAAACGAAGAGTATATGAGCGAGATTAACTATGATGTGTGGATGAAGGAGAGGTGGACAACATATTACTAGTGAACGCATTCCATATGCTGGAGTGTATACAAGCAATTCAAGAAATAAATAAAGGAAAAAGACGCATGGATTCCTCCAATTGGTCAAATATCAGGTAATCTAAGAAGAATTTGGAAAAACTTTTAAACTAATAACTACAGTCGGCTTCATGAATTCATAAATCAAACAAAGTATCCCCCTAGTAGGGCAGAATTTGGTTTAATATATCGAATTATATATATTAGTTCCTTATAGAAGCATTTCATATTGCGCAAAGTGCGTTACCTTTTACATTATGACTCAAAAACAAAAATATTTTATCATGGATAACTATTAATAGAGAAGAAACCATTTTTGTGATATTCAAAGTCTTCTATTCAAACATAATCCGGTGATCGTATTATCTATATCTCGTATGTATGTATATCGAAGACCTAATTTCATATGATGTCGTTAGTAGTTTCACACAGAAAAGTCTTAACCCACAAAACATTAGCGTTCTTCTGCTCGTTTGATAATTTTTCATCCAACTTAATTTTATGTTTCCATCTGTGAAGTGTGCGGTACTCAGAATACCCCTTCCTATCCGTCAAGAACTAGATTTAATGTAATCAAAGGTACCTAAAATCTCCCTTTAAACGCATTTTAAAGTGTATAAGATCAATATGTTTCTTAAATTATGATTCTGGGGCAATAATATTAAAGTATGGAAAAATATTAAATCCCAAGAGCATAAATTGATTTTTAATATTCAAATCTCCTACTCGGATCCTATAAATCGAGATATTTTCCCTATGCACGCAAGTCAAAAACCTGATGACACTAAGTTTCTATTATCCAGTTCAAAGGAGTCATTCACAAGTTCCAGTTCATTACGTATATTTGCGAGCCGTCTGTAACTTTAGGCACAATAATATCTCTCAAAAAGTTACCACAGTTTAACTGCTGGTTGTACAATCTTTAATTCCACTAAATTCTGCTTCTCTCTAGGTAATGCCTTAACCCTCAAGCCGTGACGTCGGTCTCACAGACTACTATGTCTTCAAAACCGTTATTTTCTTCCCCTTTCCTATTTACGCGCGGCCTCGTACCCTAAGTAGCTTCCTAACTTTCCAATAGCAGCATTCTACCGTAGCTCCGAGATTCCTTCGTTTGAGGAAGTTATTTTTTATATTTTTTGCAATTTACATCATGAGAGATCGACGGCACAGTTAGCGTTATTTTATTCAACGTAACGAAGTTCTTAGAAAGTCAAGACTGTTTTTACTATATTTTATTGCCTGCAACGTAAATAAAAGCATGTAAATTGAAATACTCTTCATTAGCCGACATTATGTTACTTTATTATCTAATCAGACCATGGAAAGGAAGCCTGAACCTTCCAGACTTTCATTCACAAAAATAGGAAAGCTTTTTGAACACGACTTTGTTGAGAAAATCAGTCTTTAAGAGTGCCTGTAGTGAATCAGTTTCCTCCGATGAAGAGGAATTTTTTAGTGATCACAGAACTGATACCTTAATTGAATTTGGCTCTAATGATGAACAAAGTGCAGTCTTTGACAGTTCGCTCAATGGAATTGATAAATTATTTTGTGGGGAAAACGGCTTCGAGTGGAATACAAAAGAGTCCAAGAGAGCCATCAAAACACCACAGTGGAAATTGTTGCGCAAATACCTGGCTGAAAGCCCCTGCATTAGCCCTTGGTGACAATCCTTCCCCACGGGATATTTTTCTTCATTTTTGATGATGAAATAGTTATGATTACGAGTATATTCCGTTTTTCATTCCATAGCGAAAGTATTAGAAGGATTGTCAGCAAAAGGGATCGATCAACTGAGTACTCAAGTACCGGTAGTGTCGAAACGAACGCTTAGATTGGGCTTCTATTATTATTATCAGTGCTTAAGTCTAATAGAAAAAATATGGATTGTTTCTTCTTCTGAGGTAGAACGGGACAACCAACTTTTCGATCAGTTAATATTCGCCTATTATACGCTTAAAATAATCTATTTCGGTTCCTGTGGCGAAAAATAGAAACAAAATAAATAAATATATTAGCATAAAAATGTATTATTATAAGCGTTTTCCGCCTCTAGAATATCTTGAAGGGAAATTGAGAAATTGATAAAAAAAGGTTATAATGTGGGTTTAGTATATTATAAAATATGTTTATAATGCTGGAAGACACAAAACTGGCACTCACAAGATCACAAAAAACGTCAAATATGTAAAAATGAATGTTTGTTTGTTCGTCTTCTATGTGTTCCAATACCATTCATCAGATTACGATGAACCTTTAATGAAATATTGTGCGCGCGCCCGCAAAGTTTTCTGAATCATTAAATCCATTACACAATATGTGAAGCGCGAGTCGTTTCAACAAATGTGTGTTGGCACGTGAGCTTCTCAAACGAGCGAGGAAGGATAAGCAAGCAACGAAGCAGACCGTTTACGAGCGGCTCAATCGAGTGCATCAGAATCATATCAGTGAGACAAACTATCGCGTGCTTGAGAATCATATCAGTGAGACATAATTTATGTTAAAAGGTATATAATTTATTTGTTCGTAGAATAAGATTTGGTGCAGTGGTCACTTTGTTTACTTTTGTTTGAATTCTTGCATTCGATTTTCGTATGCGCTTCGCTTTTTCTTAAAATTGGAGTTGCAAACTCAGTAATCTTAAATTTTTGCACAACTTCAACAATTGAATAGTGTATTTATTTAGAAAAAGTGGCATTGCAACCAATGCCGGGCACAGCTAGTTTTACATTCGTGTTTACCAAGACTTAACAAATCGACAAGAAAATAAATTTCGTGTGAAATAATTACAATTGTAATGTATTACCTATCATTTGTCATTCTTCTCTTATACACGCAGAATTTCACATTTAATAATAGAAAAGAAAAACATACTGCAAACAAAAAAAACAGAAAACATGTATTACCTTATGGAAAAAGAATTTACGAACAGACAGACAGAAAAACATTGATTTTTATATTAATGAACGTTATACTTTATGCATTTATATATACATTATATATGTATGTATATATAAATATTTAAAGTAATTTGTTAATAATTTTCTTTTAATTTTATATTGAGATATCCATTAGTTTTGGTTCTCTTTTCCACCACAGGAACCGAATCTGATGTCTGAAGGGTCAAGTGAAGGGCCAAGTGAGCTGATAGGGATAGTAAATATAAACAGGAGGGTCAAAAGGATTCAATTACGAATAGAGAGGGATACTCTCTCTTGGATAGAATGCAGGACGGAAAGCGCAGCAAAGCACGTCCTCGGGAGTTGAGGTGCACGTCCAAGTCTTGCGCCGCTGGAGAATCGACTCCTATTCACACACTGCACTGCGAAGAGCATCTCCTCTCTGGGTCATTAAGGGGCGAGGGCGAAAGTGAATGGAGCAATGGCGCGCCAGCAATTCCTTCCGCGGAAGAGAGGAAAGGGCAAAAACAAAATCCCATTTCCGAATGGAATGCCGTTCGCGTTTTTCAATCATCTTTTTTTCCCCTAATGCTGTGCCTGAATTTCCTTCCCCTCCACCACCGTCGCCTTATTTGGCCGTCTCTTTCAATTTCGAAGATCTTCCTCATCTTGACTCAGATCCGTTTACATTTTTATTTTCTTAATTAATTCTGGCTTACAGAATAAAACCTGAAGCTTATGAAAGGAGATAATGCAGATCGGTTCCATATTTTAATTTTATAAACCAAAGTATTTGTACCACAAATTCGTAGACATGCTTTTCAAGAGGGTTCTCAAATATTATTTATTAAAAATTTTCATAATTCTGAACTGATTTTAACAAAAAAATTTAAGAGCGTCTCATTATTTCAAGAGTTATCGAGGAAATAATACTGACCTATATTTAAATGAAACATCCTCTTCACAGAAAATTACTTAAATATGGGCAATAATCATGCTCAATTGTTTTGCCCAAGCCTCAGGCAAGTAGCTTTGTCTATATTGTAAATTATAGAATTATATCAACTTTATTTTTTAGCTGCTAAAACGATTAAAAGTATAAATTAACGTTATTGGAGGTATTTACACACAAGTATATATATGCTTATCTTACAATTGTAGTTTCTTGTTAATTCATATTTCTATTAAATACGAATACATTTCTCGGGGTAAGTCCAATTGGGAGTATCAATGAAAGCATTTTAGCTGTTCATTCATGAAGGATAGATGATAATGGCAAGAATCTGCACAAATTCCAGAAGGGGAATGTTCTTATTCCGCACAGTTTGCTATAACGGTAAAAATAACGGTAATAATTCTTTGAACGATAAGTACAATGGAGAACTACAATTCACTTGTGCTTTTGGTTTTAAGGATCAAATATATTCTTATAGGACCATAAAATTTTAAATGTTTAAAAGAAGGTGTTACCACAGTAGCTCCGAAAACGGAAGGAACAATTTTTTTCTCAAAAACTATTTACAGCAGTTTATTCATTTTACCTCCTCCACATTTTGATTGATCTTGATATTCGTGGATTAAAAACCCAATGAATCCGCAAAATTGGTGTCGATTCTATTATTTTCACTTGCCTGCACTTTGTGGTTGATTAAATTTTGCGTAAAAAAACCCATGCCGCTATGTTTTATGCATGACGTCAATTAATAAAGCACTACAAAACAGCTTCAAAAAGAAAACGTGATATAGGCGCCAGATACGAGCAAATGACCACGATTTCAGGGAAAAAGGTAATATTCAATGAAAACTGTCTCTAAATTAGCGATATGTCACCTAGAAATCTTTTTCTATATCGCTGAGAACTTACGAGAAGCAAGACAAAATACCGTCGATGCTGCCAAATCTATATTTCAGGATTTTTCAGGCACAGTTATGCACGGGAAATAACTTCCATCAATTAACAGACGTTATCAAAAACCGTTAAACCAAAAAATGGATCAACTACCTAATAATGGTATCAAAAAAAGGTTTTCATTTTTATTGAGGCGTCAAATTACAGTTTAAAATGATATGGCGGCCAACTGGTGTTGAACGTCGTCATTTAAATTAACGTAAATCAAATGTAATTATAAAAAACTCTTAAAACGCAGACCACTATAAAAAAGCCACTAACAAAAGCCTTGACGCAGGGAATTTTATGACTTGGATTAGATAACTGAATTTCATTCTATTGATGAATAAAAGGTATCACAAATCTTACGTTATTAACTAACTACATTTTTTCTGCTTACAGTGGATCAGAACCAGAGACAATATCACCACATAGAGGCGTCGTCTATTTTCAAGCGCACACAAAACTTTCTTATAGTTATTCACCGTTCCGTCCATCCAAATAAAAACTACACACAGCTACATGGCTAATAGCTGTCATTTACACAGAAAATGAAACAAAATTCACATTCTCAGACTTCTCGTTCACGATGAAAACGATTATTAAACCTGCATGTAATACAGCAGACAATGTCACGATATGACCAGGATATTTTTTTCAAGAATCGTTTCCAAGCATAATGAGACGAGAGGCGAGACTGGTATCACATCCACATCCGAAAGAACATAACACAAAATACAATGTTATAAAGTGCATAGCGCTGACAACAAAACCTTTATTTCGCAACGCATGAATCATAATAACTCACTGAAATCATGGCAATATCATCAACGAAACGAAATATGATTTGTAGGAGAAAATCAACAACCTTTTGATTACAATTATTACATCTGTGAAACGTTTTAATTTAGTATGGAAACAATTGTACGTCTATTGGCCAATAAATACATATTTTTTCTACGACTTACGAACTTAACATGATGATAACGACAGCAAATTTACACTTGTGAAGTTATAATGAGGCTTTCTTCAAGACGTATTCAATGATAAATAATTGACAAACGATGATAACCATATTATTTCACCAACGAACAGCACTATTGCCTGAAGATTTAACAAATGAAATTAACGTCCGGAGAAGTCATCACACGCATACGGACTTATAGAATTTTCTATAGTGTAGGCCTAGTACTGATATGAATAAATGAAAAAAGTGGTCGTAAGCTTTTTCCGTTAATACTTGAAATTTCTGAAGTTACCTCACTCAATCTATCACTATTGTGGAATAAATCCTCCAGAAGCACAAATGGGAACCAAAATACGGCGTCGAAAATTGAGAACACTCAACAGATTCAAAATCATTAGCAAAATTAAATATTGTATAACCAAGGAAAATATAGAATTTAATTTAAAATATAAGCTTTTATCGCCACGATGCGTTTCACATTATCATATTCCATTCGATTTTTGGAATGGATTGAGTAAATCTGTCTTTAATTTTTAGCCGGTGGATGGCATCATCAGAGGAAAATGCCGAAGCAAAAAAAGAAGGTAGGCCGAAGAAGAGGACTATAAGACAATGGTGACCGAGAAAAATGTTTCGCACGTGAGAAGTAAGGAATAACAAAAGAGAAGGTGTAAGAGAGGACACAGAGATCGATACGCAAGATTAATGTGTAGATGGACACATAATAGCAAGTATGAATGCAAGTGCTAAATGAAAAAAAGGGTCAGTTTCGTCAGAAAATGGGAAAAAATCGTTACTAAAATTCAGACTGTCATATCACGTTCCTCAAACAATAAATCAGAATACTTTAGTATTTGCCATCAATTCAACGGAAATATTTCATTCCGATATTTCATATAAAGCTAAAAGACTTTATTTAACGCAATGCATTGCATTCCAGTCTATAATAAAATTAAAATGACGACACATACCTATGTTCGTATGCAATCGCTCGTAAAAATACCAATGAGAAATGAAGCAATCTTGCTTTAATAATTTACTATCACTGCACAGCTGTCTCATTGTCATCTGGAACTGGTCCGGGAGAAGTACTTACGGAATGATTTAATTAAAGATATTTTTCAAAGCTATTTCAATAACTTTACATCACCTTTAGCTTAAGAGGCAAACGGTGACCATCATATCCTTTAAGTTATGTTCTCAATACAACGTTGTAAATGTTCTAAATGAGATTCCAAAAATCCCGCTCTACTATCTTAAATACTTTACCTGTTCTCACTTAAAACGCCATCAGTTTCCTCATGCTCTTTTATCCATTGCTATTTGGCTTCAAATAACAAACCTTATTGTTTTCCTCAATTAATGACCTGCAGCTTCATTGAAATCTTAAGTTAGATTCCCTCAGTCCGTGTGAACCACCTTTCTTTCTCATATGTTAATAGAAATGGATTTAAGCTTCACTATTAAGATAGGACCTTAGGTTAAATTTGAACGGGCCATAAGAGGAAGAGAGAGGCATTTCTACAGTTGAAAATGAATAGAGGCAGGAGTCAAGTCTCGGACCAGGAGCGGACAAGAGGGCCGTTTGGGAAGGACGTTGGAGGTAGAGGTAATGAGGTAGAAGGATAAGGCCAGAGCGAGTGGATGGAACTGTGCCCGAAATGCCAATGTGATGAGGGGAAGGATAGGTCACGTAAAGGGGGTGACAAGAGAAGTAGGTGGAGTAAGCAGGAAATCGGCTGAGTGTGAAGGGGCGGACAGATGCCGGACTCCGGCAGCGACCGAGACGATTGAAGGTCTCTTTCAACACCTCCCGCCACATTCTCATCCACGTCCACCTCTTTGGCTACAACCACAAACAACAATCATCTAGTGATTACAGCTGATTCTAGATCTGCTGGGCCTCCACCCATTACAAGCAATTGATGGCAAGATATTGATATCAGTTTTTTTCTCTTTTGGAGGAGTTTAGGTCAACTTGTAAATAATTATTATATTATTTATCATTGTCAACGTTTTGGAAATTAAGAATGCATTATCAGGAGCCATGCTAAGGTATTATTTTAAACTGAAAGTAAATCCGTTGTTGTGTTAGTCGTTATATAAACACTATTTAACAACCCGTTATTATTGTTATGCGGGATAAGAAGTTTATAAGAGTGGAGACCGAACGACTGAATGTGTTCTCGGGTTTAACTGAATGTGGCATGTGTGAGTATGGCATACAAGCTATTAGGAAAAGGTTTGCGGTACAGCTCAAATACAGAAAGATGTAAATTAGGCAACTGTTTCAATTAGGCAACTTGCAATCAGGTTATTCAAAAGTGAAGAAGTAACGAAAAGGGAAAAAAGCTAGCCTTTGTTAGAGAGTAAAATACAATGCTAGCTTAAGCAAGTACCAAAATAATTTCGTTGAGACAAACATTTTTATGGAATCTCAGTGATAATACTGATCATTTATAAATATAATTATACTATAGTTGGCATGACGCAATATGTTTTTGAAGCTTTGGGATTATAAAATCTATTCATATAACAATAAACAGTATTTGCTGATTTGCTGCTATGTATGTGTTGGAATATGATGAATGAAAAATTCTGAAGGAGGGAGAGAATCACAAACCACAAAGTCACACACACAGACATGGACACAGATGGAAAGATGCTGAATAATACAAACTGCTAATTTGAAGGGACAACAATGCTGGACAAATTTTGAGATATAAACAATCCCTGGAGGTTAAAGTTATCGAGGAAGAATTAGGATACAATATATGATGTAAATGATATGTGTTGTTGAAATTACGGGGTTTTAGAGGCGATGTGGTGAGCTGGAAACAGAAGAAGACCGCTGTAAACCGATCTTTACCTGAGCGTTAACCTGGATCTTCGATATGCCTACGCTTCCATAGGCCGCATGTTTTTGCCAGCTACCAATGCGTGTGGATTTTTGTGGGCATTAGGTGGCACCAAACATGAATAGAGCTCCTTTCATACGATACTTGATCCGGCACAAGTTCAAATATACTCCTTCGTTTTCCATTATCATGTGATAGAGAACCAACTTGCTGGGCGACAAGCAGAAATGCTATGATGCCGATCTTAATAAATTTTTT
The DNA here is from genome assembly GCA_963169105.1 of Ceriagrion tenellum. Classification (NCBI taxonomy): domain Eukaryota; kingdom Metazoa; phylum Arthropoda; class Insecta; order Odonata; family Coenagrionidae; genus Ceriagrion; species Ceriagrion tenellum. The sequence goes on along the minus strand of OY720642.1, from coordinate 24,744,394 downwards.
ATTACATATGCTTTCAGATATAATTGAAAATACTCCTTAACCGCCGGAACAAGTGCCACGATCATTTGAAACATTCTACATTGGCACCTTGTATGCTAGATTCTAGCAACGGCTACATCTATTAAAGGCTAGTATATTAGGTCTTGTGCTAGACCATGCATCGTGTGAAACTACCTTACCCCTTTGAAAAAGCCCCCACACTCACTCGGCTGATTCTTGTCCTACCACACTCAAGAACTACCCTTCCATCCCTTATACCACACTAAATTTCTTCTCGTCTTCTTTTCTCTCGACCCTCTTTTTCGCAAATTAGCGTTCCCCTCCCTCCCAACCCTGTCCGCTCCCTCTCCTTTCCAACCCAACGCATTTCGACCCACCGAGCTCGAAAACATTCCGTCTCACCCAAACTCCCCCTCCTCGACCACCCCTTCCTCTCCCCTTACTTCCATCTCCCGGCTCTTCGACATAACCTCTCACGGTTTGTTTTCCCTTGACCCTTCCTTCCGCCCACAGAGAGAGAGAGTGAGGCAGAGGGATGGCTAAGGACAAAGGACAAAGGCAGTCGCCGGCTGGAAGAGGGGTACAGATGCGGGTGTGGAGCTTTTCTCAGGGAACGGCAAATGGAATTTTTCGGTCACATTTTGGGCGGTTAAGGATTCCTTTCCATCAATTTGGTGCGTCATCAACAGAGGAGAGAGGATAATAGAAGATGTTTCCTCCTCGAAACTATACAGAACAAGCTTACTCATGGAACCTCACTTCCTTCAGGACAGTGATAAGGGCCTCGCTTTCTTTTACCCTGATATGACATCGCTAGATTAAAAATTGCCCACGTCTATAAATGGACACCATTATAAAGCTCTAAATACCGATTTTTTTTATTGTCTAAGATAAATTGTGAAAAGGTAATTTTATTAGCAGGAGAAGTTACCCATCATTCACAAGCTTGCTTCTTTTGTGATCTGCCACAATCTCTATTACCCCTAATTTATAATTCAAATTAGAAGTCCAGGTTATTTTCATATGTTTTAAGCCTGAAGAAAATTTTTCGAATATTATAATAATAAAATTGCATAGTATATTTTGTAATAATAATTAAAATAAGCTATGATGCAATACATGTGAAGGCTCCTTAATAATTACAGCAACACAAAGTATATTTTCCTCCTGTATAAGCTTTAATAGTACATATTAAAGAAAATGTATGTAGTTGGAGCACATATACTTCAATTTTTATGCTAAAAATGAGCACTGGTTGAGGTTGAAACTAGTGTCATTATACTGTTACTTGAGAAAAATTCAAACTAAAATTGTATTTTTAGTAAATATTGCTATGGGTTACCATAAGTTTCGGTTCAAAGTACTCTTACTTTTAGGCAAATCTTTTATTTATTTATTTTCACTGTCCCGAATACAGCACAATAGGCCATTTTACGTCGGGTGAACAACAGTAACAACGGACGAGACACAAAAACCCATGTCCTGGGCAGATAATATATTACCCAGGTGGGACTCGAACCCGCGACCCTCGGATAAGCAGGCGAGGACTTTATCCCGCCGCCACCGGGGCCGACTACGTTTTGGCCGATAACATCCTCGAAATGTATACAGATCATGAATTACGAAATACATTTTCAATTCCTGTATCAATGACGTTTATATCAAAATAAATATTATTACTATATTTTCCAATATCAATTATTCAAGCAGTAAATTTAGGTCAAATGAAAAAACCGAGCTTGCTTTAACATATATTGCCTTCTGAAATGTATTGGCTTCGTTTCTGAGGGCTCGCTCGATATCCATTTATCCTGGCGCACCAAGTTGTTTTCACGCGCCTCCTTCCTCGAATCGGAATTACGTAATTTTCTCCCACACACCAAAACACTTCCCCTTAATGGAGTGCACATAATTTTACGTCTTGGTTTTCCAAGAGCTCTATAGGTATTTAGCTGCCTTAGCTAAGATCATAAACATGAATTTGCTCTCGAGATCAATTTCCTGACCTCATTCGGCACAGAGGTTAATAGCCGAAGACCAATAGAAATCTCCTTCTATAAATGCACAATAATCACCTAGAATCTCCATTACCCAAGGCTATAACGGAAAAAAATGTTGGATACTACAGCTAACAGCTTCCCTAAAGTATTCTTCATATCCAACAAATCCGAAGAAAGGAAAGATATGAGGAAAATCCTCTATTTCTGGAAAAATTTCGACAATATTATATTGCTTTAGACTAATTCTGATTCCAGGAAAATTCGCCTCACTTAAAACTGCTGAAGACTAAAAAAATGATAATTTTGCTAATTAATTTAATTTTATTCAGTCCGCAACCAATTTTGAATAGGGTATTAAAATTCATAGGATGCTCTTTAAGTCCTGTCAGAGCGCGGAAACTCCTAAGTAGGAGAGGACTGAAAGGGCTGGCAAGGGAGATAGGAGGGAGCAAGCCGCAATAACCTGATATCAAAAATGCCATGAGGGTTCACAGTTTAATGTCCCATCACGAGGACGAAGGGCTCTTCTTAAAGGTGCTCTCGAAGTTTCAAGACTTAAGGAACCATTGGAAACGGGTGTAACTGGATTCAAAGGGTTGAACCACGTCTTTTCCGGTCTCAACCGCCTAATGGCTTAGTACAATGGTTCTCCATTGGTACCAGGAAGTTTTCTAAACATATTCACTCACATTCATCAGATTTAGTTTTTAGAGAATTATCTCTTTCAAGAGTCATCCTTCTGTTTTGATTCCTGGAATTCCACGCTATGAAATTTTCAGTTTTTTTTTTGTCTCTGGAATTTTTTAATGAAAGGCAAATATTTATAGGGGGGACACGATTTTCAATGCATCACATGGTCTCAGTGCCGGATTTCTCGAGGCCCACATTAGATCTTCCTTCATCTTCGTTATATATTGCGTTTTGTTTTGTTATGGACAATATATCGCTCACTCTTTTAAATTGTTTGAAACAAACAATTAAAACGTTTGTCAAGTCTTTTCTAAAAGAGGTTTAGCTTTGGCAGTTGACATCAAACAATTTCGTAAATGAAAATCCCTAGCAATTGTTGTAACCACTTTTACTTACAGAAAAAAACTCTTGTAATAATTTCTTCGCTATTCTATCTCTAGTTTGTGTCAATTGTTTGCCACAACCAATTAAATTTACAAATAATATTTAATCTTTCTTAAGCTGGTTAAGCTCTGGTTGTCAACTTCAAACAAATTAGTGCAAACACTGTGGAAAATCGTTGTAACCTCCTTTAGCAAATCACGTATTTAGAATATTTTCTCTATTAATTTTCATTCTGTTATATTTGAAGTGGTTATTTTGTTAGATGAACTGCTTCTTTGTCTTGAAGGTGCCCCCGATAACAAGCAAATGCCTTTGTGGTTATCTATAGCTCCTATAAACTATTATTGATATGTGTTTATGTAATTCTTGATCATGTCAAGGGGAAATATTAAAATTATTATTATCTATCCAGCAGTGTTCATCTTACAAAACTACATACCCAACACACCGTTTCCTTTCGGGTTTGGCACGGTCAAAAACCTTTAATTCTAAGTAATAGGTTTGTTAAGTTGGCTCTGCTTTATTAATTCACTCCATGGCGACCTCTCGTTTGATTCAGTTGCCCTCATACACGAAGATTTTCCTATACTTCAATTATTTCTCCTCCATATATATTCGCCCATTGATGATTTTCCAGATTCCTCATTTTCTCACACCCTTGCCTCATGTTTCATTAACGTGCATCGATATTCGATATTCAACAATTCTCTTGGCATGGCCAAATCATGGAAGCATGCTACATTCATTTATTCACATACATCCTACATCAAATTTTCTCATGAATAATTTCTAATCCTATCCCTCCTTCTAAAATCAGAAACAAACTCATGAGAACTCGATTTCGACGGCATTTTCCCAAGTCTAGAGTTTGGTTTTGCTATCATGCAGCAGGAAAAACTTTAAATGTACGAAATTTCGTGGATAAAAAACATTTGAACCGACCGAGACCCGATACGAATTCTCTCGATATCGCACCATGTACTTCAATCATTTAAGTTAGGGTTTTGAATTGATTTAATTGAAAGATTGAGGGTGACTCAGTAACCGTGGTGATTACCGGTGTCCTCTAAATTTGTGAAACTTGAAAATAAATCTCCTTTTTGATAGCTGATTTACTTTTTAAGATTGATCGTTCCTTCTTTCATGTAATCTTGTTGACTTATACACTTTGTCGCGATGTTGGGCCCTGACTGATAAAGTTTTTTTTTACATATTTAACTATAAATGTCGATATAGTTTCATAGAGGGTCGCTGATAACAATCCTTAGATAGCAAACTATCATCTTGCTCTCCTCCCGTTTCCATTTTGATGCCCTTTAAACGATCTCCGCCAGCCACATTCAGCCTTCGTTCCTTCTTTCTCTCCTTTGTGAACCTCTCGCTCCGCTCAAGTAGCATTCCTTCCATCACCCACCATTCCTCGAGCTATTGCCCGCAAGGAAAAAAGGGGGAATGAAAATAAATTTTCGCTCGTAAGGGGGAGCGGCACACTTCCGAACGCAACGCAATCTCGAGACCCTCAGGCTACCGCGTAAAGAAGCCTCCTCCGAACAATGAACTAACGCTCAGACTCAAAGAGATTTTTTTCATGGAATATAAACCGCTCCACTTCTCCATTCCTTGAGCAATGTTTTTCCTCTGCTTTCCCTTTACTTCCATACGTGTTTGTCGTGCCTCTTTTCGTTGTCCTCCCCAGAATAAACCCTCTCTCTTACGGAGAACATAATTCCTCTCTCCAAGAGTCGCTGGCAACAATGACCTCCACTCAAATTTCCAGCGTAAGATGGAGCTACAGTCGATTTCCAGCTTCCGACGGCTCCATTACATCTAGAGTGTTTTTATGCCATGAATGGCAATAATATTAAGTAAGACACATCTTCGGGACATGCTCCTATTCGATGCTTAAGCTTTAATCGTGACAGCAATAGAACGAAGAAGTTTGTAATCAATGGGAATGAGTTAGAATAATTGAAAAAGGAGAAGTACAACAAAGGTTAAGGGAGGAAAGGTTTTCCGCTGATACTCTGCGAAATAAAGAAGACAGGAGAATTCGGCACGTTTAGTGATGCAACGCCTCTCGAGAGCAATGATAGAGGAGATATCAATTTAAGGAATCACAGTACCTAATGTTAAGAATGCATCAGGAGAATCGTAATAGACGCTAAAGTGAAAACTTATAACTTATGAGGAATGAGGAGCAGAGTGATACGGAAAACAACCTTTTGATTGATTTCTGTTGACGATGGTCTACTTAGATAATGTAACTTAAAAATAAGATAAAAAACCATTAGGAGTGTAAAATATTCCTGAAAATATATATACAAATAAATTGATGAGTAATCTAAAAGTCGTATTACAACTCCGAACAGCATGCACGAGCATAAATCCTCAGGACAGCTATTTTAAAATGCAATTCATTGCTCTGTGTCTCCCCTTTCCTTACTTCCATGAAGTTAATTCATCACAGATGTGCCACAGTCAGGAAACTTTCCCGTAGTATTAATGAGCTCGCGATGTAGCAATTAATGATACATCCATCATCTTTAAAAATTACTTTCAACAGCTTCCATCAACAAGACTCTACAAAAGTTTTTACTTACTTTGAAATTTATGAAAATCAATTATTTTATCAATAGATTGAATAGAATTTTTCGTGGAGAGATTTAAGCATAGCACATTCGTAAACATTACATGTTTTCACTCTCATGACATTCATTTTTCATATCACCTAGACTAATGAATACGGATAAATTTCACAGCTCATAGTTGAAAATATAACAGCCAACTTGAACATAAATAAATTAACTACAAGACGATTGGGAATATAAATGTTTTAATTTTATCAACCAAACAGTTTAAAACTCATAAAGTTTCAATCGTTATGCCTCTCCCAGCTCGTGAGAATATTGAAGCTCTAGGCATAGAAATATTTCGAAAATACACTGGTTATATAACCAAAGTAACAAACAAGTAACCTATAGGATTTAAAGGGAAAAGTCTAAGAAATCCTCATAATTGTCGTAATAACTCAAATTAGGCTATTTTAGATGTAGAAAGTTAGCTTAAAAAGAACACTGACAGCTGTTAGCACAATTTAATAACTGCTGTACTATTTAATACCTACCTTCTAAAATAACTAATGGAAAGCTCACAACCCAATCGTGGATTTTTATTTTTTATATACTTTTCAATTCACTTATTTTGAATTGTTATGGTCGTTTCAAAATACTTCATTTATCAGGTTTTAAGCTATCCGGGAATAGCCGCTGATTTTGCCTCGGTGGAATTTCGCACTTAATTTATCATTATATTTATTTTTATGAGACCGCATTGTTACTGATAGTGAGACAACTGGGGATTTAAGGGTTCTTGGATCTGTTCTGAAAGAGATTTAGGAACTTGCTGGTTCCCAGTAGTTTCCATGGCGATCGAAAACCTGCGACTTCACTGCTCATACCTCAAGTCAGAATATTCAAAATTGGCTCACCAGCATCTAAAGTTATCCATTACAAATAGAATAATTCAAGATTTAATTGACAAAAATCTGTTTAGCACCTTACTCGGGTAAACACTACCTCTTATTTCACTTGTTAGGAATTCGATAAGGCCGGTTAGTGAAACCTGAATGCCAAGCGTATTGACATTAAAATCGAAATCCACTAAATAATTTAAAACATTTTAATAAACGTAATACGATGAAGTCAATCCTCTTCGATTAGCAAGGATGAATATTTTGGCCATTCCTAGGTACAACCCCTCACCGAGCATAATATGTCATATTATTGCGGGTGCATCAGTTTTGAAGACTATGGTGATAATGTTTTGCTTAGATCATTTAGGATACGTGCCGTGACCGAATCGCAGCGCATCCATATTAATCACTATCCAATCTTCAAACAACTATCAATTATGCCTCCCTTTCCGAGTACTGCCTTCCTTGGGTAACACGGTGTAGTTTCCGATTTCCTAGAAAAGACTCTTTTTGCGCATGTCCGTCGAAATATTTGCCGTGAAACCCAATAGGTGGTAGATAATACACTCAAAGACAGTGGAAATGTCCTTAAGTAAACTGAGGAAGAGTGTGAATTTTATATTAGAAGATGAGCAAGGGAATAGAGTTATGAGGTGGAGAGGTTTAAGTGTTCCTAGCGGTGAATGATAGGTGACACAAGGGCCCATATGGAAATCTATGGAGATAATAGCAAATAAAAATTGCTCCAGAAGTGGATACAACGTTTGGGCTGAGAGGATTATCAAATAATTTTGATTGAAAGACAGGTAAAAATTAAAGGTAAATGGCCTGGTAATAAATACGGGCTGATATTTGAAAACTGTTCTTCAACGGCATACATTTTTCCGGTCTAGGTCATACTCTACATAGCCTCGGCATAGGTCTAAAATCGCCAGCTTGGTATTACATGTCCTTTAAGTTTATTTTAAACAAGAAAATTTCTTCCTTGAATTATATTTCCACGACAATTCATCAATTTTTGCTCTAAATTGCAATTTATGTGCTAACCAAGGCCATTTTTATCAACGTAATTTCCTTGAAATAACTACGTAGGAAAATTTTGTGCACATCTCGTGGTTTTAAACTCTTTTGTTATCATTTGTTATTCAATCCTTCATATACCCCGTTTCTAAATATATTCAACAAATCTTACAGGTTCTATTGCTCTGAAAAAGTATCCGAATATATTGTCGAATTGCATAAAAATCCATTAAATCATCAAAATATAGTTAAACTTTTGTGATAAGGTCCTATGACTTAAATTGAAAATTGAATATTTATTCAAAATATTACCCGAATTTCAGATCCCATTTGGCCACAACAAGTCTTTAAAGTTAAATTATCCGTTATTATAAAAAGATAACTTAAGAGATATTATGTAAAAATCCTTCTCCGTTAGAGAGATTTTTATGCAAACCGCAGAATCAGGTCTCTTTTACAAGCTAAAATTCTTATGTCTTGCATTTTCCAGTGCATGTACTAATGAGCCTCACGTCCTAGTAAAGTACCTACTTCGCTCGTTATCTCGGTTGATGCCTCGTATGCTGGCTAAACTTTTCGGAAGTTCTATAATGCATTGCGTACGCTACTACGCCTTGCTCAAAGTAACGTCCTCTCTGTCACTACGACTCGATGTAAACTAAGATCCCAACTCAGGTATCAGGTCAATAATCAAAAGTTAAAAATGAACACCAAATCCTATGCTAAATCCAATAAATAGAGTTGTAACTCGATTAAAAAGAAAATTCGAAGTTTACTTTGCGATATCCATTCATACAAGCTCAAACATACTACAATGATGTGAGCAATCGGCCCCAACATGTTTATTATATTAAATTGACTTTCTTCGTCTGCTACAGTAATCCTAACACTCACTAGCACACCACTACTATGCTACACTGATCTTGTGACAAGGGAAATGTCGCTCTTCAGATATATAGTCCTATAATTATTCTATATCTGTCGCAATACAAACTTTATGTTATCTTTACTCTTCAAGAGGTAAAGTCGCAGGATATTTTTGACCGTCTGCTTTGGTTTACGATGAGTTGAGCATTAAAATATGAAGCTGAAGCTCCAGTCACATCCAGTCATAGCTGCAATTGAACTGAGATTTTGCAAAATACTTATAAACATACGACATTATGGTTTCCACTTACTTTAGACACATTCTTATAATACGTACCTACATGTTACATGATGAGACATGAGATTACAAATTTCAGTTTCAAAAATAAAATAAGAAAATGACCCTGAGAATATTCTTGAGCAATATAATCCGTTAGAAAATCGTAAAGCAATGCCCTACAAATTATTATTTTACCTCGTAATTATTCGTTTCATTTAAAAACAGCATTCCATTTTCACATTTTAAATCAATAATATTTCATGAAGTACTTCTTAAAATATGGTACTGTAACACTGATCGCTTTTTGCGGTCTCTTATGTTATTAATAGTGCATTAATGTGGTAATTATGAACTTAAAAACAGCACTCATCCGCAACGAACGCAAGTATCTGCGTACAGCCCTCACATGCGCCCATTGAATTTCATTAACACAGACTTTATTATCCTTTTCCGAGCTTTTTCTATCAACAATGAAAAGCTATACGATTTGCAGAGTTAGAAATCTTTGTTTTTATTGTCCGTCGTTCCATACTTATTGGGTTTTTCATTCGCAGAAAAAAACATGGTGTTACGGCGCTGAGTCGACGCCTCGATCAGTAAACCTTAAGTCGAGCCGGGTTGCCTTTCTGGGAACTTTGTGGAATCTCCTCCAGTAGGAGCAAAATGAACTCGGCACACCCGGTGTCTGATTTACCTGACTCCTTCACCCAACCCTTCCCCACGGTCCAAATTCATGAGCTCAACCGCCTTCCTAGATACCCGTTTACACACAAGGGATACATTAACTCACGTTCTCACGTTTTCGATCATATTTTCCAAAAACTTAATAGTAAAACTTCCTGATGTCTTTATCGCTTGATCGTGACGATGCAAAATTAAATCCTGCCTCCGTAAACATTCAGCACTCCGGCTGTAACCGTATCTCTGATCACTTCTCGAGTTGTAAAGATGAATATTTATCACCCAGAGTTTCTTTAAGAAGCAAATGAGGAAACCATTGCATTGCATGGCGCTTGCTCAATAGCCTCTGTCGAGTGATTCCTTCCACTCAATTTTTTACATCATGCCTTACATATACCTAGGGACTTATGCACCATGCTCCCAATCTCAATTTCTGAATTACAGTAGGAAGTTTTAATAAAAATATAATAACATTCAAACACATTAATTCCTGAGAGACTTTTTATGAAGATTCGCACAACACAAACGAACCAAAGAAATTTAGGAAGCATTTTTTCAAGCTAATTGAAAACTCTTAATTGAATACAGTCTTTTAATATTTTGTAAAACTTTAGGAATTTAAAGTTATTTAACAGATTGATTTGTCCCAAATAAAGATCAATAACCCTTATTCTTCCCAACTAGTTATATCGAATAAATATAAACATTTATCCAGGAATGAAATATATTATCCATGAACTCAATCTTCTATTGTGAGTACCCATTCTCAGTATATTCATCCAGAGCTCCAAAAATATTTATTGGAGGAATAAATAAACAGGTGTATATTATCAAGACATAGTAAACTCCAATACTTCATCAAATCACATCGTTTATTGAATCAGAGCGATATTTCATGATAACATGGTGTCAATTGTCTTACTTAACCTACAACAAGCTTAGTAAGCATCAATACTCAACTTACGTTCTACCGATTCACCCTTTTCTTCGAAATAGTTGTAAAATAAACAAGTTTTCTCCATTAACTATTATTATAATGCAAATTCTCTTTTATCATCGCGCAAAGTATAATTTTGCTTCTTTATATATCTTTTAAATATCCAGGCTATTTTGTATGTGTAACATGTGCAATAATTAATTCCATTAATTTTGTGTCATTTCTGAGCTATATCAACCAAATAGTAACCATTTTTTTAATCTTCAGTAGCCATTGCACTTAATTTTCATCTTTATTAGTCATTACCCCAACTTATTCTTAGTTGTTTTCATTACCTATGCCGGCGTTATTTTAAATGGTGTATACTAAAATATATATGATCTTTTTACAATTTCCTGCTATATATAAAAGCCAAATTATGTATTTAAGGCAGGTAAGATGTCAGGTAGCATATAAATGATAGAGACTGGCGTTATAAGAATTACGATGTGGATAACATTGATTCAAATTTTCATTTTTTTAATGTACTAAATATAGACCTCGCGCAATACAACGGCTATACATGCACGTTTTTTTACAAAAATACTCGGTAATTAAACCATTAGCACAATAAATCCAGATGATGAATGATCTCCAAAAATTATTAAGATTCTTGGATTAAATATGAATTGGTCATACTAAGTATCCCTCTAAAGATAAAGGACAGTAAAAATTAGGGACAAAAAAATATACGGATGATTCTTGTAGGATTCGGTTATGTAAAATACTGCGAGTGTATTAAAACTGCTCCATTCTGGAATCATTTTGAAAACTAATTGGTATAGTAAAGCGCGTTTAAATAAAATGATTAAGTAAATTCCTTAGCCGATGCTTCCACAACATGACGCTGAATGGTAAAAGTTTTCTCTTTCTAAATTGTTATGGTTGCTATTTCATTACCCTTTATGCTGGCACCTCTGATGTAGGGTTGAAATAAACAAGCATCGTATTATAAACTAGCTTCACTTGACGATGCGTCAGGATTTAGAGAGGAACTTCACCCGAAGGACCACGATAGAGGGAATATCAGATCAAGGGGTTGAAAGCTGAATGGCTGAGAAGCAGGCGCGCACACGTTTGATTTACGTCCATTAGCCAGGCTGCCATCCGCTGATCCTTGATCTTATTAAGGTCTGTAATTATCGTCTCGAGAGATACATTGAGACCTGCCACTCTGGCTCTGGGAACAAGCCAATACTATTCTCGGTGCTAACTAGGCCTCAGCATGAAATAATGTAATTTTCCAGAGGGTAAAACATCAATTTTCTTATGCTCACCTTTGACTTGAAGACAATTAAAGTTTGGCCATAAAATGTTTGCTTTATATATTCCCGAAAAGTGCTAAAATGCAGAGGTAACTGACAACATTTTTAAAACACTTAATTCTGCATGATAGAAGACTAAATAAACTACTGCATATCAATTTCAGAGTTTTTAAAGAGGTCATGAAGAATGCCATTCAAACACATATTTATATGAATGGATAACTTACATATGTTTATTCGATGATTTAACAAAAAATTTGAGGAACTTTTTTGAAGTATTTGAAATGCATTCAATGAGGTTACTGGGGAAGAATATTCAAATAAACAATAAAACAAGTATGAATGACACGAGTCTCTAATGATTTTACATGAAGACTATTATATTTAAAGATTACGATCGGTTTTACTGCCCATATTCATTGAAAACCGCGTTTAAGCAAAAAAAATGGCATCCTACCAGAGTGATCAACCGAATCACGATATGCTTATGCGGAGCATTAAATACAAAGCTAAATATAAATTGGAATAAATAATAAAAATAACGTTCCGGCGACATAAGCACGGTTAAATAGGATAATATTTCAAATTGGATCATTGTGCGGTACATCGAAGAGTTATTAGCATTTGTTACGATCTTATTTCGTCATATTCGCCAGTGGTAGAAACAATCAAGGGAAAGAGTAAATGATAGTATCAAAAATTACTTATACGTTAGTAATCTGTACGCTGGTGTGCAGGGGAAATTATGACCTAATATTCCCTACCTACATTACGAGTATTTCAGAAATTACTAAAGAAATTGTATGATATCAAAACTTGTGTTATCAGTTAAACCTCTGACCACTAATTACGTAATTAGTAATGGAAAACAAAGGTAGAAGAAAGATCAATATTTGGTAAAGAATATGACATAAGTCAGTGTGTACAATTGCACTACAGAGTCATAATCCGAATATCTATACAATAAATTGATAATACAAGCTCCAATAGACTCTCAATTTTTACAAGTTTCCCATCACAAGACTCCCATGGGGATACGTCAGTGAAGTTAAAACAACATTTTTAAGGGTATTGGAATTAGCCACGATATTTTCTCTAGTCACCCGCAAGTGCACACAAATGTGAAATTTTACAGGAAAAATCATTCGCCATTACCGAGACTCAAACCAGAATCCCCACAACAATCCACTGGGGAATAGTACGCTTAGGCAGCTCAGAGAGGACGTGTCCCGTGAAACTCCTCGGTGATTTTTGTGAACTTTACCCGTCGAGCAAGGCCTCGATCGCTGCGAAGAAGAGGGACTAGTGACAGGGCGTGAGTTTCATTTGTTTCGTCTGGTGCGTTTTGAAAGTGGAGGGCGAAATTTTTTTGGAAGATTTCCTCGCCTTCAATTAGTGATTTGTGACTCATGTCTTCTCTAATGGGAACAATGCTCTTAAAAATTAAGTGAACGTGAATAATATATATTTTATGCTGCAGCGGCCACGGGTAGTGGGGCGGAAGTTGTTAAATACTTTCAACTGAGAGCTGAATTTGACATTAAAAATAGAGAAAAATATCCGGGCTGCGTTTCAACACAACATTTTTCATGTTAACGAGACAACGAAGTTAGAGTTTTACATATTTTCAAAGGAGACAACAAGTTGGGCCTTACCGCCGAAGATGGAGACCCGATGCAGGTTGGATTCATTAGGCACACTTTTTTCATTAAAGTAGTCAGAGGGACCAAAACACAAAAGATTATGGAGAAGTTTCCGAGAAGGCTGACATTCCCGACGCTGGAGCACCAACTTATAGTGACCATCAAGGACTAAACAACCAGGAATCCGGTAAATGCGAAGCCCCTCTACTTCCCAGTAGAAACGAGCTTCGAAGATATTATAAAATAACTTCAACGGTGTAGTAAACATATCTGTGGTGAGACAACACATGGGACAGCAGTTCGGTATCCATCTCGATAACAAGAGCTAAAGCTGTTTGAATGACAACACAGAGAAACATTCCGTCATATATGCAAAAAAATGGTATCAGGCTATCCTGATCTAAGATGTTCAGAAACGTATCTGTGCGCGCTGCGGTCAGCTAGGGCAAGAAAGGCTTTTATACCTGAGGAAAGGGCAAAAAATTTGCGCTGACGAAGCAAATGCTCACATTGGGGAGATAAGTTAGAAGTTACGGAGGAGGAGGTAGCAGAGCGGCCGAAAAGAGTAGTAGTAGCCCAGGATACATCAAATGGGATGGAAATTGAGATTTAAATGTTCCCGTTCCGTTCTGTTGAATGACGCAGCAACGCCGATAAATATGAAGGCAAGATCCCTTCAACATCCCTAGAAGGAAAGCGGCAAGATGGCAGAGAAAGCAGTAAATCATCGGAGTTCCTCATGAGAAGAAAAACAGAAGCTGGAGGAGTGACGGTGAGAGGTACGGCATTCCCCTTTTCCAATAAGCCTTCACCAGCCTTCCCAACGCCATCGAAAGACCTCCTTGAAACCTCATTAGGTTCCTCCATGTCTCGGTGTGGGATAACCTGAGAGCGAGTGCTTATTTGAGGCACTAGCTTCAGCAGGAAACTTACTTTCTCAGCAACCCACAGCTATACCAATATAATAGACATCGGGGTAACCAACCCCAGAACAAAAACACACATATCCAATATAGAAAATGATAACAGCGGATGGCGATCAAGGAGGATTCGATATAACACCACCTATGACTGAGTTGGACGGAAAAGAGGAAGTGAATAAAAAACGTCGAAGATGGAAGGAAAAATGATGGAGGGGAAATAAACCCAATTGGAAAATTTTCACGGGTTGGAGCGAGGGGAGGAACTTTTGTACACCTCACAAATCCCTTTTTTACAGGTACGAACTTGATATCTCAATTCCAGGAGGTTTTCAGGATCACTTATCTGGAACTTCTCGAGCCATTACTCCACCAACTCAAAGGATAACATTTTTCCATGAATCAAGTGATAGCACATCATCCTCCGCAGACAGTGAAAGAGAACACCATCTGTAACAGGATTGAAAACGCTGTGATCTGCCGGCCGGCTCTCAACATAGCAGTCTAGAATGAAAATATACAGCATGGAAATATATAAGACGAAGACTAAATCCTAGTATGTGGAGAAGAGAAGCTGAATGTAAAAGTCACCCTGAGGTGACAGTACTTAGAGTGAGTGGATTTCTTCACCTATCTTAAAACTATCATTTCATGAGACGGAAGATCTACAACCAATATCACGCGAAGGATAGCCAAATCTAAGAAGGCATTCATGGTAAAAAGACAACAGCTCTGATCACAGAGGATAGGACTTCAACTTACGAAACAGCATGTGAAAACATTCGTGTGTAGCGTGAAACTGTGGTTTGGAAGCATGGACCATTGGCATAGACTCAAAGTCTTCGAAACTTGGTGCTGGAGGAGATTGCTGAAGATATAATGGACCGAAAAAATAAGATATGATGAGGTATACAGAAGAGTAGAAGAGGAAAATATCATATGAAACACCATACATGACATAAGAACCAAATGGATTGGACACACTGTGAGGTACAATAGGTTTGTGAAGAATATCATTGAAGGTAAAATAGAGGGAAAAGTCCCCAGAGGAAGACCCAGGAATAAGTACATGGACCAAATAAAGAGGAAAGTATATAGGAGGAGCTACCACGAAGTAAATAACCTAGAATCAGACATAGACGGATGGAGGACTGCAGCCAACCAATCTTAGGATTTTAATCAATGATGATGATCCATATTTGGAATCACCCCAGAGTTTTGCATTTTATTAAATCTGCATCAGTATTAATTGCGCTATCCAATCCATTCCCACACGAAATTTAGGTGAATAGTAGTCTAAAAATGAAATTTCAGGCCCAAATGATTTCCTATTTTTTATCTTCCAGAGATTTATGCATCAACCAAGTCAAATTTCATGAATAATAATAAAGGATTTAAATGATCGCACTCAGTATAAAATTTTTTAAAGCAATATTAGAGTCTTTCAGGTAAAAAACAAATCACTTTTGCGGTTGAAGGAGCTATAATGCATCAAATTGAGAGTTTGTTGCTAGCACTTGGCGGAAGCTAAATAAATAATATTTTACTTATTTTTGAAGCACATTTTGGGAACTTTAAAGATCTGTTTTCACGAGATAAAAATACCGGAAATGATCATAAATAAGGAGAGATAAACAAAAAACAAAATTAATGTCTCACAGACGCACAGTTAAGCCAAAGTGGCAATTTATTGGGTACTATCGGATCGTATTAGAATTTTCAAAACCGATAAAGGCACCTAATTTATATGAAAATTGAACATTTCGGATGATAAATCTTACATAGTTCTAAGACGGCTAACATCTTGAAGGAAATGCGAGTTAAGTTTAGGGTGTACTCCACATGGAACGACAGATCGGGAGATTCGAATTTGTACGCAAGATAACACCCCAAGCGGAACCGCGTCGAGGAATTGCACTTTGAAACACGCCTTGAACGCGTATTTCACGTGAAGTATCACTGGAACTTTGCGCGACCGTCAAATAAATCACCTTAGCCAAAGCGTTACTGCGGACCTTAATGTCGGTTACGGGTCTGTGGCAACGTTTGGGGTGGGGCTTAGTTCTTCGGGAACGACAATGAAGCCTCCAGAGGGCAATAATAAACCACTTAAAGTTCCCCACCACGCTAAAAAAATTAAACTTTCTGACAGCGCGAAGCATTCATCTCCCCATTTAGCATAAAAAAAATAAACTTCAGGCTCATAGCTGGGTTATCGTTGGACCCGGTTCTCTCGGCGGAGGGTGTCAAGGAAGCTCGTGGAGCTGCTCTTCAAGGTGAACGGAAGAGGAACGGTGGTGCATGGGGAAAAAATGCCAGGAGGAGGAGGACAATGGTTTGGAAGAGGGTAGATGGAAGAAGGTGACGGCAAGGACCGAGCACAAAGAAGAGGAGGAAGTTTGATCCACTCTTAAAAGGGCGTGTCGAAAGATTGATCCGCCTGGGGGGTAGAGAGTGGGGAGTCGAGACCAGGAGACGGGGAAGAAGGGAGGACGTAGTGATCCTTTGCTTTACATCATCTACATACCCCCACAACCCTTACCCAGCCATGTATTCTCCTCAAGTCATATCAATCCGTTATAGAACCAAGTTTGATCTAAAGGATTCTCACAAACTATGTTAGAACCTCGGTTTACGGAGCGCCTGGTACACTGTAACTATCAAATTTAAATATTAGAGAAGGAGATATAGGGCAGCCCGCAACCGTTAGGAAGATTAAGTGCAGAATAAAACTTTCCATTATTTCAAGCAGATGATTCTTTCTAATGATGAGTTACTGATTTTTACGATTTAATAAACCTTTACACATAATTTCAACAAACTAACCTTAATTAATATTCATCAACTTTTTTTATACTACGGGTATTTACGGCATTCATTTGGTCAAGAAAAGTTCTTCTGTACTCTAGACAACGCTCCACATCGTCCATTCACATTCGTGGGTCACCTTAATTTTCCAATCAAGACGTGACACTGTACCACGAAGAGTAATTTAAAAAGTCAGCACGATTTGTATATTTTTTCGTGCTTTGTAAGATATATGCACAAGGATTGCCGAGAAACCCTTTTTCTCACCTCACTACATTATTAATCCTATCTTATTTATCTCGAATTAGTCCTTTAATTATTTTAAGGTTTTTTTATCCCACGACTAGATCATAGAAGAGTAGATGGTAACTCATCCCATTATAAGATTCCAAACCAAGGAGAATAATTATTCATACATCGAAAGAAAATATGCCACGGCAAATATCCTGCTATGTTTTCAAGTTTCCAAGTACGCATGCGCAATTTCCACTACTAAGTAATATTTTTCAAAAGAAACTACTGTGGTAATTAGCAACTAATAAGCATGCCATTCATGATAAAAGATACTTGGTATTATTCCACCCAATTTTAGTGTGTAACATAGTAAATAGTGTGGAATAAAACCAAGTATCTTTTATTCTGGGTGACATCATACATTTCCACCAGGTGAAGCCGAAACTATGTCCAATACTGATAAACATATTACCTATTCTTTGACAGAGGCTGCTACATTTGCCTCAAATCCAGTATGACCATAATATTTATTTTCTGAAGTATAAAGAAGTAGAATCTATTTGTTGAATCAATTGCAAGATAAAGTAATTCTATCGTAAAGTTAACCTATACTAAACCTATACCTCACTTAGTTCTATATTTTGTCATAATTTTCAAATTTTTCGTTTAATAAAAAAACAGCTTCCATTTGAGTAAACGATGAAAGAGAAAATTCAAGCGGCTGAAAATTCCATAGTATATCTTATTAGTGTCAGAAAGCGGGAACCAATTCTTTACAAAAAGTAGTTACGTATAGAAGATTTGAGACAGTCCTCATCTCTCCTCTTACCTCTTTTCCAAGTATATCTTTTAAAAATTCCCCGTTTTTAACTTTCATTTCTCTCTCTTTTGAATAGCTTTGCGTCTATGTCATAGCGTGTACTCTTGTTAAACGTGTACTTCGTTTTACAATTCCGCATACCTAATTATAAGAATAAAATCCACCTCATGCAAATCTCTTATCTCCTCCCTGGTACGGCGTGTCAAAGTTGATTTCCGGGCCCTTACTCTAAAAGAATGATGATGCCGCCAGGAGGCCTCTGTAAATAAACTTGTCCTCTTTCCTATACGCATCACTCTCCCCTTCTAGTCTACATATACGCCTCCTCCCTCCACACCCCCATTCCCCGTCCTATCTCTCCATCCTGTTCCTTTCCCAAATTCCCGGTTTCGGCCCATGTATCAAACGAGCAGCAGTGGTGACAGCAGTGACGGTCGCGGCTCCTCGTGTCATCCTCGTGAGTGATGGGGCCAATGTTCGGAGCGCCTCCACGACAGCCCGCCAACCGCAGCGCCGACACTTCCTTCCCGGGCGAGAAGTTTGCGGCTGCCGCTCTGATATCCAACAACGAATGTTAATAAGGGCCGGCGTGGTGGAAGCCGATTCCGCTGGAATATTGATTGCAATTTGATGACGAATAAATCTTTGGTGAGCAAAGAGCTTCACTTGCATAAAATAATCACGGCATGCTGAAGAACTAGTTTTAATTTCTGAATATATTCAGGAGACATAGCGCACGGTTCTCAATGTATGTGTAGAAAATAGTACATGGCTCTATTCGTATTTTGTATACAAGCAAGTTAGCTAAAAAAGACCGTAAATGATTATTCATCAAAAACCTGAACATTTATTTGTATGTCACGACGCAATATACTCTCCTTAAAAATTTAAATTTATTAATAAATAGAAATCTTTTTTTAAAGACTTAAGCATATGAATGTATATAAATTAATTTTTTTATTTCAACTATTTAAGAAACACTTGGAAACAATACTCATGATTATATTGGTTACGTAAAAAATATTAAAAAACAAATCGAACACTGTATCATGATCAAATAAAATGAACACTATCCTTCACATGTACGTGCTTCTGGTGGATTTAAACAATTCAAATTTCAGATCCTTTTCCAGGATCGTTTTAAATCCTTCGCATACTTTTTCCACGTATTTAAGAAAGATTACCACAATTGTATGGTTCAATCGATTGTTTTGATTATTAAATTAACCGACTTTAACTGATATTTCTCTCTTTACCCTTAATCGTCCCTTTAATTCCAAAGTCTTTGTTCATTCCGAGTAGGGAATTTTCTTTTCAGCATAGAACAGTTAAACAATCTAAAAAATCATTTATAATTTTCAAAATATTAGACTACGTTTGTTCACAACCTTATTTCACTTGCCGAGTCATTTTGCTATATACTAGAGCAGAGTTCTTTAATTGATTTTACGGAAGTCGAGGTCTCATATCTTTACAAAAATAGTTATAACATTATATTTTAATGAATGACAATAACCAGATGTGCGGAAAAGCAAGCGGATCCACTCATAATATTTTAATTAAATGCCATAAAAATTATCGATAATAAAATATAGTATAAAAATTTTGCGAGCTCGGAAATATCGGTTTTTGTGTACATTGAAGAGAAATAAGAATTTTTGACACAAAAGGAATGAAAATTTTCAAAACAAATTATGACCATACTGTTAACGGTTCATAGAGCTGCTTTAATATTTTACCAGATTTATTTATAAAATACACAAAATAATATTTACCAAATTTATGTTGAAGAGTTATTTTTTCGCAGCTGTTGCATTTTGAAATCAATTTTACAAGGATTATTAGCCTTTGTTAGTCGTTGGAATATAAATTTAGCGTATGCCAACCATAAAACGGTATAATTTTTAAACATCTAACCATTGCTCATTTATGTAATCATTGAAATTTGTATTTTACAACAAACTTCATTTTGTATTTCCTGAATAATATCTTAATTTAGTATACCTTAAATAGTCACTTCCCCAAACTGTTGATTCTACACACATCCCTTTATAGTACATATATGACGTATGTTACAAATTGCAGATATAGTATGACTGTATCAGTTTTTGGTATAAAACTGGTTGATTATGTAAGTAAAAATGATGAAATAGAGGGGAAAAAATTAAAATATCACTCATATGAAAAATAAGCCACTCGTAAACTGAAGTTTGATAGGAAATTGCAATGAAAAAGTTGCCAAGTTAATTTCGAGTATAAAAAACGTTAATTTATACTAGTTAAAAAAGAATGAGAAAATCTTTACACCTGAAGACAGTTTTAATTTAACGTAAAGTATAACTGTGACATTAAGCAAGAAGTGACACATTATAACTCATTTATTCCTTCCTTTATCCCTTGTTAGAATTATTAATTATATCTATGACAATTTATACCATATTTAATCTACCTCATTTAATATACATTGTTTTTATTGCATTAATATACAGTCTTGTTAAAACAATATACATCGTTAGGAAAACTGTCACATTTAGGATTCCAGAGAATCACGTCTCTCTAACATTTTGTAGCATAGTAACACTACTAATTTGTTAAGCTTTATACATAAATATTCTTAAAAACTGTGAAAAAAGTACCATATCGCATTTGAATTCTTCATAAATATTCTGGTCCTATCTGGAGCACTGGTGGCAAAACATACTAACTATTCTAAAAATGCCAATGGTTCCAGCAGTAAATTGTCTGTAGTTTTAGTATTTTATCGGAAAGAGATGACTGAAACTAAGGATACATTTTATCAGATAAAAAATATTTATTTCTCACTTTCTATCATTCAAAGCAGCTTCATCTCTTTCACACCTAAGAATGCTCAGTTACGATTTGCTATCGATTTATTAAAAATCTATCACCACCTGCCTATCATGAAGGCTGATGATTTAACCTGCCTCACAGAGTTGGACAAATGCTTTCCGGAGAATAATGTAGTAATGTTTAATCATCGTGCCGTCTTTAGTTCATACCGAAGTGATACACATAAAATTACATGAGATTCGGCGGAGGATCGAAAAAATGAAATAGGATATTCAACGCTTTCTCTTGACTCAAAAGAAGGTCTGCAGTATCTCTACAACACTTTATCTAACGAATATAAGGAGAAGCAAATTGTATTGCAAGGTTTCTTCAGGATTTCAATTTTAAACGAAATCACCTTACATATCGTGAAAACATTCGCGCCCGTATGTACTATATAAAGACGGAGGCGGCAGAACTCGTTGTTTTCGCACCCAGATGCTCACACGTCCTTTAAACCGGTGTGATGAGTAAAGGGGAAGATGGGAGGCTTTCAATGCATTTGCGACCCCCCCTTGAACTACGTTCAAACTGCCTCAAGAACTGCTCACTCGTTAAATAAGGAAGGAGATGGCGGATTGCGAGGAACGTCTCTTTTGCCTGCTAGAGGAGTCTCCCGCGTAACTCCTTTGCGGAGCGGGTCGCGGAGTCTTTAAGGCGAAAAGAGGGGAGAGGGATGAGAGAGATGAAGAGAATGTTACACACGGGCGGTGGGGTCGCAGATGCGCCGTACTTGGCGCAAGCTCCTCTCAACAATTTAGTGTAGGGAACCGGAAGCCCCGCGCTCCCGCGATTCTTTTTTTTACCTCGACAGAATTTCCCTTCGTGCCGCGCTCTCCGCCGTGTAATCGGTTGGCACATCCTTCGTACGGGTGCGTACGAAATATGTCGTCGTCCTCAAAGTGCGATGAATATTCAAGACCTATTCCTCCGGATGAAACGCCATTCACGTGTTCGCAGGCGCGCCACTTCGGAACGAGTTTCGCACACGCGGTGGGAATGCGTGGTTAATTTTCGGACCCGCGAGCAAAAACAATCCTTCACCCATGCATATTTCATTAGCTTTATCAACAAGCTCGCCCAAAAAAAACAGAAGGTATTATTCCAAAACATACGGCACAGAGAGTGGATTCAAAAAAATAGTATAGAAGTGGAAGTCGAATAAGTGCAAGTCTTCATACACTTAGAATACAGATCCTTACAGGTATTTGAAAATAATGAATTTACAAAACGTATTCTCAGTCGACTTTTAAGGGAATAGTACGATCATTACGCATCATTAATCAAGCAAAGTTATTCAGGAAATGGAATTCTTAGTACTTAAAAAAAGTGACGATATAACAACTGGATCTAAATTATTTAATTTCTGTAAAACATTAAAGACTCCTTAGCTTTATCAACAAGCTCAACCACAAAAAAGGTTAAGAAGGTAATATTCCTAAACATACGGCTCATGAAGTGGATTTTAAAAAAATAGTTAAGATGTGGCACTTCAATATGTGCCATTAGCACCCATCAGCAACCTACGCCAAATATCAGCAAAAATCAAACATATATTCTTATTATATTTGGTGGCGATACGGCACAGAATTTTCTTAGATATGGATTACTATTAACTGGAATGTAACGCAAGAAAGATACCGTACCAATGAATCTCGCATATTCTTATAAGGTGTCTCGCTTGGAGTCCTAAAATTAGTCTCTTTACTATTTCATTTAAATCAATTATGAAATTCTGGGTCATTAATTACTTCTCTCTAAATAAAGTTGATTAATAAGCAGATATAAGATGTTGAGTTATGAAAGATTTTTGGAACAATTTGTTCATACACAATTATCTTGAACTAACTTGCTCACAGCTATTATGAATTCATATTACTACCAGCCTCAAAGTAAATTGAGACCGTCAATGTTCATAATTTTGGCGAGAGTATTGCAACGACGAAGGCAGTAAAAGGCCAAGCATAAATAATTCCTTTAAGATTATGCCAAGAATTAAGATCGGTCAGCCACTTCTGCCTCATTATCTAAGACATTCCTCCGAGCGCTTTTCACACGTGTGGCCCCAGATTCCTCGTAATTGCAAATGAGAAGGCACTCGTAACTATTTCTTGGCGGATGACGCATCTCTTGATCTTGTATGGCTAGCTTTGGATAAAGCTCTACGGTATCATCTGGTGAAGCCGTATGCGAAAGAATGTTCTTTTGACTGAGACCGTCTTAGTCTCGGTGACATTGAACAAGTCCCCTCTCGCTGCCGCATGGAACCACCCGTCCCACGCCATGTCGAAGACAAGCTTCCCTTTGCTCGCTTTTACTTTAGGAATGACAACAAGCGAGGCGTCTTCTGTTTGCCTCCTTATCACACGAATCTTAACCTCCGCGCCCGACTCCAGCCCCTTACTGTATACGCGGGTTCGTCTTCCCGAAACATTTCGCAAGATTCAATCTCTGGCATTCATTTCATTCCTTCATATGCCGCCTGTTTATAAGCCCTCCCTCATATTTACTTCCTCCTCATCCACACTCTCTCCTCCAGCAAAGCTCTTTGGCCTCTCATTTCCACTGGTACCGACGACTTAGTCACGTGACTCGTTTCATAGCGCCGACGCCACCGCCGCTGGCGTAATTCTCCACAAAATGCTCCCCTCGTGTTTTTATTTGACATCAAATGTAGACAATAGCGAGAAGAGGTGATTAAAACTCGCAATAAACCTTTTTGGAAAGTTTTTGCAGAAGTCTTTGAAGCAAGAGTGGCTATTCGAAGTAGGAATAGAAGTGTCACTCTCACCTTAAAAGTCAAATCATTGCAAAATAAGCAGCATTGGCGTAAAATAGTTAAATGCCATAATACTACTGGTGAGAGCTAAGCTTATCCCTTTCGCTGCGACATGGTCTCCCGATCATGAGTCTTACCATGCGGCTGAAAACATGAATCGCCCGAGCGTTACTTTTCCTCGAGAAAGAAAGTTAATAGAAAAATTCATGAGACATTTATGACATCTGTTTTTTTATTACTCGAAGATAAAGTGAATATATAAAGTTTACAATGCATGGTATATTTTTGAACATTCAAGGGCTGGCGAGTAACCACGAAGCTTTCCACGGATCCCGGGCGTAAAATTA
This sequence comes from Ceriagrion tenellum, assembly GCA_963169105.1. Taxonomy (NCBI): domain Eukaryota; kingdom Metazoa; phylum Arthropoda; class Insecta; order Odonata; family Coenagrionidae; genus Ceriagrion; species Ceriagrion tenellum. The sequence continues at coordinate 24,720,358 of OY720642.1, read as the reverse complement.
CGTTCACAGCAGCCTGCTATGCGAACGCACAAGTATGTACAGAGCATTGAAAAGGTTAAGTCTAAATCTCAATCTCAATCAGTGAATTATGAATGTATCAAACAATTCAATAATATTCGTGGTGTACATCGTGCATAAAATGACTTTAGGTTATTATCACGCTAAATATTCTCTTTCATTTATCTATGGTTCTCTCCACAGGTGATGTTGTTGCCCGTCCATACTGTTTTTACTGCCGAAAAAATTGCTCTAAATGCTAGATTTTGCTTTAAATGATTTGCTTAACTCTCAAACGATGATGATGAAAAATCATAGGGCTACATATAAGGAACAAGCCAAACTTAAAAGGGGAACGCGGTTGGTTATTTGGGACAGCTACTGACGCCCTCTTGTGTTTCCAAAGAGTTATGACGATGATGAAGTCGCTTTCAACTTATCATTTCTAACGAGATACTCACTTTAACGACCGTAAGAAGTGAAACTGATGGGAAATGCATGATAAATTTACCTTGGGTATATCAGAATGTTAAAGATTTAATGAATATACAAATTTACACTCACTCCTGTCATTCCAAGTAATGTATCACAAGATTTGAAAGTAAGATAAATTATTTTACTAAAAATAGCAAAAGAGTAAATATATTCAAATAAATTCACTCAGAAATTCGGGATATATTAAACAGCGCAAAATACTCTGATTCTAGAAAAAACAAACAACTAATTTAATAACTTCAGCCTCCATATAAATGTACTTACCGCTATAGAGTTCCCTTGTGTCTATCACAGCTGTTTTGAATGAACCTGCCTTAAAAATCCAATTCCAATCATTCAACGGTTATTTACATCAAGGAGAGCTGCACCTGGGGAAAAATTATTTTCATGAAGAAGATGTAAGCTAATTAATTCAGAGTTTATTCGGGCCGGGCAAGTTTAACCACTTTAACAGGTCAAATTTTCCTACATCGTTTCATTCAAATCGCTATAAAACTAATAAGGATCGGAAATTGATCCAACAAATATAATAATAATAATAATAAGGCATCTTTATTGGGGGCGAGATTTAGACTAAGGCATCCCTTCTTCCATCTCACCCCTCCTGGAATGGTAAGGCATAAAGAGACTTACGTCCAAAAATGATAAGATAAAGGGCGTGAAATACAACGCCATCATCTTCAGTACGTGAGCATCAACAAAGCATTAATCTGAACCAAATATATAGCTTCTTTTTAGTCTCTTTGGAGATATATTGCTTATCTTAGCTTTCAGTGCCATAATAGTTCCTTAGCCTAATTTATTCTTTAATAAAATTTATTGAGTAATAAATCACTCAACACATTATCTGTTTAAAAAACAGGGTGTTTGCGTAAAAAGCAGCCTGTATTTGCATGTAATAATAATACTAGGGTGAAATGCAAATCTCTGATAATACTTCCAACAGTTAAACGCAAATGTTGGAAAAGAACTTAGGAATTTCACTGGCTTAGAGATTTTTCAGCTGAAGATAATTTTAAGTTCTAAGAAGGAACCCTCAAATATTTTTCATGAGCAGCAAGTAACTCGATGTTGCTTTATTGGCCCCAAAATTGTTTTGTAAAAATTTCGGCCGTAAATACTTAATATGCGTAGTAAAAAGGCTAAAATATGTAAACATGTACAGTTTAGAATATTCTGGTGTTTTAGAATCTTTTCACTCATTAGCATGAGTCACCTACACATTTATATTTTTAATTTTAATTACACGTAATTCATAGAGTATTAGTTACATTAACGCCCATCAGATACGTATGCCGAATCACGTCGTATTTGCTTTTTATTACCACCATATAATCAAATTAATATAAATCATCTACATATTCCACCTTTTCGGGAATGTAAAGAATGCACACCGCTTCATCCTTTAGGAAATAATCTTTCGTTTCCCACATCGACGTGGATATTTTTGGTCTTGCCCATTAAATCCCTATCTTTGCGGAGGTATGGAGACCAGGCCTCCGCGTCTGCCGTAACCACGGATGGAAAGGGCGACCCGAAGCAATCTCCGTAATCCCCGTACGAATAAGAGAGCGCCAGGCTCCCGACAATGGTCTAGGCGAAAACGCTGATGGGCATCTGGACTGGAGTGGCCTTATCTTCAGAATGAGGATGTTTGACCATTGTTATTACCAAAATATAGGGCTCAGCATGAATTGAGATTGGTAGGAGCGTAAATTGCCCACACAAAATGACTAAAACACCCCCTCGGAAATAACGATCTAAAATGGATGTAGTCCGAAGAAGCGGACGATAAATGGCTTCGGCGCTATGCAAGTTGGGTCAGCTTTGATAAATTAAGCCTGGAACATTTTTAAAGCAACGCTTCTTTTACGAGTGGAATAAGGAAATCGCGTCTTTTGGACTTAGAAATATTCATTTATAAAAATGCGTTTTTGCATTCAGGAGAAAATTCATTTGTTACATTATCATAAATAAATTCATCACAGAATATAAACAAACTAGCCGAATTAAATTTTAAGTGAGCTCAGTAGAATAAAAGATTGTTCAATTATATTTACATTTGAAATATTGTCATACAAACTTTAATTAATGTAATGAGTCATAAGACACACCCACTTTGATCCATTTTTATTGGTGAATAGCGGCAAGCTAATTTCCTCATAGATGTAAAAGCGAATAGAAATCCTTGAGAGTAGACAAAAGTGATCAAAAATTTATCATAATTCCATTAATATTCATTTCTTTTCCCGAGTAAATTTCAATGGAGATTTTGGCAGAAATATAACTAAACCTAAAGAATCTTGAAAAAAATGTAACACAAGACAACTATCATTTCGTACCATATTTGACTGAAGTAGTGAAGGTGATATAATTTTTCACTTTGAAGATGGACCGTGGAATAAGGATAAAGTATAAGGATAAGAATAAAGTAATAAGCATAAGAATAAAGGATGAACCACAATTGACAGCATTAATTAAGCTATTGTAGCTAAAACGGGCTTGAAAAAGAAATCAAGGAAATTTTGAAACTAAGACTATGCGTGCATAGAGACAGAGTAAGAAGTGTTTACTCTGCTGCTAATACGACTGAACTCGTTTTACAGAAGATTGAAAGAATGAGTATAGTGCTCCAGTGGATGGACTATGGTTGAGTTTTATCTTGGCGCAAAAGCAAAGTAAACTGATATTATGATTAGTGAGTGAATTAAAACTACATGTTACTTGTGGCAGAATGAAAACAGCGTCAATATTGGATGGAAAAAACTTGCTCAGGTAAAAACTGTTTTTAATTTTGTCAGTAAAGGAGATATTGGGAGCCGAGTAGCCCAAGCTTAGAAGCATAAAAGGACCATAAAAAGAGCCTCAGCAGACAGTTTGACGCAGTAGTTTGGAAGCAAGGAAGCGCTTCATGAAAACGTACATTTGCAGCATGCTTGCGTGGCTACGTTTATCATATCATAGTTCACAGCTGTGGAAATAATTTTTAATTATGGAAATGAAACACTCGTACCTCTTTACACATTTTTCATAGTAAACGACACGTTTTGTCGTCTCACGGCACGAAGAGAAACAAATTCAGAAAAGGTTTTGTTTACTGTTGTATACTGTCGTCGGCAGGAAAACATTATAAAATTTAGGGTTAAGTAGAGGAAATGAGGGTTCAGTTGAACCCTGGTTCTTGGTCACGAGGTTGGCCAAAGGTGATGTCTTGTCCAGGTTTTTTCTCCAAATAGGAAAGGGTAAGGGAATGATTACTGACTACATGGTTAAGCCTGATAATTTCTATCAGTTCCATTAGTGTCCCATTGGGCTTTCAGATATTCTGGGGCTATACCACAAGCATGATTTAGTAGTTATTTTTTATATTACAGTAGTAGTAAGTTATTTTTACTACGAATGATGTGTAATCTAATTTTCGTACATGCCGGCGTACATTTTGGTACATGCTATGAAATTTCTCCCAGTGGGAAAAATATCTACACTATTGCAGCCATTGAATTCAATTTTGCCAATTACTGACTAAAGAATACGACGTTGAGAAAGTAAAAAGTCAGAGGAGTGCAAAATGCTGCTGCTTCAAGGGAGCTAGGCAAATGGTTTGAAACCCTTTAAATTGTTACCTTAGAATGCGAGAAAGAACAACTAGAAATTTTCTGGTCTAGCATCCTCTGCCGGAGAACTTAGTTTTTCTGCTAAGGGTTACAGTATTACCTGGAGAATGTCATATAGGTGAAACATATATAAATCATGGGCATTGTAAGTGGCTAAAATATTTCCTCCTGTTCTTTTATTTAATGGGGATATGAGTGACCTCAGTGATTAATTGATAGTTAGTACTTTATTAATTTGCATAATCACGACAAAAGACGAGAGCCGACCCCTTATTTAGAATCAACCTCATTTTATGACACTAATGATGGTGATTATATAGAGTAGATGTAGTAGATGTGTCAGGTAAGGGATTGTTACGCTTTGCCTCCGAGAGTACAGACATCTTTGCGTGCTCTCAGATGCGTAAAATGAAAATCAATGTCAATGAATCATGTGGACAGAAATTTCATTCAGTTCAATACAACGAAATTAAATTGTTAACTACTACAGCATAAAAGTTTAATAGCAAATAATTCTAATAAAAATAGCAATGCGTCATCTCTTTCAATGAAATTGAAAATGAAAGGGCTTTATATCACTATCTATTGTAAAAAGCACGTGTTGTTTTACAATGAATGGTGAATTTAGGTCAAGGTTGCAGCTTCATAGATTGTCTTCATCAGCAGTCATTCAATGAACCCTTTTGATGAAACTCGTTTACTAGCTAACCCTTTGATCTTGCTAAAGGCTTCGAAGCACATCCATCATAGTTTTCCAGCCATAGTATTCCATGGTCGCTCTCATACACTTTTCGCCATTGATCATTTCTGGAGACCATTTCTGACGAGAAATGAATCCCAAATATTTATTTCTCATTTGAAAATTTTCATCTTAATATTTCCTCTTTCTGGAACTTGTTTCTATATCTCCTTCTCGTCCTCTATCTCCTTCATTAATAGCACCAATATCTTAAATAGAGACGTATTTCCATTACTGCTAACCATATTTTCTCTGCAACTATTACTTTTTTCGGCTGGATTTCGTATGATAACACAGTAACTATATTTGCAATAAAACGTTGGCACTTTTAAGCTGATTGTTCATGGGTACTATGGGTTCTACCGATGAACGGAATCATCAGGAACCTATACACTCAGAGAACGGTTTGTTTAGTTATTCCTTCAGGCTGATGTTTTAAGGAAGCATATGGAGAGACTGGGGAAGGTTAAAAAATCTAAGGATGTGATGGAAACACTGATAAAGGGCATGTTCTTCCATATCTCTGAAAATATCTCCTAAGAATTTAGATTGTCATGGGTTAAATTAAAAATGAGGCTAAGTCCTTCGAAACCGCTTGTTTATTGTAGATAAAAATTAAGAAGTTTTTAAGCCCTAAACAGGTAAGCGTTATTTTTTAATGTTATAGGGAAATTGTTTTCATTTTTCTCTTCCATACTGTAATTTATTGTTCAAGGTGGACTTTCCATAGGCTGTCATAAAAACATTACTATTACTCTTATGAATAATCTCTAAACAATGAATTAGTGAAATAAGTTTGATTAGAAAGCACAATTGGATTTTTCTTGAAAAAACAATATTCTTTCAACTTAAATGGTAATAAACTTAGGCAAGGGCCTAGCTACGTTGACACACCGGTTCCCGTCAGATCACCGAAGATAAGCAATATTGGGCCCGGACGGGGGTTGGATGGGCGACCCTCATCTATACCTCTACCGTGTCATCTATACCTCTTGTCCCCTGTCTGCAAGTGGCCGGCAGGTTAAATGCGGTACGGTACATTGGACCCAAAGGGGTCTGAGTGCTATGTGAGCTCCAGAAGGCTCTCACCCGCCCGTAGAATCTATATGGTAGTAGGTCATCACCTTTGTTATCATTAGTAGTTGTATCTGAAGGGTTGACGTTCAATAAAACAGTGATACTTGTCACTTGCCAACGTTTGAAAAAAAATTAGCAAATTGTTGGCAAAATGCAAGTACCAATGTTTATTGAGGAACAACCCTCCAGAAACAACTTATGAAATATTCTTTTCTAAATCGGTAATGAAATCATTGTAATCCATTTAAGTGCCAGTTTGCGTCACGCATACATGTAATAAGAGGTTAAAATTGTGTGGGGCAAAATCCAAAGGAAATACAAGTTGATCATAAACAAAATTACTCATAATCTTCTGATTTACTACACATTGTTGAGATATAAGGCATGCGGCATGTGAGGTAAAAACTACAAATGAACACTGAAAAAGCCAGGGACACAATCAAAACCGGCCAAGAAAAATTTATCCCGCTTGTAATGTAAATTTTTTCAAAGCCAAATCCAGTAAAACAGCCGGACGTTGGAAGCCAGCCAGAAAAAACAAACAATTGTCTTTAATGGGGATGTTTATCTCCTGCATCCTTCCTGTACTTTGGTACATTGTTTGGTAGCCAAATATGTTACACATGGCGACATCTTATCACTGTTTTAGAGAACAGATTTCTTTTTGATACCATTGTTTTCATATCTACGTTTGATCAAGTTTGTATCACATTCTCGTAGCTCTTACCAAAATCAATAGATTTCCTGCTTAAGTAAGTCATCTTTTGTTGCAGTTTCATGGGATAGGTTCTGTTACCAATTTTTTAAAATCTTTTTTACCTTGTCATACAGTTTTTTCTATGATTTTTTTGCATTTGGTTCAATAATCAAACTAATGGATCGGTATTGTTACGTTCTGTCAGTTACATTATTTTCGCTCTTTCTTTCATATCAACACAATCTAACTGTTGTCAGTTGTAGTAGTTTACAGTTCCTAAGTCTCATGGCCTAGCATTGATCTAATAAACACTCTTATCGTTTTATCTACTATATTTTTTACACACCTGCACATATATTTGAAAGCATAATAGATCAATTAATGCAGCATAAATAGAGTATAAGGATACTTAAAATAAAATAAAAACATTTAAACTAACCGACTTTATTTGCAACTCATTTGTCTCACCAAAGCTAAATCATGTTTTTCATCCCTCCCTTGCCTGAATTAAGTAACCTTATGGTCCAAAAACAGTATTTCGGGAGTAGATTAATAAGATTGAATCACAATTTACATTAAAACAAATTTCAGCCAAAACTCTCCCGAATGTCAGAATCACCCGCCACATATTTTCACATTTTCCAATGATACTTTTGTGCCTCACTTGATGAGTTAAATTGCCTGAACAATATTAGCTTCTCAATGTGTACTGAAATATATTTCCCTTTATAGGAAGTGTATAACTAAAAGCGGACAAACACTTCTTCACCGCAGCAGACTTCGTGGAGTCACTGAGAGCTCAAGCTGCTATTAACGTGAGGCACGAGGTCAAAGACATTTTTTCTCACTCTTGAGAAACCTTAAGCAAAAGGGGAGCAGAGCTCAAAGAGGTCAAAACGTGACTTTCGAAGCCTAGATTCTTGTTTTTCATTTGGTGTACAAATCCGTCCGACCTACCTCCTTTGATAACACACTCATGCTGGAGCAGAAAAGTGTTTTCATTTCTCACTCAGAGAGCAAGTGCCGACTCACCTTGTTTATTTTACATTCGATCAAGTAAGAGGATGGAGAAACCTCTTTCTCTGTGAGACAGAAGAAATTACCATTGTTTACTTCTTCTCGCAAGATAGCCGTAGATAAGTGCTCCTTTTCCGCAGAAGTGCAAAAACATTCTACAGTAAAGCGACTCACATTAAATTGCTCAACGAATTCCTCATACTCACTACGAGGCGAAAGACTTGTGCTAGGATTTTCACCGTAGAGCCAATAGATTAGCGATGTGAATACTAAGCATAAATTATCGATTGAAAATTATCACTTACAACAAAGTATTAAATACATTTTTTTTTAATTCTGAAGGATGTGAGGCTCTTTTTGCAGCGTAAATTATTTTCGGTTGCCATATAGGATTTATTCATGAATCGGAAATATGGCACTTTCATTTTTCGTTTAGCTGCAATAAATATTATAACAGTATAATGATATGAAAGAAATACTACTCCATCCGGGTAGCCCAAGTTGAGTGTTATAGAATAATCTTTAGACTACATTTAAAATGATATAAAATAATGCTAGCATAAACATTTGGTGAATATGTATTACTAAAAAGTGGTAGACCTTATCATTAATCAACAACTTTACCCACTACATCAATTACTATTAATGTTACTTTCGATTCAGGTAACAGTGATACTTAATAGGCTGGCGCAGACAAGACAAGAGTTTTGGTCACACCATCGGTGAATGCGCTGTACAAAGATTTTTACAAAGAATTTTTAAAATATATGCTTTTATAAAGCCTAGGTTGGTTCCGTATAATTTTACAGAAGTACCTAAAAAAATATATTAACCTTTTTAAGCTGGTATATGTACTTAAAGCAATAAGCTCAAATGTGAAATTCCTCCACTCGACGGTAACTTCTAATTCGCTTAGCGAAATCACCTTCCTCGTATCTTACAATGCGAAGCCTAGCCGAATGTTTCCTCAACGTGTATTAAGCCCATTTACGTGCAACGCGTAAAACATTTTATTCCCCTAAAGTCCAATCCACCCACAGCAGCACCTGTTCTACAAAGCGTCGTAAAATTTCAGCCAGAGCGGTTTTATGCGCAGACCGTTATGGGCGATAAATGCTAGCGTTCACTAAAACGAAGTTCTGGTCACTTTACAAAGGAGCGACTCTTTTAACGTTCTCAGTTTACCAAGCGCATCGTCTCCACTCAATGTTTGTGCAAATTCTACAGATGCATTGCTGCAATTCCATGTATAAATATCGCTCCGTTGATGTATGACCCGCTTGCATCATGTAGATGAGGATTTTCACCCTGCACTTGACTGTTTATGATCGTGAAAATTATCAGCCGAGGAAGAAGAGAGTTTTACAAAGAAGTTACGTACAATTCCAGCGAAAGAATTAATAATATCCACCAAATGTTTAATTCCAATAAATAGGTAAAAATTCTTTAGAATTAGTTCATAGCAAACATATTTTGTTTTCATTAAGAACACGAGCATATGTAACTTAAAAATTTGCTACAATTGAAGTGAAAAAAGTTTTTATTCCATTGAGATATTCTTTTTGAAGGACGTATTTGGGTACTTTTAAGCATAACTAGAAAAAATTTATATTCAAAGAAAGCAAAATCACGGAAAGATGAACATATAGAAGAAAGAAATATTCATTTAGGCTAATTCACTTCAGTCGGAGAGAGCGGCAAGAATTAATGAGAGCGTAAAGCAATAGAAACAATGAAACTTGGCAATATGTACTGCGCCTATTCGTAGGCTGCATGTTCAGCATACTTAACCTTATCTTACCCTGAAGCGAATGACTCTAAAATTGGGACCCCATTGTGTGAAAAAAGAGATACTAAATGATATCCAAACAAATAAAAGAAATTAATCCTTATATTTTACACAATATTTAAGCAAAATATCTTGAAAATGAATGAAATATGGGTATAACCGGATATATGAAATAACTGAAAGAGAATAAAATGGCGATATAAAATATTATAATTTATTTACATAAATCCCTATTCGTTTCAATTACTTTGGTTGGCAAGCATTAAAAATATGCTCTTTGGGTAAAATACCTGTATCCTTAAACACCTAGGATCTAATAACAACCAATTTTTAGTTTATTCATATTATAAATTTTTCATGAGCTTTTATAAATCTCAGTTAATTGAAACAACTGTTAAGGCTACTGCTGCCTCAGAGAAACCGTCATCTCAATAGGTATTTCATCAACGACTCGCAATCAACCTTATGTAAAACCTTGTTTGGCAATACAATGCGCCATTTTTTACATTTAACCTCTATTCTCTCATAGAAAATAAATTATTGTTAAATTTTCCTTCAAATTATCCTAAATATATTTAATTCCCTTCATACTCATTAATGTAGGTATACTTTCCGACGTTACTGTAGTTCACGTATTAAGAGTGCGACTTTTCTAAACACTCGCCATTCTTGGTTTTTCTCCTGCTAAATCTATCGGTTCATTTCCTCTTCATTTTGTTGTCAATTTGAATAATATGAGATATTGCAGAAAGTGACTTCCACAACACTAGTAATAACCTTTTATGTATTTTAGATTCAACGATATTAACCACCATTAATTGTGATTGATGCATGCGGGTTTTTATTCCATATCAACCATCTCAGTGGTGAATTTGATACTTACCTCACGCTCGCAGCAACGGAGCTTGAGATGCGTATCCCAATTTCGGGTAATCTGCCACATGTACGTAACTCTTATTCTATGAACACCGCTGAAATATTCCCTTTACATTGGTTGCATGACTGATGCATGCAATCCGATCGTCAATTATTCCATACTTCTCTAAATACCTGGCCCGTAAAATATGGATAATCTTCTGAGAAGTTTTCGAAGGTGTTATTTTTTTAACTTTCTGAGTCAGATTCAAATAATACATTCCGACTTACGGATTGGATTTCAAAATATTGCAATGAATTTCGTTCTACACGTTTGGAGCATTCTTTCTACACGTTTGCTTAGGTATGACGTAGATCTATGTTTCAGCCGAAGTAAATATTGGAGCTAAAGCTATAAATAAACACACCACGTTCAACGAAGTTTAAGCAGATAATAAATTATTGGTTGAGATAGCCAAAGGTTATATTAGCGCCCATATCACACATTTTTTCAATCCAATGTCTGTCTACCCAACAAGCCCCGGAACTAAATTTTCCTTCTTTGTACAGTGGCGGAAGAAATTAACGCAAAATTTTTCGCGTGCCAGAATGTGGCATTCTTGGGAACTTCTAGGAGCAGTATACACTTCGAAAGACTGCCAAAGCTGAGGAAGACATCGTCTACCGCAAATATTTGAAATCCGCAATGGAACTCACATTTGCCGGAGCCTAGAACTTACTCATCAACCGCCCCTTTTTCGAGGTTTCTTCTTATATTATTCGCTCATTCAGTCGCGGTGTATTGATGTGTTTATTTCAGCATGTTTCTTACGCCAAATAGTATCATTTTTACAGAAAGAGTAATTATATAAAATATTCACTATCCCATCCAACTTGGCATATATGCTGAAATCGTCATCTGCTAAAACCAAGGGATATTTATTTTTGTCGACTTTCCGAGGATCTTTTTGAATGACCCGTCCTGTATCTCTTTCACCGAAATAGTATAAATCGAGATTTATTCGCACCAAGTGTTGATACAAAAAAGATTTAATGAAAATAAGTATAGTGTATGTGATGTAATTTTTCACGATTTTCATTTTGTAGATTGATGAAGTTCCGATCTCAAAACGGATATTTATTACAGAATTGTTCATGACCCAGTATAAATCCGTCTTTAGCTCTTCAGAATTGGATATAACTATGGAAACATAGGTAAATATATAGCTTCATGAATTTAAAATAAATATGCCCGCATCGATATCGAATAATCTAGGCATATTTTTCCGACGTATGTTTCATCTTATCACTGGAAGCTTGGTGAAAACCTGGTCATGTGAAGCTTTATCTAGTAAATGCAACGTACGAATATACATTCAGAAAAATTTCACCCAAATTAGGTATATAGTTGCGGAAAAACAACTATTTTACGTCTGATTGCATAATATGTTCTTATAGGTATTAGCAAAAGATTCCCCGCACATATAACATTAACAATAAGCCTTAGAAAAGACTTCAATTTGGAGTAAAATGTCATAAATGAAATAATTTAATAGGTAACGGTCAATGTTGCAGCTGTCAAAGGTATTTCGCCAGCAAAAGAGTAGATCGTGTTCCATTTTCAATGAACGCAAATGAGTTTTCATGTCACTTTATCTTATTGGCGATATAAATGAATGTAATATTTAGTTGCAATGACTGGCTGAAGGTATAAAAATTTTATAAATACATAAGTGATAAAAATTGCCACGTAAAAAAAATTTCCTTGACCAAAAATTGAATTCAAAACTTAAAAATGTCTAGATCAGGGGTGGTACCACGGTTCTTTCCTTTTCGTGGTCGTTAGCGTCATCTACGAGGCAAGTCACTTTGGTAGGGCAATGCTCAAAGTTCTGGGAGCGCACTCCACTTCTATGAAGAACCTGATCTTTCTTGATGACGATCACACTTTCGAAATCATGAGCGCAATTGAATAATAGCATCATGAAGAACCATGATCGTGATTCAGGCTTGTTTTCCAGTGACAACTACCGAGCTTTCATATTCTTTACCGAGCTTCGAATGTACTGCTACTGATGCTGATGTCATAATTGACAATTTTAGTCATGCAAGTAGGCACTATATATACCACTAAACCAAAATTTTATCATTTCCTCATATGTATTTTTCACTTTGAAAAAATGAGTAAGTATCCATCTAATTCCCACTATTTGCACCCTATTGTGTCTGTACTCGCGTCCTTGTATGTATTTTTCACTTAAAAAAAATGAGCAAGTATCCATCTAATTCCCACTATTTGCACCCTATTGTGTCTGTACTCGCGTCCTTGTATGTCTCCGCCCTTATCCATCCTACTGGTCGCAAAGCGTATACGCAAATGTTGCCCCAGGTGCCCCTTTAGGCCGCATTAGAGATTCTATTGATTCCAAACCGACTAAGCTCAAGGAGAGTGAATATCGAAGGATCTGCGTTTTGTCCAAAGAGGCCGATTACTGACGGAATACGCCATTAATTTGACATTAGTGCAAGCAACAGCGTGCGTTCTGTGAACCGCAGGTATAAAGCAACATTGTTTATACATATATAAGTACTGTTCTCTACTCTAACGTGAGAAAACTGCTATTTCTTAAAATGAAATACTATTTTATTGCGTAAACAAAAATGAAAACAAAAAAACTTTCAATGGTGTGAACTTATGGTCATGCTGTTCTTTCTGATGTTCAAGGACAGGTCGCGGTAGAAAACGAAAATTTTTATACAAGGATCGCTCTCAAACCTGAAATATTTTCATTATTTTAGATTTTAAAATATCAGCATCACAAATATTTGAAAGTCTTATAGCTGCTTAAGGTGCCCACATCATTGAATACCTTATTTATCCTTCCACCATTCCGTAGGTATATTTTATAGGCATTCCAACCAACATTTACAATTTAATGATGGAATACAAATAAAGAAGAATTGAAATGACTTAGGGCACTTAGGCAGGTTTGGAGAATTTCTTTGGATCTCAGCAATTTGACTAAAGTTAGCACATATGTATCATGGGTATATTAAACAAATTAAAACTCCTAATTCCCATAAATCGCGCAGTTAATAGTTGAAATCATTAGTTATAATTTTATTTAGGACATTCCTCGGATTTTTGAAAGAGTATCGTCTGGAAACATCTAAAGAGCTACTCCACAATTCACAGAGGAACGCACTCACTTCTTACCTTATGATGCCTGGCTGAAACAAATGCTAGAAAAATCTGCAAGGCGTTCGTAGCGTCAAAAGAGGCAATTGTGCTAGCAAACGTCAATGAATAAACGAAAATCTGGGTAAAAAATTATTATACGAGCAAAAATTTTAGGTAAATTGCAAAAAAAAATATAATAATTCTCGCTCCATGCTTCTATCACAAAAGTACGCATCAACAATTCAAAAGAACATCTTTTCACAATAAATTTATATGCTACAGTTGGCTATGTTAGAAAGTTTTTTCTTTGTTTCAAAACTTCAAAGAAATAATCCTGGTTCTTGTGAAGTAACACACCTTTCTCAATAGCTTTTCAGCCAAAACAAATAACAAAATTGTCCCGTATAAGAAATACTCTTATGACAATGACAAAACAACAGCTAATAGGATATACCTCCGCCGTTTGTGAACATAAACTGAAAATGACGACGTAATCTTTTGGGTTATTTTGGTTGCAATTTGGGAAATTTCATTGAAAGTTGTGCCAAAAATATTTTCATGTAAGTTCATAACTCTATGTTTAGGAAGATTAACTAAAGTAAATATATTATTTCTAAACTAGGTCAGCGAAGGATGATTTGTCTCCAATAGCAAACATGGCTTGAAATCAGCAAGACAGCTAGAAATCAGCGCGGTCTCTCAAATGCAAGCAGTTACTTTATGATAAGTCATGACAATGAGTGAGCTAATCTTCAGTTAAAATTTAATCATCTGCTGGCATACCTGATTACAGAACCTTACTATGGAAACCATTATCAAAAATCGTGAGAAAAAATATTAATTTTTCATTAATCATTGAGAAGGAATGCCCTATCTTAATTAAAAATGAAGATAAAATTTACCATTTCATTGTAGGAGTAATTTAATAGCAGATAATATTATTTTCCATCGGTTCAAGAAATCGGAGCACTTTGCTAATTCAGCCAATGCAATCCGGTGAACATGAGAAATACAAAACTAATAGCGTATATAAAATACGGGATTTTACGAAAGGCGACATTGTGATGATTAGAATTTGATACTTTGCATTTAAAACTGGAACTTTATTCCAATTACTGAACCTAAAACTATAGATTAACTATCCAATCGTTTAGCATTTTGACTCAAGAAAGAATAATGGTAACGGTTAAATATTAAAAACAACTCATGTCATAATACTTTGACAAAATCCTCTGCTCGCTCGACACGAAACCGATCAATTTATCGCTCAAATACTTATTCTCATCTCTCACTCCTTCCTCCCCGAATGTAAAGAACGAAAGAAATTTTTGAGTCACATTCTTCCCTCAAACTCTAAAAAAAAGAAAACGGAAAAATGGGAGACAAGCCGGGTTATCGATTGCTTACAAGTGAAAAATATCGGCGCAGCTTCCCACTTAAAAATTTCAAGCTGGAAAAAAACCCTTCACGGCTTTATATTTTTAGCTCAATAAGTTAGCTTTCTTTTACGTTTTCCGATGAAGCCTTCGGCGTTAATGGGGAATCGATTGTCCCACGCTAGCCGGAGCTTATGTACCCAACGATACAGGCACAGCAATGCCTACCTTCAAATCTTTCCCAGTCATTCTCAAACGGGTTCTTACTCCTTCTTCGAAATTTTCTGTGTGATTTCACTACTCTATTTATTATTCAATATATAAATGTTTTTATTGTGGTAACTCATGAAGGCTACAATCCGTTACCAACAGAAAATTCCAATATCATTGATGTCAAAGCAGACTGGGAACAAATCCCAACTTTCATCCCATGACATCATAATTTGAAAAAGCTGCAACATCATAATGGATAACTCTGAACCTTGAGCGCGACAAAATGAGGAAAAAATTCCTTCAGCTCCCAAGGTAACAACAAAAGAACTATATAAATATATTTATGTGACACTCATGCAAATATATCACGACGTGGTGCCATATTCAGTTTAATTAAAAACCGAATGTCAATTATTACAAATAACTGGTGCCTCGACAATCTAGAAACCGTTTAGATAGATCTAATGAGTACTGCTACAGAAAAATTTGCTTCACTGTTGAGCTTCTTGAGTTGAGAATTGAGTCCCATCTAAACTGGAAGATTTTTCCGTCATTGATTTATCAACAATAATTAATTCGAAGTCATCCATGCTGACGTACCACAACTTTGTCTCGAGGCCTCTGACCGGCGCAACTTCTCTCAAATTTGTATTCCTTTCAAACCGAGAAAGTGATACGACGCATACCAAGCTAGAAGAGTATAACTAAATATGTAAAGTAAATAAAGTATTTACCACATTTTCCATACAAAAGATACACAAAAAGAATATTAAGGAGGAGGAAGATATAAGAGGACGTATCTCGTAGTCGATATGGTCATGGAAGATACCAAGAGAAGAGGGCATGACAAGACGGTTTTGAAAATATTCGTAGCGGTTGGAAAAAAGAACACAAACAAAAATGAGAGTAATAATGTAATATTTGGTAATGATATGACAAGTAAACCCTTGGGTCAAATTGATCTGCATAGGCGTTTAAGGTAAATTTTGAAAAAACTAACGATTGGATCACTTATGGAGAGAAAAACTTTCTGCTCGTAAACGTTCATGAAAATGAATAAAAGTGTCAAGAGTAAAGTCTGCTCTCTTGAAAAATGTAATAAATAAATATTTCAAATCATGTTTTGTAAGTGTCCCTTCTGGACGTGCGTCCTATTATCTTTGAACATAACAGTTGCCGTTTTAACATGAATGCTTTCTTAGCATGGACTATTATATGTCCGTTGTACCTCTTCCGTTCCTCGCGATGGAACTAGCGAGATAAGTGAAGGCTTCTACATTATTTAAACTCTCTCCTCCCTGTGTTAATTCTGCTTTCAGCTTTCCTCATTTGCATACTAGCATTTTAGCCTTTGCCTTATTTATTTAATAATTTTTTCCCGTAGAGCTGGGTTCATTACATTTAGTGGCCTTTGAAGGTCATTTTAATTTAAGATACAGTCATGATGCGATTATATATATTTGAAAAGCGGTTTAAAGAACGAGTATCACCGAGAAAAAAAATTATCTGCAATTTAATACGGTCTGAAATATGTCAATTTATATAAAAACCTTGTTAATACACTTTTATTAGAAAAGGTTTGAGTAGGTCATTCCAGAAAAATCATTTTGACAAAATTACACAACATTTCATCTTGTTGAGACTGTATACTGCATAAAAAGTAGAGCATCTGGTCAGCCGGAGACTTAGGTTAGATAAGAAAACCATTGGAAACGGAATTCTCGGAAGAGAGAGGAGTTAGCGATACGATTAAGAGGAATCTAAGCATGACTGAAGGGAGTTTCTTGGTAAAGCATCCACAATACCGTCCGGCTCATTTAACAGAAACCCACGAAACAAATATGGGGTTAATGCGTTTCGGTGTAAAGACGAGCTGGATAATTGACCAACAAAAACAATACATTTTCCGACTTATTGATCTCCACGTACTGTAGATCGTTAATGTTGGATATGGCCACGGTTTAACATTATTCAAGAAACAGAGCTTTATGATGGAAGTGTTTGAGTACTTATTCCCGTTAATGATAGTTAAGTTTCTGTTGACCAGAGATATTAATGTTTTCTGCAGGCGTTTATCAAGAGCAATGTGAGCCTCTTCTCTCAAAAACCTAACGTTTTTAAGGGACCAGAGTTAAGGTTTGAGATGAAATCAAAAGGTGGAGTTCAATTTATTCATAACGTACGTATACGCATAAATTGTCCGGCGCCCTTAAAGTTTAATTAGCCCAAAATCCCAAAATTAGCGTTTCCTCTTAAAACACTAACCATACAATATAATACTAGACGAAAAACGCAACAAAAATATGAACAAAGTGCCTTAAGGTTGACACATTCTCTACAACAAAAAAGCTTACTTAGCTTAAAGCTCACGTAGGGTTAAAGAATATATAGCCACTGAAATTATAACTAATATATGCTCAGGCTTCGGCAATGAAAACGCGTGGTAATGCGTGAGCAACTTGTATACTCTGACGTAAGAACCGATTTAGTGGGGTTAGGTGCAATACTAAGAAGACCTCACTACGGGTAAGAAAGTTTTCACGGGTATGCAATGGAGAGAATCAGTTGTATTTCAGGCGGTCATTAGTAAAGGAGATTTGAAGAAGAAAATGGTACGAAGCTCATTTACAGCCCTCTGAAAAGAATGATTGCTCATGCTACTTTGAAAAATTTTTTGAGGTCAAGCATTTACTAAAAATATTTACTGAAAACGAAGTTGAATACCGATATAATAAGCCTTTTGGAAAAGAAAATCAATATATTGGAAATCAAAAATACATCTGAAGAAATGATAAATGAAGCAAAAACTTTTGGTAATATTTCGGACATTAGGACCTCAAGATCTATCCAAATAATTCTCTTAAGGATATGAAAACGAGGAAGAACCAAAGGGAGAAAGCCAAAATAACTTCCTATGCACTCATAAAATACACATCCCAGAAGCCAACTTCCATATCACTTTGAGGCTCTCGGAAGCGGAATCAATAAGACAGTAGACAAAATGAAATAGGCCCTTTCGCTATCAAAGAGGTAAACAGGAAAATAAATATTGAGTCTCTGCAGTAAAGGTCATGGACAAAGACAATTCAGTTTAGTAAACGATTATGAAAGAATATCTTCTGGAGAAAAATCCGAAAATAATAGTTTCCTTTCAGGGAAGGGAGAGAAATTGCTGAATAAATTCAAAAAACAAATATGAAATAAATGAGCAGGGATAAATAGATAGAAGGAGAGCGATGAAAAATTTGATATTTTGCTGCGACGATTAATATAGTAAATATAGAACAGTGCACAGAAAATATATGATTGAACTTAAAAATTATTATTGGGTGATTATGGCAAGTGGATAAATGGAAAGAGATTTTCATTCAAATGCTATATTATTCAACTTTAATAATGAAACGCAGTAGGAATTTAATGTGCTGATATGTGTTCTTCAATACATCATCTAATCTGATTTGGTACTTACGATACGGTTATATAAATATTTCCTAAAATTACTTCATAGGGTAAAATAATGTATGTATGTACTAGAAATTTACGAGGGAATTTCATCTAACAGTATTTTTTTAAATTATTTAAATCATCGAGTGTACAAGTAATGAGCAATATCATGGGGAAAGACTTTCAAAACGTCATAAAATGAAAAATTCTTCCCATAATGTCATGACAATATTAAATAAGTTTAATCATTCATTTAATGCATATATACAAATGCATTCTTTTTGCATATATACTTACTATCATGTGCATTCATACACAAAATATAAAAAGACTTACTTAAGGAAGCTCCTAAATATTTCAGCGCGCCGCGCACCTTGCTGGCAAGGACGTTGAAGAATCTGATTTTTCTATGTCTTTGCGAACAAGGCTCGAAAAGAATTATTACTCTTATATAACATTGTCATGACATTATAAGAAGAATTTTTCATTTTATGACGGGTTTTGAAAGTCTTACCACATGATCTTGCTCATTACTGGGATACTCGATGAATTAAACCATTTTTAAAATACTGTTTGATTTAATTCCCTCGTAAATCCCTAGTATATACACAATTTTACCTTATAAAGTAATTTTAGGTAATATTTATATAACCTTACTTTCCGGCTTCTGCGAAACTGGTACTCAACATGAGCGCCAGTTCATAGCCATAAATGCTTCTCCATACACAAGTTCATATATTTTGATACGCGCGAAGTCACTTCAGCGCGGAAGCACTTGTTCCTGGTCTCTATAGTGATGCAAATATCTCGTGAGGACTCCTATGAGCGAGGCTCACTGGGGCGTGACTAGATTCTTCGCGTGTGAAATCGCTGCTTTGCCACTGCACCCGGCGAACGGAGCGGGTGAGCGCATCGGGAGAGCCGTCGGGAAATTGGGGGGGCTTGGCTCCTTTATGGCGGAGAACACGATATTTTTTCCGTGCGGGAAAAAGCACTCCCCCAAAATATTCTTCCTACAGTGATATAGCGAAATTGCCAGATATATTCCATATTTAAAACTTAAAAACGATAATACTTAAACCTAGTAGACCAACTTCTCATTAAAACTTTCTTTTAATGCACGCAAGTATTTTGTGAATATCGTATTTGTTAGTGAGGTAAGCCTTAGTTTATGTATGCTGAATATACGACTCGAAGAAGGGGTGTGGTCTTGGGTCAGAGAGGGAAAATTAAAAAAAAACTAATATCTGAAATGTAAATGAGTTCATAATCTGAAATATAAATGACATGATGTTGATATCTTCTGCCGTGGTGTTTATTCCACGGAACTTCGTAAAAATTTTGTTGAGGTATTTTCATCTTCAGAATTATGGACTGCTAAAATGTTGATAGACGCCATTTTATACAACTTGGAAGATGAGAATAAAATACCAAGTACATATAGAGTGTATAGCTTTGTATAGTTTTTCCCGTAAAAACTAAGCGGGTTAAGTCCGAAGCATTAGCGATGCAGATAATAGCAGCTTAAAGATAATGGCTCCAATACATTTAAATCTTCTTTTTGTTCCAGCATGATGCAAGTTTCATCTATGATTTGCTATACTGTCTTCGGTACCTTACATCTTTTACGTCCTGTAGTTTTGGTTATTATTTTCATACTTATTGTATTATGATATATCCGGAATATATTTTATGCTGCTCAAGCTTCAATATTGCCTAAATTCAGCGAAAAATATTACAAGGAGAAAAGTCACTTATCTCTTTGTGCTTAGGGAAAACAGTCCATAACCAACTCTGCACGGCCTTGTCTCTACATTGACTTCACATCATCGAAAAGCCTTTACTATCACTGAGTCATTTAAACTTCATCATGAAAAAATCTATTCCCTCGGGGTCCATTGATATGCACTTAGGATTTACGAGCATCAGCAGTAGAAATCATTCGATGTTTTTGCAAGAAGTAACTTTTTACGAGTTCCAAGCTCCATGTAGGATATGAAGTACCTTCAGAATACATGAGGTATAGATAATTCGGGAATATTGAACCACGATATACGACACATTTCTACACATTCAAAATCTTCATTATTGCGCATCTAAAAAGGAAATATAGGTCATTGCCAAATTTTAGGCTATGCTCAACTAGTTGTGCAAATACCTAACTATTTCTGTCTTGTGACAATAACAAATATTACCTCTTCTAACAGTTTGAATCGCCGAAATTTAATGAGGACTGAGGAAAACATAAAAATGCATTTAAAAAATCTTATATGGCAATCATGAAAGGTAATCTGATTCGTTTCTTTGGGAATACATGTATTGTGCTGAAAGTTAAACACTAATATGTTAAGGATGTACACTCACGACATAGGACTGAATTTACTAAATTTATATCATTTATTCTCTATAAAGGTACATACTCTATATGAGGTACAGGGACATGCAAAGTTTTGATTTATTTTCATATCAATTAAAAACGTGATGAATCTTCCTTTGTCATACATTTATATGTTTATCCCATCTAATTTCGAAATTGTACTTGCGAAGTAAACACAACCCTTTCAGAATTATGTGACCAAGTAACACTGTTAACATTGCTGTGTTTATATTTTGTCACTACACTTTTTTCATGGTACATAACATCTCTTTCGGGGTGTGGCATTTCTATTTCTCATTTCTTTTTCTAATCTCTCTCTCATTATTTTTTCAAGAAATCATTCTTACGAGCTAACTGAATTGATTGGTATTTCCAGTCTTTCAACAACATTATAGGACTATTACTAACCTGAAGTTGCTCATAAGATAGCCAACCTTATTAAGATTTCTTTACCTTCATTAGGATCAGCTGCTTGCGATACTTCAGAAATGATGGATTCCGGTAAAATGTTCTGAACATAGTGGAATTTGTACACAGTGACATACTTCTCTAACAGATTAATAGGTTGTCTCCTTCTTTCCATCCAACCAGGATACAGGTAAAATAGAAAACAGCCAATATGGCAAAAAGTTATGACACAGTATGATATGTAATGTAAAAGAGCTAGCCGAAAAACAATGTGTAAATCTAATTACAACTCTAAATTGGAAACACATTTAGTGCCACACATTGAGGTACAATGAAAGGCATCAAATAAGGATCGTAAAATAACTTTCAAATATTTGCTGAAACCAAGACTACCATGAACGATGCGTGGCTGATGGGGAATGCTTAGTATACACAATTAACACGTAAATAAAATAGATGAATTGTGTAAGATTATATCTTAATTTATATATACGTACATATTACAGCCTTTCTTATTCGTAATCATAAAAATTATGTTATTGAAAATTATGAGTCCACCTACACTTCTATCAAAGCGAAACGCATTGGTCTCATTACTAAAGATATATTTTTTCTCATTTTTATGCATACCCTAAACATACCGCACTGTATCAATACATTAACCTCTTAGTACAGCGATCATCATTGTTCTACAAAACTGCCTGATTGAGATTCTTGAGCCGAGGGAAACGTTCAGTGAATGACTGTGTTAAATGAGGCGTAAGATCCGACAACGGCGGGCACTCATTTTTGAAGGCATCCCATTTTACTACTTTTTTGACACAATGGAACACCTAGTCATTCCATTTTTATTTTCTTGTGAGTCAAATGATTAGCGTTGACTTCGCAAGTAGAAATTTAGTATAGGAAAGGATTTTAGTTTACGGCTGTGTTCATGTAAAATTGAGCAACATTTTCTCCTACCTGATTGGATTACATTGTAACCGTAACCAAAATATAGTGTACTATGTGAATATTTTGCAGGTTTTCCTTCCTTGAAGATAGATCGAGCTGCATTCACGTAAGGACGTTTGACATATATGCTGGCAACTTTTATTTGGGAGAGAAAGTGGTTTTGATACACAGCTGAGAAAGATGATGGAATTATAAATGAAGATATCCCTTTCCAGCCAGCGAATTAACAAATAGTTACTATGGAATAAAAAAGGGCATATTCTTTAAATACGAATAAAGTATATGCTGAAGTTCTGACCGAACATTTAATATACTAATATATATGCCCTTATAACTAATGTTATCCTTGGTGTAACATCAATAATGTGAGCGAAATATAGTTATAAATGAAACTAAACTAAATAAAATGAAACGTAGGGTAAGTTTTAAAAATTTATATCGCATAAGCATTGAAGCAACCCAGTATAACACATGTAGTAGCGTGTCGTCTCTCAGACTTCAAAAATAAATAAGTACTAACATTTAATTTGGTATTTTATTTGGCTGGCAACAAAACGGGAAAACGTAAAAGTGACTCATAGGTGAACAATAAATAACAAGATTCAAGAAGGGAGTGGTTCCTAAACATGCAAACATGTTGTGTGCATAGTAAAATCATTCCTTGACGCCCAGTAAACCGCGCGACCTACAGAGGTTTAAAACACCACGCTAAAAATTTTTGAACTAGTTGTTCAAATATTTTTCTCGCATTTGTCATATAGTTGGTCAAGTAATAAAGGCCAGGCGTAATAGAGATATGCGCACAAAAACAATACGTTGAATTAATTAATATCCTGATTTTATGATGAGATGATTTTTCACTACTCCTCAGTTAATATGATGAAGCAAATATTGGCTACATAAATACACTGGCAAACATAGGCAATCAATACATTGGCAAATATAGGCAATCAATACATTGTTGCTACCAGCTACTTAATAACTGCACATCATAAACAATACCAAAACTCGGGCCACTAAATAGATAATTCGTATGTGCAGAATGCAATTCAAGGGTTATTGAAAGAGAGCAGATACTGAGCTCTTACGTAAATTAGTAGCAGTCAAAATTTAATATCACTCCGTTAACGTATATAGTATATTGATGTATAACTGTAGTATACAACGAAACACAAAACAGAAAAGTGAAAATTATTAATAAACAACCTTTGAAAAGTAAAATATCACGACCTGTCCGGCTCAAATAGGCAAGAGTGACCTATACTTAGTCTCTAATTCTGGTTCAGGCTCGGCTTTAATTAATTTTGTAGAGCTCCTGCGAGGTTAACATTAGTAAAAATTCTTTTCCAAACTATTATTGTTATTTTATGATTCTATAACAGCTTTACGATTCGATCTATTCTTCTGCATTACACAGTTATATCGGAACGATTCACACAAGTGTGTCTTTGTTCATGTATTTTTCGACCACGCTGTACTCGATTCTTGTCAGTTGTCACACTACTGCGACGACACTTATCGCCTGACATATTAATAACGCCAACGTGTGACACATGGCGAGAATCAAGTATCCATGCACATAGCAAATGCCGCGGTCGCTCATACCTATTCACCGACACATCGGCGTTTCATTTAGGGCTGAGTGAAACATTTAGCGTTACACCAGTTTCAGTGCACGGTCGTTCAGCACATACCGGCTGTGCTCGTTTGCATCATTCAGTTCCAACTGGCTCGCAGTCAACTGCCAGAATTATTTTTCTGTTTTCCTCACCGTATTTTTCCCCCGGAATGCAAATTTTTCTACTGCAGTGTTTCCGTCGGGAAGGAATTCCTACGACTGCCTGGGATTTTTGATAATATGTCGCTCGCGAATCCCCAGAAAAGTTGGTTAGAAAATCAGAAAATTTGCTTCTTTTGCCAGAAGAAATATAATATTCACAAATATATCAGCTAAAGCTATTTGCCCCAACACACTTCATTACATTTTAAGGATGCTAGAGTTTAGAAAAGGTAGAAAAATAAAACATCAGTCTAAAAATATTACAATAAATAACATGGTAATTTGTGTAATTTTTACATTTTCCTAAACTTTTCCGAGTAAAAACTAAAGCGAAACCCGTTCAGCTATACTCATAATGAAAATACTTTTTCTGAGTCTTTATTAGCAAAACATGATTAAATGACCACATCACAAATCTGATTCCCACACCCTTAGGAGATATGATCATCCGGTCTTCAGTCTTGAAATTACCTGATTAGATTTGGTAAATCTTTGCACCATAACCGTTTTAGGAGACCAACCCATTCCAATAATGAAAAAATAACCCGGAATCTAGCTCAGTAAATCCGTGGCATTCACTGTTCATACACCAGTGATGACTGGCATCGTATGTGGGTAGATTCTCTATATGCCAGCAGACCGCTATACTCACCCGCCCATATGGGAATGTTTCAATTGAAGAATGTGAGTAAAATCTTCAAAAATATCACTTAAAATAATGAACTCCTCAAAAATCACAACACTGACAGAATTCTATTTTATACCATTCTTTTTTAAGGTAATTAGTTTTTATACTCTATACTAACGTATATCAGAGAAATTGTGATAAAACAACACTCAATATAACAGACATCTGTAAATAGAATACTGTGACTGAATGAGTACACCAAAACTCTACGCATAAACCTTTGCAGCGTAATTACTACAACAACCATCATGACTGCAAAGATTAATTGGTTATATCTCAAGGTTTTACTTAAGTACGAAACTCTGTAGAAAAAGTAAATAGCCTGGGCTGGAACACAAACCTAGATCCCTCGATGTCACGTAAAATGTTTCAACGAGTCCGAAATTGTCCACCCCCTGTGGATTTTATTGGGCTTTGAAGGAATAAGATATTTAAGACTGCAATATGAACAATGTGACAAGCGGTCCAAAGCGTGCCTATGGCGCCACAGTCCGCGAAGATAAAGTCGAACTCGGAACACGATCCGTTCGCTTTTTCTCACTCGCTCGGTAATTGAAAATTTTGTTTTATTTTATTTTCAGCGCACGGCGCTACTGTGAGCCAAAGTTTTGTTTTTTTATTATTGTTATGACTGTATTATACATTAAACTGCGGCCAACCAACATTTCACTCACTGAAAGCGCGCCTGCATTGACGTTGGAGGTGTGTAGGAGTAAGTTCAGCTTGCGGTGGAAATAGAAGTCCAGTCAAACTCTCAGTTCCCCACGAACTAGTGAACTCTTTCTGCTTAACCTTTTTATTCGAGCACCCGAGCAACGAGTGAAGGATGGGAATCAAACATCCCTTCGTTGGCTGTGATCACGGGGGAGGAATCACAAGGAATAAAAAGAAGAACAGCAGAAGCGGAAGGTTACGGGAAAAAGGAAAGAGAAGAACTGCGAGGAAACGTCGACGCTCTCCCGAGCCATTAAAAACGAATTAGGTGCGCGGAATTGGAAGGCGACCCCGCGAAATACACGGACCGATCATTAAACGGATACGGAATTCTCCCGCGCGATTCTCGCGTTGTTGCGAGGATTGCGAAATGTGAGTTTGGTCTTTTTTTTATTTCAGTCATGGAATGTTTTTCGTCGTCGGGCCATTCATCCTTTTTCAGGCTCCACACATCCCCTTCGCTCGCTCGTCGGTGTCAACTGGGATGTGTTGCCCATGCACCCAATAGCCCCCTGCAGCCTCCACTTCCGTCCTCCACAAAACAGTGCTCGACCCCCCGTTTTATATTCTTCGCTCCATTCTCTCTCCTTCTGCGGACTCTGCCATCCCTGACTGCACACTGCCTGAATTATCTCGCTCCAACGAACTCCCGTCAAATATTCTCGTTCCTCCACCCCGGTGCGAGTTTCAAATGATTTCATTGGTAATTTTTCCTCCTGTCGTGGTTTCTAAGGAGTACACTGTTCAATAATGAATTCTCAATTGCCATTGACTATCTTCAATTTACGAGTGTTTTACGGAATAATTGGCAATCATCCCTAAAATCGGCTAAATCATTTCTTTGCAAAAATAATTAAATGCACAAATGCATTTTGTTAACGCAGTTAGTTTCTATCAGGCTAGAAAACTGATATCTACACTGACAAACTTACATTCAATGACAATACTAGAACATTAACATTTTCAACTCATTGGTTTATCTCGAAGTGAATAAATTTTAAGTGTATATACATACTTACCGGCACCGGTGTGATGTTTACTTCTTGTTAGACTCATCGTGCAAAGTTTACCGTCGGTTACTAAACACGAAAGACAGCGATATTATATCATAACTAAAAGGTGTTTTATCAGGCGCTATTGGTAAATATTATGCAAGGATGTGGTCTTACAACTAAACAGTGATCATTTCAGGAAAAACCATTCCTATTTTCCGATAATGCAAATAACACTTAGAAGAAGATGCAATACAGATGCTAAACACATCTAAATCTCCAACATCCGTTCACTGAATTAAGAAGTCAAGTTGAATAGTTAACGCTTAAGTTATTAGAACTCGCCACATAGCTGCTGTTCCAGGATTCTTTCCATGAGTGAAAATTTCGGAGGATTTTCAAAATTTTCACCCATCATGTTAGTGCACAATTGTTTACCTTATAAGGACGTTGTTGTTGTTTGTATGATGTTAATGTCATCAAAGCTTCAGCTCTTCCTGTTTATTATTTAGAAAATTTAGATACTCCGGATCAAAAAGGCAAGCTGGATGCACTATAAATCAAAATCATAGAATTCAACTCAGAAAAATAGCGTTCAAGTCTTAAAAGAGAGAAAACAAGTGCTTAAGGAAATAGGAAAAGGATTGGGAATATTGGGATTCATGAAGTAGTTTGCAGAGGCATTTCATTTCTCAGGTTGGTGTTAAGGTGAGAGAAGTGTTAGTAGTCAGTAGGCATTAGCAATTTGAAAAAGGCTTTCCTCCATTGAAAACCATATATTAGCGAAAATCACAAGGGGTCATTTCCTCCATTGACGAAGTTTAACCAACATTATATATTCTAGAGTAAGGATAAGAGCTTGAAAATTATCCTTACAACAGTTTTCAGCGGTAATGTTCAAGCTACCTCCTTGGAAATGGCTGCAAAGGTATGCTACCAATTATGGCGCTTACAACCGCTAGCCGTCAGCCATGTATAAGCGCGTTCTCTCAGGTGGTAACAGACGATGGATGCAGGACACAACCCCTTGGTGGCCGCTGGATGGCATTCTGGCATATGCATCTATCAATGAGCAGGTTATTCTCGTATCCCGTGATTCCACGATTTGAACTTCTCGTCTGGTGCATTTTCACACAGTCCAATTCTGTCATAAAAATGCCTATTTCGCTATGTCTATAAGTGGGGTTGTGATTGAAAACGAGCAATTCAGCCTGCAAACTGGATTCGGAAGACTTCTTCATAATTGCTAGTACACATTTCCAACGAAAGCAGCATGCTCTCTTGAAAGATCTCACCTAAACGCACGAAATACCAGCAATCCGTCTCTGTCGCAACTGTAGAAGACGATTAAAACATTGCCTAGGCTTTTACGAACGCGGTAGAGAGTAAAAATATCGTAGAGTAGTAGAGAGTAAAAGTAAGTTTTAATGAAAACGTTGTGAGAAGTCAACCATTAGTCGTCGTTGGAGCATTTCAAAGACTAAAATTTGTTTCTAGACTTTCAGCAGATCGTGAACATAATTCACTTCTCCTGCATTCTAAAAAAGTTATATTTATGTTCGCTTTCGTTTACGATCGCAACATTCTTCCATGTATTTGGTCTCTCCGAGTAAACAAAAAGCTAGGAACTCTTGGCTATAAGGCTTACTTTGAATGCCATTTACCATTTGTGATATATGATGAGAAAAATTTATTATAAACGACGTCGTACGACCTTTAAAGAGGATAAGAAAATGCAGTACAGGAAACTATTTTTCTTTTCAGTAAAGGCACCTATGGGCATTCTTCATACATGTTAACACAGATATTTTCACTCAAAAAATATACTAGAAATATGCAACACATTCAGAGTGATTTTGAACTTTTATAGTACAAAATACCCTTTATTACTAAAATTGTATAAAAATGTACTAAGAATGCTAATATCTAAAATGGGGTTGTGTTTGATTTGAGATTGTTTATTGTCAAGTTAATTCATTTATATGAGTGGTGTATGCATTTTTTGGTTCCTAAATATAAGATTTTTTATTAAGCTGTCTAATTGATTGTCAATGCTCAAGAAATTGTAAAAACTCAAGTTATCGTGAACAAGTTTTAACTTGACTTTTCCTTTTTATAATATGAATGCACAATAAGGTATAGAAGCACTAGATTATTTTGAGATAGTATGTTTAATAATTGGTCAGCACCAGGTCTGCCATAATAACATTCAAATTAAGTAGTTCCTCTGGGGTATCTATGCTCCCATACTTTGTATATATAACCAAATGTACATACATAAGAATTGAATAAAAAATCATATTATTACTAATCAATAAAAAGGACCATGCAAAGGTTTGACTTTTGGAATATAAAAAGCTATTTCTAAACTATAGAAAATAGTTATAGATTTTTTTCCTCACGGCATGATTGGAATTTTCCATGGAAACTTTTTTGAAAATCATTATTTGGTATATTTCGGATTCAAAATCGTGTTTATCGCACGTAATCTGAATCTGGAGCAATTATATGAGGGCATTTTATGAGCAGTGAGTGATAAATCTTTTGATTGATCTTGACAGCCGTAGATTCAAAAAAAGATACTTCATTCTTTCAAAAAATAAGGAAAGTTTGAATAAATTTATGGAGCATTCAACGACGTGGTTCAAACTGTACAGTAAGAGATAAAACACATTTATTGATACCTCTGTGAGGAAATACTGCCCCTATATTTCGTACATCAATGCACTTGTGACAATCACAGCAATGTTATTGCTCTCACTGATGATTGTGGTGGTAGATAATATCGCATATCCAATTGCGTTTCTGATTCAAGTGTCATTTGAGATGCAATATACGATAGTAGATATGCAATCTAGGTTCTCTGACTGAGGTGATGTGTTAT
Source organism: Ceriagrion tenellum (assembly GCA_963169105.1). Lineage (NCBI taxonomy): Eukaryota > Metazoa > Arthropoda > Insecta > Odonata > Coenagrionidae > Ceriagrion > Ceriagrion tenellum. The sequence continues at coordinate 24,691,067 of OY720642.1, read as the reverse complement.
GAACACGCACTGCCGTAGCATCCCGAATGAGCAATATCATCGTCAACTGGATGTAAGAGACTCGGATGCAATCACCAATCCTGAACCTACAACATTGTATTCGTGCTGTCATCAAACCGTCAAATACTGGAAATGTTTAATACAGCTCTATGGAAATTAGTTGGAAATAACAAGGCCACTTAACTGTTAAACATTGCCACTTAACAGAATGGAGCCACATTAAGAATACAAAAATATTAGAAATATATTCTTCGTTTCTAGGAGATTTAGAAACAATAAAGCAAGACTGTGTAAAAAACTTTGGGACATTCGCTACTACCACTACTTGGAGTAGAAGAATTAATTTGACATATTCCAAAAGTTTTGGATAAAAACTTAGCAGCTCGGCGATATTCTTATTATCAGAATGAGTAAAAATACCGTATCTACGAATAATAGTTGATTACTTGTGTTAGTGTGATCCATGCTTTGTGCTCAGCATGGTTAAATTAATACTGTATTAAGATGATTTAATATAAAGAGCTCTTTTAAATCTTGCGATGCACTGCCTAACAGAAAGAATTATCACTGTAAAATTCAGGTTCGATGAGGAAGAGACTTTTTCTGACATTCAACGGTATTTCTGGCATCAATCATTACTAGAACAAGAGAAATCGTCAATGAGCTTGCTTAAAATTTGAGATAATAAATGAAAATACATTCTATTCCTTTGTGCGAATCTTTAACTCTAACTGTTAAATGTCACTGAAAAGGGGGTTTAACTTCATCCACTCTTTTTGTGATGATGTAAACTTTAGCCTACCGGAATAACTCTTAAGTGATTAAATCAAGGCCCTACTTGATTTTCACAAACAAACATGAAGCTCGTGGGATATTGCAACCTGGAGGAATAATACGGATAGTTTATAGTAGAGTGGAGTGAAGAGCTGCAGTGAGCCAATTTTTTTATTGACAACTGACGATCAAATCGGGGAGTACATAGTAGAAGTATCGCTGGACATATTATAAAATAAACACTCATAATAGCACTAAGCATCGCATCATAATCATCAGTCATGAATTCGAGGATTATTTTGATAGAGCTATTCACTAACCTCATTATCAGATATCTTTTTCATTCCCATATATTTTGGCACATAGTTAACATATTAAACACAGAGATGTTATTTATAACACAACTAGATTTCACTCTAAATATATCTTACATATACAGAGTTTAATAGAGATGTAAGGTTGGGATATTCGAAAAACTTAATCTACGGCCAAGTCTTGCCTACAGTAGTCGTGACTCTTGCATTCCCCTGCGTTCCTTGCACTCCTGCTTTGCCACGCCAAGGTTTCCCCCGCCCCCTTCCCCAAGTCTCTCCCTCCAATCCCCCTCCGCGCAACACCAACTTTGATCCTGAGACGTCGCCGCATGTGTGACGGCGCTAGTAGATTGGCTCGTTATTGCTTGGATGGGAAATTCTCACAGCTGGTCCAGCAATATCCCGCAATTTAAGCGCATCCTAATATCACAGATGCATCATATGGAATTTGCTCCAATGCAGACTGTATTAAGGAATGGTAAACAGCTTTTTTAACCAGTTTATGAGAAGACTATTGCCCCAACAGAATAAAAATACATAACCTTTGGTATTTATTTTTAAATTGAGATCCAAAAAAACCTCCTGTATCCTTACACTCAATCAGAAAACAAACTAGTAATGGGGAAGCAAGCTAACTGTATGCATTGCGTACCCAAATAGTCAAATGGCTCTCATAAGTTGATGTAATTACAAGTAATAATTAGCTTTATGCATGCCAAACTCCCTTTTATGTTATTGAAAAAGTTTAATACAATATTTATGCAAGAAATCGGCCTTAAGAGCTCACCAAATGACGTCACATATCAGGTTTTAGGGAACCGATGAAAAATGAATATCACCAATATGTGTAATAGGACAAAAGTGTCAAATTGGAAAACAAAATGATAAATATCAACTCATATTTAAGACTATATGGCAGTACATATTGCCTATGAGGAAAAATTGCCTACTGTCGCTTATGCCCTGACTACGGCGAAAGTCGTACGAGAAGAGTGGCACTTCTGAGTAACACGTTAAAATACGAAAGCGTGAAATAATATGCAATAAGAAAGCAATTTAATATATAGATAAAGTCCTTTTAAAATAAGAATACACGTATAGTCCATTAATCTAACTAATCCATAGATCTATCTTTTTTCGAGAAGATCCTAAGCCTTCCAGTTTTTGTCTTGGGAAGCCAAAATTGGAGTGCTTAACCCATTGACTTAGTATTTTTTGAAAGATCGCCTTTCCTTGGGTAACTAATTATTTATTCAAAAATTCGCTTCCAAATTCTATTTTTTATTTCTAAAATTATTTATTCCATGGATATGAAATTTTTACCCATAAAAGATATCATTATTATGAAATTACGAAATGACACACCGTTAATTAATTAGAGGTACCCAAAATCTTAATGTATGACAACGGCGATTCGCCGTCCCTTTAAACTAGGGTCAGGTTATACCAACTGGCGAATCGCCGTCTCTTCAAGTGAATGGGTAAGTCCTCTCCTTTCAATTATACGACCACGAAACCTGGGTACCTATGTCAGAAATAGCATAATAAGAGGCTAAATTAAGTGTTAACAGGGTACATGAGAATCATTTTCAAAAATATTTTGATAGGTGGGGTTGGAAATTAATGGGTGACGGAAGAATGTAGGTTGTATGCTCCAATAACGGACACATACATGGGTGCAGTAAGAAAGTTTTTTCCACTTTGAGGGAACTTAAGAGAGTCGAACCACGGAGCAGATATTTGATAATATAATGATTGGTAATAGAGGAAGACGTCGGCCGAATAAGTTAAGAGTGAATGTGGTATAAGATATTCTCAAGAGGAGGAATTTTAAGAATCTTGATAATAGGAGAGAGTGTATGAAGGAAAACGTGGTAGTAAGAGAAGTAAATGAGTTGTGTAAGGATAGGGCAAAATGGAGGAAACTAGCAAGAGAGTCAGTATTCTTGGGCAGACGGAAGTAATAAAAATTTTGACTTTGCCCACCCCCAAATGGAATAATGTGATGGGTATGAGTGCGCATAAGGCGCTCCCTCGAGAAATAGTACAAGAGACATGGTTATTGTTGTGTGTGTGCGTCTGTGTTTGGTCCCTGGCGAGGAAGTAACTTTCCCGTAAACCAACACAGGAGGGTATTCTCGGTTGAGAGGCTGTGGTTGGTCTCTGCTGTGGTTTTCCCAGCATACCAAGACAGCAAATTTTTGGTGTTTATTGACGAAGGGTACCAATTGTTTAAAGCTTTTGGAGATTTTCTGTTTTATTTCATTGCCTAGCCGTAAGAAGCTCACCCCATCTTTGTGATGGCTTTCCATATGTTGGCTTTCCAGTCATTTGAACTTAATAAATTCCACCAGCTTAAAACTAAAATAGCTAAGATTGGTGAGGACATCCGCTTTCTAAAGAATTGTAAATCTCATAACGTTTTCCCCAATTTCATTAGTTCTCTTGCTCTTTACAAAAAGCGTAACACTCACTTGGACGACCGGATAAGAAAGAGGATTCTTATCTGGGAAATCAACTTCCTTTATTTTAAGCGAAGTGAATTGGAGGTCAGTGCCTACGACCTCCATTTGAAACTAACTAAGAATTTGTCAACTTGGGATCACTTTTTCTGGCAAGAGTTCGAGAGGAAAATCCAGGTCGTTGTGCAGAAGAAAAGAGAGAACAAGGCCCGCTGCACAAACCGCAAACTGAAAAGTCTCCTGAGTAAGTCTAATCCTTCCATTCCTTGCAATGATAGTTTTGATAATGTTCTCAACCTTTCTAAAGAATCTTTCTCTAAGAAGGAACTTACCTTATTAAACAATGGCCTAAATTTCAATTTACAACCAAAATCTCCACCTGTCATAGATTGCCCACATTGAAGGTTCCCTTAAATTCTTTGATAACGCCACCAAGGACTTTATCCGCAAGGGTTGTGAAAAACAAATTAAGAAAAATCTCCTCAATTCCAAAGTTAATTTTTCTTCTAACTGTAACAAAAATTTTGAAATAGTCAAACAATTAAAAAGTAAAAATTGTTTTTACATGAAGGCAGACAAGGGAAATCACTGTGTCATTCTTGACAAAGAAGATTATTTCCATAAAATCAATCTCTTACTGTCTAACGGGCCTTATACTGAAGTAAATAAGAACCCAATTAATAAGCTCACTTCACAGTTCAAATCTATCCTTAAAGACTGCACTATTCTTGTTGATAATAAAGTGAAGTTCAAACTCTATGTAACCAATCCCACTTTACCAAGAATGTATTGCCTACCTAAAGTCCATAAAATCGACTGCCCAATGAGACCCATTGTATCTGGAATTGATTCGTCCACATACTTACTATCAAAATGGTTAGTTTCCCAGTTCACAAGCCTCGATTTTAAAAGCCCTCATTCCATTAAAAATAATTTTGAATTCATTGAAAAGACTAAAGATTACATTTTCCTCGATGGTGAAATAATGGTCTCATTTGATGTAACTAATCTATTTCCTAGTGTACCTGTTGACATTGCTATCCAAGCACTAGAGGTTTGGTTGAAGTCACTCTCTTTGGACTCAAAAATAATTGAGGAGTACATTAGACTTACTAATTTGGTCATTAACCAAAATTATTTTACTTTCCAAGGTAGATTTTTCAAACAGGATTTTGGAACTGCCATGGGCAACTCGCTTTCACCCTTTCTAGCCAATGTTTTTATATCTCACTTTGAAGACCTTTTTAAAGAAAAATTTACTTACTTCCCCGCTATATACTTACGGTACGTAGACGACATATTTGCAGTTTTTGATACCACAAAATATAACCTGGATAATTTTGTAAGTGATCTAAACAGCCTGTTTCCATCCATCAAATTTACCGTAGAAATAGAGAAAGAAAACCGTCTTCCCTTCCTTGATCTCTGCCTCACTAGATCTGGAGACAAGATATCTTTTGATATTTATCGAAAACTAACACACACCACCAACTACATCCACGATCTTTCTTTCGACCATGGCAACCATAAACTGGCCGTCTTCCGCTCTCTCGTTCATAGACTTCTTAACGTCCCTCTCGATAGATCGGCCTTCAATAAAGAATTAAATATTATCAAAGATATTGCTAAACGGTATGGTTTTCAAGATTCAACAATCGAAAACATTGTGAAGAAGTATAGATTCAAACATTTGATCTCTAACTCCACCACACACAAGAAAGATGAAGCCGTAAAGTACATTAAATTGCCCTATTATCCCCGTTTAACGAAAGGAATCGATAAAATCTTCAAATCAGTTAAAACTAAAATCTCCTATTCTAACCAAAGCAAGCTTAAAAACCTATTAGGAAACGCTAAAGATAAAATTCCGGCATTAGAAAAATCAGGCATTTATAAAATCAAGTGTAACACTTGCCATTTAGCCTACATAGGACAGACACGACGCACTTTACAAACCAGATTCAAAGAACACTACTCTCACTTCAGAAATCACAATCCCGAAAAGTCTAGTGTAGCGCAGCATCTAATCATGACCGGGCACGACGTAACAAAAGATAATTTGAAACTCGCAAAGCATACAAGTAATAATCTATTAGACGCTTACGAGAGTATCTTCATATTTAAAAATAAAGCCAAACTCCTAAACAGCGATGCTGGACCCATCCCTCATTCCTCCCTCTACTCAGTTTTGAACTTTAAATAATTCGTTACGTCTCTTAACGGACGCCGTTAACCGATCACTTCCTTCCCTTTCTTTCCCCCCCCCCTCCCTTCAACGTTCTACTTTACGTCCGTTGCAACCCCCTTTTCTCTTTTACACCTCCCCCTTCACTTCCCCCCCCCCTTCCCCAATCATTTTCTTTGGTTGTTTTCATTCGCGTTTTGTCTTTCGCCCTTCCCCCTCTCTCTTTTCCTATTGGTTGTCTCTCTCCCCCCCTCCTCCTCAGTTCACCTTTATTAACAACTAGGATGTCTTGAACCTTCCTCACTTCAACCCTACGTTGAAGTGACGCGTTACCTTCGGTTCGCTGAAAAGGGCTACTTTGTAGCCGAAATACGCGTATTCGACCCCCACCCTCGTCCTGTTTTGTCGATTTGACCACGCTCTTTTTGAGCTGATTCTCCCAGAAGTTGGGCCCATTGGCGTGTGTGAGTGATTGATTTTGTGTGCTTGTGTATATACCAGGCATCCTTAGCGGGGTCTCATTAGCCCCGTGAAGGATCCCAGGTCAAAACCCAAACATCCTTAGCGGGGTCCCATTAGCCCTTGCAAAGGATCGTATTTGGTTGTGTGTGTGCGTCTGTGTTTGGTTCCTGGCGAGGAAGTAACTTTCCCGTAAACCAACACAGGAGGGTATTCTTGGTTGAGAGGCTGTGGTTGGTCTTTGCTGCGGTTATCCCAGCATACCAAGACAGCAAATTTTTGGTGTTTATTGACGAAGGGTACCAATTGTTTATGGCTTTTGGAGATTTTCTGTTTTATTTCATTACAAGAGACATGGAATTGACAATCATGGAGCAAACTGCAAAGAACTATGGGATAGAGAAGAGAATAGATGACCATTGCTTATAACAGTCATCATTATCATGCCTCGGAAAAAACCATCATAGTTAAATATATTGATATTTATGTGCATTCACATAATTCAGGGATTTTCCGCAAAATATAACTAGTGTAGTGTTTATAGCCCTTTATAAAAGGTGGCTAGAGTCAATATAAGTAAATTTCCTTTTGCATTTTGATTTATTTTTAGAATATTTACACATGAGGTACTGCTTATCTGAATAATTACCCATATAGTTTCTTTCTACGGATGTACTTCTTCGCATGGATTTATAATACTTGTTTGAGGAAATAACATTCAGCAGCGCTTTTAATGGAAATAAAGATAAGGCGTCTCAGATATGAAGGAGGATGGAAGAATGGTGCAATATGATTTGAACTGCAAATTATCATAAATAATGAAAACAAAACGAGGTTTTCTACAGTAGGTTCTCAGGCCATCACAGAGAGATGTCTCTAACTAATACTTCCAATGTCCTGTTCTTTTCCCCTCAACACAAGCAAATTACGTATGCTACCGACTAAACACTTAAAACTATGCATTGAAGTAATGAAATCTTTTTAAATAATCTTCATCCTTCTCTATTTATTTCGAACACTCTACATACATTACTCTGCCACTTTTGAGTCTAATTCAGACATCAATTGATTTAGTGCACATACGCTTTTTGTTAATGTCAGAACATTTTACGAGTCCAGGGAATTGATTGGAAAATCCGCGTCGCTCCGCTTCAGCGTTCTGGAGGATTAGACTGAGTGATTGGCAGAGCTGAGAAACGAAGAGGTCCCATCTGTTCCCACCAATGTTTCCGTCGCTGAGAGAAGCGAGTTACTGAGGTTGGCGAGCAAAATAAAATCAAAGAATCTAAGAATCGAACTCATACCATCATCCTGCCTCGTTTTTCCCAATCCTGTCATGTAACACTAAAAGAGCAAAGCACACAGATGCTGAAATAAAAACCAATACGTTTTAGCCCATTGCGAATCGTCAGGATAAGATGATCGTAAACAACCAGGACGCATCCTTTCCAACAAGATGAGATAAAAGGAAGTGGAGATAGTTTTGATGGCAGATAGGCAAGCTTAAATAAACCATAATTTCAACGTTTGTACGGAGAAATGATATCGTTACTTTTACTCTGAAAATTTGTCATTTTCCGTAAAGTCTATATTATAGTAAGTTATAAAACTGATTTGTTACGTAAAAGAGCAGATAAAATAGGGTTTCATGCTTCATAAATAGAGAAAATTCATCTGGACAGAACTTGGTTACAATATGTCTATGTAGTACTCAATAATGCGGCTGAAAAGAGGGTTTTTTCGGATGGATAAAGAACAAAAGAGTACAATTAAGAGAAATTAATAAATTGGTAATACGATAAACTTAATAGATAATTTGGCATAGAATAATAATATTACACTTACATATTATAGATCAAAATCTATATACTCAATTGCGTAGTAGCAGACGATTTATTGACTGAAAATTCGACATTCATCAATTAGATCTTATGCTAGGGTAGATAACTGACAACAGGGGTTGCTTGAACATAAATAGTAGGATACATTTGGTGATCTAAATGTTGACAACACCTGCTAGAGTATTAGACAATCAATCAAGGCACCAAAGTAACCACATTATATCGTTCCATTTTACGCACAGAAGGCAACATTTGGAAGATCTATTCACATAGAAATCATTTTTGATCAGGATTTGATTAATTCCCATCACTGCCGGGATTTAAACAGCAGTCCTTCCAGAGGAAATTCGCGAGCATTTCAGTCTATTTGCTCTACGAACGAGCAGAATCGATTGTTCGTAACTTTTGAAACATACAAGTCGCACAGAATTGTGAAGGCTGAGGATAAAAATTTAGCATGCCCCAAGTACTTAAGAATTTATTGAAATAGGAGTTTTTTTGAGAAAACTCCTATTTTAAATAAATTCGAATCAAAGTAAGAAACAAAACTCCTTCTCATCCAAAATTGTGTAACATAGATCAAATATAAAATCGAAATATGGGTAGTTTTAAAGAATAATGCAAATAAGAATATATTTTATCTGAAATTTTATAACCCGTATTGCCATCATTGTAGACAACATTCGAAAATAAGTCAACACATTAATGTGTAATCTCTACAAGAAATTTTTGTCTATTTATTTACAAATGTAATATCATAATCATTTTAAATTCTACAAGGATGATAATAGATGCTAACCAGACACTTAATGTGATTAAAAATAGAAAAACTGCTCATGATTACGGAAATATTCTATGGAAAAATTTGAATTTTATTTGATTCAAAATTTCTAAGAAAATTTGTCCCAATTTTTCAAGACGAATTTTGAAAATAGTTTTAGACTAAGAATTGACATTAAATACATCACGATAAAACTGTAAACTATGCGGAAACCAATTATCTGGTCCCAATAAATAATCATCGTTATAAGTGGAACTCAATCAGACGCAGCACAAGGACGCAGGATGACGAACACGTCCAGGGATTATGTGTTACTACCCAGAATTCAAGTCATAACATGAAAACTATTGCTGTAAATGATTCGGGGATGTTGCTGTGAGTGAGGGGTGATCACCCAATGGCGAGTGCCCGGGAGGCGATGTTTTGGAAAATCTCCTTTCTGGGCAGATGGCCGAGTCAACGGATGGGAAAGGGGGGGGGGCGTTGAGGGGGGCGTGGGCCTTTTGAGAGTTGATTAAGTGGAGGGGGCGGGTCCTCCTCGATCTCTCCCTCCTCCCACAGAGATGCGAGGGCGGGGATGACCGGGGAATGGCCTCCTCTCGCGTAAAAGGATATATATACATCTGCCCCCCCCCCCCCACCGAATCCCTCCACCGACTTCCACCAAACACACAAACACAGTACGAGGGGGGTGGGGATCGAATGGTCCAGCCGATGAATCGGAATGGAATCCGTTTGTGTGTGCGCTGCAGGAAAGGTGATTGATTTGGTTTCTCTTAGAGGGAGGGAGGCTGGGAGGGATCGTAGGTGGCTCTCACACGAACGAACCGTTTTTCGGTGGAATTCATCAAAATTATTGATCAGGGTCTTACCCTTCCCTCGGTATATCCCTCCCTCTCACTTTCTACTTCCCCGTCATCCCTCAAAGAGTGCCCTATTTTGGGAAACCAGTCTCTTTTTTTTCATTCAGCGCTGAGTGCGAATCCTCACAATTCCATCAGTAACTTCTCCTCCCTAAGCTTTGCGAAACAGTTGTACTGCTTCCGAAGGAATCCTACACAGTTTAATGAATTAAATTTGCTTCGATTGTGTCATTTGCTGGGAGAAAGTCACATTATCATACCATTCCCAGGTAAATGCCAATAGACGTTTCAATTATAATAAAAAAAACAATATTATTGAAAATTATGAAAAGAAACATTCCTTGAAACACTGATTGTCACGTTAAAGCTTACCACATCACATTTGGTCAGCAAATACAGCTTAATAACCACATTAAATGGCAATTATCACCGTACAACCTTAAATTATTCACGCAAAACTGATTTTCTACTTCGAAACTCCTATTATACTGTGATATTTGAGACCTACAAATATCTCGCAGCTAAGATAGCATGTGTTTCCATAATTTCCACTTCGTTTTTATTTTTAACATATAAATGTTTTAGATTTATCATTATTCAAACTATCTCACACAATGCAAATTACTCATCCCCTATGGCTGTATGGCTCATTAAAGTATATGAATTTTCACCTTATTCCAATATATTCTATACAGTAGCACGGATATTAGCCAGATTTACTTCACAGTTTTTTCCGTTTTCCCTACAACGCATCTCATTCCTCCTCTGGAGTATACGTAAGTTCAGTGCATCTAACCTAATGCTTCCGTACTTCATTAATATTACTTAAGCAAGGCCGTGCCTTGCGGTAAAAGATGGCGACATAATGTTTTTGAGAGACCTTGACGTCGAGTAGATCAGCTCGAAAACCTAATTCCTAAAGAGTAAACATTGCCGAGAGGAGCGTCGGAGAGAGAATATCCTTGGAGAGCAACAGCAATCGAACTTTGCCGTGGAAGAAATATGAAGAGTGGAATGATTTCAGCGCAGGTTTAGGCCAATGAATTCCAAACAGGGGGTTCGAAATAATAAATGAAATCTTTTTATTATTTTGTATGGGTAAGAAGCGCGAAATAAGATGAATGTTCTCTATAAAACAAACCATGGGGGCACACGCACACATACATTAAAAGCATTAACCCAATTCAAGACACGTATTCCGCGCCGTACATACCGCGCGCCTCAACCCAGAAGCAGAAGCGCGTATTTTATTTGAATCATAAAGTAAAATGTGTGCGGTGTTCTCGTATGTTCGTGTGCTGGCGTGTGTAGCAGAGGCTGGGTGAGATGTGACGGGGGAGGTGAGAGGAGAGTTGGCGAATCTCGAGCGTATTGCAAATTACAAGCCGTCCTCCCTTCCGCAACTCCACTTCGCCTCCTTTAGCGCGCGCGAATATTTCCCCGTTCATCTCCGCGCCCTCCTTCCCACAACACACACACTCACTCACTCGACCCACTTCCACACAAGTTCCCCTCCCTCCCCTTTAACTCGGCTCTTAATTCACGAGTTACGTCGCCCAGCCCTCAACGAGCCTAGAAACCTTGCCCGCGCGAAGGTAACCCTTTGCCCACGTGCCCATGGATCGTCAACCTTGTGTAATGGAGACGTTTTCGCGACTGGCACGTGACGAATGTTATGTCCACTCCACTCCCTGGCATGAATATCCATTTGATACCCACAGAAAGAGGCTCCTGCGGATCAATTTTAAACGATTGAAGTTACAAAACCATATTTTATATTACATATTAGGATTTTCAAAGGTTTTCCTCATTTATCACACATACCTATCGTGCCGTTCTCATTAGGGGCAGGAAGTCAAAAAAACTTAACCTCTTGGTGATAAGCCAATGAATTTCTACTTTTCTTTTTTCTAACTACTTTCTTTTTTCTACTTAAAGACTTCCTCCAGATTTGCCTATGTGCATGCCTATTTTGCTTCACTTACCCTCACAAGATGCTTCACACACACGCTTCTGTCCTGAGGATAAGCATCCCTTTTCTGGTGAGCATGTCTCGCCAAATTAACCCATGACTTCCTCAGTGTCTATCACCATAGGTAGCGATAGATTTGAGATGCGTTATATAAAGACAGAATAAATGTTACATACATGAATGCATACCCACTTTGTTGCACTCTTTCGAGAAAGGCAGATACAAAGAATTTAGTTATTGCCGTAAGCCCAACAGAACTGGCTGGCTCCTTATTGACGATTTTCTCCATACTGCCCCATTCTTACAAACCACATTCGCTCCGCGTATATCCATGCATTACTTCATTCATGCTCTTCAATTCTTTTTACTCCCATCGTTCGTCCTCTTAACAGTGTCTACTATGTTCACTCATGCCTTTCCCCTCAAACCATTCACTCCGCTCTCATCAATCTGTATCGTTTTCCAACTCTCGTTTGTTTATTCAACTTGGTCCAACCAAGGATACATACATCATAAACACACGCTCATTAATATGGCGTCACATTCAGAACGTTTCACGATCCACATATTTCTGGTCGTATCCTTAACAATCGTCGAAACATATTTTTCGCGGTCATTATGTTAAAACGAGCACCATATTGTAAAATTCCTTCCAGTAAATTGTCTGCTCCTTATTATTTTCATCTTCCATACATTTCGCAAATATTCTGGTATTTTATACAAAATCGTCCGATAAGTCAATTACTTTGCCAATCACCGTTCTCATGCAATTATAACTCCCATTCTAAAAGTCAAAAACCACAACTTTGTCGAATTTATGCTCAAATGCATTCTGTCTGTTGCAACACATAAGTTATTCTGGTTAATTTATGGGGACAAGTCAAGTATCTAAGGCAGAGCAGCAACGCAGTAGCATATGCATGTAATTGAACACGCACATTTACATACGCACATCTCTGTCTTAAACAAGGACATTTCCTCTGGATGCATCTCTAATAAATTTACCAATTAATGCATTTAACAGCCACTGTGATATTACGCATCCTAATACATTATCAAAATTCAAGTTTTTGAATAATTGAATGCTAACTATTTTTTCTTCTAGCCTCTCGTAAATACTTAAAAGCTGATCATGATGACAAACTTACCAGTACCAGCACCTAAAATAGGGTCCGACATATGATCCAGGTCCACGCGGTGGGAAGCAGCCGTATTTATGACTTTCAAAGCTTTTGAAAAGGAGAAGCAACCGCGAACAGCAGGTTAGGGTGAGAAGATACTTAAAATAATATTGAAACCATATTGTGGTATAATGAACAAACAGTACATACGCGCAAAATGAGAGTACAACACTACTATGATATCTCTATAATTGTGTAGTTTAAATATTTTTTTCATTCGTCGTTGTTGTTTTTCATATGACTTATAGCCTACCATTTCCTTTTTTTACATCTATTTTCGTCAAGTTTCGTCTATTTCCTCGAAGCACCCGAAGCAGGTATACCTTTGACTAAAATGTACATGCGTAAAAACCAAAAATATGATTTTAGCAAAGCCTTTGGTAAGGGGCTCGACCTGCTTCAGGTAACTTCACGTACTCCAATAGATCATCCGTCTCGTCATCATCAAGGAAATATTACCAATAGTAGATTTAAAAAACCTCATTTTGTATCAATGAAAGAGTCTTTTCATCCATGTTATTGGGCTTTTCCATATTTTTTTTCAAAGCCTCCAGCATCATTCGGTCTCAGTTCAATTTTCATCGCTCGAAGTCCACCTACTTCATCTACCGCAGTAACATTGCCATGACTTCCAAGTAGAAATAAAAAACACGATCATCAAAGGAAGTGAAAGAGTTAATTCGAAGTGAAGAAGTTGTATTTTTTACAGGGGGGGGGAGAAAAGAAGTATGCTTAAGCAATACTTGTCCTAATAATTCCGCGGAAGTTGGAACTAATTGATTATTTTTACTAAAAATTTGAAGAAACCATTTGATAAAATCATTTTTACTCCCATTATTCGATTAGAGAAAAGTTGAATGACAAATGAGATAACACCTATCCACCTCTGGTTCTTAAAATGAACCGTAGGTCAATAGGAGTTAAATTGCCAAAATGAAAATTGAAGATCTTTATCGATAAAAATGGGGGAAAATGTTTTATTCTTGGGGATATATGAGCAAGTACATATCATTTGAAGATATTTTCAGTAGAATTAAATTGCATAAAATATAGAATATCAACTGGTAAAAATCTATTACATCACGTTTTTGTTACAAACAATACAATAGAAAGTTTTTGATGGATCAGTAATATAGATTTTATTAGCGCTTAAAATCTCTTTTTGAATGTATGTTCTACGTAATCCTGATAATAGTAATCGGAAAACTCAACTCATTTACGATTCACAACGTAACGTAACGTAAAGCTGAGTGAGTACCCCGGGAAGGCACACACAATTTTATATCCTACACTCCAAATTATGTATGCTTTCCATTTAATTACTACCAATCCAGCTCATTTTGGATTAGTCATTGAGAGATCTGGATACAAAATACGACATGTCAAACAAATTTAATTTCCATTTCTGTCAAGTTTCCCCATCAAATCATACACATTCACCCATCCTCATAAATATAGCGCTACAGTACGAATTCCGATATCTTTAATATTTAAAATAGTAACCGAAGAAACAAAGATAAAGATATAAAAAAAGGACGTCAAATCATTTAATTGTAAGCGTCATTTGTTATTCTAACTAAGCGACTGACTTAAAAAATCATAAAAAGGTCATTGCCATTCTCATCACTGTTAATTAGGCGATTCCAACGGAATTCTGAACTAGTATTATAAAAATGATCAACATGACCTACTCACTCGATAACGTGAACCACAAGCTTCCGCATAATTAGCATTCTCCATACTCTCGTGTCTCCCTTTGAAGAAAATGTATTTCGAATCAAGTAAACAAGTACCATTATACGACGGACTATCAATTCTTTTGACCACTTTAAGGAAGAGGACCATTTTCCCAAGAAATCTGAAGTGGGAATAATTTATTTAAAGGTTGATGCCTAGGCGGTCATTCTTATGAGTCAAGAACATTTTTGTGGCTCACAGGTGGTCTATGAAGCCTTCCCCTAATCAACGTAATGGAGAGATCTGCGCTCCTCAACTCCAGCTTTATTCCGTCACCATTACGCCCCATCCTAAGAGAGCGTGGGACCATTTTTCAAGACTTTTCCGGATTTTTTTTAAAGAGTGGAATCACGGAAGTTCGAAGCGGAGGAATAAGAGAAGGAACAAAAATAGACATGCAAATAATACTTTGAAAAGGGATTCCTCTTTCTCGCGATGTAGGGTGGGTGGGTGGTTGGCCGGGGAGTGGGGGGTGGTGAAGGGTAGGCCAGCTGTGAATGGGGACGCGGGAGACGATTGTCGCGCACTCTGGCGGTCGAAGGCGTCGGGTCGAAGGACAGACCAAAGAGATTCTCTCTCCGCACAGCTTCCCACTCTCTCGAACTCATCTTTCCGAGAGTGTCTGCAACACGAGGTCGCAGCGAGGCGCCAGAAAAGAGAAAAAAACGACCGACGCGTATTCTACGCCCCTGACATGAACGCATGCACGCAAGCGAAGAAAAACTAAAAATAAAATACACGCATGAACGAATATGCATATCCCTTGGAATATATCGACACTGGAATGCAGATAAATAGTGGAGATGATTCTCTCCCGATAAATGCTGAACATTAATTCTTTATGGGTTGCACGTCCAGACTCTCATGATAGACGCTACAGCATTTTGTTCAAGATAGACCCGAGTGCATAAATAAATTGTCCTTAACTTTTAGTTTTTTTTAGGTAAATGTCACTAGTAAATGCATAATTTGGCGTCGTTGACGGTAAATCTTCCAAGTATCACGTTCTTTAAATGTACAACAAGGAGCTTATCTTAGCAAGATGGGTGGCTGTAACTGTATCAGAACAAGGCGTAAGAACTAGATCGTGCTAATTTCTAAGTGTAGTGATATTTTACACCGTTATATTTCACTATCGACAGGTTACTTGATATATAAAACAGCTATGAGCTCGCTTAACTTGTTAATTAACAAAATATAGCTGATATAACCACTCGCATCTGTATGCAAACTTGTATCGGAGTGGCGCAATGCTGCAAATTCTATTTACCCATTCCCTCTGCGGAAGTCAAGTAGTATTGCTGGCTAGATAAATGACTTTTCAACTCTAAATTTAGGTTTGAAAAACGGCTATCATGGATATTTTAAGTGTATACATATGGATGTGATTGTATAAAAAGCTCAGTAGGATATTTCTTAGACAAAAAAATAATTTTCTGGTATAGGTTAATCTGGCATCTACATTTAACATTGAATATAATGATACAACTTTTGAGTTTTCTTTAAAATTGAGCAATATTTAGGGGCAATCAGAATACGAAGAACGCTTTAAAATTTAGTACAACCAGAAACCACAAATGTGATAAGTTGTTGGAAGTGTCATGGGCATGAAATCCCCATATTAGTGGATGCATACCGTCCACTATGATTCGTGTTAGCATATACAAATCCATGCAAATGCTAAAAGAAATTAATATTTTTACGTGTTCATCTGATGCATTTCAACGCATTATGATTTGGTCTTTCTTTGTTCCATTGCTCTATAAATTGTTTTCAACCACTTTTAACTCAGAAGATTGTCACACATGGAGCACCGCATTTTGTGACTGACGAGTTTCTTTTTGAGGTCTTTAATAGTCCAAACTATTAAAATTGGTAATTTAAAATCTTAGTAAAATTGGGGCATAAATTAATTGAATTAAATAAAAAGATTTAACAGTGTGTATAGATTAAATCTTATGGCCATTTGTAATGAGTTCATGCACCAAATGATAAATACGAATAATTGCATACTTAGTTATATTTATATTGACGTGATTTTTTGTATGTGTCAAATTCCGTTTAAAGCTATCAACTCTTCCGTAGACACGGACTAAATGTTGCCGTCACCACATGATTTCAACAATCTATTGAATTTAATCAAGTTATGAGTTCCCATATTAATTGAAACATTAGAAAGGAATGTTTCTTTTATTAGGAATGCCAAATACTTTAGCATAACTGTACTTGTCATTAAGGAATTCTAGAAATAGCGATTTTACATTGGAATTCACAGCAGATAAAGTTCTTCAGGGGAAGCATCCTTTATCTCTCGCATCCCACTTTCTTAAGTTGATATATTTCTCGACTTCCTCATCTATTCTTTTGGGATTAGTAAAAATTATAAATAAATTAAACACTTACAAGTGAATTATAAAAAATTCAAATAAAAATAATACATGCAATTACAAAATAATTACAAAAACGCTATTCAGCAGCTGGAGGAGGCAAAGTGCAATGCTGTGGAAGTTCTTGCAGCATACCTCTTATTTATTATTCGCATATCTCCGGCACAGTACATCGGAAATAAGATGTTGAAGTAAGATTGAAACACAGTTCTTCTATTAAACATTCATTTCCTCTATGATTAAAAAACTTTATTCTCGGAGAAAAATCGTTAGCACATGAATGATAAATAAAAATACAGCGACACATTGATGACAGTATATTCCCGTGAACGTTTAGCCTTTGGAAGTGTGTGAGGCCGGAGGGGTGTTTCATCATATTTTACATCTGAGTGGAAATTCTGAGCAAATCTGCGATATAAAAAACTTCATTTCATTTTGTATCTATTAATGGCATATTATCGTAAGATTAATGAAATAGAGTTATGAATTTCATCACATGGAGGCACATGAGGATACAAACTAAGACAGCTACCCATATGCAATATTTCTGATAAGATGAATTTTCTAAACGGTGGCTCTATAACATAATACTTAATGACCAGAATAGCATCTTAGATCTCTCATTAAAGATGAGGACTTCAAAGTTCAATAAATTTTGCATTCAGACTAAACTGAAGGCGTCAGTTCACGGAATCATTTGATATCCATGGAAAAGAATAAAAAATCTCAGACTATAATCCACATTATTTAGTAATATAATTACCGCAGGAGTCATATCGACTCCTCCGCCCGAAATATAGCTGCTACTTTTTTAGTTTCATCATCTAAGCCGTTTCTTCCCGTGACTTTTTTCTATGTTTTGCTATTATAAACTGTCTAAATAGTTGAATTGACTACTTTCAAAATGCTCAAATTATTTACAGATTTCCCTAGAACGCCCGAAAGGCTTCAAATAGACTCCATCACACAGATTGGTGGAATGAAAGCGATTACCACTTCCGAGTGCCATAAATTGCTACTCATTGTCGTGGATTAGTATTTCCCATGTATTCTCCTTGGACATCACACTGCCTCATTATCACCCCGCCTCCCCCTTCCTCGTTCTCCGTACGCCTAATGTTCATATAATTTAACTCTTATCACAATTTGTTATGCCCCATAGAAACTGATGAGAGAAATGGTTATATGTGGCTCTCTTCCGAGACGTAAAGCACATTATAAGGGGCAAAGTTATGGAATTGACGGAAATCAGATAGATTAGAGGTGGCCAGCCAGCCTGTCAAGAACCAAAGTGTGTATTTCATACTCACTTTGAATTCAAGAATTCCACTATTGGAGTTGATCAATTTTATATCAAATGTTGGAGCTAAGTTATTGGAGTTAATATGCGAAAACGGCTGGCGATCAAAGAACTATGGCATACAATATAAATTCCATTAAATTCACTCACCATTTATAGCTGCAAAACTTCGCAGTATAAAAATAATTAAATAAAGATGGTTAATAAATTCTTTTAGTCCAGACTGCTTTTTCATTAGAAAAAATAACACAATTTTAGATGGAGTCGAAATGACGACCTACGAGCGTTCCAGCGGGTGACAAAGTCTGAACGTTAGTATAAATCTCATGAAACGGACCAAGCTATCAAACACTTTGGTCATCTTTAAGTATCTTGAAGATGATACAAGTTCTAGTAACCAAGATGGGTTTTACATGATTAAATATTGTGAATTGCACTCTAAAATTTATTTTTTATTACAAAAATTCAGAAGTAATTCCAATTACTGCTATATTTTTGCATAATTCCGACACAACAGTAAGAATTAAATAAAAGTAAAAATTTAACTGCAGTGAAAGACTTCATATTAACTCGGAAATGATTTAACTATATTTCTAATCTCTTTAATTAATAACTCATTGTTATTTACGGAATTCCTCTTCTTTACATGCTCAATTCTTATAAAGAATTCATTTGAAATATTATTTCCATTAATATTTTTAATGTGTATACTTTACTCATATAATTTAACTCTTATCACAATTTGTTATGTTCCATAGTAACTGAAGAGAGAAATGGTTATATGTGGCTATTTAATGCAACTTTCTCTCTCTCTCTGCGAAGTCATACTTTTGTCTCAGGAGGATGAAAAATTGGAGAACCACTCCGTGTAGCACAAACTCAGTGGATCGGTCTCGGTTGGGGTACGAGCCAATTGACACTAATGGCATTGCCAGGCCAAAGCTGGCATTTTGTATCTCTCCACCAATGATCTCCACTCTCTCACACTGATGGGAGAAAAAGTCACACACAATCTACCTAACTATTTAAAAGAACGCAAAAGAGCTCAGTATATGATGGTCCCAACGCCCCGCAAAGAAATGTCTGCTGGCGAGATGATTACCTTTCAAAATCAGATCGATCGATATCGATTCTCAATCTTTTAATCGATTCTGTCATAATTTGCCAACATTCTGCCGAGATGCACAAAATCGATAATTGTGACTTTTTATGAAGTAGGATTTTACTTCACCCCAGTGATTTACGATAATTGATGATTGTGGGAAAGTGCATATCTCCCTTCTGTACACAAGATTTAGATTCTCCTGATAAGCGATAAGTAGGTTCTATCATATCTGGATATAATATTTTAGATAGTGCTTTCATTTTTAATCTGGCACAAACAAATATTTAGGATGGAATTTTGAAGCTCTTGAAATATCCAACGTCGAAATTTTTTAGGTATCCAATTATCCAGTTATACTTTTTCATAAATTTTTATAAAACACACACTTTATAAAATTAATTTTGAAGTGTTATTCAACCTAAGCTTATTAATGTTGAAGTTTCATTAAACCCAAGACACAAGGTTATTCGCATAACATGACGACCCGTCTCACAAGTTAACAGTAGTTGGTATGACATGTTACCCAGCAATAAGGTTCGCGTGCGCATTATTGACTGATTAAAACTTGACTTATTGACTTATTAAGACATTGACTCATTAAAACCATTTAATATACCAACGAAATGCGTGAAATTACTAGAAATAATATTTGAACCATGGATATCTAACATACGTTATTTTTAGGAATTTGAAATATATTCAGAAACCTCACTGTAAAAATACCAATTGTACCAAACCACTAAAATCTACAGACTTAGTAAATTTCAAGATGAATTATTCATCACTTGTTGCTGATGTATTTACCAATATCCACGCAAAAAGAAATATTAGATGTATAAAATCACACAGCGTATACTAGCAAAAACAAAGGGGAATAAAAAATGTTAAAACCATATCAATAAATGCTCACATTGTATTGCATTGTGTAGCTCATTTCTATGCTCCTCAATTCTTTCCTGCGACCAGTAGGCGTTAACAGTCGAAATATCTTTCAAAAGTGGAAGCACTGATCTCTATTTTGATAAGGCAAATCACTAATGACCAATTACCAGAAAACCTCTTCCAACACATCGCAATGTCATGATTGAATACCCGACTGAGATATTCCTGCAACAAATGAATCACAAAAAAATGAAGAGGATACGATTCTACTTCACCCCTGTCAACTACGTTTTGTTTTAATAAAAGATCGTTGGAACGGATAGTATTAGCATTAAGCATACACAAGGAGATTTTCGAAAACGATAACACGCATAAAAAATCGAAGTGAAATATGAAACCTTCTTTTTACTTTGCAACAAAAACGCTTTCCTACGCACCCGATTTAAAATCAGTGTCAGTTCACCAACCGACGGAACGATGGTTTTGTAAAGCAATCGTAATTAAAGCGGTAAATATATTCGTTATCTCATATCTCGAAGCAAGGCAGGTCTGTTTTGTTACGTCGCACTGAAAATCTCGCAAGCGTGTTTTTTTATTCCTGGCCTAGTTTTTGTTTCCCTCGGAGTAATTAGTATGGAACTCGTTAATATGCATGATCGAGGACAAGGGATAAACAAATGAAACGGGGTCAAGGTCTTGAGAGGAATAGCAAAAGGTCGATTATTATAAAACGAGAGAAAAAAGTAGCTTGCGAGGCACTTAGCAAGAGAAATTCGTTATCGCGAGACACTAGCATTGATTCTCGTTTGTTTATTTTCATGTGCACTTTCGTAGTAAACCAACAGGATACCCATAAAACCACCATCGCATGGTAAACTGATACAAACATCTAGTCACTGCCGTAAACTAATCTAGAAACTAGGTGCAGCGAAGTATGTTTATCGAACGTTATGAAAATAAATTCTCACTGAGATAGACGTGTGTTCTCACAGCTCCATGAGGTACCATTCAAAGGGAAAGTATGCCGTGGGAATGAAGTGATATTTCAAATGTTTTCATTTAGAAATTTTATGTAAGCCAACATCAATATTATCCAATACCACGACTCTACTACGAGACAACGCACGTATTTATTGTTGGCATTTAAAAGGCCTAAAAATAGCAGGAGAAAGAGCATGTGGTCGAAAATTACTTAATTCAATGCCATATTTCATCAAATTTAAACAATGTGATTTCATTCCCTTGCAGATAAGGATTAGTGTAACATCGTAACCAAAGGGTATCTGAACAAATATATCTTGCACGCGAAAGGAACGGTTAATTACATGATGATGTTTTTGAAATAAAAATAATGCAAAACGAAATTGAAACGCTTAAATCAATTTTTCGGCTCCTTTGAAGTAAAGACTTTAGATAAACAAAATATTTTTCGGTTTGTACTACTGTAAACAATTCCTTGTGTTAAAAATACTCTCGCTCAAACTCAAAATCAAATGTTACCCGTCACTAAAACTCAAATGTTTCTCGGCATTTGAAATATTTGTCCGAACATTTTTAATTGTTCACACATATACTCGATTATATAATTCAATTTAGTATATTTTTTGGAGAACGTAAGCAAAAAGTTTTGAAATCATAAATGTTACGACAAAAATAACGGTTCTCAATGTTCACATACGGTGTCAAAACCGCGAAGAAAATAATTTGAAATCTTAAATATCTAGTTGGGAAAATTTCCATTAAGAGCTTGATCGGATTGCGATTTAAAAACGTGATTCATTTCAGGTATAACAGAAACTCATTCAAGATTTGTGTAAACCTCTCCAGAGGATATTCAAGGTAAGTTGGCTTGGCAAAAGTCGAGTAAAAGTTTTAAAAATTGAATCCTCACAATTTAGCTCAAAAATGATAATAAGGTAGAAACGACTACTAAACTCAATAGTCTCAGACAAAAGCTATCATCAAATGCTATCATCTCGAACGCATTATGTGCAACGAACAATTTACGACGCGAGTTTAGGACACAAGTTGATTAATAGTCGATGAAGTTGAAATGCATAAATCACGCCTTTCCCTCTGTGCCCCATTAGCAATGATAATTCCAGTTGGATGACGCATGGGCTATATTCGGTTGTTGGCTGTTCTTGAGTCATATGTTACAACACCTCTTGAAGATTAAAAATAGGACCACATGATGAATGGTTCTCACAGTGATGCAAATACAGAGCTTGAATTCACAACAATCGAATCAAAAGAGTGAAAATTAGAAAAAATATCTGTATCAATGTTTAACTTCACGATCTGGCGCAAGAGCGTGCAGCAAGGACCGTTATGATAACAGCAACAATATGGAAGGCACTAAGAAAATGTAAATTAGAAAGAAAAGAAACTAAATATTCGGTAGAATTAGCTCTTAGAGAGTTCCAAATGGCACGCTTGACTACAAATTTAATTACTATATATTTTCAGCAAGGTATCTTACTTCATCTCGTTGAACTGTTTTTCAGATTAACATCATAGTTGGTCTTTCAATTCAAGGATTAATTTACTGCACCCAACCATTATTACTACCTTACGCTAGTTTGCTGACTTCCTAGTAGTTTTTTTTATAAGCTTACCTCTTTATTCGGTAAGTATATCAATTCCTTGGTTTTTCTCTTGAGACTTATCCCTCCATCTTCTCTCGCTCGCAGATGAGCAAGCGAGGTAAAATGCTTTACTAAACACAATGTCGTGAATGCCTGTATTACTAGAAATTTAGCCTATTGTATAACCATTGAATAGTTTCTTTTGGAGAAAGATCGAGACAAATAAAATTCGCGTTCGTTCGGTCCTTTTCCTCTAATGGATATTCCATCTTGCATTGTTCATGGGAAATGTAGTTAACATAAGGTAAATGCAACGCAATTCCATTTACATTTTCCTCCAGATCATCATTCAACAGAGCCGTTAAAACTCTAGAAAAGTTATATAAAAAACTTGTTTATTTCTTCATAGATCCAGCATCTTTTTTTAATATTACAACGCTTATTGAAATATGTGTTTTACATTTAGCACAACTGACATTATTCGAATCTAGTAACAGAGCTTATTTCTCAATAATGAGATTTTAATTCCCGTTAATAACTTCACACCTCACAATCTGTCTATATATCCTCATTCCATTTTATTATTTTAAAATTTAAGACCCACATAATTCCATGATTTTATCATAATAAATGCAATATTCAAATGTTTCAAATTTGGATAATTACAAAAAAAGAAATAACGTAAGTTGCATATAACAATTATAGTCAAGAATATAAATGGAAATTTTTGTCTCCCGAAGCTAACTCCGCAACTTGAAATGCGGTCACTCTTAATCAAAGTCCCGTCTAACTGATCAATATCCCATTGGATCCGATAAATGCCTCCCATCCTCTTGCGTCATGGCCTGATTTAATAGGTCTCATCCTTGAAAACGACAAACCTCAGTTATCCTGTCGCTCGCATCAGCTGCTAGAGAACTTTTTCCTGTCAGCAGCAACTCCCTCTTCGCCCCTAAACGAATTACTCTTCAAATACATATCCCAACCAAAACTTCTCCCAGAATCTCATAGCTAGCCCATATCTCCCTCGCATCCTCGTATGTCACCTGTTTTAAGGCCTTCCACTCTCTCTCTCGACATGTTCCGACGCGAAACGTTCCTGTTGCCCCTGTAAGCGAGGCGGGTATCCTATCCCCACCGGTCACAAATGGCTGCGTAGCATTTCCTTTCTAACCTTTCCCTGCATCCCCTCTTTTGCTCCCTGTCATTCAGCCATCATTCCTATTAATTCACCGCCAGATTTCGCGCACTCAACCACTTTATCCTCCCTCCCCAAATCCCACGATCCCTTTCTACAGTTTCGCGTTCATGTTCCTTCGTCCTCTGCGTCAGCCAACCCTATCCCGTTACAAAATCATCACAACATACGCACACGCATGCAAGCGAATTCACTTTACGCATTGACGAGCTGTGTATCGCATTTCCTCCCATCCCTCGTCTCGAAATTCGCTCTCTCACTCAATCTCCTCTTCCTTCCTTCCTTCCTCATCTCCTCTTCATTTGCTCACTTTCACTACTTCCCCACCTCCCCCTCTTATCGCTCGCTCCCTCCCTCTCACCCATATCTTCCTTCCTCTCTTTTGATCCACCTTTATTTCAGGAGGCATAATTATCCATGCCGACATCCAAAGTTGGGGCACATTTCGAAGCCTTCAGTTTTTCGAACGATGACACAAAGGAGGATGATACAAGCATTCGCCCGGACACTCTCTATTCTGTGCGATTCCTAAACAGCTCGAACTGAGGCACATTTTGCTCCAATTAATGACCGGAATAACTTGGCCACTTCTGTTTGCAACATTAAATCATTCTGAAGGCTTCAATGCTCACTCTTCCTCCGAAGTAAATTTTAACGTTTCAGTTAATAAGCCACCTCTACCCTAATTCCATCTATTCGTAGGGGTTTGAATAATGAACTCAGGGTAATATTTCACACTAAATCGTTATATTATTTTTAGAGAAGTTTGAATCAAACCGCGTATATAGTCAGTATATGAAAAATCAAAACAACCTTTTCGAAAAATCTGGCTCAAATAAAAGTTTTTCCTTTAAATTCCGAACTCATAAACACTCGTGCTCTCGTCATGAATTGGTATTTCAGTCACATATTCCATCGAAAACACATACTTTTACATTCTGCGTGGTTTTTATTCATCAAAAGTTCATTCTGCTGAAAATCTCAAGCAATAAATTTATTCGTCCTTTAAGACATGTAATAGGATTGTGTAGATTCCTAGCGCCACATTTTACAAACAAAATTTTCACTAATTCACTATTTGTAAATAGGGAGTAAAAGTCGAGGCACAATAAATGGACAATCTGTAGGTAGAAATTGAACAGCTGCTCGAGTAATTTTTCTTAATAAGATTCATGAATAGGAGCTTGATATTGGACCTCATTGGCGTCTTAAATGGGTACATTTACGTAAAAATTAAGACCGGCACACCCACAGTGAGACTCCAAAGCTCATGGTGAGATAGTATTTAAGATCAGAGGTAAATTTATTTTTTATTCTGTCTAGAAAAAATATATGAAAAGCTGCAAACAAGCCCCTTAAGTTAAAAAATGACCCACAACAGTCTCATTATTCTGTGAATTTAGAATTTATATTATTTAAGAAACGTGGGAGCCTGTAGCCGCGATGGCAACAGGATAATTGGTCGGCCACGCACTTCAGACCAATGAGTGATATTTTAGCGATGCCCATGAACATTTGCGGCTAAAATACATTCCATGCAATTTTCTGGAAACCAGAACTCCGTGGGAAACCGCAGCTGGCACCAAAACAGGGAACCTGTCTCTTTTTCCCATCGAGGGTGTATGAGTTTCACACGGTCCAGGACTAACTCGAAAATGAGTTCTACACTCACCTGTCAAAATCTCCCTTCACTTCAACGCTCATTTTTTGTTTATATTGGATACACTATAGTAGTAGCTTATCCAGTAGGTTTCACAGGGTCATCAACAAACCTATTCTCCGTATCACGTCATTGATTGAAAAACTAGCTAATCGAAATATTCTGTAACCGAGATGCAGGATTGAAACTTGTTTGTTTTTGACAGAACAAGCAAAAATGTACTGAATGTTCATCAATAGAATGTACAGTATTCAACCAACATTTAATCAATACATAACTGGGACCAGTTCTAAGAGACAGTCATGGATGAAACCCAAGGTTCCCAGGATTACGAGGAATTATTGAATAAAAAAATGCGTAAAACACAGATAAATGATACAAATACACAGACATACAAATTATGCAAATGATACGACTGAGTATATGGGAAATTCACATCCAAGATTCCACATAAGAAAATTCTCACAAAAGAAAAACATAATAAAATGAGAGTCGTGTTCATTTACTTTACACAAAGACAAAACCAGCCAAAACACACGACCATATCTGATACTTCGTGCTGAAAGCCATTCATTAGTAAATTATTTCATGAAACTTAAATGTTAAATCTTTAATGAGTCATGGTGAAAACTATTCTCTTTGACGGAACTATCAAAAATATTCCCATTTGCACGGTGATTGATTTAACATCACCTCATTAACTAGTTTAAGAGACCATGAAAAAAGAAGATATACTTCTGCAAAACGATACACTACTGACGTTTTTCAAGCATGAATTTCATAAGCCAAAGCAAGTGTTAATATCAATATTTGATATTATTCACAGCTACGAAATAATTTGTGGATGGATACGGTTCATGGATCCAAAGTCCATTTAGCATTAGATACAATGAACCTAATACGGTTTGATTAAGAACTTTCTTCACTCTATGATGAAACTATGCTTTCACGACATGCTATTTTTCTATCCGTGGGTTTACAACACCTGATTAAATATTAAGAGGATCTTCGGAGCCTAAAAACCTATTCCTAGGGAAACGATGGTCGTTAAAAGCCGGGTGCAATGGATGCTGTAAAAACCGAACCCAACGAAAAGAACCCTTATATTTTTCTTCCGTTAGATGAGAACAGTTTCGGCGATCAGTTCCCACCCCCTCCCCCATTTCTCCTCGGGACCCCCAGCAGCAAAATTAAAGCGCCCAGCTACGACGGTGGAGAACACGTATCGGAACTTTTTTCATACCACACCAGCGCTGTGGAAGTGGTGGTGGGGTGACGGGCTAAGGGGAACCCTAAAAACTCGGCATACCGTGCAAACATTTTTACCGCTCGCGAAAGTCATCTGGTGGGATTATGGCTGCGTTAGGGCATCCAGTAAAAAGGAGAGACGTGGTGGGAGGATTGAGAGGGTAGGGAGGGAGATATTAGGGTAAGGCACAGTTTTAGAGAATACTGAAGCGCAAGGCTCGGAGTGAGCAGCGGTTAGGACTAGTCATAATCTGACGTTTGCCGTGGGTTGATTTATGCTGTTACCATGTAACGGCCGCACACTACGTCAAAATATGGACAGAATCCTTCGCCTATGCAAGGATTATATACTTGCTCCCAGAGTATTTTTAGTTCGCATACCATAGGTATCGTTTTTCCAGCCTCAGGAGAAGTTTTCTTATATAAGTAGACATCTATCCTTGTTTCGCTAGCTGCTCTATACTCTTCATGGTATCTAAGCCCAAACTAATAATCACCTAATTATTTGATATCAAAGATTTCAATTTATTTTCTGTTTATTCTTCTAGGAAATGTTTGACCACGATATACATTCTACTAGAAGTTAAAAATTTTGTTATATACAATAAAAATACTTGAGAAAATTTCTCATCACTTCGACTTGGCTCGGGTGATTAAACGTCAATTCTAACGTTTCTTTTTCTAAATATTACGGGACAGTGAATTTAAAATTAGCAGATACTTTCTTATTAATAAACGAACCCCATTTTATCATATTTGTTTGCGTAGCATAAGATGTTGCTTTTCCTTTCACATTCTCAAGAATTATATTAAAGCTTGAACTAATTCTATGGCCTTCGACAACGTGTTAATTATGGTTTTCCGGACGAAATTATTAGCCATAAAACCAAAGTTCCGTAAACCGGGGTGAAGCCGTACAGTTTTGGGTTACTTTAGGTCCATTTCACTAATCTTATTTTTTAACGGAAAATTTTAATAAGGAAACCTAAGAATATCAACAAATTGTTTTACGTTTGATATAATCAATATATTCACTCTTACCACACATTCACTCAAATGTGTTCTGTCTTCACTCGTCAAGGTGTAATGAAGGTCGTTTCGTTATACCGTTTTACGTTAAAAACTCGTAGACATTGGCGTCTATTTCAACGTATACTTGTTTCATGCTCGGATACCTACTAATTTAGTGCACATGGAAAACGTCTGTCTGTGATTATCTTTTTTGTCATCATATTACATTGAAACTTTAAATTTAATAGCGATGGCGATTTCTAAAAACCATTGGAATTTTCATTGAATCTTTGGTAGCAATTTGCTTTAATTTCCTTTGACAGATTTTTGGAGGATAATCCTATATCCTCCGGCCATGAGCGTAATTTGAGAATCTTAATGAGAGCGGCAGAGATTACCGCGGGGTTTGGGAATATATATGGACTTTAAAACCTTTGAAGCGAAATTTTCGACCGCAAAGCTATTGCTAATAATGTCTTTTTCCCTTCAATTTTCTATTAAATCACTTTCAGTTAGTTAACTCATTGAGATACTCTATGCAGAGTAACCAAAAATGTCCGCATAAACTTTATATTTCTGATTTTGTATCATTACAACTTATTCTTCAAAATACAGAGGTAGGCCACTGCCACTCCTCGCCACCGCCGAATTACGTGTTCGTTGCCCTAGACCTCAAGATTTCCTTGCTTATCCCGCACTCAGAAAAATTGTCACTAGAGCATTGAAAATATGAAATAAATATAACCTTTCCATAAAACATGTTCAACCCGCTAACTACACTTATGAAACATAGAAAATTTAAAAAAATTAAACAAGCACTTACGATTCTCAACGGATTGATGTCTTCAATGTTTTTAAGCAAGTACATACATGATGATGTAATTAACTGTAATTGGTCACACTTCAATAGAATTGCATAACGGTTGCACTGGATAAAATTCACCCCAGCACCAACAAAGTGATTTCCTGTGTCAATTTGAAGTGCAAAAATCTAAAAAAAATTATTTAGGCTTTGTTTTAGTATCGAAGAAAAAGTTGTCACAGTTTTCAAACCAAAATTAATTGTTTACAGATTGTAAAACTAATCGCCAAAATTAAGGTGATGAACAATCGTGTTTTTTTACAGGACTATTTACGCCACGAGGCTCATTTTCCCAATTAACGGAGACGAAGAGGAGTTTTAAAAATGGCTGGGTTTATTTAACCCCATGTGACTAATAAGGGTTAATCAGAACGTCACAACTGAGGTTTAGCACTTTTGTATTAATCATGTGCTAGCAATGATGACAAAAGAATATACCCAACTGGAGATGAAACTAGGATTCGCAGTTTAATCACTTTTTGGTTTTCCAAACTTACAATTAGTGTCAAATACGTATACCAACCACCGCTGTCTACTTTCCCCTCCAAGTAGTCCGTTAATATTTCCATATTTTCGAGTTTTACCATCTTCACCCCGGTAAATTAAATTTCCGTCGATGTCTCACCTCGGAACGATACAATTTTCATAAAAAAATTGAGATATCAAATGCGAAAAGGTTTAATATAAGTAATGACGACTCTCTAGAGGGGTACTGATAGAATGAGAATACCTATTCTTCGTATATCCCCATTATAACATTAAATGCGTTGATGTTCCTCAAAGAAATTGAGGGATAAGACCTTTAAAGGAATTTATTAATGATTGCAATTACTAATTAATTGAATTCAATTTGTGTTTTCCTCTAAATGGAAAGGCTTACATGTTTTCTTTTAAAATGAAAAATTTTCCGATACAAGGACCTGAAAAACATAAACTAGAGAATAGAAATAGGTGATAAAATACGATTATAGAAAACGATGCACAAAACATTTTGAGACTTTGTTTCCAATGTAGGAGTACGATTCCGCATTTAAAAAATTATACAAGGATCACTTGTAGGATTAATCACATTGCAACGTACTGTAAATGCTCAAAGAGACTAATTTCCATAGCTCCAAGTGCCTGTTTTGACTTTATGAGAGTATTATGTTTTCAGGGCAAATAGTCTCTCATGAGTCAGAAATAACATAGGACAACACAGGTGCAAAAGCAACAGCCAAAATGTTACAAAGTACATCATTAGGTCTCTTAGTGACACAGGACCAGTAATCATACCATGGGGAAAGTTTTAGCTATATCATCGGAAAATCACATGTTTTCAGGAAAAAAAACCTATTGGGTAAAACTGGCAAAGAAGTCGAATGCAACGAGGAAAATTAGTCTACACGTGTCTTTTTACTTCGTATAAATGACATTGTTGATGGAAAAAGGGCACCGCATGATCTATAAAGGAAAATAACTATGACAAAATGTTTCTCGTGACTTTTGTCGCTCCAAATTGGAAAGCGATTGTGAAACTTATAGCGCTGAGTAGTACTTTTCGAGAAGAAATCCCTCCAGCGCCAGGGACGGCCACGCGGGAGCAGTTTCTTCTCCTTTCCAATTACGTCGTTTCATCATTTTCTTTAGGAAAAATGATGGAATGGAGCCGATGGAAAGATACAAACTATAACTCTCGTTATGGCATCAGATGGCTTTGGGAGGCCCCGTTCGAGGGGTCTGCGTTAACTTAGACCAAGAAACTCCCTCGTCGCTTGGGACCACAAGCGAAGGACACTGGTGGACAGAGTCGAGAATCTGGGACACGGAGATGGAAGAAGGAGTACTATCTACACTCGCTCCGCTTAAAGACGGTAGCGCGACATTACCAGTGCGTGTAATGAACTATTGCTTACATGCGGTGATTTAGCCCTCGATTGGATAAAGTGAGTGAGGAAAATAGATAACTAATGGTCAAATCCAAGACGAGTATCGCTTGGGTATAAATGCATTTTAGCCAAATGATTAGAAAATATTTTCAACGTAACACTCCCAACTATAAGAGAAATATCTCTCCTTGTAAGCGTAAAACAACTATTGGCACATGGCTCAATAGCATTAAGCTCGTTTCAATATTAGGAGACTCTTCACACTTTCCCCTCAATACTTGGAATGGATAGATATTTAATTTAAATTTATCACTATTTTCTTATCTCTGCGGTTGCGCCTATTATGTGGAACGTAGCAATACCCACAAATACCAAAGACACATACCAAAGAGAGAAAAATTTGCCTAAAAGCATTTCACCTGACTGGAATACAAACCAGGATATCCCAACATCTGGGTTATCCCCAAATTTTGTTGATGGACTGCTTGAGACAAAGAGTAATTAGGGATGGTTATATCTCGAAGTGAAGAATCGATACAAGATTTCTAAATCTGGATATGACATTGAGATAATGAATGGAACTAGTTTTTAGGGAATGTGGAAAGTGGACGTAATTTGTCTTTGTTTTTCTTTTAATACAAGATATTAAAGACATATATATTCAAAAGTTCAATATATTTCTTATAAATACTTTTAACAGTAAATCAGCTTTGAAATACATTCACGCAGACGGATATCATTTGTTAAAGGCCACACTTTCGAATTTCCGAAGCCACGTCCTTAAGAGTGAGCCCGAGTGAGCCTGGTGCATCGGGGAATTCGTATAACAGATAAAAATCCTTTAATAACAATAATTCATCAAAAATATATTTTGATTGTACAACAAACCTTAAGCAAACGTGGTAGCCAGTGTGGTAACACGTCTTTCCGAGATTATATAAACAATAACTCCTATCATTATTTGATAATTCTAAGACAAATAGCTTAGCATAGTAATTCAGTTAAAAGTTTTTGTATTACATTGTAGTTTATAGTATTTGAAAGGGTCCTTATCCCAACTTGGATAAAAAATTTTAAAATTATATTGTGTACTATGGAATAACAAGAGCTTAACTTCAAATTATTTGCCGTTTAACCTTATCGAAAAAAAGTTTGAACTATCCCTTAGATGCGGAAGAAATGATATTCGCTGAATATGAAGTAAAATTGGGTTCGCCAACCAGTTGGAAATGATCGATCATATAAATTTAAGAAGCATTTTACTTCTTTATTTCCATTTCAGACAGATTTCAGTAAATTCATTTCAGAAAATTTTCAGTTAATTTCATTTTATTGTACCTGATAATACCCTAACGGGTGAAATAGGTTGTGGAGGGTATTATTTATTTAAATATATAGTGGAATTTACGAAGTTACTTCAATTATTATCAACACTAGTCGATTCCTCTAAGTAACACCGAAAAATATTTGTTGCGACTTTTCTGATAAACTTGAATTGAGCTTCTAATTTCGCTAGTAAACTTAAAAATATTTATAAAACAATTTTTTTCGTCTTTTTTTCTGATATTGCTTTGCTTCTCTTCCCTTCCAATTCTGGATTTAAATACAGATTGAAAATTTCCTCTCAATGCAAAAAATAACTGTTGAAAGTTATTCATGTACTAATTATAACAATCATTTCATTGAAGAAGTCAAAATTGCATGCCTCGACAAGAAAGAATTAATGCTTCTCTCTTCACTTAAGTATACTCATCATACAAGTAATCCTTGTACCCTTCCAATAGGCGCAAGTCATTAAAATATATATTAGCGTAGAATGCGCAAGTGAATATTATGTTATAGCGCACATGGAATAAATAAGTAGAGCACATCTTGGAAACATTAACTTTGGCAAATCTCCGCATTTTCCTGTAAACTTATTAAGTGTGCCACGCGCTTAAGATTTTAACTCAATCCAACCATATTTTTCACGGGATTTATTATTATTTACCATGGCTAAATGAAAGAACGTCACGAATAGATAAAAAAGAATTATAACCAAATTTCATTTTGCTACACCTCGACTGTAATCACAGTTAAATTTATTGCCTGCGAAAAATAATTTTTATTTTGCAGGGTCTCTCAATGACAAGACTCAGTATACTTTGACTGAATAGACTGACATAGAAGAGTAAAACATCTTATAGGACCTGACGCATTTCAATATTGAAGTATTTTCAAGCAAGAATAAAATTTTATGCAAAGACTATGAAAATTGGCGTAATAAAAAGGAGTATCTGCCAAACGCACCGAGATGATTAAGGCATGTTTTAGGTGGGCATCGAACCGTCCTTCTTTACACCGACATCGTAGGGCATGCAATGGAGGATCTATCACGGCGAGAGAGGGATGGGCAAGGGCAAGATCCAGAGGGATGGCAAGGTAGGAAGGAGAGGATGCAAAGCCCTCCTCCCCGCACACGTACAATACCTTAATTAAGGTCAACACGGTACTTGATTCACCAACACGCGCGCGAGACCTCACACGCCCACACATCCAGGAACTCACATCAGCCCTGGAGGGATCGCCGCAAATTACGCTCGCGACCGCGAGAACCCTGAAGTGGAAGACGCCGCGGCATGGCAGGACGAATGGAGGGAAAATGCCAAATGACACTCCCGAGACTTCTCGGACCACAGAGGGACGTAGGGTACACACTTTCCCGCGCCAAGACAAGAACGAAACACCTTGGCAGCAAATTTTCGCACGTAACTCTGATTGAATTACTTCCCTCTCTCGCGTCGACTGCGTTCTTGCCTCCCATTCAAAGGCATTCTCCAGCAGGCAAATGGAGGGGTTTTGACGCGTGACGAAATGCTTGTCTTTCTAGTCAAATCGTGCTTGATACGTCATTCTATACACGTATCCTACTAATATGTACTATATATAACTCTGGGAGATAATGACATCCGTAGCTGACGAACTCTTACACACAAACAAATGAGTATTCTGAAATATTTTGTCCAAAGAATATGGACATGCAACTTTTCGCCACGAGATTTAAAATTCAGCC
Organism: Ceriagrion tenellum; assembly: GCA_963169105.1. Taxonomy (NCBI): domain Eukaryota; kingdom Metazoa; phylum Arthropoda; class Insecta; order Odonata; family Coenagrionidae; genus Ceriagrion; species Ceriagrion tenellum. Next base: position 24,657,337 of record OY720642.1, on the reverse strand, counting down.
ATAAATATATCATTTACTAGTAGTTATATATAAAGAAAAGCGTGCTGTAACCAAGGATATATTGATTATTACTATTTCTTAATTACACTTCAAAAACTGACTGCACTCAATGCTTTGGGAGGGAAACCACTTTCAGTAAGGCCACAAAAGCACCGTCAAAATTCTCTCAGGCCTCAAGAGATCAATTCTCTACCAATAGGAATACTCGCCATTCATCATCTGAGTAAATAGGAACAAAGAACTATGTAAGATATCCGATAGTTATACAACACGATAGCATGGCATATATAAGAATTGACTATTGCAGAAGGTTGAAAAACATATCAACAAGAACATTGTAGTTGTTTGCAGTTAGACGAGTCGTGTACTCAAGTTGACCTACGTGATTCACTCAGGACCAAAGTGAAAGCTCTAGAGAGAGAAGACGTTGAGCTAGAGACCAGTGCTGTGGGTTTACCTGATTTGATAGCGGAATTATCTCGTGCTCTATTTAATATGCGAGCTCGAGGTATAGATGGGGGTGAGTCCAAGCTAAGGTAGCTCTTTGCGAAGTAATTGTTTTTGCATCTCCTCCGGGAGAAATTTTAAGAGAGAAGTTAGACAGTTGTAACTTTGACCTCACCCTTGCTACATAGAATAAATCGTATCACGCAACCACGAGCTTCTAGAATTTGGCCTGTAAGGGGCGAGAAGTTGGGATACAAATGGAGAGATGCTCAATGTATCGAACTTCGCCAGGCCTCACGAGATTGTAGATAAAGTTAAAAGATAAAATATTGGGCTACATCTAAAACCGGTAGAAACTATGCCTGAGTCATCACTACGATAGAAGACTCCCAGAACCCAAGATGCAAAGATGGACGAGCAGCCATTTGACACCTTGCGACCACTACGATTGATCATGTAGTAACTGTGAATGAGAAAGTCGTTATTGCACTCTTGAACACGGAAGCGACTGTATATACATTAAAAAGGGTTACTTCTGCTCTCCGAAGGTCCACAGGAAAGACTAATATATCAAGTCAGACCAAGCAAGTCACGTAAACTAGTGTCCGTATAATTTACCTAACTCCCTCAGTTGAAGTTGACGGCGGAAAGAGGGTGCATCATCATGCCACACTTCCCACGTAGTACTTCAAATATATAGCCATATTCAGCTTGCTTCGATTTTTTCCGGGCGGTTTCAACCCATAATGGATTCCCGGAAAAGTATACTAGCCTTCGAGATTTGAAATACTCTTTCAATATTCTCGGCCATCCTAGGCGGACTTTCACATTTCCTCGTGTATCCGAAACTAGAAATATGCATTCTATTTCAAATGAATGAAATGCTCGAGGCACGCGTTATAGATGCGTGAGGGCATCGTCGGTCATTCAAGAGCCAAAAAGTGATGGTTCGAAAAGGTCGTGATCAAATTTCGCTGAGTAAATGCGGTGCAGGAGAAAGACGCGTATCCCTTGCCTTACATTGCGAACTATCCCACAAATTGAAACGCGCCCACGCCGTTGGTACCATCGCTTTGCAAAAAGGATATTGGCAAGTAGACCTACACCCACAGAGCAGAGACAAAACTAAATTCGTGAATCCAGAACGAGATTTATTATCATTAATGGACACTTTAATAGGTCCACAGTTGGAACTATATTTTATTACTAAATTGGACAATAAATGTGTAGTTTTTAAAACGTGAGCAACACATATTGACGTCAGGAGAGATGTGTTATATCTAAAGGGGGAAGGGTTTAATATAATCGGCGACAAACGCCGGTTATATATAAGGAAAATTAAGTTTCTAGGCTATACAGTTGGAAGTGGACAGTTGCAAATGAATCCAAAACGTACCAGGGCGATAGCTGAAAACCCTACGCTGAAAAACTGTTTGGAGTGTAAAAGGTTTAGAAACACGCAGGTTATTTATTGCAGCATCTGTCATACTTGCAGTTTTATTCTTCTTTCCCGAGTTTCTGTAACAACAAAATTTATTAACATTCATGATTAAAATGATACATTCAGCTTAGTACCAAGCGCATGTTGGTTAAAATCTAACCCCACCACCAACACATGATGCGGTTTTCTGGGATCAATGCAGATAGAAATGAATAAACTTGGTTAAAATAGGCCTAAAGTTCATGCATATGATGTATTCAGATCGTGGTCATGAGAAACTTAATTAATGATTTTATTTCACAAAGCCGTACCTGATATAAATTTCTCCACCCTCGAACTTATTGCGATGGTCCACCAAGAGCTCTTTCCCACACGTTATTTCCGAAATTTGGACTGTGTCGTCTTCCATATTTTTGGAAAAAACTGTTTAAATATACTTAATTATCTTATTTAAATGCACACTTTGCATGCATATTGATGAGAAAATTAATTTTAAAAGTTGAGACGGGATACCAGTGTGATGAATTTAATCCTTATTTCAAGCAATTTTCGAACGCTTGGTAATACGATCCATATCGGCTGAAGGCGTCACAGCAAATAAAAAATACTGTGTGTAGTTCTAGCTGTTCAAATTTCACTACTTTCACTTCAGGAATAGACTAAAATAACTGTTAAAAATCCAAATAAAAATAAAAAATACAGATTGATCGACAAATATATTTATCATAATTTCTTTCCAGCTCAAACAATCGATTTACAGTATTTCATTTATTTGAAATTCACAAGAATCATTGGAAACTTTTACTTCACAAAAAACTACTACTTCACAAAAAAGCGATAGAGTGTTCAGGAATACATGCAAGTTTTTATAGTTTTTAGAGAAATTTCTGCCTTCTAGCACGCAGAAATATGTCATTTCTCAATGAATTCATATTTTATTTGACATTAAGTAAACGAAATTTTGAATAAATATCACGTGAAAGCGTAGGATTTCGCTTTCCTCAAGAACTATAAGGCTATTTTGTCAAGGATTCTCGAGTTTACGATATTTGGAGCTATAATAGTTTCAAAATACCAAGATTGAGAGCTTCAAAATACATCCAAGTTTATCGTTATATCGCTAACTAGGGCTGAGAAAACAAAAAATGCCAAAACAATGTCTTTGGTTGATTGAAAAACTTTGTTAAAGCAAACATAAGTGCATCAAAGGTATAAACATTTCATTGCCATTTTTCACTTTAGCCGTGCGGAAAAATTATCATAGAACTTTATAAAAATTATCTTACGCAGCCTAACGCAAAATAAATTAATATTTTAGTATCTCTTTTTGCATTAAGGAGATTAGTTGGTTTGTAATTAAACTATAACCTAGAGTAGCCACAGTAAGAAATATGACAGCAGAGATATATTTCTTTATAAGTTGCACAGACAAGGTAAACGTAATCTAATGAAAACCAAATGAACGATTTTGCGGATGATCGACCTAAAATTGCGAAAGCATCACTTCACAGAATTCACAATCAGAGGGTTCTAATGGCAAAATCACCTCCAACCCAACCCTCGGGTATCCTAATGGGGATCGGTGCCACGTGATGCAAGTTTTCCGATCCACATTTTCAAATAGAGATTGGATGTAAAACCTTTAGCAGTTTCAAACTCCGACGATGAAGTCACTCACCCTCTCAGGGCGTCATCTCAAAAGGAAAGATAATAAGTTGAATAGATATTCAGGCATCTCATAGCCATCCTTCATTAAATTCATCGCCATTTGCTGAAAACACATCAGCCAAAAAAAATTAGACGCTACTACTTAAATTATATATTCCGTCGGGGAAAATCATTTAGAAGACCTAGTAGCGGATAAAAGGGCAGCTCATTCATTTCATCCAAGAAGATTTCTCAGTGAGGTGAGCACGTGCTTGGCTATAAGCCATTACCCGCGCCACTCTTCATCATCTCGCCCAACGCGTTCCCTCAAAATTTTCCTAATATATCTCACCCACACACACTATCACATAAGCATCTCTCTTGCCGCCATCATTCGGGATCTTGAAGATGAGTTTGCTGGGAAAAGTAAATTTGCGTTAGGACTGGTTCATGCATTTCTCCGCAAATTCGAAGTCTGTGAGAATCGTCCCTGAGGTACAAATTCTCCTGGACTCTTAATGATACTCGATTGCACTTCTCTCTACCGAATCATCGCGCATCGAATTACACGAATGTTACTTCCCCATCCTCACCAATTTTAAGAATGGATTATTACGTTCTACATAATTATAATCTTTAAACATTTTCACGGAGAACGTAGAGTATAAGTCACCAATTAATCACCGTGAAGTATTAAAGCGTTTACAGTGAGAGGCAAATACTATTCAATCCCATTTTCGTCTCAAATTACGTCTTGAAATTTATACTTCAACCATAATCATTAGCAACGTAATTAAATGTAGGCACATACTCAGTGTACTAAAGGGTTATTGAATAGGTCATCATATTACGTAAACTAAATATGGCCTCATTCCTTGGTAAAGAAGTTCCATCTATCCAAATGTAAATCTATGCCATAATTTATGCCCAGGATACTTATATGTATCCGATAATTAAAATATATTTCATATCCCAAAAATTGATTTGACATAATTTATCTTCCTGGGTATCCACATTATTAAGCACAGAATAGACAAAACTTGAAAAAACTAACTACAACGCTAACGCCAAAACCCTGTTTTCTTAAATATTCAACGGTTTTTATTTCCCAATCGAAAGCTTATCAAATTTTGGCCTCTCAATTTGGGATCCATGGCAAAATTTATTAAAAATTAAGCGAGGCTGTACTTGGAAGTACTCATTTACCTCTCTTTATAGCTTCACAAATTAAATAAAAAGCAAAGTGCTTGAGTTCAGGTGGAAGATTTCCAAGCCCTTTGGGTCTTTTCCCAGGAAACCATAAAGGAGCGGAGTCTTTGACGTTGGGCTCAAAATCTCATTTGTTTGTAGATGGCCCTCCCTGACCTGGACTCAAACTCATTGAATCATTTGCTTTTCATAAAATGACCAAAGAGAAGGAGTTCTCATTCCAAACTAGAGGAGTATATATTTTAGATTAAGTCGTTGTACGGTCAATTTAGCCCTTTTTGGTTAATATTCCTCAGTTTCCATAAAACTCGATTCTATCCTATATCTTGAATGAATTTTGACAGGTGGTAACATATTAAATATGGTATGATGATCTTGTGCGCAAGTTTTATTATTTAAAGGTTAAATTATAAAAAGAGACGTTTCGGGCTTGATGCGGTGGAAGGATTCCATCATAAAGAATGAAAGTAATGCAAATTTCCCCTTAGATAAACTTTAATAATTCTCCTTAGTTCTTATGATTAGTCGAGGCTGAAAACCTTATGTGAAATACACATATCATAATCTCATTGTTCTATACTGTCTTGTTTTAAGTATAATCGAAGGTTAAAATACGGCCAAGAAAAATATGTATTCCACAATAGTAAATTAAATAAAACATAAAAGTTTGAGATAAAATGAACATTCTTGAAACCAAATGAACCCGCAAGCATTAGGCTTAATCCCTATTTTCCGAAAGGCACGGAGGAGATTATAAAAACCAACAATAAAAAGAGACGTTTTTCGTATATCTGAAGTTGATTGAAGGTAAATAGTTTTGGATAGCAATCAGAATACTTAAGTCTGGTTCTGGACAAACTACGTATAGATGTTATTTTATTTGATGTAAAAAACTTGCAAACAGAACTCGAAACAGCCATATAGCGAGATGAAGCCAATTTCAAGCTGAGGTCACAGGTGATTTCACTAGCGGAATCACTGCTTCCTCGCCAGAAAACTAGAAACGGCAACTTTGAAAAGCCATAAAACGATGTCTATCAAGCCATTGCACAGTTTTATTTTTCTATCAAACATGCCTTCAAATGGCGAAACAACTTACTATATTTTAATTGGTACGGATGACAAGTCAATAAAATACCGGATCTACTTACACTTGAAAAATTAAGTTACTGGAGTATTAGAAATGGAAATGCAAGAAATTACACTGATACGAAGAAATGTCCTCATTCTTCGCCAATAACGTCGCAACATACATAGGGGTTAAAAATGACCTTTAAGTGTCCTTAAACACATTTAGCACAACACACAAGGTGCATAAAAGCTAATTGGAAGATAACGTAAACACTTTTCCATGGAGGAGAGTATCGTAAGATGGATAACATACAAAAAGGAGAGCCACCACCAAAAAAAATTCCTCACCATCCTCGTGAGTTACATAACAGGAGATGGCGAATGCTCATCGGACATATGGCGCTTCGCGAAGTAATGCTACGCATATACATACGACGGAAAAACACCTCGATTGGATTGAGATTAATATTTAGGACGCAGTGTGTAGGAGGATTTGTTCGGTAACTATAAAGAGCAAGAACGATGAGAAAAAGAGATCAGGAGAAAATAGGCACTTTCATAACCGGGTATCGGAGATAGGCGAAAACAAAACTAATGGTTGGATGAATCAGGAACGAGTTAGATTAGAGCACAGAATGGAACGATGTTGTCTTTGGAGTGGAAGATGGCAACGACCTCTTCACTCCCAAAACAGAATGAACTATGAAGAATGACAAAAGAGAAAATAAAAGGCTGTTTCGAGAGAATTATCAATACTTAAAATAGTTACCTGAATAAAGCGAGATATGAAACAGAAGCATCAGCAAGATAAAAAGGTGTTGAAAGTGGGCAAAAAAGAGTGGAGAGCAGTCAACCAATATTAGAATAACTTAATTAAAAACTGCGAATTTTGAGGACATTGGGACTAGCCACAGTTTTATCCTTGCAGGGTCGCCCGCAAATTCTCATTTTTGTGCGAAATTCCACAGAGAAATAATCATTCAACTTGACCGCGACTCGAACCGCGAATCTATTAGTTTTGCGACGAGTGTTCTCCCTAGTAAAGATGCTGAGGTGTCCTACCTATTAATCCTAATATAACCGAGGATGATTATAACCACTCCCTTATAAATGCCCTTATAAACCCTCCCACTTGCCCTGTGGCCATTTTTTAGATTGCAATGCATTGAAATAGATTCGAATCTAGAACTAAAGTATACTTCCACGTGGAAATATGCAAAATAACATAAATCGACAACTCACTTCTTGGATGAGTAGTCACATGTATATGGATGTAAGGAACAAAGGAAGGTGGAGCAGTGGCTTTTAACATATGACGGAGCCAAGAGTCTCAATGCACCGCAGTATAGTCAATGCAGCTCAACCAAGAAATTGAAAACGCAAAAGTTCCTTTCCATCATGATCAAAGGCTGAATTAATCGTTAAAAATGTGAACGTAAGCATTAAAATAATTTTCATCGACACAGAAAATAAGTAGAAACCATAGCAATAGAGCTCACAGGCGTAGAAATCATTCTAAATAGACGCAACTAGCCTGAATATTACCTCGTCTATTTAAATCGCAAATATGATACTACCGCAATGGACTCCATACATTAAAATAAGTTGACAACTGACATGAGCGACCGCTAGAGAGAGTAATTAACTTTGATGGAAGTTAGATCCGTTGCAAAATTATCGCAAAGCAGTCGGAAACCCCATGGCGACGTGGGTCAGTTACGACTTGATGGTCACACGTCCCAGTCCTAACCTTTTTGAGAGCCCCCCGAGGGGAGACTTGGGTTATTATCTCCATAAAATGGTCTCAGCCCTGTGACTCTTTGATCCAAACGCCATCGATTAAGGTAATTGCTCCCACTCCAATGCCATTTCCACTATTAACCGTTTACTGGCTTTATCAAATTCTAATTCCTGCCCACTCAAAGAGTCACGTATCTGCGTACACCACAGCAAAATCAGTTCATAACCGTAAAAGAACATCAAATGTCTTCAGGTTACCAAAAACTGTAAGCGAGAGGTCGGAAAACATACGCGTAAGAATGCTGTACTATTATATCATACTTGCTGCTAATCCGCTTGCACAGTGCATAAGTCAATAGTTAACAATAAATGCTTTAAAATGCCATATTAAAGAATAATCAATTTAAAAATGTGATTACCATCATAAACTACTACATAAATAAAGTTATTATTAGATTTCTTGGGTTTCTTTTTAGAGTCATATTTAAAAAAACTGAGGAACTGGCGGCGTGGTAACTTCAACGGTGTCTGTCAACCACTAGTGCTCACATCATTGTATGAAATTCACTTAGGAAAAATCATTCCGTCGTACTGGTTTTACAACGTTAGAAATACCGCAACCTATTTAGATTGATTTTATTGACAATTAGTCTGTAATTGCTCTAGCTTAGCAACCTTTTCGGCATGTTGTGAAACATATTGATAAACTATTTTTCCGCTGTGAATTTTTCACAATCTCCATGGAGTTCTTGAGTATAACTTTGATCAGATTACAACAAAATTCTCCCTTCATAGGTAATCAAGGAGTCAATTTGATTTCTTTCTTAATGTGCTGCTGTAAAACGGGATATGAAAGTTCTTCACACAACGCTTTTTCATTAATTTTTCCTCCCGGATATGATTATTATTTAAAAGTTTTGTTGTAACCTGATTATCATCTAACTTAATGAGATACATTAAAAATACAATTTGAACAGCCATTGGGATATTTTTCTATTGCCTGTTGGACCATCTAAAGACCTGCTCCTATTTCAAAAATGTTCGTTTTGGATCGGTAATTGCCAATTCACAACTTGGGGCAAAAAATGCAAAGCCTGCGCAAGTAAAAATTATACTTCTGTAACATCTGTCTAAGCACTTGATGGTGATATTTTTCACGTTGATAAACCGGGTTCTTTCATTTTCTGATGAATAAGACGAGTTTGATTCGTGAAGTCAGTATGGGATTGGTAGGGTAGGGTAGCGTTTATAAATTCAAATGACAAATACGTCGGTTTTTTGAATAACTGGAGCGAAAATGAATTGTTTTATGTCGAAGCAGAAATTTGGTCCGTATTCAAGAATCATATCCTAAACATTTGAAAATTGATGCTCTCATACAGAATACGGAAAAAATATTAACAAAGCCTAGTCGGAGGAATGATAAAGGCTACTCCTGAAACTGAAATATGAAACGTAAATAAATAGTTTGAAAACCAATAAAAGACGTGAACGTGAAAGGGGAGGAACGTGAAAGAGGAGGAAAAGAAGAAAACAGTAGAAGATACATAAATACAAATAGTACGGTAGGGAAATGCAATATTGATGAAAAAAGGGAGATTTGGAGAGCAGGCGGATGGAGAAGATAATATGAGTTAGCAGGGTTCAGACATCCCTAGATGAAAATACTATGAGGTGCATGAGGAATTATGGAAGTATATTTGAGTATATTTTAAAAGATAAGAAGAGCAATAGAAGTATCAAAGAGCATCAAGGTTAGCTAATGAAATTTTATATGATGCGTCCCTATATGTTGCAGGCATTTGTAAGCAATAAGTGCCTGTAGTTTGTTTACACCTAACTTAGTCAACCATACTCAATTAGAAGCAATCGAGAAAATTACATTAACAACAAATGATTTTGAAAATAAATTTTCACAATGATTTTTACCCAGTGTTTACCCTTCAGTGCGCACACGAAACAAGAGAAGCAGAATGCTAAATTTAGGAAAATTCAACAACACTCACCATCAAGTATAATTTAGCTTCATGTGAAATTGAACACAATAATTGCCAGTAGAACTCTTTCAAAACATCATCTCCACCTCTGTCACTGTGTATGTTGATGCAAGCTTAAAATAGGCAAATGATTCCACACTTAACTGGAAAATTAGATATCGCGGCTGTTTACTCATGAAAGACCTTCCGAGTGACTGTTTCCACCCTACTTTAATCAAACTCACGGCATAGGAGGTGAAGAGATCTAGTTTGATTCGACGCATACTGGCGGAAAGTAGGAAAGAGATTTCTTATTACCTAGGGCTAAATTATTTTGGATTTGCCCGCTACAGTTGCGAGAAGACTTGTTTGTTAGACAATAATCAAAACAAACCATGAGGGGTCCAAAAATTACATTAACCATTTCATTACGCGAACTTTCAAATGGAATGGCCAGGAATTTATAAACCCATAGAATTGGGCCTTCGCTAATCCACTCAACGGGAGTTAGAAAATATATGAAACTAAAGTCTAAATTTATTTTTTAACTAATAAAATGATTAATCTAATCATTATCTCTCTAATCCAAGACATAGAACACAACTGACTGCCTACCACATAAATTAATTTCGCCCTTCATAGCTTAATATTTTAAATGATAATAAAATGGAGTCATAAAATAGGTAGTACAACTCCTTTGCTAGTATTCAAGAGTAAATCAAATCATAACCCTGTTCTCAAAAGAATGGCCATATCAGAAAATTTTATTTCACTAATCTCCAGGGACAATTACAGTGAAAAAATGCCTTTCTATGTTGTTAAGCCGGAAATATCCTATTTAATGGAGAGAAATTTTCTTTTACCTTTTAGGGCGGCATACTAATACTTAAGTATTTTACAGCACATCGAGAGTCTCACTTTTGATAATGGTACAAAGCTAAAAAATCTATATATAATTTCAACTAGAACTTATAAATTTGTAGGAAAAATACAGTAATCTCCTACTCCAGCTTCTTTCTTTCTAACATTTCCTTCGAAATTTCGGGTGACGTTGTCAAAATCGTAAACGTGGGCCTCTCCCCTCATTCTACGAAGGCGTTGACGCTTCTTGATGCCAAACTCCTTATCCAGGCCTCAAGAGCATATCCTGCGCCTTCTCCTTCCTTTCCATTACGCAGGACGACGACGCATGCATCTCATACCTTGCGTCTCCATACATCCAGGTCGTTCCCCAAAGGCGAGCGCGAGCAACTGCAAGAGCAGGATGTTGTTAAGGTTTCCGAGGCAGATCCCATACCTATCCACCTATTCTTCGCCCTTATCTCCAGACCTGTGCCCTTTTTCTTCTGGCCCTCAAGTAAACTCCATCCCCAGGCTACGCCCCCGTTCGTGCCCGCCATGGCAGCCACCGAAGAAAGCCCACTCAGGGCCAAATGCATCCGCCGCGCCCGAGCATATGCTTGTTGCCGCGACGAAACGACCGCTGTGGGGAAAAAACATCACATGACGCCCTTCAATGATTCTCCATCTCGCAGACGGTGCAAGGGTCACCCTTCAAGAAACCTCCCCCCCCAAATAATAGCTTTCCAAGGGATATACAGGATGGTATTCTTACGAGCGTTTTCCAAGTTGTACCGATTCCTCGACCTAAAATGGGAACCTTCTGCGCAAACAGTCTTTAATTTTTTTAGATAAGAAACAAGCTGGCTCTTAAAATTTCACCCATTACCTTTGGTCAAGTTCCACATTCATCCGCGGATTAACACTAATATTACATCTCAATCGTACTAAATAAAACAGAAAAAAATTCGTATACGCAATATGATAAAATAATGATGAGCTATATTTGTATCTACCTTTTGTTCACAGTTTATTTTATCTAATATTGGGAATTCTTTAGCCACCTGTCAGAGGAAAAAATAGTTTTCAGATTAGACTATGGAAATTGAGGGAATTAGATTCAGTAAGTTAGCTTATATATTCCGTTATAAACAAATATTTATCCTTTTTTATTTCGAATAAAATTTTATGACTTTTATCAAAGAACATATTACAAAAGGTGTAGCAACGTGAGCATCATTTAAAATTTACATTTATCGTATATAAATCAGTTATAAGTTTTTAAATTTTACGTTTGTGTGTTATGTTTTTCAATCCTCCTTATTTCTCCCTAACTATGTTCTTAGAAGAAGTGGGTCATAATTTATAGTGGGTGAGTCTCGGATCGTCACTCTGAAGACACGAATTTAAGAGCACAAGAAACCTTTGATCACAAGATGTAAGTATAATATTTTTAACAACATTTCTCTGATTTTCATTTTACCCGTTAATAATAAGACTTAATTTTCTTTTCGTTTACGTTTACGTTTTTTCTTAATGTTATGCTACTTTTCTCTTTATACGTTAACAAATGTATTGAGCACTTAACATTTGAAATGAATGTAAAATATTTAGTACAATTTTTTACAACGCTAGAATTATGGTTTTTATATAAAGTAAGATTTTTCATTCGATAGTACTACAGGTTTAGCAAATTAAGCGTCCACGTTGATATAGAGTAAGCCATTGTAGTAAATTGTTTATTTTTTTGCTGAGAGATTATCTGTACTTTATTTTCATTACAATTTTTAGATAAAGTATTCAATAAGTATTTTTAATATTTTTCATGCCAAATTCTTAAAAATGACTAAACATTTAGCTGCAAATAAACAAGTGTCCTTAAGATATTGCACCTAAGCTTAATTGAATTCCTTTCCATTCAATATATATTTTTAAATTCTCAGCCACACTAAACAATATTTTCTTAACTTTTCTTATATTTATATACCTGTTCTGCCTCTAATCGGTACTGCAATCCCTTTTTCAAAGATATGCCAGACCCCTTCTGAGAGGGCATTGCCTCGATGTTACTTAACTCGGCTAACTGCTGCGAAGGGCTATCATCAATTCCCATTCCTTTCCCTCGAATTTATTTCCCACTTCCTCTCCACTCTCGCATTCTAATGTCACCCCCCCTTCCCCTCATCCCATTGCCACCCGCAACGGCTTCTCTCCCTACAAGATGCACTTTCTGGCGTTTTTAACTGCCTCCCTCGCCGAGATCCCCAGACCTTAAGCCGGGATTTGGCTCCAAACGCTGACGGAATTTTAATCTCTCTCTTGGTCCGTGATGGCCAATTTCGAGTGTTTCGGGCGATGCACGCGGGCCTGTTCGTCCGGGGTAAAATGGGAAAGGAGAGATCCCTATACTGTTATACGGCATCTCAAATGTAACGATATCAGTAATGGCCGGCTAAAATTGCACCAAAAGTTTCAAAAAAAACATAACCATGGCGATCGAATGCAAAATCTTCTTATTTCCGCGGGTGAACGCAATTAGTATGTCCATCGCAATTACTCAGGTTTCCATCATGGCCAATTTTACGTTTAAAAGACTTCTCATCTTAAAGAGACTATGAAATCTACTAAGATTAATACCATCCAGAAAGCTTCCGAGAGCCAACTAAATACTACGAGATAGAAGAGGTATTAACCAATCGTAAAGAAAACCTGTCAGTAGGAAATAAAACGTTTCGAGGCCTCAAATGTTTTACATGGCACTTTTTCAGGCCAGTATTGAAATCAATCATAAAACTGAACTAACCGTGAACTTGCCATGAAATGCAAAACTTTACTCGAATTTTAGGTCCCGGAAGATGTTTGCCTATTCGAGGTTAACTTCCGTGAGCAGCAGCACTTTCCTGGAATTATCTAAGATACGCCGCCTAAACGTCTTCTTATCTTTTTAGAATCTGCACCATGTTGCTTAACAAACATCCTTAGCGAGATGTAGTGAACCAGCACCAATAGAAAATGTCAATACTTGTTATCGTTAATAGGATTTCGAAGATTATTGAATTCGATTCATTTATTGGATTCTTTAACACCCTTTACTCGGTACGATTCTAAACATACGGTGTTCAATTTGAATTTCAGCCCTGGAATTCAAATTGAATACCGTATGGTATTATAGATATCGTCCAAAAGGACTTCATTCAGGAAGGACTCGACCTCAGCAATATCGTGGACATGATGTCACAGCCTCTGATGATCAAAAGTTGTTATTGTTACTATCAGAAGTTTCTTAGGTTTCGACGACAAAAATCCGTCACTGTCGAGGCGTGATCCTCAGACTTTTTTAGCCTAATATAGGAAATTTTATTTTTGATAGCCAAAAATAACGGGATTTTGACGTCATAAACTAAAAATCTTCTCTTCCAAATCTGTGGAGGTGATATCCGTCCTCGCGGTTGAACTTCAATGGGTGTTTAGGAATCTCAATAGCCTCCCAAATAATTCTCGGGAAGTATCGATATTCTCTACCTATCACGGTGGTCTTCTCCAAATTGAAAGTGTCCCGTTTCGGAATGGATGTTTGTTCTTCCTTGCCCGACCATGTTATCGCAGTTCTTGTGGCATGGCTTACGGAGACGGGGAAATCCGTAATGTGCCGACTACAAGAACAAGGTCGGGCAATGAAGAAATAAAAATTCGACCTCTCCGCCGTGGCAGAACACATCCATTCCGAACCGGGACACTCCGGCAAATTCGAGGAGGCCACCGTGATCAACAGAGAAACTCGATACTTGCCGAGAATTATTCGGGAGGCTATCGAGATTTCTAAACACCCATTGAATTTCAACCGCTAGGACGGATATCACCTCTTCGAAGAGACTGTTCAAACGAACTGACCAATCACGACAAAGGTAAAAAATTGGCGGCAAAAAGTGAAAGGTTGTCAGGGCTATATAATGCCATCCAATCTCCGGCATCATCACTTCCGACCTGAAGACGCCTGCTGGAACGTAGGCAAAACTGTTAACACTTAACTGTTAAACATTAAAAACAACAACAAAACTCCCCCCCAAAAAAATGCTGCCTATATTATTAATCTCTTCAATAAAACTGAGTTACATAATTTCACCCGCAAGTTACCAGGAAAAGGGGAATAAAACTTCTCGCTTTCTTAATGGAGTACCAGTTGCCAAACTCTCACAACCGATTTTTATTTTTCCCTCAATGAATTCCTTTTCTAGGAAGCGTGACTACGTACATATTCGCCTATTGAGAAAGGTCTTCGCAAATCCCTCTCTAAAGCAACGGAATGGTAGAGACCTAAGCATTTGCAAAGGAGTTGTGTGCTATTATCCTTTAGCTGCAAAAGGCACCGCGCCTATTCGAGCGCTTCCTAGAATGCTAAGGTTTCTCTTTTACTATTTCTGGTCTAAAGAGCTAGTTAAGTGGAACATCCCTAAAATGCTATAACATTCCTGTGACTATTCCTCACATTTCCAAAGCGGTTAATGAGCCAAGCCCAAACTAGAGTATACATCTGTATTACGCATTCACCCTGCGGAATTACAAAGATACATTACTTACTTAGTTTTACAAATGATATCAATTAAGGGAAATGATTTTGAGTCCTTATATTACCTCCCATTAAACCTTAAAGTAACAGTATGTTAGTATGTTGAATCCGACGCAAGTCTTACAACTGTGACACGTAAATAATACATTTAAATATAATTATCCCAAATAAAGTATTCAGCAATGCATAATATTCAACCTGAATTTCTTTTCTTTTCGATAGCCATGTATATCACATACTCCCAAAACGTTTATTTTTTCAAAATGTTGCGGCGTCATTTTTAAAATGATCATTTAATTCCAAAACCGCAGTTCAAGCATGACAGAGGCACTACCAGACTGGGAAATCTGTTTCCAGAAAAGAAGTCTACCAGATAAAACTATTGTACTTCAGATTTTAAGAGGAAAAAGCATGCAACACGTAATAACTCGTCGAATTTCCTTGATACAGTTAAAGAATTTATCCAAAAAGCAATTACAGCCCGGAAGAAATACAGTCAGGTGACAAAAGATAGCGGTTTAGCGGCCTGTTAAAGAACCTATTTTGCAAAAAGTGTACTGCAGTATTGATTGAACGCTATCTTTTAATTTACTTCATAGAATATTTTTTTTCAGGGCATAAGCACCAAAGATAAGTATATGTAATAAAAATGTTTTAAACAAGCATATCATGCTTAGTTATGTTTTGACTGAGCAAATACAGACATCAATTAAAAATGTCTTTCTGAAAATCTATGTGGTTGGGTAAATACACAAATTGAATTTATAACACAAAAACACACATTAATGTGTAATTGCCAGCGCCAAAAGGGAGTTGGTTATCTTAATATCACATCGTAAGTATTTTTACGTCTAAAATCATCGCTGTAACGTCAGAGGGTGGTAATAGTTACCTCATGTCAAATTTAATAGAGAAGAACTCTTGAACGCCTTGAAATAGCTTGAAACACTATGATTTACACTATACACACAAAGAGAATATTCTTGTAATTGATTTTTTCCTTTAATCATTTTTAACTATTTGTCCTACTGTTATTTTATCCATTGAAGAGAATTTGTCCTTAATAAGAGGATATAATTTCAACGTGTTCCAGCAGGAAAAAACAATATCGGTATAACTGGAAAAACTTATCTTCCTAAAATTTCTTCATAATATTCTTGATTTACAACACCCATGACTCAGAGAATGGACGGAAGCATAAGAGAATCACTTGTATTGCACATAATACCCAAGCTCCCTCAGGCTTAACAGGGGTAGGGGAAAAACTTCATTCACATCAAAATGCTACATGTGCCACTCAAAAAGCTGCTTTAGTGTATTCAGAAAGATTACGCGGAAAAAAATGCATTTATCCCTTTAGAGTTCTTGTACTTTCTTAAAATGTGCTTTAACCCAGTAGCGACAATTCCACCACAAGAACCTGATAACCTGTAAAAAGGGGCGAAAAAGGTGAATTTAAAATACAGTAGTCACATGAATTCAATGAGCCATGCTAGCATAAATTTTAAACTATATATTTACTTGCTTTGGCGTTTCGCTGACTACAATTAGTCTCCGCGACATTAAATGTGACCAAATTGGCTACTTATGCAACAGTCATTTCTGGAAATGTGACTTTACTTGACTCTTGTTTCTCCATCAATTGTGACGCAATGTAGTGGAAGCGATACCATTCCTCCGCACACTCCTTCCGCCATTACAAATTAAGAGCCGGGCTTTTAACACTCCACTGAGCATTATGGCACAATTTATTGGAGAGGACTTAGGAGCCGCTCGGCGTCCCTTTTCATTGTTGCTGACGCGGTCTTAATTCGGTCACCTCCTCTTCTTCGCTCAAAGAGAGTGTTTCTACACCGTAAACATCTAATGAACGGTAATGATTGCTATGCGCTTCATCTTTTTCCTTTCTTCGTTTCTTAATCATCTCCTGCGACTTTTTCACTTCATATCACACACAACTGTCACTATCTTTGCTTGATATATTCCCGGGATTCCTCTTTTCGCAGAAAACACTCGAATCATTCCAAAGATGTTCACACGCCCTGATTATGCATGGATTATCCTAAGTTATCGCACATAAAAAATGGCACACGGCTAGTATTACTGCCCTCCATATGCTTTATCAAGTAAATTAACAAATTTGCTGATTATATTTTGCTTAGTATTTGAACATGGAAGATATTAAAAAATCCAATCATTACGGGGACTCAGATGATGTGGTTTGCAATCGGGCGCACAGATGAAAAGGCATTAAACAAAGAAGGTGAATTTAACCTCCCAATCTCTGTGAATCTACCGGGATGGGAACCCGGATCTCCCGGTTTCCGGTCAGTACATTGGATTGCTACCACATAATACAGGAACTACATTTGAATATGCATCATTTAATGACGGCTATGTTGTGTAACAGGCTAACAGACAGAGTTTCATACTTGCTATTACTGTCTCGCAATAGGCACATCCAGAACTGACTTCCGCCAACATCTTTTGAACGATTGTGGTCTCAGTGCCGTGCTATACGCGTTCTTGGTGCTGTAGTTGTCCTCGGGAAAACAGTTTCAAAAGTTAGTATCATCCTAGTTAGGAAACACATCGTTATCGTTTACGCAAACGTCGTTTTCCCCATGGTCAAGTCATTCAGTTAGCAACATGCCTTGAATGGATAATGAGGAAGGTTAATAAAGTATGACATTGCACTCCTAAGCGGTGAAAATTTTGGTTTATCATGGGAAAATGGATCCATTAGTTTTACTCAAACAAATTCAGAACATTGATTGTCATTTTATGAATTTCCTTCGAAATTTATGAACATAAATGATTAATAAATACGATTAAGCCAAATGAGGACAATAGTTTACTTGGTGGAGCAAAGAACTAAAGATTCTTTGAACAACGACTCAAAAATGCTAGCCACTAGACCCACTGAACTGGATTGTTTTTTCTATATGTTGCTCCATTATGGCTGATACCACTGAATGAATGTTTTGATACATTAATGTCATATTATTACACCGCGCAAAAGGGTTGAGACGTACAATGCCGACTCAAAAATGTCTAATTATTGTCGGAGATGCAAGACATGCAGTCTCACTCTCTTCTGTCACACATAAACGTATTATACACATAATATATCGCATCACTTTGCCGATTGAACCAGCTGATTTCTAATAGTTCCCTAGATGCTATTACTCCTATCCTTTGAAGGATTGTCCATTCAGGGACGAATTTCTTGGGGAATTTCGGACCCAAAGCGAAGCGCCAAAAGGTGGGATCGGACCGAAAGGCATAAGCGATGAGAAACATACAACACCCAGCGCGCCCATTTCCTCAACTTGTTGTCTCTTCCCGCGTATTTCTGACGAACTGGATGTGACCGCGGACACTGCCACCTGGGGGAAAGTACGGCCACAAATAGCCTTTTCCCGTATCCATTCAACCCATCTTCGTCCCACAGATACCATAGCTACCCTCCTCAACCCACACCGTTCCTGAGTCTAAATCTGCTATTTCTCTCCCGAAGGAATCTTAACGTTTCACTTCTTCCAGTCTCCGGCTCAACTTTCTTCCCGCCAAAGATAACCAGTTCACCACCACCACACTATCACTCATTATCATTGCAACCTCGCACATCCTTTCATCTTCATCTTCTACCTATCATCTTCCAACTTAACCCATCCTTGCCCAAAGGGGTATTTCAACTACCTCATGCCTAGTTTTTTTTATTATTATTCAGCACGATGAATTAGAAAATGAAAACGATTCGAAGTACTCGTTTCTAATACTATAATTTACATTTAGATGCTTTATGCAAGTGCACTTTAATCTAAATTTTTGATATATTTTGTCTTAAACTTCTGGGGTAAGTATACCTCATGGGCTACTGCGGCTAAAATATCATTTTCATTTTTTTCCTCCTGAGTACATACCTACGTCTAATTTGAGCTCCTACATTTATATATATTTCATATGGTATATATTTCATACGGATCTTTATACTGCTATTGGGAACCTCGGAAAGAAAAACCAACTTGCTGTAGCTACACTACAACGGTTTTTACGTTCGTTGTTGCAAGATAATGAGAATAAATGACGTGAAAACACTCTAAGTGATCTGTGGACTCAGTCCAGATCTTTTTAAATTCCATTCTTTTGTGATGTAATTTCTAAAAAAAAGGGTAAAGAGCTTTCTTAGTTCCATACGGTTTGACGATAAAGCCACTTGAACACAAAGATTGGAAAATTCATGCGACAAGTTGGAAGATATTAGGGCTGTATTCGATATGTTTGCGTCAGCTTGCGTGAAAAACTTTTCTCCAAATGTGCACACAACAATAGACGAACGGCTAGCAACAATTCGTGGTAAGTATCCCTCCCGTGTGTATATAAAATCCAAACCAGGACGTTATGGGATTAAAATTTGGGTGTGCACCGATTCGAAAACTGCTTACATTTTGAATGCACAGGTCTACTTAGGGAAATGTGGGAATATTCGGCAAGTGAATCAAGGGCAGCGTGTAGTTCTCGACTTGATGAAACCATATGTTGGCAGTGGAAGAGGGGTCACTACAACAAGTGTGGACAACTTTTTTACGTCATTACTTCTTGCTCAATCGCTTCTGCAAAAGAATCTGACCCTACTTGGAACAATGAGATTGAATAAATCAGATATACCCAAAGAGTTTCTCCCAAATAAAATCTGAGCTGAACATTCCTCTATTTTTTGTTTTAGCAAGGATATGACTTTGGTCTCCTACGTACCAAAAGAACGTAAAAGTGTTTTTTACTAACCACCCAACATAATGAAGCATCGGTTGGTGGCAGCAGGATAGACTGAAACCCGATATAATAATGGATTATAATAGCACAAAGGGTGCAGTAGGCTTAGGCGATAAAATGACAAGATAGTACAGTTGCGTACGGGCGATTTGAAGGTGGCCATTTGGGCTATTTTTTTAAATAATCGACATGGCAGCATTGAATGCGTATATTATATGGACTCAAAAATATCCAGAATGGAATGTCAGCTGCAGGAATAGACGAAAATTTTTCTCGCAAGAGCTGAGCTTGGCTCTCGCGGAACCCCATATTGAGAATAGGGCATCTAGAAGACGCGGTCTGCATTTAGCAACTGTTGAAGCAATGAAATGTTGCGGTATAAATTTTAAGGGCACTAATGATAAAAATACTGAAGATGACAGCAAGTTATCCTTAGGAGTACTTTATGCTTTAGCTCTTAGGTGTACTTTACGTCCTAAAAAAGATGACAGGAAAACGAGATTTGCATGTGTGACGTGCAAGGCACCAGTTTGCAATGTTCATAGGAAAGATATAAAAATCGTTAAATGCAATAATTGTTTGAACTAGTAAATAATTATGTCTTATTACAGAAATATTCCCATGCTCATATTGTTCATTTAAAATTTTGAATATTTTCCTGCATTAAAAGCATTGTCAAATTTATTCAGAAAATTTTATTAAAATAATGTTTTAATGTCACTGAATCAAAATTTAAATGTTATCTTACACCACACTTATGTATCATATTTACAATAATAATACATAAATATACGTACAACTACTAAATACAAATAATTTCGTTATTATTTTTCGTCCCTAGTGGTATTAGTTTAGAAAAACGCATTGGGGTACTTGAAATATCCCCTTTGGTGAGCGATGGTTTGAAATACCTTGGGCAAGGTAGGGTTAAACATGCCGCATAAGTTCTTGGCATCGACCTCCGAAAAAAGGAGGGGAAAGAGGGAGGCAACGAAAAGGTGAGTGAGGAAGAGAATCCTAACAACTCTGCAAATCGAACTAGAATCGGTAAATTCTCAAATAGTTGAATGTAATGAAGATAAAAGTCAGTTATTTCGGAAAACATAAATATTTAATAGAATATAGCAAGAGCGAGATCACATGTTTCCCATACCAATGCTGGCCAACGTCTGCTGTGGCTATAACGTAAGTAGAGTTAGGTAAATACACATGAAAGCATCAAATAGTCCTTCACAAGTAGATGTTCCAAGCATATGAGCACTGCAGTAGATGATTTGATAGGTGGCTCTTCGCCCGTATTCACATATGGAACTTCATTTAACTGAAAGAACTCCAGCTAGCAAGAGCTAGGCTATCACGCAAGTGAGTCGAATCAACCACTTGCATGCACCAAAATCTTGAAGAGTTACTGAGGGCGGCAATTAGAAAGACTCAACACTTAATACCTCCTTCCCCCTTCCGAAGGATTATGAAAATTCAAGAAACCCATCTCCTTCTACCGCTCTTGCAGATGTTCCTGGCGCTTTATCGAGGACGACTTTAGGACATCAGCTCCTTAATTTTCGAAATCCTTCGAAAAAGGGAAATAATGGTGGTTTAGTGTGGGGGCCAGTATACGATTTGAGCTCCTAACACATTCTTTGACAATTATCATGATCCACCACAACATGCCTTATAATATTGTCTCAGAATGAGGCCTCAAGACAAGCTAAAACCATAGCGATGCGTGATTTGTACTACCCGTCTTGCGAATCCTTTGGGATGTGTGGGACTCGCACCTCTTGTCGCGAAGTGGTTTTCTTCCACTACCTTCATCGCCTGTTTGTTGCCTCCCCCTCTTTCGTTGCCTCACTCTCTTTCTCTCCATCCCTACCCTATATATTTCCAATTTCTCCTCCCCTCCTTTCCGCGCAGGTCCATGCACCATTAGTTACAATTGCAAAAACTGAGCGATAGTAAAACAATCTATTTACATGGAATTCGCTTTCCTCCTCTCACGCTTGCTACTTCTGCGATGGTTAATCCATGGTTAATTGTCCTTTGACACCAGCCATCAGCTACTGAGGTATCAGCTAAGATACAGCTAACACGATTTAGAGTTCATAATGCAACTGATGAGTCCATAGTGAAGATATCAAAATGTTATTTCTTTAAGCCCACGTCCGACTTATGATCCAATGCGATATTACGTGTTGTGCAGTTATATGCCATATCAAGAGCTCTGAAATCCACCTCAATGTCACATATGGTGTAATCATCACTTTACGCACAACATTATGGTATACAATACCAGGTCTTACGCAAAAATGGATTCTTTAATTTGAGTAGTTATGCGATACAATGCCATTTTGGGCAAAATGTTGTATCATGTAAATGCCCTCTCTGCGATATCTATACAATAATGAAGTAGCAGAAAGAATATAGGGTATTGCACATGTTTAGGGTGTTTTTATGTCCCGCTCTTTTTGATTAGTCACTAATGAGGCGTTGTCAAAAGAAATTTACCAGGAAGTTTGGCAGAAAAATTTCTATCTTTATTGCTTATACCACTTTTAAAGATGCAGTGTAAGATTAAAATTATACACTCCGTATCGTGCTAGAATGAATTAACTTAACATGTCTAAACTTAACATGTACTTGGATTGTGTGCTAAGTTTAATCAAAGAAGCATTTCCGCAAAATGTTGTTCATTGGTTCGCCGCGTCATATAGAAACTGCCAAGTTCTCATCTCCTTTAATATTGTAGACGATAATTGCACGGTTACAACTACATGGCCCTCGACAAAGTTGCATCTAAATACACCGATTTGATCGTGGATTAATGCATCCGGCAATGCTACCCTCTATACAGACGCTAGTGGACCGAAATTTTATCCAGGGACAATTATAAAAGAAAGTTCTGCGCATTGATTAAAACGGGAGAGAAAATGAAGAAGGGATGGTGAAAACAAAAATATTTCTTGAAAGCCGAAACAAAGGGTAACTCCACCTTGAGAGAATTACTTTGGAACATGACTTCTCATTTAAACACTGTTTGGCTTACAAAAAGTCATTTGGAAGAAGTACTTCAATTAGCTGCGCAGAATTGGAACACAAAATCACGAGAAATAGTTCATAACATTAATTCAGCCACTCCTACAAAGACTTTGAAAAGGTTAAAACTACCGTTTTAACTTTGAAGCCAAAATTCTACCTTTGGTCTCTAATTTTGTTGAGCTATTCCATTGCGAGAGGGAAACTTGTCAACATCCTTTGATCTTAACAGGCGGTCAACACTGGCTGTTTTTCGCTATATAGTACACACCCTTCGCCGACTTCACCGGACAATGTCGTCCGTCATCATGCATAGCCCTATAGTGGCTCCCAGCCTAGTCCATCCATCATTTGTTTAAAGACAGCTTAACAAATGGAGCTTGGCTTCTTAGAAAAAAGCGAGAGTAGTGATGTATATATTTGTACGGATACATACAGGACGTCGTTCTGCTTACAAATAACTTCCACTTTTTCCCAAATGAAAAATGGAAATGAAAACTGAATATGGTAAGGTCGAGAATCGCGTAAATTTGTCCACCAATGCATTCGTATGCCGCTCTGTTCAAGTCTCACAAGCATTCGTGGATTAACTAAAGCTGAATAAATTAAATTATATAATTATATGAATTATTGCTATATATCATGATAGAGCACTGCTAACATTATTATAAATTAATACTTACTAGAATATCTGTAGTACGCCTTGTTCTCAATGCAATTTTAAACATTTCAGGAACAAATCAATATTAACTTATGTAACTACCCATGTAACAATGAATCCTCTTGCTACCTCTTTATTTGTTGCCAACAGTTGAAAGCCCACCCCCCTCCCCTCCGGCCGTTACATGACGGCTTTCACCGGATGCGATGCGATTTAATAGCCAAATCAGAACTCAGGTAAAAAAAGGGCCAGTCTATTTCCTTGCAAGTTCGAACCGCGGTCGACTACTTCCGATATCGATCCCAACTGCGATTGAATTACGTGCTTACGCATCGATATGCTATCTCACCGAAGGCTACAGTCATAGATGTCGCTTTGATGTATAAAGTCGCCTTTTCACTCACTGTCGTACGACACTTTACACGGATTAATTTTCTCTCTCAAACTTACTAACCCATAACGCAATGTAATTTTGAAATTTGGATATCGCACAGCCCTATGCCAACGCTCCCTACCTTTTCCCTTCGGCTTCCGTCCCCACCCCCTCTCCCTCTCCTTCTTCCATCCCCCTCCATTCCCTTCCCCTCACTCACCCCTCCTTTCAAACTCCGGCTCCCTTCCCCTACCGCGCCTATATATCGCTTCCAACCGCGCCTCTGAACTCGTCAGTTGGGAGTTGGTGCTCGCCCCGCGATGTGACTGCACTCATCTCCGGTTCTCCGGGAAGCGTGCGCGGAATAAAGTTTCCCCCGGACTTTTGTCCGCCGCCGGACGAAGGGACAAAGAGTTGGGGAAGGAGGAGGACAGAGAGAAGGAAGAGTG
Source organism: Ceriagrion tenellum (assembly GCA_963169105.1). NCBI lineage: Eukaryota > Metazoa > Arthropoda > Insecta > Odonata > Coenagrionidae > Ceriagrion > Ceriagrion tenellum. The sequence goes on along the minus strand of OY720642.1, from coordinate 24,633,107 downwards.
CGGTGTATCGTCTCAATAGGGGGTGGGAGATAGAGAATGTACGAATGAACCCTACAGAAAATAAGGATCCACGAATGAAGAACGGAGTGAGCTGTTAGTGTGTTATTACTTTAAAAAAATCTTCTTCTTTCAACCCAGTCGATCCTTTTTTATTCCCCCCGCATCAGTGCTTGTCGTGATGTATAATACGTTTCTCAAGTGGCTGGGAGCGTCGATGGCTTTCGTCGGATAGGGCGTATCCGGCGGAGGCTTGAAAAAGACACCGCAATAATTGCACGGGAAGGATTCGGAGAAACTGTTTGCTGTGCCGAAGATACGTGCTCCACTCATTTTGGCGATTGGTTCGGATAGTAAAACGAAAAAGCGGGTGCAAAAAATGCGAGAGGAATGAATTGTGATAATATTGCCGAACAAGTGAAAATAAATTGAGCGCGAGTTAGAATCTTTACAGGAGTTTGACATTTCGTGTTCTCCTGATGGTTGCCACGGATAATACGTTACCCAAGGGCCAAAATGTGAACCTCGCAAGTGACTACCAGTGATGCAACAAATCGGTATATATGCGGTCAATTTACACCTATAGCGGCACTGTTTAATGATCTGCCAAATAGTTTCTCAAGCCATATTGAAGATAGGAAACCATCATTCTTGGAGTACGATGGGACAGCTACCGAAAAGGCTTTTGTGGGACATTAAGATGCCGTAAAAATTAGACACTAAGTTGGATGGAGAAGAAATACTCATACAAGGATATGATTCGATGAATACGTTGGTTGAAGGATAAATTTAAAGTGCGACAAATAAAGTTTTTCAGAATCTTCCAAGGGTAGCCAGATAGAAATATAAGCGGTAGTTTTGAGATTTTAACCACAGTTGTAGTTTTTTTCAGAAATGAGTAAATCATTCATTGAAAAAAAACGGTGAAGTGAAACATGTGATTCTAAAATTAAATGCTACCAGCGTGTTCACCCCATCTGGTCATCAGATTGACAATAGAAGAACTAAAAATCAATATTGACCTCAATAAATAGGAGTGGGTGAAACCTTCGGTGTCATTTTGCGGCAACCATCGCGAAAGCAGTCAACAACTCATAAGTTCAACCGTATGACCGCATAAATACTACTTCATGGTGCATGTCACAGCATTAAGGAGTACCCAAGACCCATCTTGTTCGCACTGATCGCTTCTCGTCAAGAGGGACCTCATGAAGAAGGGCCGCCGAAACCCATACACCCATTTCATCCATTCGTTGAGTAGATAGCACAAACGGCATTTTTAGCCGCGGTCTTTGCAAGGGAACCACTCAATATTCTTATCTATCCGTTCGATTACCAGCCCAAATGCTGAAGTGATAATATCTTTGTTCCCACGGTAATAAGCATTTTGCAACCAAAAACGGAAGTGTTCTTTGCGGAGAAGTTCCCCGGAATGGCATCGATTTCAAAAATAAGAGGGACGCTGATAAGTTGAGGACTCGCACGCACCGGCAGAGAGACGAGGACCTGGCGCGGCCTTCCTCGCGGCCGCCCTCGTCGGCTCCCGGACTCTTCAGCTCCTGAGGTTTCCCTCATTTCATCCCTCTGGAAATACCGGAAAAAAGGTAACGTATTACAAAAGTATTTCATAAGGAAGAGAATTAAAGGATCGAATTCAGTATGTCTAATTCAATCTTCTATAATTGCTTACGATATATACTAACAGTAAAATATCAAGTAAAATATTAAAAGATACATTAAAGTAGGAAGCAGACGTCTGAGGGGGAACTAAATACTGATACGAGATCGCGTATTTCTAAGGTTTTTCATCAAAATCCACTCTTTAGTATACGGTTGACTAGCGCAATTGAAACGATTTGCAATGATGGCAGCTTACATATTATTTGGTAGTGAAAACAGTGAGGAGTTCACAAATTTAGCCTCATGCACATTTTTACCAAGAAAAAAGTTTTTTAACGGCAGTCAAACACGACGTTAGCTAATGTCATAAGATAATGAGTCCATCAGTATGATATAACGCATCAGTGAATCATATATTCAAAATTATCGGGGTTTACTCACAAACAAGATTTTTTAATTTAAAGTATAGAGAAATATGTATTAAAATCATGAAAGCGCTTTCACTGAACACATTAACTCGGCGAAGCATCAGCTCCAGGGAATTTCGTGAGCAAGGCTGTTTCAATACGAAAAAAATTCAATTTTCAAACACGCCCTTCAAACTTCATACTAGTCTATTTGGTTCACTAGTTCGCTTTCCAAAAATTTTTCCAGGTATTGCACCATTTGACTAAGAGATTTTTATGCTGATCCGAAGATTAAATCATCGGATAAGAATTCATAACTGCTTTTTGATTAGAATAAGTCTCTATGACAAAATAAAAACTACGTGTAGACATAGTAATATCGTTCATCTGAATTGATATTAGGAAACATAGATTATTAAACGAATAAAAGAAGCGGATATTCTGTAATTTTTTGACTTTGATAAGTATTCACATGGTTGAATAATGCATCATTTCTCTTTGTCTTTCGTTCGCCAAAAAATTTTTATATCTTATTGATTCATGAAAAATGAAAAATTGATAGTAACTCATGAGATGAGAACTTTAGCAAAATGAGAGACTTACAAATGAAAGGAAAATCATGTGGAAAATTTCTGATGTGATGCTACAAAAATAAAACTAGTATAGTAAGAAAAAGGTCATTTATTTAAATTATAACCATGGAGGAAGCTATCATTTTATCCACGTTTAGAGATAACTAAAATTATTACTCTTCCCGAAAAAAAACTAGAGCGCTATTTAGACAATCGGACACATTCGTCGAAATAGAGGATTTTTTAGGTTTAGGAGTTTAGGAAATTTCCGAAGCGATGTACTGAATATTGTACTCAAGAACCCAAGGTAAAGAGTTGCCGTCAAATTTCAAGTTTTTTCCGATGATTCCATTATTTTATTCTTAATCCAAGTATTACAAGCGCTTTGACAGAGGTTATGAATGATTAATGTATCGTATCCATTGAAAATGGTTCAAAGACGCATCAAGGGATCTATTCAATATCCTTTCTCTTCCGAGGACCAAACGGCTATCACTCCAAAAGGATTTATATTTTTCGTTTTATTTTCCATTCTTGCTGATATACTGCATATGAGCCGCTTAATCCTTCATTTGTGTCAAAGCGAGTGATGAACTGTATCATTTTTCCCATTGAAACTTTAAAAAAGTCAATTCATATAAATATACTCAGATTATCCTAGTAATCGCATTGGGAAATGAAAATAAATCTTCACATTTCCATGAAACAGCCATTTCAAAGAACATGAATGGAAAATCGAATACGAATCCTTATATTCTAGTGGTTGGTATACGTCGAAATAATTCATTGACATGCACTTTACCAATTGTCATAGCATTTCTGAGGACAGCAAATTCGCAAGCCAAAGGAAAAACTCGAATGATAACAGTCAGTGACGAAAGAATGAAATTTTGAATAACGATAGAGAGATATTACGATATTTAAGCATGTTTTCGTTGAAATGTAGAAAATACTATTAAAATTTTTTTGTCTGAATATGCAGTGGAGTCACAGATACACACAAATATCACACAAGTACTAGACCCGAGTAGTAAATAAAGCATAAAGTCAAAATTCGTGGGATATATTTTTTGCATTTTAGTTCTACGTGGCGCTACTGTGTAACTAGTACCATATCAGTTACATAATCACAACAAATGCACCAGTTCTGACTCAATGCTTCTGCATCTATCGGATAGCAGATATCATAAAATTTTCATTTTATTATGAGTTCCAGTTTATTCGACGTTCTTTTCATCGATTTCTTACTTTTCAAATTAAGAAAGAAAGAAATAAATCACTAGTATTTAAAAAAATGTAAATCTGGGAAATTAATTCACATGTAGTCAACGAAAAATGATTTATTTAAAGTTCTCTCATTACCAAACTCGAAAATAGTCAGTGATTTCTAAAATTGTCTCAATTTCGGAAGAATCGTTTACGGAAATAAAATACTCGACGTAATAACTTCCCTTTACTAAATAATTAAGCGTAATAATACAGCACCGTGATTTATCAATTAGGTACTTATAAAAATTGACACTGTTCCTTCGTACATATTTCTAACTGCTTTCCACTTTAAAAGGCCCCTGGAATATTTACCGCGATAATTTTTGTCAATTCCTTAAAAAAATTCCTTAAACAGCGCCTTTGCGCATGAGTTTCGTTATCAAATAAAAATGCACGAACGCCGGTAAACGTTCGATAAATGCTACCGCGACTTTCGGATATTATCGCGGATTTTTTTCTTGTGTTCCACTTAGGAGAGAGAAATACAGTTACGGATGGAATTTCTCTAATTATTCCCCCTTTCCGTGTAGGTTTATCGTTTTATTTCCCACCGGTGGTGGTGGTGGTGGAGTTGTGGGCGGGAGGGAGAGCTATTGCCGACTGTTCCTCCGTTGCTTCGGGCGTGCGTGTCCAAAATAAACCCTAACATGGAAGTTGATCGTGGTCGACGGAGGTGGGTTTGTGGGATCTTAACTTGGTTGGTATCAGTTATTGCTCCAGTCGACTTCCAGGGGAGAAATCCTTCGTCGGGGCGGGTGGAGTGCGGAGGACTTGCTGGCTGGCTGGCTGACTGGGCCCCAGCGCCCGCCCCAAGCGAGAAAGAATGAGACTTTCGAAACCTTCTCCGCCGTTCTCCGCGAGACGCGGCGGGGATTTCTCGGGACTCCTCATGCAAATGATGAGGGATGGCGTAGGAAAGGAGAGACTAACGAGTATTCCGCATGTGTTTTGCGGGCGAGTGGGCGGATGTGAGTTCGCAGACCTGTGTGCGTTTATGCGAGCCGAAGCCCAACTTGGGGGCCAGGCGTCGCGGTGCGGAATTTCGAAGCCGGACCTGGGGACTTTACGGCCCGAATATAGTTCGTCGTCGCTGGAAATGGAGGGCCTGAGCGAATTTGACTTTATTTCCAAACAAAAGCATGTCAGGTGGTGTTAAATTACGGTAAGCTCTCTTGTTTTTGAGTAGGGTTACAACTTTTATCATCCAAATATTCTTCAATTAAAAAGAAAAGTTATTTAATAATTGCAATCCAAAAACTTAGTATTTACATATATTTTTAGGTTATGTACTCTTTAAAGTCTTTTACCACTTATTAATAGCGCAGGAAGGTATGAAGTATGGGGAGGATAAGGAAGTTGGGGATAGGTTCTCTTGGTCAATTCCACTTTCTTGTTGTTCATCAACAAAACTCAGTAGTAATTAAACATCAAACTTGCTGAAAGTGTTGCTCCGGAAAACTACTAATGCACAATGCATAACCAATAATCCCAATAACGAAGCCTCTAAAAAAGTATATGCATACCTAGCGCCAAAGTTGTTCTGCTCCCTCCCGGTCGAACTATGTCAACAAAATTAATGGTTATTTTCCTGCACAAATTAAAAGACTTTCTGGCTACTTTCCAAAGATGGTGACGAAGTGGAAAAATTATTAAAAGATTTTGTGTGATTTTGCTTCTAATTTTGAATTAGTATTTGGGCTCTTCTTCGAACTCCTTTTATCTTTGCAAATTGTGTTTGCTATTTTGAGTAGGCTGTTATGTTATGAACACACTGTAAATTGTGAATGGTATTTGTTTTTTTTGCAACTAGGAAAAATTTGTAATGTATTTGCACCAACCACTCCATCTTTGTTATAAGATGATGGTAGCCTCGAAATATACCTTTATATTATAGCTTTTTCCCCTGGGGTACCTATATTCCCCTTAATCAAAATTGAAAATTGCGATAAAAAATTGTGCTTATGTAATCAGTTAAGGAGGAATCAATGTTATTTCTATTTCTATATTCCATCCCGTCGTTGGATTCTCTTTTCGTCATAAGTAAAATATTACATTACTTGCGGATGGATTGAAATGACTTGGGTGTGGAAGGCCGATTAACTTGTGCAACTTACTGCTGTGCTCGATTCCACAAATATTAGAAGTTGATTTGAATAGGCAGAAAAAGTCCCAAGCATGCCGAGAAAACGCATTTTAGACAGTAACAACGAAAGAAAACAGGCTTTCTCCACAGCCGTTCTAAGGATGTGATAATTGGTATCACATACTTTTCTCTTGAAGACCCCTTGTGCTTCTGACTAACCATAACCGTAAATCGCAAATGCTTTATTGCTAGACATGAAAATTCTCCAGCTAATCAACCTCCATGACTATTACTCAATGATTGTGCCCGGAAAATGACGGAAATAAGGTTTATTTCTGGGTTCGATCAAAAAATAGCTTTATTGTACTCCATACTATACATCACTATAGCTGTTGATTATCTCACGTATAAGCAATTCCGTAAAATATAACAAACTAATTGATATGCATCCTCATAAATCCCCATCTAATTCAAATACTTTCACTCTCGCGGGCATAAATAAAATATATTTTTATTACCAAAGTTTATTTTTCGGTCACGTCTGTGTTTTTCCGGTGTTAGAGCATCATTAGGTAATAATTCATTTACATATGGTTATGACGATGACGCTGCATTACAGAAAAACTGGGCTTAGTAATTAGCATTTGTCTAAAAATAGCAAATTTGTATCGTTCCATCATCTCTCATTCACTATGATAGGTTTAGACACAAAAACTTCTCATGACACTTCATTGATACTAGTGCGTAAATTGTATTCAAAACTGCATGTGGATGCAATCTTAAGGTACGATGTGTATACACGGTGTGATTCCTCAGAAAACATGAGTTAATCGTCCCAGTTTTACGTCTGATTGCGCACGAAATCCCGCCCTCTCCTGAAGGCCAAAAGTGTGTCAGAAGAATAACGTATGATTCAAAAATCAGCTATGACGGCCACATTTATAATACATGTGTCAAGATACTAAAGCTGCCACATTGACATTACCAATTCGTAGGTTACTTGAGATATCCATTTTGCCAGAATGACTTATTGTTCGGGGAATGTCATAGGATGATACAGGCTGGTAAGACTTATCAAAAGTGATATCAAACAAATGAGTATCACGCCGGAGAGTTAATTTAATATTGAATATATACCGCAAATATTGTGATGTTTATATGGTCTGTATAAATAAAGGTACATTTAAAGGTGACTGGAATAGTAACTATCAGTATTTTAGCGCACATTATACTAGCTTTCCAAATAAGGCGAAAAATGTTGGAACACGCTTTACTTAAGTATATGGCTTATTCGGTGGAAATGTTCATGCCTATAATTACCTTAACGATGCGAGAGGTAATATTTTGAACTTTTACATTGATTCAAACCTATTTATGACTTGCATTTGCGGCGCGGAAGTCAAAATCAAAGTGAATTCATTTATAAATCCGAGTTTTCAATAAAAACATTAACCCTGAAATTAGTTATCCAGCACTATAACAATATTTAACGTATTATTTTGCGTTAACGAGCAAATATGTACTTATGTAATCTAATTATTTCGAAAGAAATAAATCAAGTTCGCTGAGACAACGAGTAAAAATTAAAATAATTACCAAGAAATCAAATCGGTAACAGGCAATGTGTTTCATATTAGTATGTACTTGCAAACGGTAAATAAAGGTATAAAAATTTACATGCAAATCTGTACGCATTCAAAACTCGATCCAACCGGCTAAAATCGGTTCCTTCGGCACATTTATCGTAGGACTAATGATCGATTCAAACGAGATACTTTGGCATTTACAAAATGAGGTGAATGCCTACCAAAAATAGATACCTTCTAACTTACGCCTCCATGAATCCATATGACGGCTTTTACCAACAAAGATGTATTTCTTCCGTTTCGCTGATTCTTCTCAGAATCGTCACAAATCGCTCCTGTGTTACTGCATGCTGGCAAGACCTCCAAAGAATATACGGCTATTTAAGAAATTTTTTCTTAGGTCATCTCTCTTTACTCTCTTACTATGATATGATTCTGCAATAAATATCCAGTCTCCTTATCTCTTTTCTATGTGCAAAGCCAAATCAGTCTGTTCTTAGAACCACTAGAACTGATCTCTCCTACCTCTTACGCCCTATATCTCGGACAATTACATACCTTGAATCATTTCTCATCTCTGGTTCTAATCTATAGAATTCCTTGCCAATATCGATAAAAAATTCTCCCTCGCTGTCTGTTTTCAAGGAAAAACGTTTTAATTATTACTATAAGCAGCATATATGCCAATAATTGAAATTTGTATCCTGTTATAGAATTTTATGTTTCCAAAATGATCTGAGAAATTATTGTTTGTTTGTTATCACTCTGTGATTGATATTATATTTTCCTTTGTTATCATTTATATCATTTATATTATTTCTCAAAGGTGTTCTCAAAGGGTTTGTCGCAACGCCATAACTCCCATAATTCTTCATCAAAATTAATGATTCAAACATCGTTTTACACCTTATTTTCCCAGCTATTGACGAAAAATAGTCAAATGGTTGAACATTAAAGTTTTTGTTAAAAATAATAGAGCCATCTTTTGACAATATAATCAACTAATATGTTGGCTATGGTTACGTGCTTAAAAGACTGTAAGAGGCGCCATCTATTAACACATCGTTTAGTTAGATTGTTTATATTCTACGTGCAATCAGTGTGACCGTTGACCGTTTACGTTATGTATCTTTAACACGAACATAAATAACATATAAATGTCCATGGGAACAAACAGGTAGAATAACAGGATGAAAGAAGGAAGAAACAGGAAGAAGCTGCATACGGTGTGAAATTTTCGCCAGGTATAAGAACAGGAAGAAAGAAGGAAGAAACAGGAAGAAGTTGCAGACTGTGCAAAATATCCCCACAGGTCAGATAACATATTATATTTTCCATTGTATTTAGTGTTAATTGTCTGAGACTGAAATTTTGTTTTAATCACTGTGGGATGTTGGCCAGGTATACATATTTTTGTGTTATTTTTTTCGTTCAAAGCAGAATTTGATATGTATTTTCTTTTTTTGCTCTTGTGGGGAAACCCGAAGCATAATAAACTCATTCTATTCAATATGAATAGATACCTTTGGCAACCATGAACTTGTTCACGTAGTTATAGCCCGGACGCAGGATACACGGGCAGCGGAGACGGAGAGAGATGGCGCCCAACAAGTAGCGGGCAAAGGTCCGCTAACGAGGGCGCCCTCTCGTCGCACGCAGAGAGATAGAGAGAAGATAGAGAGGATAGAGAGAAGTAGATAGCAGAGCAAGAGTGTTTGTGTGCACGTAGATCGTGCCTTGTGACTCGGTGAGCGTTCGCAGCGCCACTCGGGATGAGCGGATTTTTCCGCACGCGGTCGAGCCGTTCCCGTTCTCCTCGTTCCCCCTTGTCACCCGAATCCTCGCCCTCGACATTTGTCTTTCAGTCCGCTCCTTGCTCTCACGCAGTTCTGCGTAGTTGGAACGTCTATGTGTGCGTGCCAAGATAGAGAGGGCGAGATAGGAATCGGAAAAGGGAATTCGGAACATTAAGTAGATTGAGGGTTGATTTGGAAATGGTCGATTCGTTCCCGGCCGTCAGCAATTTATCATTATGTTCCCCGCGTATAAATTAGTAAGACGCTGAAGGATGGAATTGGAGAAACGTGTTTGCAATTATACAGTGCGGAACCTTCGCTGAGAATAATGTTAACAGCTTTTTTTCCTTGAGGAAAATTTTAAAAAATGACAAGTTCGGGCAAGAATAACCAGTATCGAGAACTCATGATGGCTCAAAATATGATATATTTCATGGAATGCCAGTTTATTAAATGTGGAATTTTTCTCATTTTTCCCTTGCCAAAAAATATATATTTACAGCCCGTTATATGTTAAACGGAAAATTGCGCTAAATTCTAAAATGAAAACTCTATGCCTAAGTTATATTGGCCTATGGAAATGCTCAAATTATTGAGTGAGTTTGAAACTGAGCAACTAGAATACTATAGGGACCAAGACACTTACTCATAGATACTGACTATAGCATATACACTAATAATGTATGTTTCAAATATAAAACTTTAAAGAGCAAAAATAATAACCTACCAACGCACTACCTAGCGATATGTGAAATTGCTCGGATGATGGAATTTCCTCAAAACTAAATCATCATCATAGGTCATTCAATCCTAAGATTGGTTGACTGCAGCCCTTCAATCTTCCATGTCTAATGTTGGCTCCTTTACCTCTTAATAAATCTTCCTATGTACTTTATTTTACTCTTTATTTGGTCTATAAACTTATTCCTGGGTCTTCTTCTAGGGACTCGCCCCTCTATTTTACCTTCAATTATGTTCTCCACAAACCCAGAGTGTGTCTCAGAGTGTGGCAATCCATCTGGTTCTTCTTTTCTGTATGGTATTCCATATGGTTCTTTCCTCTTCCACTCCTGTGTACACTTCATCGTTTCTTATTTTGCCCGTCCATTTTGTCTTCAGCATCCTCCTCCAGCACCATGTTTAAAAGGGTTCTAGTCTCATCTGGTCTGCTTTTCCAAAGGTCCATGTTTCCGATTCTTAGAGTGCTACGCTCCACATGAATGCCTTCACATACTGTTTTCTGGTTGGTAGTCCTATCTTCTTTGAGCGCAGAAGTTGTCTTTTTCCCATGAACACCTTCTTAGTTAGGGCTATTCTCCGCTTGATGTCCGTTGTACTTCTTCCGTTTTACGTGACGGTCCACCGGAGGTAGCTTAAAACAAAGTAGATAGATAAATCGATTCTAACATCTGTGATGAAAAAGTTATCTAACGTTTTCGGTTATTATTTAGTCCTTTAAAAGGTTCCAGCCATTTTCAGATCCTTTGCTGTTAGCAGTTGTTCTCAACTGGCATACCCTGCTGGCTGTCTTTCAGGGCATTAATGCAGATGAGTTCCGCACTCATGTATGGCGTCCCTGCCCCTTTTACAGATGGCGAAAGGTTCGGTCAATTCAGAGGGAGGCGCATGAGTCTTTGCGCGGAGTGAAGGAAGCAGGGAATGCAAATCGTGTCCAGGCTCGTCTCCCGCATGCCACGTCACTCCTCGTCGCACACCTCTCTCTCTCTCCCTTTCCTACCCCTTGACATTCCCTGCCTCTCTCCTTCTCCCACCCACCACCTTCCTCTCATCTCTCCCACCCCTTCTTCTCGTAAGTAGCCGACCGCAGTCTCCTCCACAGTCGAAAAAAATCTTGAGGGTATTCCCCCGAAGAGAGAATACGAATTGCTCACGTCCCGGTGGCACCGAAACGAAAATGCTGTAACTCCCTCGTACATACCACCAACTTTATGGCTCGATGCAATGTCTCGTTCGCTCGGTTGTTCTTTTTTTAACTTGCGCTCGTGTCGTTTTGTCGCGATGAATGCGTCCCATTCGAGTTTTCAATACACACTCTAGTGAGGCTCACACATCTTGGTGCAATCCATCCTCTCATCGCGGAGGAGCCTCGTGTTTCTCCACTCCCGAAGAAATCCTCCCGCGAGTGTGACGCCGGGTTCCGTTGAAGTTCCGTGGAGCTAAAAATAAAAGACTTATCACACTGAAAAGTATGAATGTGCTCATTGAAAAGGAGCAAAATTGACGACCTCATTGCTTAAACCGCTCTTTGAGGCAACTTTTCCACTGCCGAAGTTAAGGCTGTATGTTTGACTGCATGCGAAAGAAATTTGAAAAGTCAATCCATTCGTAACAGGAATAGTGTCAACTCATTTGTAGGTTATTCAACATAAATTGAAATTATATACATCAAATTATTTTAGCAAACACTATTTTTGAAAATGAAGCCATTTTTGTCGTAAACGATGATGTGCCTAATGGAAATTTCACTACGACCACATTTCATTCAAATGATGATAGACCACATTGAAGTTACACCTTAGGTTGTTCATCATTTTCCGGGAAGGCTGGAGTACTTTTCTTATCATATCTACTCTTCTCTTTCGTTAATACTGCTCTATTTTAAAATTGACATAGAGAACATGTATAATTTTGTACGCATTCTGGCTACCTTAAGTTCGAGTTTTAGATTCACACGTCGGAGGATGATGTAGTTCAACCATTCCCTTCATTTAGTGGAGACTAATGCATAATATTAATGCTAAAAGTGACTAAAACCCGATTCTCAGTTTGTACAAATCCATCATGGCAGTGAAAGTCTCATTCCTCTATCTTTTCCACTGTCTCTCCACCACGAGAATTCATTCGGCCGGCTGTAGAAACTCCGGACTCCTCTACTCGAAAATCAGGACCCACCGTGTACACAGAACTCATCCCGCATCGTCGGAAGCAAGCACTGAGAGAAATAGACGCCCCCCACCTCCTACGCAACCCTCCCTCTCTCGCCCCCCACCCTCCTTATGCGTGCCCCGGCTCAAGTGAGCAACCAACACACTACCTCATCTACACACTGCTCACACACCCTCGAGAAGACCACTCGCAAAGAGCCATGCCATATGCACGCCCCTCGACGCCCCAACTTCTCACGGAGCACACTCGCTTCCCTGCCCTTCTCCCCCCCCCCGCCCCCACGTCCCGCGGCCCCCACACCGACATCCGGCAGTTCTTTCCACCTTCCCGCGCCCCGTAAACCACCGCGCCGCTACCCCACCACGCGACGCCATAACCCGGCGCCGACTGCTCACGCACAAGGGTGGAGAAAGGGCCGAACAGTAGCGGCAGGGAAAGGGCCTCCTCCTGCCTCTCCGGCCTACCTCCCCTTTCCTTCCTCCCTCCCTCCACCCCAAGCCCCCCCCCTCTCTTCCACACTGCCCCCCTCCCTCCGTCCGTCTGTAACCGTGCAATATGGACCGCAACATCATAGGTGTTGCGTAATGTATGCGGGTCATCGGCCGGCCTCTAACGGCCAAGTTATTAAGCACCGTCGGGGAAATCCTTCGTCTAATAATACACTCCATTTGTGCCACTGTTTTTCCCTCTCCAATGCTTGCTTCCCATGGGTGGATCTGATGGGAAGATAAAGAGGGCTGATCATCCCAGTAAAACTTTAAGCCATGCAAAAGTAATGGATACATACTGACATACATAGAAATCACGCCGTTCCCTTCCGGGGTAGACACAGTCACAAAGTTTCACTCATAAATACATATTTGCACACCTAACTTTACTTCAATAATTTCCTCCATACTGACTTATCCTCTCAAACCTCTTCTGCCTCATTTACCCCCATACACTGCTTTGTACACGCCCTCCTGTTTTTTAGACTCCTAATATCCATCCTCCTAAGAATTTCCTCAAACACATTCAACCACAACTTTCTTGGCCTACCTCTACCTCTAGCACCGTTCATTTCATTCTTATATATCGGTTTCGTTATTCGACTATCATACATTCTCTCAACATGACCAAACCAACGAGTAGGATACAAAGGAGAATAGTTGTACACTGGCCTGAGGTGGCATACGAATATCAAAATCATTAATATATGCAAAATTACACTTTGCCAGTTACGTATCCCATAAGGGAAACCACTGAGTTAAGGGTGAATGAATTATCTAAAAACCGTCATTTTTAATAATTCAGACGACAACAAATCACAGCGCATTTCATGAGGAGAGTTTGAATGCATTGCGCGCGTTATCTATGAAGGGCATGCCATGGCATGAAACAAATCAGGTTACACATCAGGTAGCATCCATTTTTCTGAAGTCGTTTGTTTATCCATCACATTAAACGTGAAAAATATACTTCATAATTGTACACATATAGCATTGATCATTTCTCATCATAGTTAAATAAGATGAAAAAGTTTGGAGGTGAAGCGACTAAAGTAATATTAGGAACTGTGAGCTCTTTTTTTTAACAGATTACTCCGAAAGCTCACACATAACGACTCTACATTCATTAGTGGCAAGTCTACTCATGTGCATGAATCCTTTCTTTCTACCGTCTTCGTAAATAACCAATAACGTGCTCTTTCTTTTCCTGGCCAACAGAATGAGTTCTTTAACCTCAATCAAATTCTTCCGTTATCTCATGAGCCCCTAACTACTGCTCATTAAAGAGTACGTAGCAGTAGGTATCAGTACACTAAAAAAGAACGGAAAGGGTACGGATAATTCAATAACACAGTCAAAAACGCAGAAATTATTCTCCGTCCTCCTTGGTCGAATACCAAGTTATTATGTATCTCAAAAGCCCTTCATACTAAGTTTTAATCTGCAATCTTCTCTTTACAAGCAAAAACCACTGTGTATAAAAGTGCACCACCTCTTACTTAATTGTTTTTCCGTTAAAACTGAGTATGCTAGTATAAAAATATGAGAAGACTAATTGCAGGGGCTATGGGGTTCCTGAGAAATAGAATGGACAGAAATGGGAATAAGCTGATGACGAAAGAATGTGGACTAAAAGTTTGGGTTATTGGCGGATACAAACAGGCGTACTTACGTTGAACGGGAAAAGATCGATAGACGAAATACAGAGAGAGAGGAAAATCAAATGACGAATCATAATTAATGATAGAGAAATGAAAGGTGAAAGACGAAGGGAAGGGCCAAGAAAATAAATGGTGAATTGTCGAGTGAAGGAACATTACGAGCCTTAATAACAGTATGACGTGAATATACGCTCGTATTTGCCGCTAATACAAGAGTACCTTCGCAGATAAAAATACATCCACTAATGCGGCAGCATGAAGAAAATTGAGGCAAATGAAAAGCTAATTACCGAGAGATATAGTATTGGCCAACCATACCGGCGCCAGGGTTCAATTTACTACAGTGGTGGATATATTTCAGAGGAAACCCGATCCCTACTTGAGTTTCTTGTGTAGGTTACTTCAAGTACAGTACTGCGCCTGCCGGATGAGACGTTAAACCTTGGCGCCTTTCGTTAAGAGCAGGCTAATGCCGACGCCAGGTTTCTATCCGCCCTTCTTCCCTTACCTATCCCCTATGGCGCAAATGACCTTTTCAGGCGGTCGCCTCCCGAAAAATCCAATCCAATCCAAACCGAGAGATATTCTTATTTTGTCAACTGTATTTTCTTGAAAGGGAACATAATGATTGGATTTTATTTGTGCATAAACTTAAATATGAAATCAGGTCTACTCAGCAACATTTTTTCGTCTTCATGCCCCAATTAACATTCAGTCTATCAAAAATTATTAGAAAATTTAAGAAACACAAAACTTCAACTATCATACATGTCGACCTTGAAAGTTGAAAAAAAGCATCAAAACTATTTTACCTAATATCAACCCAAAAATTTTTTAGGAATATCAATTACCGCTATTTTGGTCCCAGTAGTACGATGAATCTATGACTATTTAAAATCTAAATTTTACCTATTCATATGATCGAGCCCACCGTGGTAGCACGGTTAAGACCAAGACACGGAAAATGTTTTCTGTAACCCCAAGAGCTCCTAATATTACTTTTTACCTCTTATCATTTCTTTCTGTTTTCACTAGCGAGCCCAAGATAAAAAGACGGGGCTTTAGTGTTTCAAATGTGCCTCGGTCTTAACGGCGGGTGTTTGTGCGAGATGAGAGCCGAGTGAGTGTACAGGGCGTGCGGTTGGTAAAGGGTTTAGTTAGAGGGAAAGGACAAGGACGAGGAGGAGGTGCGAGGTGCGGAGAGCGGGCGGGTGGGCATAGCGGGAGAAGACGAGGGTTTTTCGGGCGGCGGGGAAGACTAACGGGCGGGTGGGCGGGCGGTCCACGGTCCGGGCGCCCAGCCGAAGGGGCGGGGCCGGTCGCCGGATGTTGCGGCACGAGTCGCCGAGGCCATTCATTTGTTTCCCGTGCTCAACATTTTCCCAAGCGTCTTGTTTATCTGTATGTGCATTTAAAACTTCCATCCCATCCATTTACCTCCTCCCTTTCCGCCTTCCAAAGCGTGTGCCCGTCACAATTACCATTATTATTTTTTTCAGCTTTTTGCGTAATTGCCACCCGATGTAAATTCGCTGTCCGCATTTTATTTCTAGAGATATAGAGAGATTTCAGTCGGTACATCCTGTATATAGTAGTATTTATGCGGGTGAAACACATTACACCCACTCAGCCCATATATCTACGTCTAAGTAGCGATTACAGAGCGAGAGAGAATTTAAGGCACAATGAAGAAATAAGTAGAATCACCTTTTACCGCCTATTTGTGCAGATTTGTAACGATGAAGTCATCAATATACGCCTAGTGATAATTCTCTTAAAAAAATTGGGTAAAAAAATACATAAAATGCTGTCTGAAAAGGACACATAATGACAGATAAAGATAAAGACCTTTATAATCATCAGGTAGTCAATACACCATTGATTAAGTTTCACTATATTATTTCTCAATTTTGTAGGCTTTATCTGGCTCTAGTATTTTAATCATCATTTACTAGGCGTACTTCTGCCCCAATTATAATGCTGATCCATCATGTTGATACTCAGCACCTTTCGCCACTTTCATAAGTCACTTGACGTGGCCCGATTTATTCTGGAATCTGGTAGATACATTGGTTGAAGACGCCGTAATTATTCGAAGAGATTGATTTCTCCTAGTTACCATGGAACCTGGATGTATTTTTATAAAAGGAGAAAAACCAATAATTTTTCCATAAACGCTTTTAAAAAAAGTAATAAGTAGCGAGGTAAGTCATGTGTTATTGATACACAGTTGAAAATGATTTGGTGTGCCTACCTTTTCCGGTAACATTAGTCTTTTGCTTAAAAAATTCATAATATTGAGGAGAGAAAGAAATATTCTCCTGGGTGCAGCCTTGAAATATTAATTTCTTGGAGCGTATATTTACACATATTTCCTGTAAAAGTGGAAATTACGAGTTTTCTCCTTGATATTATTTCGTCTGATACGTAATGGAAAACAAACTCTTTTCAAGGAAAAAATAATTGCGAACGACGGTTAACACGCCAGAGTAATCAACACCATTTTTATTGCGATGGAGGACCAAACAGCGGTTGTACCGTCCAAACTATAAAGTCGCATTAATGAAGTCACACTGACATCAGTACTAGGCTTTTCACAACACTCATATTAATAATGTCAGAGAAGTTTCTAATTTTGACAACTAAAGGAAGAATGGGCTTTGTCTCGCATTGTATACAGTTGCCTGAGGAGCTATATCTACAGTTTACCGAAGGAAATTTATTCCAAAAATGAGAGCTTAGTTTTTATCAAATACAGAGAATAATAGTTGGGTCTTTAAGAATCGATTATGGACCACATAAAAGGAATAGCTTAATTAATTTACTCATTAGAGCGTAAATTTAACAGTCG
Source organism: Ceriagrion tenellum (assembly GCA_963169105.1). Classification (NCBI taxonomy): domain Eukaryota; kingdom Metazoa; phylum Arthropoda; class Insecta; order Odonata; family Coenagrionidae; genus Ceriagrion; species Ceriagrion tenellum. The sequence continues at coordinate 24,615,870 of OY720642.1, read as the reverse complement.
TGTCATCCAGAGAAGGAATATGTCAATAAATAAAAAACTAGTTTATCTTTTCAATTGGCTCGGCAATTGATTATTTACGTTATTGTCACAGTTTGTACTCGTGTTTTCGAGATATCATTTCTTTGCATATTACTTCACGATTATTTTATAGAAACCTTTGAATAATATTTTTCTAAAATGATCATTTTTCTATGGAATAGTCTAAAGATTTTTTGCGGAAATTGGGAGCTTAACAGCTAATTTCACAACATGGAAATGGATCAACTTATGCCTCATTGAACGATCAAATTTGGCGGTTCAAATAATGGTATAGAGAGGATATATGTAGTAGATTAAAAAATTGAATGTACATGAAATTGTAGACACAACTGAATGCACACGAAATGAGAAATTGAATGTAACATAAAACGTACCGTATAATTTCAGTGGTATCCAATTACGACTATACCGCCGTATGATGTTTCACTAACAGAAGCGTGATATGCGTGCCAATTCAAATAAGTACTCTCTCGTAACCCGGAACAACAATGTTCAATCCACACTGCTATTTAGAACGTCCTCACGACATGAATTTCAAACATTTTGACCCAATGACAGATGTTTTCATTTGTTCTACTGGTAATTAAATCGATGTTTACCAGATACTCGCAGCTTCAGTATCCACTCCACCTTCCTAAAGTCCTCACAAAATATTCCAACATTGCAACGGCATAACCAAAGTACTTTTCACCTGAGGAAGAGTGTTTGACTTTTAGAAATTAATCGTATAAAAATCTCAACGAATGGCTCGAAATGGATTTCATTAATTCATGTAAATTATTTGTAGGACAAACGCATTTACTTGATTTGCATGCCTTATGTTTCATCTATACAAATCAAGTATTTGTTATACCACATTTAAGGGTCCAGTGTTCAAAGAACAGGAACAGTCTTTCATTGTGTAAAAAATGATCGCGCAAAAAAATGATGACACATAATCAATTAAGGAGCAATATACATAACCCAAAAATAGCAAAATTATACATACAATTTGCAACGGATATTAAGAAATAATTTAGAAAATTTTTGAAAATATAGGCCGTCCCTTTGTGGAATCTAATAGCGAGGTGTGTTTTCTTTCATAAGCTTAGCACCTGGATTCCCCTAAAAAGGTGGTGGGATGAATGAATAAATATACAGAAAACAGTAATATGAGATCGTGAAAAAATTATACATTTTATGTTCTTATTCATTGATAAGGAATAAAAAATACAACTATTTTGGAGAATAATGGTACGAAATGATAAGCATGTAATTTTTATCACTGCAATAACTACTATGCTTGGTTTTACAAGTCGAAGGCACATTTGAGGAAGCACTGAGCTTCATATGGTTTATATTTGATTAGGTCTGCGCTAATCTTGGTTTTCAACTTCACTCTCGAAAACAATCAAAATGGCAGTAGTCTTGAGGTATTTTCAAATAAACATAGGTACATCTGAGCTCAAAACCAGCAAAAAATATTGATATTTATAGGTTGAATGAGTCCCTAATTATGTAAGAACGATGAATGAAAACTTTATTGCTTAGTCTGAAAGCATTAGCAAAGCTATATTCTCCATCCCGTATAGCAGTAAACCTCTTCAAGAACTAAGATAAACGAAGCGTGAAATTAACACAGCATTATAGAGGATGGCAGTCTCTTACCCTGTGCCTCCTGGGGTTTCCCAGGAAGATTTGAGACCCTGAAAATAGCTTAGCTTGAGTGCAGTTGGGCATATCAAAATAGGCATCACACGGATTTGACCCCCGAGTTAAGGTCACGAAATTGCTTCCATGGGCCCTTTTCACGGACACGATTTTCTCTCCACCAAAAAATTGACGACGTTGCGTAGACAACTAAGCTTTAGGCTAATGTGATTAGGTCTAAGCAAACGGTGATTACCCATAATGTATATGACTTTGATTGATGAGGTCGATTTTGCTACATTTTATTCGATCATAGCAGAGTTTACATTAGGTACTTCACTCAGCCAATTTTCCGCCAGGAATTTGGGTTGACATGACCTCTGCCGTACAGGCCAGGGTTTTGGTAAATGTCTAAATAAACGTCTAATTGTAGACCCGGACGCATCTTTAGTAATGAACAGGCTAATTATGACTCCAAGATTTTATCGAACTTCCATCACCTTTTATAGGGAGTCGAACGTTTACCTGTTTCATCCGCTATTCTAGCTGGCGTAAGTGGCCTTAACTGATATCATTCCCCCATATAAAGCAAAGACCAAAGGTATTAGGAAAACTTAACAAACTAGTTTTAGCAAACAATTAGATTAGTGGATGTTCCTGTATCTACGGACTGGTAATCTTCATTATGACTTGGTAATATGAAACGAGTTTGGTGCAAAAGGTGCAGAAGAAAATGCAAACGAGGTGCAAAAGAAAATAAAACGTTTATTATAATAACTTACATTTTTCCTCTGAGGCTGAAATAAAAAAAACCTAGTAGATAATAAAAGAGTATAAAAAGTGTGAACATTTGCATGTCAAAGGTAAGTTTCTAAAAATGCCCTGAGTTACCTTCGCGTACTTAAAAACCACTTAGGCATACCCAATACCATGAATTGACCGAAAAACAAATTGTTTAGATAGAGGAAAATCTGTCCACTTTCGTTCCTTTTACGCTAAAACGAAACAAAGCCGAACGATTTAAATAACCTTAAACAGATTAATGTGAAAAAAAAATTCACGGGATGCATTAGGCTCGGAAGAATGGAGGGAAGAGTGAATAGCAAAAATAGGGAGGAGGTTTTTTGAGGTTACGGCGTCAAAGAGAGGATTCTTAACTCCGCTTACGAAAAAGGATCCTCCTTTTGCATCCCACGATTTGGTATTCCGGGGACAAAAAGATGATGGAGGGTGAAACATCTAAAGGACACGCGAGAGGAGGAGAAAAGAATGAGGGACTGCAGAGGGGAGAAAGAATACGAAGGGGAAGGGAGGGTTGAGAGGGTAGGGTTGAGTGGAGAGGTTTAGGAGGAGGAGGCGTTAGGGTTGAGTTAGTGAGAGTAGAAAGAAGGGGAAAGAATGGGTAAAGCTGGCACATTTTCCCATGCGTTTCTCATTTTGGAAAACCCAGCACCTTGGGATATACTAAAGCTATCGCTTTTCTATGTCCAAATGGTTTTTACGTGATTCCTAGGTAGTATATTTTCGTAAAGATATCATTTATTTATTTTTAAGTGTATTTTTTCTCTCCGGGTGATTCTCGTGGCCCATTTTCCCCTGCAATCACGATATGACACTTGAGAATTTTCATGAGGCTTCTCAGCAGCCAAAGTCGCAGTACATCACAGAAACAACTATAGTCTGGGTGAAGAGAAACTTACGCAGGTAGAATTCAAACCCGCAACCCCATGTATAGCAGGCCAGGAATAAGCTCACTCCACTGTCACAGGAGCTGGCTTTATCACAGGGAAAGCCTATTCTTTTAGAAACTAAGTAGGCATAACTTTGGCCAGTTGGATATTTTGGGAAGTGACCGGCAACTGCAATGGCAAGTCGGCATTTCGGCACTCTTAGCAACAATCCTCAAAAGTTCAGAGTTTAACATCTTATCCGATGACTTGAGCGCTGGCAAAGAAGTACTTAAAGAATAGCTCTAAAATAAATGAGGATTCGTCTGAAAAATCTCGGCCAGCGATGGGATTTTAATCCAAACCCTTGGAATGAAACAGTAATCCGTATATCACGCCAAGCCTGTCACCTCAAGTGGATGCGTGCGTGCATTGAAACGTGAACCCATTAGATCTAGGAATATCAAGTGATAAAAGAATGCTTGACATAAAAGGGCGTATGTGTTTTACAGCGTACACTGTAAATGCTGAAACTATGTTAACATTATGAATGCTTCTACCGATATATTTTTTTAGAATCATGTTTTTACCGAGAAGAGAAAATAAATATCAAGAATATAGATGGCTTCTTGTGCTTCCACTTATAATGAGTAATATGGCAGGAGTTGATGAGCAGCTAAGGGAAAACCCGTGTGTATTAACTTTGTAATGGGTGAGAAAAAACATACGCCCCCATTTAAATGGGAATTTAACATTTAACTAAGGTCGTGCTGGGTGAAATTCAGCTCTGACAAAGTTGCGAAAACTCCGAACTACATGCGGAAAATTTCCCAAGGAGAGAAGTACCGTTATAATACGAATAAAAGCTGGTAATAATTGATATTTTTAGATTAGCTTTGCCCAGTGATCCGGACAAAAGAAAGGATACAAAATGATGCCTCCACCGATCGATTGTGGTAAGTTACAAACAAAATCTTGCATCATATTGAATATTAGGATATTTCTCATAAGAGCGGGCGAGAAAAATATCTTTGATGCTGTACTTTTTTAAAGTTGGCAATTTTAGCGTCCCAAATCTACGGCCAAAGTTCAAATATTAAATTTTAAAACCATTTTCTTTAGAGTCATAAATATGTTTCCCTCACTTGCTCATGCAAAATTTAGTTTTAGAACGCCAGAGTCGATAATGTTAACAGCGAATTTGGAACATGTATTTGAGGTCTTCACGTGATAGTGGATTCTTCATCTCAAATATGTAATTCAAATGCACAGAAATAGACCAAAGACATCATAAATTACATTTTAAATGCATAGAATATTTAGTGTCCTGTGACCTAAAGTCATACCAATGGTTTGACATCAATTCACACTAACACTTCTCCGGACTTAAAACATAAAAATTGTTAGGTGGTAAGCATGTTATTTTATTCTCTTCAGAAGTGGATACAGCAACGACTTCATTTAACAAATTGGGATAAACAACCTGAACTTTATGTGAAAAAGCGTCGTATTCCTGAAATCAGTACCAAGCCGTGTCTCAATCTGCAGTTTTGTCGATGAAGCGGTGTTTGGACTTCACTGCACACGCATAATTGTTATTGGGAAACATTTCCACAGGAAAACGATGCTTGTCTACAAAGCAATTGGCCTGTATTTATGTCGCAATAACTCAAAATACATGCCATTTTTTAAAAAGTTCACCTTCCTCATTTAAAGTGTGTTACAAACAAAAGTGTTTAGAGTGGTTAAAGAATGACGGAGAGACGGGAGGGTGGGGTAAGGGAAAGAGAGTAAACGCAAACTCGCGAAAAAAGAGGAGGGAAACCTTTTTTTGCGCGTCATTTTTTCCCCCACACCCACTTCCAGAAACACCATCCTTCCCATTCCCCCACACACACGAGTGTTCATTCGTCACCCGGTTTCATCCGTAAATACACGCCCTCGTTGATTGTTGCCGCGGCCCGCGCGACAGCGCAGGCGGTGACCATTGAACATGGAGGCGCGGACAGGGCAGGCGAAGGGGGACATTGCTACGCTGCTGGGAAGGGGTGGGGATTGGGGGGGGGGGGTTCACAGAAGAGAGAGAGATGACAGAGGGGGTGGGAGGTGGAGGGTGGGTAAGGTCTGAAAAGTGAAGCGAGAATGGCGGTGTGGGAGGAGGAGTTGGGGAGTGGGAGGCCCGGTTAGGGGGTGGGATTGTGGAGTTAAGCCGGGGAAGAGGATGAGGGTGGATGCTGGAAGCATGGATGACGTCCTGCCGGGCAAGGTGAGTGGAAGGAATGGAGAGGCGGGGACGTTTTTGACTACAGTAGGTTTAGCTGAGATATAAACAGTCTTCTGAGAAAAATAATGGAAGGAACAACGCACGGGGAGAATTATGACGGAAAACAAAGGATTGAATGCGTAGGGTAAATGATAGGCGACGTCAAAATAAGGAAATAAGAAGGAATAAATCGTTTAGGAACAAAAGAGAACGGAAAGGTGAGAGGCTGCGAACCAATCTCCGGATTGATAACTGCTCTAGACTAGATCTAGGAGTGGGTGGGCCAACATGAGAAGCTGCCTGCTAACCCATTATTAAAGTAATAGTATTTTCAACGCATTTTAAACATTTGCAACATCTGCTAAGGGTGAATAATGTCCATATTATTTTTAACTCTCATACAGCCATAACACTTAAGCCTCTGAAGGCCGCTTGGCACAGTACATTTTATTGTACAAACGAATGTATGAACTCCTTCATGCGGAAAATTGTACCGTGCAAAGCAGCAAATTGTATGATCTTCTGAATGACAATACAGGAAATAAAACCTAATCTAATTCAATTCATTTTCTTGGATGATACATTCGTTTATGCAATAAAATGTACCGTGTAAATCGGTGGTAGGGCGAAATTTCCGCAGACCGATATATTGCCTAATTCAACGCATAAATTAGAATTTTTATTTTCCGGTGTTCATATCTCTCGAATGCTTTTTTTACAAAACAATTTTTGGGGAGAACATAGAACTAAAGAAAAAGTGGATTGATTTCTGTTCATCAATTTGGTAAGATAAATTCAGAAAGTTGCAAATGTTTAAAATGCGTTGAAAATACATATTACTTCCCAGAACAATATTTTCGCAAAGATAAAAAAAATTATTAACAGAATCTTTAATGCTATTATGTATATATTTTAATAAATATGTTATTTTACTCACTTGACAAGGAACAGAGAGTAATTGTAAGCAATTTATATAAGACTACTAGTTTACAAGAGAAATTGATATTTCAAAATTGGATTGGATTGGATATTTGCGGAGGCGACCGACAGCTAAGGTCATTTGCGCCATAGGGGATAGATAAGGTAGGAAGGGTGGAGAGAAATCCGGCGTCGGCATTACCCTGCTCAGCGTTAGCTGCCTGAAAGGCGCCAAGGGGACCACGACTTAACGTCTCTTTCCGACAAAAGGAGTACTGTACTTGAAGTGCCCTCCACAAGACACTCAAGTAGGGATTGGGTTTCTTCTGAAAAACATCTTCAACTGCAGGGATTTGAACCCTGGCCATCCGTATGGTATTTCCAAAGGTTACTACTTACTCATGCTACCTAATAATGGCCTACCATTATCTTAAACGCTACTCTTGGTATTTTACGATGTCCACGTGAAAAAGTGTAGCACGGCTCGTGCTGAAGGTGACATCACGAAACATAAAAACGTGTTTCTTTTCGCAAGCTTTCAGCAATGGGTTGATATACACCCTTATAGCCATCCATATTCGGGTGCAGCCACAGCGTGGGGTGCTGAGATACTCGGATGGTTATATTTATTCGTCCACGTCATCATATGAATTGTACTTCGAAAATATGATAATGCACCAGGTCATGAAAAAGGGATATTGTAAGATAAATATTAATATATGATATAATATATGATATAAAGGGCACCAATAGAACGTTAGAATGAAAGAAAATGAACAAAATTAAAGATAATAACCTTTTGCCTGTCTCACCCCGATCTCCTATGTAGGTAATTATAGTTTTATATTAACAAAATGGTGAATGAAGGTGTTTTTCAAAAATGCCTCGTCTTCTGTGGTGTGCCAGAAAACTTATTCTCCTTTCTATATTTCCGATGAACATTCTTATTCCGACATCGGTGAGACCAGTATGTTAAAGCGTGGAGTTAAAATAATATCCTCTACTATAGCCACAAGCACGTGCAATTAATTCAGTAAATCGATGCTCAGACAAAAGAGTGCTGGAGAGGGGTTGGAGGCCTGGAGAACGACTGAAATGGGCAGCACGAAGCACGTGATGCGATCAAAGAGGGAATGAATTAGGGGTTTGTGCGGTATATGGAAGGGGAAGCAATGTCAGCAGAGTCCAGGAGCGAGGTGGGGTTTTCGACGACGGTATCGACAGGAGGGTGGGGAAAGAATCCCAGGGTGAGGAGGTACGAACGTGTATAAAGCCTAGAGGACGGGAGGATGGGAAGTAAAACCAGGGTGAGGGTGGCCTGAGAGGGGTAAAAGGGAGATGGATAACTGTGACATTACACAAGCGTCACGTGACCTTGTCCCACATGCGCGTCAGATGGCCGAAATGGCATACGGACGTCGGGGAAGAGGAGGAATGAGGGATGAAATGTGCATGTGAGTGAGAGAGAGAGGGAGGCGAGAGAGAGGAGAGAGAGAGAGAGGAGAGACAGTGGTAGAGAGGGAGAGAATCGGGAGAGGTTGACAAAGGAGGATATTTCAGCGTAACGGCTAAACGAAGACGGATTGATTCACCAGGAATTATTCTTCGGACACCCTTGTATTTTTTGTTGGGCGGAACACAGGCGGGACTGCGGCGGCGAACTCGAGATAGACGGATAAAAAATGTCCTCTACCGAATTGCTCCCGTTTTCCCCGCTTCCATTCAGCCGTCGGAAAGAGAATCGAAAGCAAAAGGACTAACGACGAAATACACGACAGTGATGTTACGGTTAATTACTGCCGTCATTTATCAGCATATTTCGTCGTTTTGTATTTCAAGTTGCCCAGCGGACGCAATTAAATAGATGCCTGGCCACTCATAGACCTTTTATTGACCCACAAAATTTGCCATTAAGCAACAGCTTCCGTAGCAACACCCAGATATCAAACCGATGTTTTACGAGTAGCTCTATTTTAAGGTCTGGAATGAACGCCTATATGTCTATTTGAAAAGCTTTCGTATTGCTTCCTGGATTAAAATTTTTAATATTTCCTTCACAATGCTTATATAACCGCAAATTTGGATATTGACAAAGCCTCTCGAGTCGTACGTCCCAAACGAAAAGTATGCAATTATATGGCATATTTAAGTACCATTTGGCAGCCCATGATACTGCTTGGAATTATTTGTTTGCTCTTGCATTTAGCAAGCATTCATAGCTATGAATTTTCATCCGGCTAAACTAGACCAAAGGGAGAGTTTTAAGGGGGCAAGAGATAAGATACACCGTTGCTACTAAATGGGTGAGATTGTTGGCCGCTAGAAGAAAACTGCAAAATATTGGCAAAAGAGGGGGGAGAGTTTTATGCTGTTATGATTTTTAATATTGGATTACTGAAAGCACAATTAGTTACTTACATCTTTAACTTCCGATTCTTCCCAAGAAATACAAGAGCTTTGAAGAAATTTGACTTCACGGATGGAGTTCATCGTGTTTTTTGCCTTTATTTGTCATTGACTCATTGCCATTACACGGCTGACGGCAATTGCCATTGGCCTCATTAATTAAGACTTAACATCATAAAGAGATATTCCGTTGTCCCTGGGCGTGACTTCGTGGAATTTTCTCAACATTGTAAATGAAAAGTATAACTTAGTTATTCCACACAGGTTTATGAGTCTAGTGTGCACAGTATTAAAAGAAGACATAGAATATATAGTCACACAAATCTCACAAATCCAGACAAAATCTACCGGAGTCTAGTGTGGTCACGGATTTGTCTCCGGTGTCCTCACACGACTCTTACGCTTGTAATACCCTGACCCCCCCCCCCCCCCGCCATCCTTACCTCTTAGTCAGCTCCGAGACCTCCTCTCTCCCTCCCCCAAAACTCCTCCTTGCAAACCATTACCCCTTCCCACCCACCCCCCTTCCCCAATGTTCAACTCCCATCTCCCCACTCTCCTTACATCTACTCTACCTCCCCCGATTTGTGTGACTATATATTCTATGTCTTCTTGTAATACTGTAACTGATGATGACGAGCTAAGTTACACTTTTCATTTACAATCATAAAGAGAGCATTTTACTTGGAGGATACTCAGGATAAAGGTGGATCAAAACGTTTGGCATTCATTCATACCTGTATTCCGGCACAACTACCTAGACTCGTCCCAAATTCAACACCCGATGATAATCAAATACAACGAAACTTAGGTCGAAATAAATCTAATTCAAAAACAGAAAATTGCACTTTCCATCTTGATTATGTTGAAACTCCACCAACACTCTTACTTCATCTCATTTTGTTTGCCATATTCGACAGAAAACTATAATCACGATAAGTGGAAGGCAATATACAAAATTTTTTGCAAAACAATGAAGTAAAAATGCCAATTTGAAAATAAAAAAATCACTAAACATTCAAATACATTTGACAAAAGAATTTGTGTCGTCCCGAAAACAGTACCTTATTCTTATTAGGGCAATATTATCCCTCAGCCCTCCGAAGGTATAATCCTATCGCACTTACATGCCCAACATTGCCAAATATTAGCGATAGAATCATTACCAAATGAAAAGTTTATTTTTAGTTGTAGTAACCTCATTTCTCGCCCTAATTTGTGAGTAAAATAGATTTTATCTGTGTACACCCACTGGAAAAAGCTATTTTCAACCAAGCATTCGGTTTTTTTCTAAACTTAGAAACTTCCTCATTAAATTTAGGAACGTAAAAAAATAGTAAATATCCTCCGATAAAGTCCTAATGCAAACAATCACAACTCGACGGTGGCTTATGGAAAACATGATTAATTTTTACGCAAAAATTCTGAAGAATTTTTCCACATGGTTTTTTAACATTCAAATCCCTTAAGGGAAATGGGAAGAGGCTCATTCTGGCGCTCGTTTTGAAATTGGAACTTTGGTTCATGGTGAAAGTTGAACAAATGATCAAATGTTGCTAGGATGTGATTCCGAGTACTACAATTTTGAATCAAATTATCGGAAGAGGGGTGGTATTATAAGAGTAACTTGCACCTGTACGATGAGGAATTTCATTAACGAGCATGGCCAATATAAGGATCAGAACCATGATTCCTATGTTCCATATTAGGTCCCATTTATGCTTAACCTGCCACTGGCTTGCATATTGATAATTGCAAATGACTTCATCTCCCCTTCACTGCCTCCCATTACTGCTTGTGATAATGAAACATCGATAAAATGATAACTTAAAGTGGATCATAAATACTACATGGTAATAGAAAAATCATAAATGTCGGAGTGAAATTTTTTCCCACATATTATTCCTGAGACCATGATGTTTCGTTAACTAAGGAATGATAACATTTCTCTTCAAAAATATTTGCGTGTAATGAAGAAATTAACGGCACCGATAAACATGGGCAGTGGTGTAAGACGAAATAATATAATTTCCCACAGGAATATAATGGCTAAGACTTTTAAAATAGTTGAGACGCCCTACTGTTAGTTATGGCCTAGAAAAATCCAAACTCCTCGAGGTACTAATTCATTGAGAGGAAGTGAATAATTCTCTACAGGAGTCCGCTTAATACGAATTTTTGTCGAAAACTATGTGCAAAGTAAAGAAAAACAATCGCGATGGCGCTGCGTGTTCAAGCGATGGTGCTGTGATGAATTGGGCACCTGTATCTGTTTTTCTGGAGAATTTCGAGCCATTAAAGAAGTATTTATCAACGGCCTCTTTGCAAGAACTTAAAATTACGACCAAAGAATTCAGTGGTAAGCCCAATGAAAAACATTCCTAAAAGCCATCCAAAACATACGACTAATTGGTAAAGACCGATTTATATTAGCCATGAGAAATTTTGCTCTAAGCTACTACTCTTTAACCGGTTCACGTAAGTTAAACTCCTCTGGAAGGACATTCAAGGTCTATGATTCTGCTCTGTGACTGCGATTCTTCGCCAAAAGTTCTTTTTCTACAACTTATTACCCCTATAGTAAGTTGGAGAAAACGCTTAGAAAGCTTGATAATAAATACCCTGGCTTTTTGACAAGAAAGAATACCCAAAACTGGTAGAGATACTCTAAATAAGCTAAACTTCCCTCAAAGCAATAACACTTCACATTATATTAATATCAGCCAGTATGGAAACCTTCTATTTAAGCGAATTTCCCGAAAGAATCGAATATACCGAGAATGAGTATGAGGCTGTCGAATATACTAATTATATGATGTAACTAGTAACCTGTAAAATGTCCACTTTCAACAATTTCCCGAAAGGGTTGAGAAAAGATGCTGATATTGACGCGGAATAAGGTTTATCTAACTGTGTACGAACTATTGATCTCTGAGAAGACAAAGAAAAATATTAGAAGTGGAGAACGCAATTACCTCCAAAACCCGGCACCATAGTTTGCAGACTGGTTTCCCTGCCATCATGAAATGGATGACTGGCAGAATTTCCCGTTTTTATCGGGGTTTACAATCGAGTAACTCAACGTCAGAGAAAATCGATATCTTTCTTTCAAATGGTCAACTAAAATACTCATCAATGCGAAGAAAAATCATCAATGCTGATTGAAATGTATCATAAGCCAATAATATTAATAAATAATATAATAATGATGATGAGGGATAAACATATGGAGAACGGTTACGAGTGGGGCAGTGGTAAAATCACGCATCACGGCTCATTTGTGGTAACTGCTTACATATATATTTAAAGAAATGGAAAAAAATATAATTTTTGAAATGATTTTGGAGTTAATAGTTTTTATAAGCGTGAAAAATCAAAATCTCTATTAAATTTCAGGTAATGTGACAAACTCAACATTTTCATTTGATGGACCGATTTTTAAACTATTAAAGGTGTTCACAGTTAAAACGGATTGTAGGTTTATACGAAAAGTCCTTTTCTTAAATACAAATTAACATTAATAACACTAATGACAAATGTTAATTCTTATAAGGTCCTAGGGCACTTTGGGGAGTATACGAGTGGCTGAATAAGCTCAGACAATGCCCATAGTTAGAATTTCCATGTTGAGAAATTTTCGTAGCGTAGATAGTGGTTTCTTGACTCCTATAAAAAAGTAACTCAATGAAATACGGAAAGCTCATGTATCTGCTAATTAAATTCCCTTGAAAAAATAAAATCATGATATTAATGACGTCTAGATAAAATTGTGTTTTCATTTAAAATCTTCTGTAATCCATCAAAAGAGCGATTTTGTCATTATCAATTGAATTTTGTCATTATCAATTGAATATTATAATCAAGACGGGCTTTGAAAATAACTGAAACCGCATTGTTGAATATGCCATGCTAAAGAAAACGACTGCATGCGGGAATTAGGGAGGCATGCACAATCGAAGACAGGTGGCTTACCGGCTTATTCTAGAATAGAATTGAAATATCTGTTCTATTTCTCGTGTTACCGCAAGAGATTCTTTTAGCTTCTACGTATGCTTTATCGCAATAAAATTCAATGCAAACATCAAAGGATTAAAATTACTGGCTGAAATTCTCGCGGAAGAGTCATTAGATATATTTTACGTTACAGTTATGCGTATTGTATTATATTTTTCCTAAAAAATATAAAATAATATTGCGTATACGTCACTTTTCTGCAAATCGTAGAAAATGAAAAACATTCAGAATGTCAAAATGAAAAACGAAGTTTTAAGGAAACATTATATCGATGGCAAGTATAATATTTCTGGACTATGAATCAATTTCAGTTCACTTTGAATAACAGGGTTATACTTTGTAAAAATGACATTAGTTTTAATATCTAAAGACCATGGTTTTGGCGGTTCAAGTTATCTTCAGGTCGAAACCGACGAAACCAAGTTCGTAGCATATTATAAGCATTGTGAAATAACATAATATAACCTTTTTTATTAAACTTTTCCCGAATTAATAAAGTTACACCGGAAACCACCTACTTAAATTTAAGTTCACGTGAGAATAAAATGGTAAAGGGATACCTAATTATGAACTTTGACCCTACATAAATATAAAAAAAGAAGGTAAAATATTGGATATAATTACGATTTCATTAAGGCTATTTATTTTCAAGAGACACTTTCAGCTGATAGGTTAATTATATGAATTTTTAATTTTAGACTAAGTATTTGCTGAGGCTTACATCACGTTACCCCTAGAACTGAGCCCTGCCTCTGCGGCTGTTCGGCTTTAAACCTGAAAGTAACAAAAAAAGAATTGGCGCCACTGCAGATGAATATTTCATTGCTGCAAATGAACGCTCTTGGAGAATTTTTGTTCGCCCATTCTTAATGAGTTTCTTTCATTGATATATGGCATTCATCATACATTCCCAAAATGTTAATAAATGATAACCTCTATACAGACTTGAATGTATTCACATTTCTCTTAAAAAGATGACTTTTTTCTAAGATATTTAAAAGACTTGAATCTTTAACATTTTTCAATGCAGTCTATTAAATTCTATCAACATTAACTCAGAGGCAAGAGTCAAAAATTACCACGGCCACCAAATGATTAATATGACAGAGTCAAGCTCTTCATCATCATACTCTAGCCTCGTAGAATGCCACATTTCAACATTCTTTAGCCGATGTCCATATACAGACACATTTTATCGATAAGTATCTCGTTTTCCGAAATATAATTGATTTAAATTTTAATTTTGAATTCACAATTTGTTGCACAACGACGCTTCCGTAAAATTTAGGGCAAAAATAAATAGAAGTTCCTTTAAGAGTGAACTATTAGCATGCGGCTTGGAATGGATCAGTTTTGGTCGTCAGTTTTAAGAAGAATTTCCTTTTAAGAATATACAAAAACAGTGTCAACACTCCACTAGAGTTTACAACATTCAAACTGGCAGGTGTTTCGTGTCTAAAGATGAATTAATGGTTTAAAAAACTCTTAATGGACACTTACCAAAGTACTTGAAACAGTTATTCCAGAGTCTAATGGTCGTAAAGTGTGTTTCCTTTCATTCACCCATAATTCTCCTTGAATAAAATCGTTGGAAAATGTGCCCATAAGGTTCTGGCACTCCTTAATCTCCTACCTGCTCTTTTTATTTTCTATTCCTAACTCTTTAAACTTTGCGAGGTTTAGACCCATTAGTTGATAGGTAATGACTACTCACTAAGTTGATTTATATTTATTGATCAATAAGACCAAGTGACTTCTAATTGCATCGGAAAATACACAAAAAACTCATCAAAATGACATCACCTCTTTTTTACTGAATTACCACGCATAAAGCTAAGGCTCAACTGTATTAGCGCTAAAGCTAAATGCTACTCGGGACAAGTGATATCATTTAATTGAGGTACTTTCTATCTGAAAACCTAAAGCCGTCTCCTAAAAGCAGCGGTCTCTTACATTTTAAGGGTAATCATGGCCACGACGATCGTAATCCTTGATGGCTGGGGAAGGTGAATTTATTGCGGAATTTCTGGGGAAAGAGTCCTGAAAAGACATCAACCTCTCGGCTACGGGTCCATACCAGCGATCCGTATCACAGAAATAGCATTCCACGGATCGCGCGGTTTAAGCTCGTTGCCCAGTGTCGTCGTGCCTTGAAAGAGGTAGGTATACAGCTCTTAACCCTTAACATTTGAGAAGTATCGGTCCCCCCACACTCCTGAAACCATATTGTGAGACGTTTTCAACCGCGCAGCATTGTATCCAGCACGAAATCCCGAGCTAGGGAATGCAAAAATAAGAAAAAAAATGACGTAGCTAAGGGAAAACCAGAACTCGACGATCTTATGCGGATACAACTTTTTCTCGTGTACAAGCCGACGCATTCAAGCATCGAGAAAAAATCTACTTTTTTTGCGATAAAAAAGTTTAAAAGGAGGGAATTTTTCCTCGTTACTTTATTTTCGTCATGTCGAGTTTCGTGCGACCTCTTTTCCCGTAGCATTCGCGATTTATCTATTTCTCTTAAAATTCTCTCAGGCTCTAAGTATGTGCACGCAGGACGGGAAACATGGCGCAAGGAGCGGAGAACTGGGGTAATAATTCGTATTTTCAGATCTGTTGGTACTGGAATAGACTCAGAGAAACGGCGCTCAAATCCTATCCATGACGATAATCCTTTCAAAGCCATTTGACACGTACACAACTAATGCAAGTAGAGCTCTTCATGCTACCACTCTCCGCCGCATACGAGTAAGGGCATTAATGATATGAAAAAATTAACAGGGGATATTTTAAGGCCGGTTTACAATGGCCACAACGACGGTACTTGATAATCAACTGTCTTAAAATGGCTCATCTTAAGTTGGTAAACCAAACAGAGAGACCAAACGCGAGTTGAAATCAATACAGAGGGCAGCTACCGTTTAAACCTTATGTGAGCCAAAGCCTTATGTGAGTTATTTCTACAGTTAAACGATGAAAAAATAGGTACAGGGACCATTAGCTATTTTAAATTAGGTAAATTTCTCTGTGATACCTAGCAAGTGACAAGATTTGTACCACCAAATTATCACAAAGTAAAAATTGCCGATCAAAAGCAGATACTTATGGAGGAATTGAATCGAACTACAAATACTGAATCTAGTCAATGAACAATGCAATTGAATAACTTGGCAGGATTAAGTGTTTTCTCTGGTTGCATAAACTTCATGTACGTCATAGCCTCAAACACAAAATTATTTCTTCAATACCAAATAGTCCAGGTATAACAATGAATTATCTGCTGTCAACAGATTTATCTTTTCCTTAAATCGAAAATGCATATTTCAGTCGCCGACCCAATCAGTCTAACGTTATGCTCCGATTGCTCTCACAACAGGCGTGCAGGATGTTAACTTAGGAGAGAGGATGGAATAGTAGCGAGTAATTCTTCACTTTACTCACCATCCTATGGGCAGCTGGTACGACACGTAAAAGAATGTATCACGAGAGGAATGAGGGAAAAGGGTGTCACATGGAATGAAGAGCATATTGAAAAAGACGTTTGGTAAAAATTAGGAACAAAAATGTACAGGTTTTTCTACCAGCCAAGACTATTTTTGTTTTCAGAATAGGTTCCCATCATAGATCAAAGATTATGATCAAGCGCTGATATTTGACTTTACGCACAATTTTAGTAGCTTTTCTATTGCAATAAGTATTTCTGGGCATTTAAAATGAACAACTACAGCCCACTCAAGGCAACTAAATTCGTCAAGTTTAACTTATGTAATATTTCTGAAGCATGTGATCGCATTACTAGGTAGGAAATTGGTAGATCACATTGCCACGCAATAGGCTGGCCTCTTACATACCCAGTAATTTGGGAGTGAGTAATAGGGGAGTAATCACTGTGTTTGAAGTATTCTAGATACCATCCTAAGTATGTTGGAACTGCTTTTCTCTAACACTACCTTTAGTTTTTACCAGTAATTTCGCGCACTTAATTCGATACTTTTTCATTAAACCCACACCGCAGGAGGTTATATTTTATTCGCTATATTTGAAGCCTTGTCAAAGGCTAGGGAAACTTGAAACAAAATAAAAGCTTCCCCATTTCACTTGATTTAACACTATCATGGAGGAATTGTCTAAGCTAAGTTAACCATCGTCTTCTGTCCCGAGGGAGAGTTGACAGCCTAAGGGTTTTCAAATTTTCATGGACGAACAAGTCATCACTAAGAGGAAAAGAGTAGTTAATCTTATTGACAATGGATTTACAAAGTGTTGGAAGTAGGCTCCTGATACATGCTCGTTTCTGTTTTCATGAATATATGAGATTTCAGAGATTCGTGCGTTCGTGCAGGGGCCATCCATGTAGAGTACGTGCTCTTATATTATTTTTAGAGCATTATGCAATGACATTTTCTCGACTTCTACCATAAGATCGATTTACACGGTACATTTTATTGCACAAATGAATGTATCTTAGGTTGTACAAGAAAATGAATGAAATTAGTGCAGGTTCTATTTCCCGTTCAATTATTCAGGCAATGGTACAATTTTCCGCTTTAAACGGAACAATTTTCCTTATGAAGGAATTCATATATCCCTTTTTGCTATAAAATGTACCGTGTAAAGCAGCATTTATACGTTCAGACACTTAAGTGTACTTTCTTATGCTCTGTGCGTTCTTTTCGTTCACTATTTAGACACAATTGCAGCAACCAGTTGTGATACCCGTAATATTGTACAGAGACTCCCGAACAAATTCATTCTAAGAAGTAAGTACCTAGGAAATATTTTGAGGAGCGAAGAAGGATTAGAGGAGAATCATAGGGCGGAGTGGATAGAGGCCTTGAGGGCGGTGGAGGATATGTGTGGTGTGGAGGAGCAGTAGGGAGTGAGGGGAGTTCGGGGAGGGGGGGATCACAAAAGAATCCCGCCTAGGGCATGCTGCAGCTCCCGGGCGCCGCTCCCGCAAGACTCCGCCTCCACACCTCATCCCTGGGCGGTCGAATTCCTTTATCTGACCTCCTCTCTCCCTCTCGCCTTCCACCTCCCGCACCTTCCCAACCAACCCCACGGGCGGCGCTACCTCCCTCCACCGCCGATCCCTCCGCCTAGCCACGTTCCCTCCCCTCCAAAGCCCCCACCCTGTTACTCTTTTTTTGACCTGCTTGCAACTGTCTACCAGAGGCGGCCACCAAATTTTATTTTTCGTTTAAGGAAACACAGAAATCTTGAGGAAAAATCTTGACCTGGGGGAATGAACATAACCTGAAAAGTGAGTGACAATAGGGATAATTTACCAGGAGTAGATAATCGAACATGTGATTATGTATCAGTATTTTACTCAACGAATTTATGCCGGAACAAGATATATACTTTTACATTTATGGAATCAATACTGCTGAGAAAATTAAACGTTCAAGGTTGTCATCGACGTTAAAATTTACTTTGTTGCCATTACGTATTGGATTGGATTTTTGGGGAGGCGACCGACAGCTAAGGTGGAAGGGTGGATAGAAACCCGGCGTCGGCATTAGCCTGCTCGGCATTAGCTGCCTGAAAGGCGCCAAGGGGACCACGGTTTAACGTCTCATCCAACAGACGGAGTGCAGTACTTGAAGTGCCCTCCACAAGGCACTCAAGTAAGGTTTGGGTTTCCTCTGAAAAACATCGTCCTCTGCAGGGAATTGAACCCTGGCCGTCCGCATGGTTAGCCAGTACTCCAGCCACCACACCAACCCGATCCCCCGGCATTGCGTAACTTTGATCGTTTGGAATAGCTTTCGCAAAAGAAAAGAAAGAAAACGACAAACTTAAGTGCCCTCTCTGTACTCTGGATAATTGTGGGAAGCAGAATACATCCATAGGCCTCAATATGTATTTTGGCGAATGTACCGAAGAAAGGGCGAAAATTTGGTTAATATGCTGCCTAAGAAGGGCTTTCAAATTTTCTGGGAAGCACGAGTCATTGAGAGTAAAAAAGGAGGAAATCTTGTTGGCCGTAATTTCAACAAGTTAACAGGCATTAATTTAACAAAAAAATTAATTTACTCGTAGTATCACCCCAAATGACTTGATCGGATGAAAATGCCAGCCATACTGCGATTGCTTCAGTAAATAAGAAATTAAATATTATTAGGTTATTGCTTCTTTATTTCATTATTCATACATGACATATTATGATATCTTATAGCTATTATCACGACTTTTTGGAACATAAAATACCATCTGAAAATAATTCAATATGTACGAACCACTGACTTGACAAAAGCTTTCTTTGGTGATTTTTTGAGGGGTCCGATAGCTGAAAGTCATCAGCTTTATTAATTGTATGAGGGCAATCAGACATGGAAAGAATTATGTGGGAAGTGGATGAAGGAATAAGGGAAACCTGGCGTAGGAATCAGCCTAATCTTACCGAAAGGTGCCAAAGGTTCCATTATTTCCAGTCTCAATTTTTGTCCAGATTCTAAACTTAAAGTGCTATCCAAATACTTCCAAGTAAGGGTCGGGACACCAATCGTCAATACCCGCCTCTGCTGATAATCGAAGCCGGTCCTTAGAGATCGAAAGGTAGTGCTCTAGCAACCGCATCAATCTGAACTCCAAAATAATTCGTTAATAATAATTAGTTGGAATTCCGAAATTGAAAAGATATCTAAGTGGTTACATATTTCCTTGTTTCTGACCATTTCACTCCACGTAATTCCAAAGTAACATTAGTACGTATTACCACAAATAAAAGTTTAAGCCAACAGAGATGACATATGAACTCAATGGAGACAATTACACCAGCGATGAATACAAGAAATTCTCTTCTATCTTACGCAGTAATAATAGTTCATGCTTCCTCATAATAAATAATTGGGTTTATAAGCTATGAAAATATTAACTACTCCTAAGGAAATTTAAAGGTTTGTGGGATGATTAGAATATGTAGCTAAAAATATGTATCTGTCACAGCTATCTTCTATTTCATCGAATATTTGACTATTCTACGATTGATAATATTCATTTGATAAATAAATAGAACTAAGAATATCTCATTTTCGCTCCATTCAAGCAATTTCTTTCATAAATATACTGCATAACCCGTGTATGATCACCGACATCTTTTTGGCATTTTAATACGCGAGTTGTGGCAAAATACAGATATATGAACATTTATCAGCTACAACCAAAATACAGCAGCACACATTCTTCTAAATAAAAACCCCATGGCACAGAAGTAATCCCCCTAATCATACCAATTCATTCCGCAGCTAAGTAAATTGGGCACCTGCTTAGCAAATATTCGCTAATATTTTCTCCGCCGGTGATTACACCTGTGGTATCTACCTTACGTGATATTGGTTTCGAGGATCCACATACCTGATTTAAAGAGAGCTGTAAGCATTATTGGTAAAAATGACGAGCATATACGTATTTATATTTGTCGGAAATGTTCTATTTCAATTTTATTTGCTTATTACTCAACTTTCCTGGAGTTATAACGTGATCTTCACCATTTACGCTGGCAATATTTGATTCCAAAAGATACCAGGGGGATATAATGGGGAAAGCTATATGCACATGCAGAATAAGAGCTTGGATGGTGAAAAATATTTCATCTTTTTAGGATGAGTAGGTAATGAGTATCAAGAGTTAAAGTTGAATTAATCATATAATTCACGTAAACCATATCAACTAGGTCTCAAGGGCAAACCATTAATGAAGATAAAACAATTTTTATCTTAACCTCCAATAGACCGAACAGAATATGAGGAAGGAATGAAAAGAAGAAGAACTAAAGAACAAGAATAGGAGTGTTTTAAATTTTAGGACATATTGGAGAGTACATGGCATCAATAATTCACCATAAAACTGCTTTTAACTGAATTCAATGTTATAACCTTATAACTTTAGCCTTAACTTTAACTCAACTATACATATAATTTGTCCTTAAGAATTGAAATGAATTGTAGAAAGTAGGTAATAAAACTATGCTACGAACTTATATATGTATATGGCCAGCTGGGCCAGTTTCGAGTGAAAAAGTCGCTTGACGTTATGAAATTTTTCACGTAAAATTTCTTAGATCAGCCCAAACGACAACTGCACCTATTCTTGCCTTTTAGACGGATTTAACCAAATAACGCAATTAAACTTGACTTTAAAATATTGTGGCAAAAATCTGAAATTATCAACAAAGTGTACAAAAATTTAAGCACCTTATTGAAATTATAATTAGTTTAAAATGTTTTAGTTAAAAATTAGTTGAAATGGCCATGTGAATTCAGATAGCCAAGGATAAACTATAAAGATTCCCACATTTACCTATGTCATAAACGGGTGTAGATTCAAAACGAAATTTAACTCATAACTTTCTGACCTCTCTCCAACCCTTCCCGCAGTTTCCCAACCCCGACTACATATTCTCCGCCCGGCTCTTACTCGACACTCCCAACACCAACACCTCGCCGGCGCTCCTCCCCTGACCTGCTTACATCCTAAAGTGCGGAGGGAGGTGGAGGACTTTGCTAGGGTCCGTTCGCCCCCGTCCTGTGGACAGAGGGCCCAGATAACGCAGTTGGTACTTTCAGGGGGAGTTGGAGGGGGAATGTGGAGGAGTTGGGCAGCAGCCGTGTCATGTAGTATATTGGCCCCATATACCGACACACACAAACACATGGGCTCCTGTTTCCGCCACCGCTGGAGCACCCTATCACTCCCCGGCCCACTCCTTGACTCTTTAAAACTCGGCCACTTATTTTGACCCGAAAGCAACACTTAAATTCCGTGATTCCCCGTCCGTAGCAATGAAACAATAAGAGGAAGAACTCCTTTCTGGTTTATTAAGGAATAATAATGTTATTCAGTCACTTTTTCAGACTGAAATTTATCTCATATCTGTGAGGCGGAAAATTATATTACCCCCTCCTACGAATAAAGGTTATTAGGAGAACGTAATGAAGAATAAACATCCCTCAAGTTTTAATTAATCTTACAGATGGACTACGAACTACTTTTTTAGGTGCATTATAGGCTGAAAAATATGAAGTATATAGAATAATAATGGAAAACAGGGCAGCTTCCACCAGTTTCCACTATATTATCCCAGTGAAAAGAAAACCTCCAAGGGTACTAGACAAGACTATGATAATATTTCTTTGGCTGACCTTTTGGGGGAAAGTAAACACAAAATTTCTCTTCGTCTTATCGGAGAATGTTTTTCTCGGAATTTTTTGAGGTTCCAGAAAAAAACAGCGATAGTCTTCTGCCCGAAGACAAGTTTTGTTGTTTAATGCTACAGCTCCAGGGATCTATGCTCCACAGAGGGTGGCAAATTCGCGGAAGAGAGATAAAGCAGTTCGTTCTCTATACCATCTAAGGTTTCCCAGAAAGCCTTGATACCACAGAAAACTATAAATCTTGGTTTCAGTGAAGTTGCAAAAAGCTATCCTCAAGTTGAACCGAAGCCTCTGGTGAGGCCTAAGGTGAATAGCTTATTCAAAGCTCCTGTGCTACATCATACGTCAACCTTCATGCATCAGCGCACTGAATATGATCTTTCAATTATGATAACGAAAATGAAGTTAAAATGGAGAGCTCTATCTCGACTTGGAAAGGATATATATGTTTTTTAAAATGCACATATTTATGTGAGCATCAATACTGACACACAGGATTCCACATAGCATCAATTGCAAAGAGTTTTTGCTGTGGTGTTTCTTCATTAAACGAATATGTGCGTCCAAAACAGGTATCACAGGGCTCTAGTCAGCATATGAGTTAGATACTTAAAAAATAGACTCATTCGTTATAGAAGGCTTAAAACTTCAAATTATCGCGGTGAATTCCGCGGTAATTTTATGCATTGCCTTCTTAGAATCAAGTCTAGCAATAAGTGCGGATGGGATTATTGCAATAGGAAGCACAAAATGTATTTAATACATTTGATTGATAATAAAAAACACTCCATACGGTGTAGAAACTTGGCTGATGAGTTGGTGCAAAGATTTCCAGGACATTTATTATTTCAAGTGTCAGCTCTCTCTTAATGCATGACACTGGCAGAATGGAGAAACTGTCGTCACTAAAGAACAACATGCGGAGGATAACCCGAGGGACTGTGGTAGAGATAATGCTCAACGGCTATGGATACTTTGAATGGCTTTTTCCGCGCCATATATATTATTAAAATTTTGTGCACGGTGCATATTCTTTTTTTTATAGTAGGAATTTTACAAGAGGAGTACTAGAGTTCTGCTAAAACATTCAGAGAAAGTATACCATTACTATAGAAATAAACTTACGCTCCTTCTAAATTCGATACTAAACATGTGAAATTGATCATAAGTGGATAAATTCATTATCAATAAAAATAACGGTAAATTTTACCAATACAACGATCTATTAACCGATCTATCGTTAAAACTGCTACGAACGAACATATAGCGTTATACAACTGTTAGAGGGATTAAGGTGGGAGCCCCTAGAAATTCGGAGGCTGCACGCTAGGTTTATGCTGCTTGAGATACACAGAACTGGCGTGTTTCAGAGCGACACAGAAAATGTTATTATGAAGCCTCACTACGTTTCTAGGTCTGACAGATGCGATAAAATAAGAGAGATACTCTGCCGTACAGATAGGTACAAAAACTCGTTCTTTCCGCGCACAATAAGCGACCACAATAAAACTGAGCTCCTCCAAATACATTCTCATAGGACATGTCATAATTTCACCTCCAAAACTTTTCATCTTTACACGGCTGGTAACCTTCCACACGCCCAAGCGGCTCGCGGGGTAGTATGTAGATATAGATGTACAAGTTACGTACCTTTCGGGTAAACCTATCAAGAGTCTGAAATTTCGGCTTCCGTTTAAGTGATAAAACCTTTCTTCATCCATGCCCCTTGCTATTAGTCACCTTACCTTCCAACTCGTTCCCTAAAACATGAAGACGCGCCGTTTCAAGTGAGAAGGTGTACTCAACCTGTTTCTCTCTCGATAATCCACTCCCAATTCCCTTCCGCTCTTCGTCTCATTCCCCTTTTTTACCCTCACCATTTCCCCTCCGACTCACCTATATACATTTGGCCAAAAACTGATACTCCTCATTGTACCATACGATGGCATAAGGCCAGGAACCGACTGCACATTCTTTGATAATTGTGTAAGTTACAAAGTTCGTTTTATAACAGGGTATACCATCCACTACGTTTCATCATATCATATCATCCACGTTTGAATCTTTCTCGGAAAAGAAATGCATTACTCAGCCGATTTCCCTTGGTTCATAAGTTTGTCTACGCTCATACCGCAAAAAAAAACAAATAATGTAAAAATGTACAATTAAATAAATTAACTATAATTAATAACACGTTTGTTTTAGTTAAATGAACATACGTTTCTCTTACAATTAATTATGTACATAACAAAGCTCATCAGAATGGCATGTCCTTTCCAAAGTAGAGAAACATATTGCAGTAAGTAAATGAGACTAGTTTCACCATTTACTGAGCTCGCAGCAGTTATTGAACTGAATCACGGATAATTTATAGACGTGCATTCACATAAATGAAAATGATGAACTATTGCCCGAAAATCGTGTTTTTTTAAAGGGATTTATAGCTCTACTTTGTTTTGCTTCCTTTCTATCACCATTGGAAATATCTATCGTAGGAAAATATCTTAATGCAATGATATTTCACTTTGGTCGACTTTTGAAGCTTGCGTCTTGCCATATAATTTATGGCCTTGACTGGCCGAGTGAATAGACTCAAGATATTTTCAATTGCATATCACTGCTATTTTGGGCATCAAATGTTCCGTAGCTTTCGATAAAGAAATTAAAATATATTCTTACCAGTACTTCAAAGATTTAATAGAATCGTTTTGTTTATGTTGTTCTTGACTACGATTTGGCTATCGTTGCTACGTGAGAGCTACAGTAAATCAGTACAGTACAGCTAAAAAGTGGTATTCTCAAAAGACATATGTAGACTAACATGTGCATTCTCTGGAGATATAGGGGAAAAAAGATAGGCTTCGATGTGCCTGAATATTTCAATTTACGTGTGTGTGTGCTTGTTAGGGTATAACTTATATGTGAATATAAGACAGCATAGTACCCACCATGTTAGGGCGGTTGATTCGATATGAGATATTAATGCACAATTTAGAAAACCATGTGACACTGGAAAAGCATGTTTAAATTGGAAAAGTATGCTTTGTTTGATACATATCCAAATATTACCGTCATCATATGCAAACATCTCCTTATTTAAATCAAAACAATGTCTTCAATATCATTAATATCTGATGAAGTTTTCCCATGGTTAAACTTGCCTACTACTTAAATGGAGAAGAAGAAGCCATCTATGTTTCATTTCGGATTGCCATGTTATTAGGCACGAACTTCTCGGGGAGGAAATATTTTGGGCACATTTTTCCTATAGCTATACCTATCCTTGAAATGCACCATTAAAAGTAACTATCTGACCATAGATGGCTAGTAATCCATTAAACGGCCTTTTTTAATTTTTGGTTTTAGGGTAAAAGTGAGTCTTAATATTAGCTCTTAAGCTACTGATGCAAATATTATAAATAATTTATCGTTTGTGTTGCGCGGGTTACATAAAAATCTTGTGAACGTAAGCTTACCCGAGTAAAATTGTCAACGCTCCCAACTGCGCTCGCTGAACCACAACATACGAGCAAGACCGCAGATGGAAGGAAGCTTTCCGCACGGATACACCATTATCCCGAGGATGTATTAACGCCAAAGCCCATAGAACCTCAAGTACCCCCAACCAAAGCATAATCAAGTTGCAAGGGAGCGCGTTTCCTGAGTAAATATGGAAGGCAAAGATCGCCAAGTAAAGATTTGAGCTAAAAAAACCAGCAGGAAGACAAATATGAAGCATTTCCTGCGGAGAAATTTCCTCCCAAGATTTCACTTCCAGCCACATTCTATTCTCGAATAGTCCTAAAGTAGTTGGTGCATGTGAATACAATTGGAAGCACACCAGAAACTGATTCACAGCTCAGTGCTATTTGCATATCTCCATATCTCTTAACCCTCTTCGCACATTTTCATTGGGTATTACTCTCCTTCTTTACAAAATATTTAGCTTAGAAGAAGTGCAATCGTTCGTGCAGTTAGGTAAAGAATCCCTCGCCCATCATTTTTTCGGGAAGACACACAGAAAACCTAGAAGAAATGCGGTGATTGTGGGAAAAATGCGGTGGATTTTGAACCCAAAACAGATGAAAAGATAAAGGGAAAAGTCTTTTCCTTACAAGGGAAATCGTTCAGCAGAGAGATGGAGAGAGATCCACTTGCAGGGAAGCAGAATCCTTGAGGGCTGCGTGGGTGTATTAAAAAAAATATAAAAAAGTCGAAAACACTCTGACGCCTTTGAAATTTCCAAAGATTAGAAGTTTCATGCATTTTTTCTTCCACTCCTCCCTTCAGTTTCTTAACACGGACGTCGAAGAGACCTTTAATGGGGAATCCATGTTTCCCTCCGTCTCCCGCACGGCTCCACATATGCACTCCGTTTCCACCTTCGCTTATGCTTTAAAAACCCGACGGAAGTCCCTTAAAATCCCTTTGCCCTCCTTGATCTTGCCCCCTGCACTCCTCTCTGACATCCACTTCCCCGGTCGGAGGCACGCCGAGGGCCCGCGCCCTTGTTCCGTCGACCGCGTCGATGGAAGAGCGCCGGTTGCAATCACCTCTTTCGAGCTAGAAATACCATTTCCCTGTATTTTCAAACCGGCAGTTTCGACGATCCCAGATTCATCGACTCCATAGGCACCTGCTGTTGCCATTCACGACGACCAAATGGGGAATGGGTAGTTAGAATCTAGGCCACGCGTGCCCTTCAGTTATGACGGGTTCGCCACCTAACAAAAAAATGTACCCTTAGAAGTAAATGAAAGAATTCTTGCCTTGATATACTCTCTAAGAAAAAACATTGCTAGCATATATAGTGATATATTCTTTACCGGAACGGAGTTGCATGGGTCAATTTAATCTTTATTTTCGAATTCCCATACGCCAAATGGTGCAAATTTAGCTTTTTTCGGTGCTAGGTATTATGTCAAATCTCAGCAACCACTGCCCCTCGATGCTATTAGATGCGATCTTAATGCGATTGAACGTTAAAATTCTTCTAAAAAATCGGGAAAATTCCGGAACCATGCAAATGGCAATGAGTTAATATAAAAGATTTTATTCGATAGGCAAGGGAAGGTTATCCGGCTGATCAATATCAGAAAATATTAACATAAAACACGAATGTCTCTATGAATGAAAACAAAACGTTTATCAAATTCGCAAAAAGCCCCGCTGCATCGCCGAAATTCAATTAAAGCTGTATCAAACTTTATTGTAATTATTTCATTCGTGAAATACCACACAAATGCATCTCTAATTCCACATCATGAGGTATCAATTATGACTTGAGAGCCTCCTTAGTTCGAAAGAAACATTCTATTTCGTAAGGTTGATTTCTTTTACGTAAGGTTGATAGATTTTATCACAATATTGCTGCTCTTTTCTGCTTGTGAGCCTGATAGATGACTGGATTTTTAAGAAATTTCTCAGGTTTTATTTCAGCTTTTTTTCAGCAAGAGATTTCTCAGCTTAATATCATTCAACTTCCAATATCGCCCATCCCGTTTACCATACCTATGAGGAATTCCCAATGCAAAAGATTTTCTGTAACATTTAATGGAATTTTACTGCATCACAACCAAATAAAGTTACCGTCTTAACCAAAGATTAATGTAGCTGATTATTCTGTACTGTAAAACCCTTGATAGGCCGTTAATTACAACCTCCATTAGCTTATTTTGCTGCATAAATGGTAATTGGTATACCCAAGAATTCTACCTTGGGCAGGTTTTGTAACATGCTAAACTGAATGGTCGAGGATTTTTCGGAATTACATTCACAAAGAGACTTTTACAATTAACAGGTTTATCTGGAACATGATACCGATTATATTTACCATAAGTTTGATCAGGGACATTAACTATGTATTTAGCACATCCTCTGAAGCACAAGAATAAAACTTCTAGTCTTTTAAATACCCTTACCCTTTTCAGTTAGATTGAAAAAGGGATCTGGAGCGTTAACTCAAGTATTCCTGTACTGTATCTTTCAAATAAGTCAACACGCCTGCATAATAAATGTCTAAAGGGGACAACCTGTGCTTTTCCGTTCAAAAAGAGAATGGGTGTAGACGGATTTAGTAGTAATCTATTACCTGTCTCCCAATAAATCTCAGCTTAAGCCTTATCGATTGAGTGAGTAACAGATCAGCCCAAAAGACGGCTCTCTTTGCATTATTCTATCAGGCCCCGACAGCCGCTGGCCCATGACAATTTTGCACTCTGAGACTGCATCCATCATCCTGTGAGCGAATATATTTATTCCAAGGGGAAGGTCATTTTTTTATTCGCATATCACACTAATTCTGCTGATGCACGGCTTATAAAAAGGCAAGCTCAATGGTCGGTGAGAGGACGTTTTAGATAGAGTCAAGAGAGAGGATGCCGCATATGCTGCATGAAAAAGAGCATCGGAAACCCATATATGGTTTTCTACCGGTAACGATGTGCCGCCTCCCCTAAAACCCTAAGTGCGGCAATCCTTACCCGCCACGCTTGGGTGCGTTCTATCATTTCTCATCCTTCCCGCCTAGCAGGGGGGAAATGTTTTTGCCTCATTATGCCCCTGTTGAATTTATTATGGCCTCCTCGTGGGCCCATGGCGTCCCTCCCGGTCCTTCAACAAATTCCCATCCGCTGTACTTTGCCTTTCGCTCCCTCTTCCACCCCCGACGTCCGGAAACAGCCTCCCACTCCACGTCCTTAAAGCACGACCTCTCCGGCCGAGGTCCTGAATTCTCTCAGGCAGCTTTTCAGCGTTTTTCCTCCTCTCTCACTGGAAGCACTGCGAGCAGAAAAAAAATTAGGAGACCTCCACCTATCTCAGCCGTTCTTTTAGAATTTTTCATGGACAATATGCCCGAAAGAAGCTCGCATTATTTATTATTTCGGATCGCATATTTTTGTAGCCTCACAAAGCGAATTCTTCCACGAGCATTATCCTCATAAATTGGCCACCCATGATGAAAATAGATTCACAAACTGTAGTTCGGAGAAAGGAATTGATCCTCGGCCAAGTTGAATTTTCGGCCCATTTTGCAGAAAAGGAAAGGAGAAAGCGGGATGAATTATATTCACTGAGCATGGGGATGGGTTTATTTATCGGGAACATTTGGAAGGGAAAGGCTCTCTATGTGAACCCATTGTTATCCTCAAAATACAGGCAGCTTTCAGCACAACCAAAAATGTAAGCGAAACTTAATTAATCCCACTGAATCGTAAAATGTCAATAATATCGGTACAGAGTACTCAGTGCAGTGTGCAACATCTTAAGAAGTTAAAAATGAAATAAAAATAACATATATCCAACTATTAGAAAACATTTAAGTATTTTAATCCGGAAGCATACATTTGATTAACAGGCTCGGTTGCCTGCTTTCGATAGCGGTTAGGTAATTTTATAAAGCCAGTAATTAGCTCAGATTGTGGCAAGCACGGATCTCGGAGCAATGTTTACGTTAACAAAGTATGTGAAGTACAAAGTGCCACAAAATTATATGTTGGCAAAAGCAATTGGTGGTAACGTTTTGATTCAAATTAATCCACAACCCAAGTATGTAGTCTAGGGTTGAGGTTAGCTTAAATGAAAATATGAGTGGATACAAATGTATCGATAAATAAATTATCAGTGTAAATTGCATATTTTACACTCATACAATTAAAATGGAATGTACTGATTGTTTGACAAAAATATATTTCCGCTAATTCAAAAACTTATACCTGCTAGTGAAGTTAGTCAAAATTTTATTTCACTAGCTTTAAACGAGTACTTCAGAAATAAATGCGCTATATTATATACATAATCAACTTTAAGTATCTTAAGGCACATTTTCCATTGTTGGTGGCACAATACCATCCATGAAACCAGCAAAAATGAATATTAGTGCAAATATATTATAAACAAAGAGAAAACTTCATTCTCCTCGTCGGGGTTCCCGAATGGTACCTGAAATTAAATTACCCCAGTTGTGTGAATTTGCATTAATCTGCTAGCGTCGCTTCTCTGCTTTCACATGCGACTTAAGTGCACATTATCCCGGAGGAAGAGTTAAAGTCAGAAGAGCCAACTTATCATCTTAGTAATGGAAACGATAAATGCACTCATCTCTACCCCATAAGTATGCTAATTATGTAACATCTGACACATCTTTGTACAGAGAACATAAAGTTAGAATGATAGGTAAAATATATTTCAAATAGCACTTATGCATTGGAGTCCACTTTTAGCAACTTCTCATTTCATAAAGATCAAGAAACCTGTACAAATAGAAATAGTATAATATTCAAAAAAGCAATAGTATAAGCATGCTGGATTCTATACAAAATTCATTTTATATACTTATGAAAATCTTCTAGAAAAAAATGCATCTCTCCCTGAGTGAACAATGTAAAAATTCGAGACAGAGTGGCTAAATATTTTATATATCTAATTACGAATACTTCTAATGCAACCCTCTAACTGCCACAGCCATAGCCAATTTCTGCACAGAGGCCAACACTGAACCTTCAATAAGATAATGTTACAACGATAATCACAAAAAATTCCTCAAAAATTATATGTCATGACTTTGTGAAAGATAGCCACAAAACCAATTTCAAAGAGTCCCAGTCCAGCAGTATAGCTCAGCATTGAAGAAGTAATGAATTTTTCTTGAATTTAAGAGAAAAATAAAGAGTCTAGGAGTTAAATGTCTAATGTTACGTATAAGGTTTTCAAGACACAACTTGCAGTAAATAAACCATATATGCTGAATACGGTTCAATCCCCTTCGGACTTTTAAAAACCATTGCCACCATAAGTGGTCACTCATGGTCGGGCAATATTCAAGCTTAATAGCTTTGATTGTCAGCATGCATAGGTAGTAACAGAGTTAAATCGCTGAAAAAAGGGAATCGAGTACTGTTCAATTGTTGTTGGCGGCTCTAAAACATGACCCTGGATTAGAAAAAGGAAAGCATTTCTAAACTTATTCAAGATGTTAATTGTGTACGAATGACAATTATATCTTCACCAAAAGCAAAATTTGGACCAAGTTATCCTTGTTTGTTTTGCTCTTTTATCAGAAACATACGCTTAGTGTAATAAACTACTTGTCCCGCCTTCAGTCTCAAACCCACGACTAATCAATTAGCAGGTGAGGCCTAAAAAATCGCAGCCCCATGAGTCAGCATATCTACCGACAGAGTTGAAGAAGTAGGGAGTGAATTCTTAATCAAAAACTCACCAAAGAAGGGAAAGGACCGGTTTATTTCTTACTTGCACGAGAACTAATTCAGCCATGACTAACTTTTACCCAACTTGGTCGTCAATAACGAAAGACTCGCTATGAAGGGTCGCCACAACTCGCTCGTCTGTTTACCTCGTCGGTGCTTACGTCTTCTGCTCGCCTATTTTTTGCTCCTTTACCTCGTCTGGAAATCTCTTTCTGCATTCGCTCTCCCATGCCTCATTCACTCACTCGAAGAT
Source organism: Ceriagrion tenellum (assembly GCA_963169105.1). Taxonomy (NCBI): domain Eukaryota; kingdom Metazoa; phylum Arthropoda; class Insecta; order Odonata; family Coenagrionidae; genus Ceriagrion; species Ceriagrion tenellum. The sequence goes on along the minus strand of OY720642.1, from coordinate 24,584,314 downwards.
AAGTACTTTAAATATGGGACCCTGGAAGGTCACTAATTGACTGTGGTAGGAAGTGACGCGGAGCTTTAATGGAAGCATCATTTTGCGGGAGACGGAAGTCTAGTGGAAATAAAATGTCCCGGTATCGCTGCCTTATAGGTTACATTTTTTGCGAACGACGGCAAACTCGCGGAATAATTATGTGATGGAAATATGTTGCTAGATAAAAAAAATGAGTATATTCACAAAAGAAGTCATTAAAAGATCTAGAAAATATATGACGAAGGTTGCCTGCCCTGTAACTTTATCGTACGAGCTTTTATAAACTGCAAGCAGAACATAAAGCTAAATTTTATGACGCATAAAATGATTTAGAAATTTGGTTTCTATTCCTATCTTCCAGAGTTTACCACAGACTTCTAACTTAGCTACAGTTTAGGTATGCTCAACAAAATCATTCCAATTCCAAAAACATTCCAATAAAATTATAGCCCGTCTGGATAATCGGTAAGCTGGTAAATATTATATTAAATAATGCACACAATCTGTAACTCATATGGTCACAGGTATTGTCAGGTATTTAGATCTAATCAAAATTCTAGTTTCTGGTCAGTGAAAAACCACGCAATTTTCAGTCATCTATTCAATCAGCAAATTTTTATCAGCAAAAAATATTTACTCAACTAAAGGGTTATTCTCTAATCAAATGCACTGAAGAGAATTTGAATTACTTTAAGAGCTGGATAGGAAATTGCGTGTTCACTGAGATTCCTATTTATTCCTTTAGAAGTATAATTAACTGTTTTTTTTAAAGTAGAATACACACATACTATGTTCAATGGTACAAAAAATACCTAGTTGTCCCCGAAATGCTCATGATGGCGAAAAATACATCTCCCTAATTTTTTAAATGATATATTCTGCGGCGGCATACAATGAAATTATATCTATCATTAGATGGACACAGTAAGATGTTCCTTTAATAAAAAAACATCTATTATCCGTAAAACATCAGTATCTGGAGTCCTAATCTATCAATTACTTCGAATTTAAGAGTGTGAACCTATCATGATTAACTAAAGAATGAAACTTTTACCTTGAAATTACAAATACTATCACCTCATGATAAGTTGTATTAATGGACATAAATTAATTTAAAAATTCTGGCAATAAAAAACGAAAAACACAGAAAAATAATTCCAAGTCTTCAATAGTCTAGCAAAAAGGTAAATTTTAGTCCTATTATGTAAGGTATCACCTAATTTACCCAGCACTTTATGTATACACTATTATTTCATCAGAAATGCCCAAAATGATACCATTATAAACGAAATCGATTTAGGTACTCATTTAAAAATTTTTAGCTCTAGTTAATCTTTTTCTTTCTTTTATATAAACAAAGTATTCCGTCAATTTGTTCCAATTTCTCCAAGACGTGTTACACTAAATGCACACTTAAATATTTAGATCTTAAATCACTTTCGTGAATACACAGATACTTTCATTTCCCGAAATAATTCTTTAGTCTTGAGCCATATACAGCTTTAGATGGACCTGACCCAAAAAGACGCACTAAACGCACAATGCAGAGTGCCGTAAGGGCCGCCAACACGTCAATAGTTTTCATGCACCACACGAAGACTCCGGCTTCTATGGAGCAATGAAAGATTCGGGGCTACGGGCATCGCATGTTTACTGCCTTGGATTGAATCTCTGCCGTAGAATACCCAGTTTTCCGATCCGCTAGCGTCGTATTTCGACAAGAATACGTGCTCTCCGGCGCGGAGCCCACCAGACGGCAAAAGCTCTAAGCCCCGTGACCCCTCTGTGTCTCATCCCTGAGAGAAGACTAGTCCGGGATTCTAGGTTATCTTCCTTCGCGGATGGAAGCAGGGTTTGGCGCCAAAGGGGTTCTCCGGGTCTATATCGCGGAAAATTCATGTCTTCCAAGATAAAACCGTGTGCCCACAATATCCTTTTTATGTAGCCCAGAATAGACATGCTTAAAAGCCCCGAAAATACAAGGAGGCTAAAAACGGGGTAGCGTGCTGTTGTTATAGCCTCTGCAGATAAATGTCTTAAATGTTTCAAAAGATTTAACATTATGAGAAGGAAAAACTTTTAAATTCGTCGCAAGTGGTCTCATAATGGTGCACCAATTAGATTACTCCTGTAGCATATACAAGAAATTGACCGACAAGTTAGGTAAACAGACGATTTTTTTTCAGTTATTATATAAATATCTGACGAATTGAACCAATATTTTTTTATTATAATAACCTCTAGAATGATAAAAAAAATGGACATATTTTTAATTGGAAATAAAATCATTTCTGCAGTGTTATGAATAAATGTGTATTCAAATATATTGGCTCATAAGACATTGTAGTAGTGTAAGAAGTAGTTTTCAAAACCATTGCAATTCAAAACTTCATTTTTAGTGTCACAAATGTCAAAAATGATTTAATGTAGGAGCTCTTAAAAACATAACCACGAAACAAACTTTCTTGCACGAAATGCAAACATAAAAGTACTTTAACTTAGATTGCGCCAATAGTAAGAATGTTTCTTGTGAATGTTCAACAGCCCGATTTGTGATAGGTTTTATACTGATCTAGTGGTATTTGAACTACGGAACGAGATGATTAATAAGCTAGGACGTGAATGTGTTGACTATTTAACGTAGCAATACTGGAAAAAAATTCCAAAAATAATATTCAAACCTCCTGTAAAGTGACTTAAAAGTGGATTGCAGACTACATAACAACACAGATTACTCTAGTATTTCTAAACGTGACATGAGATTTAAGCAAATGTCTCGGTAATGGAAGGAGAAATAAATGGTAGGATTAGCACAGAGCCACTAAAATGTAATGTATCACACAAATGGTGAAAGACGTCTAAGAGAAGACAAACCTATTTATAAGACTAAGACTGGAAATCAAGTGGATATCTGAGAGCAGAGTAAAGAGCTGCAGCAAACCGATCTGCGGATGAATTACTTCTGATGAGTAAATTGTACATTTGGAACATTAAAAGCTATGAACTTAACACATTTGTGGTGCATATTAATCCATAACGGAGGGTGGCAAATATGCAATATTGAAAATGAAAAAATAGTTCATCAGGGCTGTATTTAAAATTCAGGGTGTAAAACGTAGTAACTATAATGTAAAAGAATAAGAAATTGGCAGCGTAATAGCTGGAAGCACTCGGTTTGAATTTGACAAATGGTAGAATTTGAAGGTTTGCATAGCTATCCTGATTATGATAATTTCATACTGAATTTTGCACATTAGTCCTATCAATGGAAATCTTATGTTAAAGTCGTACACTGAAATCGAAAACATAGATGGATTGTCACATTGAATAAGAAGAACAAACTACTCAGGAAAAAAACTTGCATATGACCTATTTTTTATATTCGTCTTTAATGAATCAAATTATACGGAAATGCTCCTTCTATTACAAAATGGAGAAGCTCCTTCTATCACTGCGAAGTGTGAAAATATCTTCCATGAGAAATAACCAAAGTTGAAAAAGAAAAACCAAATTTAAGTAACCAAAATTAAACAATCAAGATAAGATAGCGAGTCAATAATCTAGTGAAGCTTGTTCTACCTTTTCATTTATCCCAAATGTTTTCGCATGTGGCATCATCTCATTTGCTCACTCGTCAAAAATTTCGCCTTCAAAAACACCAATACCAGTGTTGACCCATGAAGATTTGTGTAGAAGGCTTAAAATCGGGCGTGAAAAAGCGTATTACGAAAGGATTTGTGAAAAACGTGGTAATATCAGTTCTGTGACTCTCAGCCACAAAAAGACTAAAAATTTTACGAAAAATTATAACAATGGAAATCGGAGGCTCAAAATATTATTCAAAATATGTAATCTGAGGACCAAATATTTGCACTTCCGTGTTTCAACGAGCGCACATAGGTTTCATTAGTAACCAATATTTTTATCCAGCAGCTAACTATTAGTTATTAAACACCTTCTTTGCATGCATTACCAAGAAATCTTTTTGTTTCGATATCATAAAAACGGCCAAAAAGGAGCGAGTAACGAGTCGGAGAGACAAATTTAAGCAAAAAATACAGTAACAGCAATAAACATTTGATAAAATCGTTAGATACAATTGAAAATTAAGTTATTATTGCATTGTGGCAGAGTATGCCACAATGCAATAATAGCTTAATATAATCATCACTACACTTTGAGGAAGTACGATAAATAATTCACCTATTTCAAAAACAATTTTTGATCAGTGCTATAGACGAATTTACTTTATGTCAAGGAGACGGATAGCTTCGGTCAATTGCGGCATTTACATAGGCAGGAGTATTTGAGGAATGGAGGAAGGGCATAGAAAAAATTGGAGTCAGATTATGCCGGCTCATTACAATATCCACTAATAGGTCTCCATTCCTGCTCATCAAGCTCTCCAAATGGCACTTAAGTACGAATTGGTATACTTATGCAAATTTTCCCTCTCTGTCAACCTCCATCCATCGGACTTGAAGTTAGAATTTTAGCTACCTCACTAAACTACTCCCTCTAAATAGTTATAAAAATGTACACAGTTATCAATGCCAATAGACTAAATTGCATAACATTTTCTAATATACGTAAAAACTTACTATGGTTCCCAATCCAGAATGTATTTACTACGATATAGAAATTTGCTTACACATTAGAGAATCATTCATAGTCAAATTAAAAATAATGTGTTATTTACTTTGTCAAAAGTTGTTTTTACATGAGACCTCTGAAAATTAGCACGAGACATCAATTCAAATCTTACTCTATGCAAACAGCAAAATTCTTCGGGCTGGATTTCATCGAAATTCTTAAGGCCATGAAAAGTAAACAGAGGATGAGGATAAATTTGCGAGCAGTAAATACCATGCTAAGAATAGATATTTCTTCAAGAGAAACGCTATTCTTCAGAACGATTAGCCTCGCCAACTGGGGGCCCTCTTGCTGTAAAATAAAAGCAGCATTTTCAACGTCAATGTAGGCCAAGTACTCATGCAGATGACCCTGCACACTGAGCATCCAACAACTTGTGAATTCCGCTCTTTTAGTCCCCAATGGACTCTCCTTCAGGTTTCAAAAGCGCTCCTTGTTTATTTCAGGCTGCAAATATTTCCATTTCGTATCCACAGTACAGGACAGGGTTCACTGGGAAAATAGCAGCAGGAAATCCTAAGAATATTTTCGTCTTTAACAGTGAAAGTCGTATTAATAATTCAGATGACATTACAAGAAGCTGAGGGTCAAATTATCAGAAAAGTATCAAACGCTAGCGATCAATTTGTCTCGAATATAATGGGGAAAAGAACTAGATTTGCCTCACAAATAGTTTGTGATTAAACAGCTTGATCAACTCTATACACTTCTAACGCGAATCGTCCCTTGAAAACGATGTGCATCTCTTCCGCTTATTATTCATTAGTTTCCGGCAAAATCTATGCAGAATTCAGCGCAGGAAAAAAAAACAATTTTAATTATTTTATGGGCCTTAATATAAGCAAGACATGGCTGCCAATGCTTAGAAAATTGGAACGTACGATGGAATCAAAACCCTGGCTAATCAGAGAACACCTAAATGGAACCACCGTTATGAATTGCGATTCTATCGAGGCACTAGTGTCAGCATCCTTGATGACAAGGGCCGTCGTGGAGATATTGACATTACTATGCCGAACGAAGAGACCCATGAAAACCTCATTCAATTCAGCTCACTTTAATGATAGAGTGTATGGCTACTATTTCTATGGTTCAAAGGAAATACTCTTATCACAGGTATGAAAGAGAAAATAGCCCAAGTACAAGCACACACAATATATGGAATGAGAAGTTTTTTCAGAAGTTATCTGCCTTCTCTATGCACACTTGCAGAAATTCACAATATTATACTGTTAAATTCCGGATTTTAAGAGTAATCGGATCGAAGTAAGCCAATCGGAGTTTCCAATGTTACTTAGGACACCGCCAACTTAGCACCTCGATAGTGCACTTGCTTTCCTTTCAGTATGAGCCATGCGTCCATGCGTAATCCAAAGCAGGTCTAAAGCAGAGTTTATGAATTTACGCTTGTTATTGGTGTAGGATAACTATACGTTAACTAAATTTAATAATCATATTTACAATTGTTGTTTTTGTTATTATTATCGGTAAAGGCATTGAAAAAGAAGAAACTATTGTTTTTATTGATCATTTATATGACGGTAACGTCTTTAAAAATACTGATATTAACTGAATAGCTATGGTTAAGGTTAGAGAACTTAATGGCTACCCAAATTACCCCATTTACTGTCGCTTGAATGCGTTAAAGTCAACTTATATTTTCCGATTTGTGCAAAATGCTAGACCTTGAATAAAAAGCTCTCTATCTTGAAAAACAGGGAAAAAGTTACAGTGAAGATAGATAAAAAGCCATTTTTTGCACCAATGGCCACCACAATTTTTCAACGCTCACAATCGTGCCGTTAGCGTCTCTACAGCGGATAACATTTCAAACCTATCTCAAGAAGAACTTCAGTGTTGGCAGCCAAACGGAATTCCCACCATGTGCAAATAAAATGCCATGAGGGAAACTCCGAATTCTGTTCGCTGTCATACCAATTGCTCGACTTTTTTTCTCCTCCATTGAGGGCAATAGAAATGTTAAGTCATCCTCAAAGCATTAAGTAGAAGTTGAAAAAAATGAAACTCTCTGCTCCTAAAAAAGAGTATATTTTTCCACCGGACAACACTCCATGAAAGGATTTCTCGGAGCAATGAACGGAAGGATACAGCTTGAGGAAACGTTCCTCTCCGCCCTGATTTCCTCGAGGGTCCTTCCGTGGATGAAATAAGCTCAAGAGGGTCCCGAGATTTGGGCAGGCCCGATTGCTGGCTGTGTCAGGTTGGATGGAGTAGAAAGTCCGGCGGAAAATGGCCGTCTGACACTCGCCCTCTTGCCCGCACAATAGCATCGACCTCCCATTGCAGTATCACACCTCGACCTAGGACTCTCTGCAACCCATCCACACCCACCGTCGGCTCGAATACTTATTCCACCTCTAGCCTTTTCCCTCACCATTCTCGATACTCTCCACACATTCACTTTTTGCTCGAATTCTGCTCCCAGATTCGAGGCAGGAGAGACTTGGCTACGGGCTAGCTTCCGCAAACAAATCTGTTAATACACACCTTCATCAGTATTTTCCTCATAAAATTTCAATATTCGGATTAATTAACTCAGATTGCATTTTTAATAATAGCCGCATTAGGCATTGATGGACAGCAGAATATAGTCTTTGATGCATGCCAAATACAAATTTGTACTTGCCTGTGCACAATAATTATTTCAAACTTACAATAGAAAGTATTAAATTATCATTGGCATAGAAAACCTTTCTCGGGTAGAACTTTTTGAACCATTGGTTGACGACCTAGGGAAGCCTTGGTCTGCCATTTAAAAAATAGTGTTACCCTTAATTTGCTATTAAATAATTTTCACTACAGTCTGGAATTTGAAGAAAAAACTAATACAATACACCGCGTGCTTTGGTGGAAAAATCCTTTAGAAAATCGTGATTACAACTAGAAACTGGCTCAGGTTATAATGTCAATGGTAATAAAACAATTAAATCAATATATATCTTGCCATGAAGGAAAAAAAAATAGATAAAGAAGCTTCTTCCACGGCTAGTACAAGTTCTGTCGTTTTCTGGTGAACCAGTAAAAGCCCGCGCGGAACACGGGAGTGGTAAACTGCGTATTTAGCGTCAAAAAATTGAAATCACAAAATTCCTCCTAAATTAATAACTTCTCGTACTCAAGACTGTGAATGAAATCTCAGGGATATTATCGCATGCTTACCAATCAAGTAGATTTTTATATTGCAGCTAAATATAATCTCTAAAAATTCTCTTTACCATGAAGAGCAGTTTTTGCGTGGAGTTATTTATTTACGTCTATCCGCGGAACAAGAACGTAATCTGCAGAGTAGCCGCAGGAAACGATTAGCGAACAATGTGCGAGATGGAAAGGAATAACGGAGGTAGCGACGACATGCAGCAAAAAACTAACCGACTCGCTCGTCCATTCAACTCGAAGATTCCCTTTCCCATTGAAAATCCGTTTTGAGGAGCGGAGATCAAGCAAGAGGAAGAGAGAGAGGGCGGACAATGGGCAGCCATCGACCGACACACCGGAACCTCTCCCTCCATCCGGGAAGAGCGTCGGACGCCACCGAAATTTCTTCTCGTAGTAAAATAAGCACCAATGGACATTGCATACAGTAAATTCTAAAGACTTATCAACATGCAGCTTTAGAACATAATTTGAGAATATCTCCTTATATATAACTTAAGCTCAGGCTACATAACTCGAAGTCTCTTCACCAGCGGAGGGAATACTCCTTTCTTCCATCCCATCGAGGGAATCGATGGGATTTTTCTTCTTTAAGAATATAAATTAAACTCCTTGAGTTGGTTTTGTCAGTGAAATGTTTAAATTCAGATACAAATAACTGCTTAAAACAGTATTCATTCGAGAGACACTAATTGAAAGTAAACAAAAACTTTCATAGAAAACTTTCAAACAGAAAGCATTCAAATTCAACGTTCCTGGTTCTGCATGTTACGCGACAGGGAATATTCTGATTTTAGAACTAAAAAATCAATTGCTTTCGTTACTGGCTAACATGACCACATTATTTCAACAGATTAACAACAACTACCTTCTGCGATATGATCAACAGACAGATTGCCAGGGCTTTACAACTTAAAGAGGTTATGATCTCCTTTTTTATCTTACTTGCTTTCATAAATTCCACATAGCAAATTCCATAACATTTTGCCTGACACAGCCAGTCTGCTTTCATAAAATGTATTCGTCTCCACAACACGAGTTGGCGTAACCTTTAGTATGGAATACGAATACGCGCGAATGTTTCAGATTATCTGAGCCAAATCACATAGAATAATCTATAACTGTAAATTTCACAATTATTGATTTTAGGTAATATAGTTTATACATCTTAAGTTTGGTTAGCAAGTAATTAACCCTTTGAGTGCGGCATGACGTCATATCACGTCATGGTTGTCTTTACGCTGGTACTGACGACGTGATATCACGTCATGGGTACCGTGAGTGTTCCAGCTGTTACAAAGGGGCCTATTTGAAGTTCCCTAGAGAAAGTTGGAACACTCACAGTGCCCATGACGTGACATCACGTCATCAGTACCTGCGTATAGACAACCATGACGTGATATCACGTCATGTCGCACTCAAAGGGTTAAGTCAAATTTTGAGTGTTCGTATATACTCCGTCGGGGATAGGCGGTAGGAATAGGAGGAAGGGGAGAGAAAGATCATTCCTTTTCATGTGGTTTTTTTCAAATAGAACCATTAAACAAGGATGGAGGGAGAAGCAGGCAGAATAATAAGGCCTGGGATTGTGACTTAGGTACATGAACAACTCGAAAAATCTACGGAAAGGTCATCGACATTAATTAATTTTAAAAGAACGATTAGCCATTGATCAGATCTCCTGCTGTATAAGATTTTGGTCTAAAATACCACAAATTATACCACTCACTTCTGAATGTCTTTGTTGTATTTAAATGAATTTTAGATCTTTAACGCTATAGTAACACCCTTTTTGATTCCTCAACATAGATCAATTAAAGGATCAATGGCTAAACGAAATATAGGGCCGTGGATAGGCGATAGTTGGCAACGTAGGAGGGGACAAAAATTAAAGGTTGTCAGTACATCTATAAAGATTGGTTTTCCACTGATATCATATATATCCTCTAAAAAGGACTCAACCATGTCTGAAAGGTTCATTGCGTCGTCTTCAGATTCAACTGCAATTGAAACGAATAAGTTATGTTATTTTAACATCAGTGCCACAAAATTTCCAAGCTGAATTGCGCCACCGAGCTACAAACGGAGGACATTGTGAGCATTTTCATAAAAATATAAGTAATTTACAGCAATGGATGGTCTGAGTCGAATATTTAGCGTTTTAAATATTCTACAAATATATTTTCCAAAATTTGTGAAAAAGGGGATATCAACTCCCATCGCGAGACCAAGGGTTCTCGTCCATCAGACATTCAATTAATTAGAGTTTAAATAATTTTACTTGATTCATAACTCAAATGTGTTACATAAAGTCACATAAATAATTAATAATAATGATGAAGTCACAGAGCTTAAGTCACATAAATCCGCATGTACACCATCACCAATCTGACAGAATTAATTTTTGTTTCAACAGCTTACAAGGCATATTTTAACCGAAAGGAATATTTTATTAGTACCAAAATAAAACAATTTGAAACTATTTTAGAATGGTTCTCAAGTAACTGTTTTTATGTAACTGTTTTAAGTAACTGATTTTAAAGATCTCTTCAGGTTTGCAGGATATAATTAGCTGGCACTATTTCCCGTGGAACCTATCATTGTAAGATTTCAGAGAATTTTACTATTATATTTCCCTATTTTCACCAATACTCTGTAACAATTTTATCATGTACGCACGCAATAAACCATATTTTCGCTCAAACTTTTTACAACTAATTAATTACTACAGGGTACTTGAATCAAAAAAAATATCATTTTAAATATAACGTCAAATGAATAGATAATGCGGGATAAATATCTTACAGGACGTTTACCACGAATATTTTTTCCTGCAATTTAAATAAGAGACAAAAAAGAAGTTAATGTACAATTCGGTTGAATCATCTACTGTCGACCGCCAAACCACAGCTGGCTACCTCAGGGATGGTTTGATGAGCCAATCCTCAACGTCACCCTAGACCTAGCAGAGCATGGAATTGGGCATCTGTGGTCGAGGTCGGAGAGCCTGGGCTTTTTTACATGGCGATCACTTTTTTACCGCATGCAGCAGGTTCTCAGAGAATGTCACAGTCCTTGTCCGAATGATTGTGTCCTAGGGACCACAAGGATATGAGCCGTAACCCATTGAGTCAACTACGCCGCGGTCTAATCAGCTTGATGGTACTCTACAACGCGCCTCTCTCTCCATGCTATCGCAGAAATTAAAGCGAGCTTCAGAAGCACGTTAAATGGAACTACGAAAGGTAGCGCGTTTAATTTGGTGGTTAGAGAAATATAGATCATTGCCTCTACTGCCAAAACATGTTTTTCGTATTCTGTTTTTTTTCCGTTTATTTCTCATACCTTTAAAATGATTAAAATTTATATACCAGGCTTACGATAGAATAAAACAGCCATTCGACGACCCATATCTTGATAAAATGAGCTCCTTTTATCCACTTTAGTTTCCTCTCACTTTAGTTACTATGTTCATGCAGAAAAAGGAGGCTAACTTTTGGGCAATGGGGCCATTTTTAATGCACAACACCTTTTTTTTACCAATCGCCTGAACAAGAAACGACCATGAGACTATGCAGACATTTTTTATGCTATAAAAATCAATGCATCAATGCTACCACAGAACGTAAGTGATTTCGTCTGGGCACCTGAGTTTTCTTTGATTATTACATAATGCCGTCGTGCCTTATCAATCTAAATCGTATCAATTCTAAAAAGGTGAACCATGGGGTGAACTACACAAATGCAATTTCCCTGGAGTGAATTATGGGCATTGGGTATGAAAAACTTTTTTTTAATATTTCCAAAGAGTTTTGAGGAAATAGTTCTACTCGTATAAAATTAACAACAAATACCCAATGAGTGAGGACTTGTCAGTCATTGATCACACTTGATCAACCAACAAATTCCATGTACTTACCTATATACCCTAAGGAATCCAAAACATTGAGCTTTGAATGTGCAACTGTGATATTACAACTTGCTAAAGTCGATTTCTTTTTTTTTCGTTCAAATACATGAACCTTACGGCTCAAGCAAATGGATCGGTACAGTTTTCTTTTTCCTCGATTGGCAAAAGAAAGGACAGCAGAATACCTTCCTCGCGATGCGCTCAGGAATTTCATTTTCGAGCACGTAACGCGGATGTCCTCCACTTAGCCGTTGACATCTTTATGCTGAGAGACATTTCCGCCGATATGTAATAAACCCATACTCTCTTAACACAATTGAAGGAAAAGGTGTCTCGCCCATTGAGATCACAAAAAAATTGTCCTGCCGCAATTCCATGAATGGCATGCGCGTCATGGCTCTGAATTTAGGGCGGTAATTAATTTCGGGAACGGCGGCGATTGGACCATGGCGGCCGTTGTAAACCGGGAATGGGGCGGGAGGGAAGGCAAGAAGGGATAAGGGAGGGTGAAGGAGGGAGACAAGAGAACGAGAGACAAAGGGAGGGGAAGGGAATAAAGGCGATGAAATGAGAGGAAGGGATGGAAAAAGAAGGGTTGACAGAGGTGGCGAGCGATGTTGCAATGCATCGATATGATAAAGAAATCGCTTAGTCATATTGATCGTCAGGGCTTAGGGAAGAGTAAACCCGGAATAAGTATATTGCTTTTCCTTACCGTGCAACGCGTTAAATTCCACATAAATTGACATTATTAAAGCAAATATAATACAAAATGCATAGTTTTTAAAGTCGAAGTATTGTAATATTCATACTTCCATACAATATGCAAGATGTATTGTGAAAGATAGAATACACTGTGATATGCGAAACAAGAAGGAATACAATTCTCTCGGTAATGAGATCTCATTCAATAGAATGTGATATTAATTATGCCATGCGATATTAGACCTATGGTAAAATGTGATTTACGATACAATGCAAGCTAAGCGATGATATACAATACGCCGTGCGATGTTTAGTGATGAAGTGTCATGTGATTCAATTTCTGATCATCTGCAATACTTCTTATTCGAAATGTATGATCCAATGCGTTTTTCAATGTGACATGTGATATGTAGTGATATGAAAAATGAGCGACGATATTCAATTGAATACTATTCGATACATATTTGGGTGACGTGAGGCGATATTTGATGCTATGGTACACATGTGATGCTATGAGTGCAAAGTGTACCAAGAGCGGAAAACTATGCAATATTGCTAAACAATATAATACGTAATGCTATACAATGTTTGTAGATACGATGCAATGCGATCTTTGATGATATTAGCTGTGAGTTGCAATACCGTGTAAGATTTAACACATTCCCGGCGTGTAATATTTAAAGTTGAAGTATAGTAATATTTATACTTCAATACAATAAGTAAGATGTATTGTGATTGATAGAATACAGTGTGCTAAGCGAAACAAGAAACGGAATGTCGGTTGTCTCTAAATTTCTTACCCGGTGGCGAGCCCGAGCGAATTACACAAATACCATGTAACTTTCCATTAAAAACTAAAAACGATGCAATGAGAAAAACACTTCATCTTTCGCCTCTCACAATCCATGCAGCGATATTGAAATTTGAGCATCGCTGGCTCCAAGTGGGAAGCAAGGGATGCCGGGAGAGAGGAAGAGGGGAAAATGGGGCGGAAAGAGATGAAGGGGAGGAAAGAGGGGAGGTAGGGGTAGCTTGCGAAGTGGGGGGACGGGGGAGGGAAGGGGTGGGGAGGAGTGGGCTACTACAGGAAGTGACGCGTATAAGGGCGTGGTTTTGCCAAAGGCACCCTCCGGGCCCCCCGCTTCCCCTGGACAAAGCAGAGGACGACGGTTACATCGCCCCGGCGGTGGTCGCCTGCCGGAATCGCGCGTGGTGGTGTGTGCCCTGGTGAGGTGAAGGAAGGACACGGTCACAGGAGCAGGAGAGGGACGGAGTATAAGGGTCGAGGAGAAGAAAAATAGAGCATCGGGATGCGGAAGAGTCAAGGCAGCAGAGAGCCGGAGAGAGAATTTGCGTGGAAGAGGGAAAGGGTCGGGGAGGGTACAACGCGTCACGTCAAGCTTCAGCAGTGTGGTGCCGTAGTGTTTTTCATGCCATTCTATTCACATTATTCAGCTTATTTGAAATATTGTCTTCTCTCCGCTAAAATAAACCTGTTTACTGACAAATAAAAATTGAAGTCATACGGCTATGAAGTAGTAAACAAAAATTGAAAACGCAAATCTTATCATTACATTTTATACAAATATTTGCATTTGCATTCACTCGAAAATAGAACTACACTTATTTTGACTACAGACTCAACTATATAATAAGCAAATATTCCCAAAACTTCAAAGGTTTTATGAACATATCAATGGGTAAATAGTTAGTAGCAAATGAATAAAATTGTAAATAGGGTTAATGAGCTGGAGTAAGAATTAATAAAAATATATTTTTCAGTCGATATGAATCTTCAGCAGAGTACGTTTATCAACGAGCAGCAGTGAAAGATTTAAAATGTCACCAAACAAGAACAGAATTTCCCACTTATTTTTGCACTCTATCGCGACGAAACCTCCTTATTGTTAAGTTCCTATATTGATCCTATAAGATCTTTAAATATTTATTTGATGTATAATTTTTAAAAATTAAAATATAAAATACATCAGACTACATTGGTTCCCGGAGATAAAGTCATCGCCATGATTCTGTTCATATGTATGCGGAAGTGTTTGAGGCAAATACAAATATGCGAATCTATTCATAATTTCCTTGTCAAATTTTAGGATATGTTGATCAAAATATTGATAAGCCGGATCGTTATGACAGCACACATCAGTCCCGGTGGCTCTCGAGGCTAGATAATTACCATACTACTATAAAATAACTTTATTATTACTGGTAGCTCTAGAAAATAGACCCAATTTTAATAATTTCCTCCATTGCGCCATACCCTTGAATACTTCCTTCTAACACTCGTTCATTGCTAAATTTACGCTAGCCAATAGAAGACCCTTTATATTTCACCTCTTTCCAGTCTCCTTCACTCCAGTCATACACCCATGATTTTCGTGGTCTTCCTCTTTCTCTCACAATGTTCAATCCATTATCAGATTTTTTGGACGATTTTCTTCCATTCTCTTGATATGGTGAAACCAACAGATCCTCCTTTTATACCGATTACTGGAGCATCTAACCCACATTCTTTCGTCACTACCTCACCTGGAGTAATAGGCAGTAAAAATCATTTTTCAAAACTCTCTACATCTACCTCTAGTTGGTTTCTGCTTCTCCAGCTTGGTTTCCCAGCAAAAGAGATCTATTGCCTGTTACCCACCACTAGGATGTATATGCTTTGTGCGGATATATCTGAGACGAAATACTCTCCGTATGCAGTTCATCATACTTAGCCGTAAATACTCCCCAGGTAAAACATTCTCACTGCATCTAGACCTAACATAATGCTTATTTTGACTCCATCTATTTAATGCATACTCTCCCAATCTCCAATTAGGCACACATTGAAATCAACCACACTTTTAAAGCCATCTATTTGTCATGTACAGGTACGAAATTTCTTATTTTTAGCTCACATTTTTGATATAAACAGTCCTTTCTTCAAGTATGTGCTCACCAGATTGTCAACATTATCATTCAATCGAGGGTCACAGAAAGTGTCAACCACTCTTTTAGATTTACCCCGTCCTAAACCAGGCCAGCCGTTCATGTCCATGAGCACAATTACTCTCTGTACAGGATCACAGTCATTGAAAACTTCTCTCACTTTACGCTAAAATCATATTACAAAACTTTCTCCGTCCACTCGTGCATAACAAGCCAAAATCACAATCCTTCTAATGTTGTCTGGGGCGTAGTACTCGCATTTCCTAACGAGCATGTGAATCCACTCATTGAGAAGTGTCACCTTGATTATCACGTGTACAATCTTCAGCTCCCGACAGTACCTAGCTCACATTTAGAGGTCGTGACAACATTTCGCCCCTAGCCCTTGGTTTCATATACACAAAATTTTGACTAACCTCGGTTTTGAGTGCTAGAGATTCTCTTTTCATTGCATCGCACATTCAAAGTACCAACTGTTCTGTTAGCAATTCCATACCCATCTACTGGTGGGCCGACCATATACAGCCTCCGTCACACACCGTGGCTTAAGATGGTTTTCGTTAGCCTTAGGTTTGAATGGAGCATGTAAGGATACCAGGCTTTGTCGACCTTGCGCCACGTGCAACTTTCCTAGCTTACAGTCACGGTTCTCCACCGGTCTGTTTTTGCTTATTTCCGCCAGTAAACCGCAAGAAACACCGAGGCTTAGTAATCCCCCTGCCTGCTTTCACTTTTTTCCTTAAAGGCTGTTTTACTCGACGCATAGATCAGCACTGAAGTAGTTGCTGATTTCAGTGCCGAAAACTCTGAATCAAAATCGGGACTTAAATCGAATTTGAAACCTCAGGGCCTGTTTTGCACGATGCTGATGCTACAAGCTCGCAGTGGCGCTGTCCGGGCATTTGCTGAACTACGTAAGGTAAAAAAAAATTGGCCATATTGCTTTGGCATAATTACTCTGCTTTTTACAAAGCATTCTTAACTCTCTTCAGATAATCGGTTCTAAAAGTCTCAGTAAAATAGTTTCTCCATAATAGTGGATAGACCTTCCCAGAGAAATAATAAGGTACTGCAGCTTCTCCACCTATTACTCTACACCTACAACTGTAGCTTCTCCACCGTTATTTTCTGAAAAACGCTCAACTCGCCTGATTTGTTGTGACTGTTCGTTGGACCGAAGAATCAGATAGAAAATACATATCGTGCCTATTTCTCTTTTCAGCAATGATAATTGAATTCTATTCTGCAATTGGTTGTGATCACACCGTTCACATGGTACGTTTTTTATCTTGCTGAGTTCAGTTTGATTTTTGGAAGTGAAACTGAAGCATTGTGTAAAATAAGTTCAAGTTGCTTCTTGCTTCTCCAGCTACGATTCCTTGTAAGAGAGATCCGTTGACCGTGACCCACCACTAGGAAGAACATGCTTTGTGCAATTGTAATTGGGATGAAAAAAAATTAATTTTATATTATTAGTATCCCTGGTATGCGAAGTAGCGGTTTTTCCATAAATTAGGTCAGCATCGGAATATTAACAGTATATTACGCGTCGTTAAGTTGATTTGTAACATATATTAACCATTATTTCTGTTTTGGCAACTTCTACCGGCAACCAATTTCACTATCTACATCTACATAATACCCCGCGAGCCGCTGCATGGGCGTGAGGCAGGGGGTGTTAGGTCACCAGCCATGTAAGAGAGTAGGTTTTTTGGAGATGAAATGGTGACATGTATTATAGGAGTGTGTTTAGTGGATCTCAATTATTATTGTGGTCGCTTATTGTTCGTGGAAAGAACGAGTTTTTGAGATCTCTTCAGCAGTGTATCTCTCTTATTTTATCGCATCTATCAGATCTAGAGATGTAGTGAGGAGTCATAATAATATTCTCTTTGTCGCTCTGAAAATTATCAGTTCTGAATTTATCAAGCAACCTAAGCCTTTCGTGTAGCCTGCGAGACTCTAGGGGCTCCCGCCTTAATCCCCCAAAAAGTTGTGAGACACTATATGTAAGCTCGTAGCAGTTTTTTAACGAAGCGCGCTGCTTCCTTTGTATTTGATTAATTTTTGTAATTAAATCAATTTGACCAGGGTCAACTTAATTGTTGAAGGCGTAACTTTGTGAAATGACTCTACTGACATGACTAAAAAGAGAGAACTCTTAGTATTTTCCACACTTAAAACTTTGATTCCCGACCCAGGTTTCGACTGCCTTGACCTCGACTGCAATCATTTTCCATTTCATTGACCAGGGTCCCAAATGCTCACGGCGTATTCGAGGTGTGGCCTAACCAGAGCGAAGTAGCATCTCTCTTTTACTTTTTCATCCGTGGACCTTCCTATTATACGTTTAACAAAACCTAGTTTCTTTAATGCTGTGCCACATATGTTCTGTATGTATAATTCCACGATATACCAAATGTTAAGGTAAGTCCAAGATATATTACTGTACCTGAAGAAGAACAAATAAATATCGAGACATGACTATGATAACGGTTGTCGAAACCATGGTTGGAAATAAGAAAGGTGGAATCTGCAAAGTACAAAGTCACCCCGTAAATCAGTAGGAACATGGAATTTAAAATAAAATCAACATGTCGGTGACTTATTTTTACCTTGTTTAAGTAATGGTATCGCCTGAAAAATGAAAGCTAAGTAAAGAGCAAGAGGAAACATACATACATACATACCAATCACGCCATTCTCTTCCGGGGTAGGCAGTCACAAAGTATCACTCACAAACACACATTTGTATATACACCTAACTATGCTTCAATAATTTCCTCCATACTTCTCTTTGTACTTGGAGAGGTGTCGGTTGGTTGGTTGCTTGCATTCTTTGATAGAAAATCGCACCTGAAGAATACCTGGGCTTTCTGATATTAATCCTTTCCTTTTTTGTATTTTATTAATTTTTGTAATTAAATCTATTTGACCAGGGTCCCTTATCGCACAGTACAAAGTCATCCCGTTTCCATTGTATTTTACTAATTTTTTAACAGTATAACATTTTTTAACATTAGCTTTAAATATTACTCTTACAAACCTCTTTTGCCTCATTTACCCCCATACACTGCTTCATACACGCCCTCCGAAACGGTGAGAAAAAAAACGAGAATTGTGTTGGGCGAGAAATGGCGAGGCAGGATAGAAAGACAAGGAGGTAGAGGGAAAGGAAGACTCCCTCTCTTTCTCCACCTTTATCTTGATCCCACTCTTCTTCCACCGTTGGCGGCTGACTTAAGCCTTTTTTAAAGCTTGGGAGCCGCCGGATGAAAAGAGAAAGAAAAATGAAAATTTCTCGCCCGCACTTTTTCATCCGACGCGATATTTTTCCCCGGGGCGGTCACTTTTTCTGCACCCGGTGCGATCCTTTTGCCTGAAGGGCGCCGGGCGGGAGAAGAAATCGTTACAAAAGATCCGAAGGGAGGAGAAGAGAATAAAAAATAAGGAGGAGGAAGAGAGTGGAAGTGGGGCGCACCAAACCGTCGATATCCCTCTCGGCCCTTAAACTTTTGAAGGCATGGAAGGAGCGATGGAGACTTTTGGCGCGAGCATCTGTTCACCTTTCTCACTTCGAAACGTCCCTGCGGGAATGGCGTGAGGGCACCGCGGAGATGCGTACGTCCACGTCTTGAACTTAATTCTGAGAAGGAGTTATCTCCCAGTTTTCAATGTGCTCCCTTTGAGTGTGAAATTTTCCTCGATAAAAATTGCATTCCTAAATTTTATGAGAGAGACATGAGATATTACATATTAGACTGCTATGAACACTTAAACGCGAAGGATGGATCTCACAAAAAGAAAATTTTGAGTGTCACTTTTTAACCCCTCTATAATGTTTACTAGAATGATTAACAAAATTTTACTGAGCAATGCTAGGCATATTTTTCTAAAGAGGATATTAAACTGTGGATACGGTACTTTTCAAAACAAAACATGCCTCAGATTTTCCACTTTTCTTTTATGCCAGATCATGGAATATCACAGTTTTATCCTTTCCAAAGTCAAAAGTTCATTCATATTGAAGCATTTGTAGTACGTAATTAATAAATTATGAAAAATAACATATAATTCCACAGATGTGATATATTTATTAATGATAAAGTAAAATTTTGACCTCAAGGAGTTAATTACATTGAAGGAGGAAAGTTTATGACTATCCTATTTTATATCGGGAGAGAATCCACTCCGTAAAGACATGGAGGTCCTCTGCGAGGAAAAATTGACCATAGTTAGTTTTGTTGACTGGACTAAAATTAGCCACAAGGATCTCATCCATATTAACTTGGTCACCTCTAATAAGTAACAACCTGTGAGCGTCACTTTCCCGTTCTTCACCTTGAGTCACACTTCCTCAAAGCAAGAAGTATCAGGAAGGGCATCCCCGCAACCGTTTCACGAGGGATGTAAGACACACCTTAGGGAATTTTCATAATCAGGCGTAGTAGACAGACATAAATACTTTCAAGCAGATCAGATCAGACAATACCTTTCTAGCACGAGCTTTATATCATTTTCTAAATAATTTGACTTGTACAAATTCCAAGGTTTTAATTTTAACCACTAAACTTAATTTTGCCTTTGAGACACCATTGCGTTTTCCAGACAGATAACTCTGTCTCTTGATGCAACATAAATTCAGCAAAAAAGCCGTGTTCGGGTATTATTTCAAATTGTAACGGACAACACGCTTTTTATTAGATAGGAATATACTATAATTTTTTATTTTAATTGCAATCCGTGATATTTATAGTCGCATTGTTTCCATAATAATAAAGTTTACCCTTTTTCACTATTTTTACCAAACTCATTATGAATGAATCAATAATTCAACGCGCTTGATCGATACAGGTCCTCGCGAAAGAAAATCCCGCTAAGCTGCGCCATTAAACTGCACGCAATGCTATACATGGCAACGGTATTTTCTACCCATTTGTGTCTCAAAAGAGCATAATTGGTCACAATAGCAATTTTTTCCCATTTCTTTTTACATATGGTTGTCTCTCTCACCAGAAAACCGATGCTACCACAAATAAAAAATCTAATTCAAACTCATTACTATACAATTTTTACACAAATGTAGAATGTTGCTTCAACGTTTTTCTGAGTAATAGCACGTCACGAAACATCATGTGGTATAAGACAAAAAATCTAAGAAGAGTTTGTATGTAATTGTCCTATTTCTGAACGAAAAATTACTTCTTTCTGCGTTCAGCAAATCCTAGCATCAATTTCTGAAAGTTCAAAACTCATTTTCCGGCCACATCCATGATTAACATGAAAATATTGTATTAATACTCCATTTGCATATGTCGTGTTAGCCATTAGAAATCAATATAAGAACCTATAAGCAAAAAGACTGAAGAAACAAATTACATAGGATGGTCAAGGAGTCCTTAGCAATCAAACTGAAAACCTATTACCAAATTGAGTAATAAATTAGCCATAAGGGGTCATTTGCAATCCATCATAAGCCTTAAGCCAAACTATTTATTAAAAAAGTCACATTAGACCCACACGGTATAATTATCAATGCAGCTTTTTTATATTCTCGTATAGGGAATAAAGAATCTTAAAACGTAAACACCTTAGATGTCATCAACTATGCATCTTGAAACTTTTCTGGTGACTAGACTCAAGAAACTACCTGCTGACCTTCCTTTTCCATCACAGGCAGAAAAATCTGCTATTCGGATCATCGGTAACAATTTACCGTACTTGTAAAGAGACCTATGTATCTTATTATTCAGGTGGCGAAACATTACAATTTGAAACCCGCTTGTAACTAGAGTCAAGAGACTATCAATTCTCAACTCCGTTTTAAGCTGCAGGCTACTACATCCGCTCCTCAGGTATTTCTGCCTTATCGACCGAGAGGAATGCGTTGGCTTCATGGGTTTTCAGCAGATTCCGTTAGTCTGCAGGCGCGTCTTAGCCACACTCGCATTTCCCGTGACACGCGCTTCCCAAGTTATACGACATTCCCCTACACCCGGTCTTCCAACTCCCAACCCTTTAAGCTCCTGACGTCACAATTCAGTTCCCACCAACTGCGGAGTCAACCAGCGCCAGCCATCCCCGCATCACCCCTAACGCCGCACGCTAAGGGCGCTATAGTGAGGGAAGGGGAGAGAAAAAACGACACTGAGCCCGGTAATCTCCGTCGCACGTTTTCCGAAGAGCGTTGAAAGCGGGTTTCAGGCGTGGATTTCGGATGGCGCAGGACGAAGCTGCACAAGAACACGGTGAGAGGTGGGAACGGAGTAAGATGCCGTTATCGCCGAACTGAAGGGGTAAAACTGCAGACCGAGGTCTTTTTTCATTCCGTGGAACGTCCCCTAAAAAGACGTGCATATCCGATAACTGAATAACCTCGGGGGATGGTGTAATCACACTTCAAGGAGTTTGCCATTGAACTACTTTCCACCTGGACACGTTCCCTTTAATCGACAAGAAATAGGGCTAAATAAAATTTCGATGGCCAATATTAAAAAAAACGCTGTTTACACAAATGGCGAGTGTAGCTTCAAAGTTTTGCGGAGGAACACGAGGCAAGGTTATGACATGTGCTGTAATATAAAAACCGTAAGAATTATGTGTGTGTAAAATCTAATTCTTACGAAAATTGATATCTTTACTAGGTTCAGCGTTGATAAAACTCCAAATAAAACGTCATTGGATAAAGGATATTCGACTAAAACGACAACTAAACTGAATGAGATTAATCAAGTTTACTCATTAATGATAGGTATAAAAAGTGATTGCTGTGATTATTTCAACCATTTTTACGCAATCTGTCTCATGGTTTAGCTCATGATATGCACACATAAGAATTCTCTATTATTTTTCGGAACCAGAAGCAATTCTATTCCAAATATTTTCGAGGCTGAGGAACAAGGTAATACATATATCTCTGCCCAATCGCGATCAATAGATGTCGTTGTGTGTTATCCTTGAAAGGTTTCATAATCAGGAATCGTGCATGAAATACACATGATAGTAGACGTTTTTCGTTGATGATTGGCCATCGTTTTATATCTATATTTATCGTTTTTGTCTCTGGATTGTGCGATCATACAATATTTTTTATTTATCCATCGAGAAATTTGATAACCAATCAACTTAACTTCTTCTTAACCACATTTCATTCTTCTTGTATTCAAAGTATCCCTTTTCGTATCTAGTACAAGCTAACTACCATTTTTGGCATTGCTTCTTTCATTCAAGTTCACCGTAAATTAGATGCATCATTATGCTAACCGTAATGATGTCAATTACTAACTATTGTTGAAATTCAGAAAAAGAATACCTAGATTTTATGCAACCATGGTCATTGAATTTGAAAATGTTATACATATATGAAATAATTAGCACGATTTGAATTTTATGCACATTTTTAGAATTGTAAATTAAAATATTTACCTTGTTTATGCTTGGTTGCTTTTCAGGATTGATAAGGACCTCGCACATACATAACATCCCCTCACCAATCCATTCAGGCTTACTTCAGAAACGTAAGTTAAACTAACAGTATTCATGGATAGCGCATCGACTGTCTAACTAATTATTTAGAACAGTACATAACGGTATTTATTAATCAATATTACAAGTATTAACGGCTTGAAGGCAAAATGGGGTGAATAAAATCTGGACTGAGAGAATAATTTTGAAGGAATAGCGTGAAAAAATTATGGACAAAATTAAGTTTCAAAAAAGACTTAATAATATTAAGCAAATTTTGTATGGTGGTTCTTCACATATTTTAGAAGCCTAGCAAAAACTACAGCATCACTAATAAAGAAGATTTTGATGAAATTTTTTACCTTAAGACTTCCTAAATGCGATTTTCAACCTTATCCGTCCAATAATTGGGCGGTGAAGGACGAATTATCGAACACCATAATTTATTTGTCGTCAATAGGTAAGATATTGAACATTTATAGCACTGTAACAATTAAATTTTGTCTTTTATGAGTTGCATAAACTTCGCAAAACGAGTTGACGGGATATAAACCAGTATAATTCGTTTCACTGCGCCAATATCCCTTAATAGTAACTAAGCTACCAAGCATTGAGCCCAAAAATATGCTCCAAAACTTTCATGGGACAAAAATGTCTTTTTTCTCCTATTTTCTTTTGTCCTACTAAATATTCAATGTAAAATATCATTAAATATTCCATAAATATGCTTTCATACCTTAAACCATTGATGTCTGTCTCTACTCACGTGTAACAGCGTTACTTACGAGTTCATATTTCATATTGAAACCAGGTCAACCTAAAGACAAATATGAATATTTAATCACATGATAGAAAATAAGCGAGCACATCAAAATGACCACTTAAAAACAATAAAGGTAGTCGGATCATACGCTACCGCATATTGCAAACGGAATCATGAGTTGCGCACTGCAGTTGGTGCGAGCTCCCGAGGCGAGACCAACGTCAATGGGAGGTCGATTCTCGGGAAAGTAAACCTTAGCCTATGGCCATCAAACTTTTACTTCCACAGTAATGTTGGACTAAGATAAATATCTACCTATAGATATTGTTTGCCACCCTTTGTCAGAATACAGGTTATCAAACAGTATCCGATTGTCCATCGTGAAACGATAGACATTTGTGAAATCCATCTATGAGAACAGGGAGCTCATAAAGTTTCAGCCAAACTTAAAATATTATAACATGCATGCATCTATATACGCGCACATATTCACTGCCGTGTAGTAACAAGGAGAAAATCTTTTAAAGGTGAAGTTTAATATAGTAGTAAAGTAATCATACTGAGTGATTTTTAAAGCTATTTTTGGATCAATACCTTCAAAGTATCACCCCTGAATACGAATTTCAAGATTACAAGAAAACAGAAAAATTTGAAATATAAATGAAAAACAACACGACTCTAATCGGAAACTGTTACCAAAGTAAAACTTTTGTATGCAAAAGACGTAATTTCTAACTAAATGGTAAATTCAAAACTGTTGAATATGACTGATTCATTTGAATGACCCCCAAAACTAATGCAGCCCATCATCTGATAATTTCTTAGGAGATTCACTGGATCAATATATCGCACAGTATTATGCCCATCAGCTAATGGAAAGTAATGGTTAACGGTAATTCGAACTTTTTATGGAATATAAAACTTAAATGCCATGAAATGCATCGCGCATAATTTTTAGAGCGGTCCTCCGGAGGAATTCTAGATCCTGCATATGATCGTTTTCCTAATTAATCCAACCTCCTCGAGACCAGAATTTCGCAGTCCTCTTTTCATGGTGAGGATAATTTGACGGCGTCACACCGGCTGACGGTAATCGAGCGATACTATAGTGGGTGGAGTACTCAGGGCAGGGTATAATGAGACGAGAGACCTCGCCCAGAACCCTGACACGGCCCATCCTAACTCGTTCCGAGGTGCAGCGTATGACATATATCCCCTTTAGCACACCGTCGTACCGTCGCGCACTCGTGCCTTGGTGGGGGGGCGAACATTCTCCCTAGAGAGAATTTTTTTTCAGGTTTCACTTCCAATTAACTCACCACAACCCCTAAAAGGGTTTTTAAAAGACCACGGCGGTTAGTTTTCCCGTGGGTCTGCCGATATACCCAATTTCATAACGAAATTCCAGCTACCTCGAAAAATACCTCGAAAAAAGGAGTGGTAACTATCATTCACCCCCTACTTATAGATAATGTCTTAACGACTTTAAACATCTTACGTTGAAGTAATTATTAAAGTTGAAGTAATAAGGACGAACTCAAATAGAAATAAGAATGTACTCAATGTGCAACAAGGTAGGAAAAAAAATGCTACTACTGAATTCTGCCGCAGCTGAGCTACTGTTCTCTAATTGAAGTTGTAAAATGATTATATACCGGTGCAATGGGGCGAGAAAGCTCGAGTACTTTTTTATGTAATATTTGCAAAATTGACTGTTTTGCAAACAGAAAACCATGACGAAACAGGTTAATACATTGATAGACAATCATGATTCATTATTATCGCTGTAACTAAAAATATAAACAATTACTCACCTTCACCATCCGCAGTTGAAATCACAGTCTTTCTGTTTCAGAAACATCTGCCTGCTTACCACGGCAGAGTGTGTAGTTTGTACAGTTGATAGTACCACTTTGTCCTCAAGATATTTTCACCTTGATCAGCAGAAAAAAATAGTAAAAATGGATAAATCAGCCACAAAAAATGAAAACATTCACAATGGTATAGTTATATATTTAATCTGACAAATAGAGCAAAATAAGGTAGGATTGACCCCATAATTTTGATTTATTTATTCTTTCAAAAAACGTGGTGAGATATGCCTAATTAGTTTGAAGATATAAGGCACAACCGGGGATGGCGTATAATATAAATAAAATATGAAAGATTAAGCATGACTCAATTAGATATTAAAAATTAGTCAGAAAATATTATATTAACCATTTACTTGGTCAAAAATGGCTAAACTCTATTTAATAATCGAAACTGATTCAGAGTAAAAATGTTGCATGTCATCAACGAAAACTATTCAAGCGATTGCAGTTCAGGACAATTTAACTAAAATTCAGTCACAGTTTTTCACAACATTTTGGACTCTATTCCTTGAACAAAATCCCTTGGTACATATTTATTTCTAATTCATGCCGAAATCTAGCTACTCTTAATATGGTTGCTGCAATTGAAACCAAGGAAGTTGGTCGATAAATGAATTTTGTTATTCTTGTTACTCGAGAATCCAGTTATGCCTGTGCATTAGATTTTATTCACAGACGACAAATTAAGTTTCTGCTACGTTCAAGGAAGACATCGATCAAGGGAATTCAGTTGGAAATAAAAGTCAATCACCGTAAGAGAAATAAATTTGGGCATGGAGAAACGGGGTTGAGAAATACGCGGGAAAACTTTTAAATTAAAGCATAACATTGATAGTCACTACAAAAAAATGATCGAATAAAAACCTGATTTTATTCACATACCAAGCCAAATGAGGCATGAGAAAGTTTCCTTTTAAGCTGAGGATGCAAACTGGAACTAAACGACGTTAAAGACTATCGTGCACAATTTCGGAAGGTTTTTCTTCTCGCTGGCAATAGAAAAAGGAAACTCGATGCGGATCAACAACCGCTAATGGCAAAAATACACGTCACTTAACGTAGGTCAATTACACATTACATCATCATCTAACTTTTCTCGACATGATGTCGTGAGTTAATAGGGTGGCACAATTGGAAGCTAACTCAATTTGAAATTGCGAGCGTGAAAATATTTGCCATCCTCGATGCCGTGTTGCTTCAACGAATGACCCAGCCCACAATTTCCATTCCACCTCAGGGATAGATGGATAGCTTTCCTCAGTGTAGGTGATTTTTTAATTTTTTGGCGTAATTTTTTGGGTAATTTATGAGAGAGTTGAAGATAAGTTAAGGATGAAATCCGTATCGATTCTGGAAGGTTTCCAAGTGAATGACCCTTTGACCCCAGAGATAAAGAAAGTAGAAAGAGTGCTCAACACTGCATGGACTAGGAAGGAAAGAGTAAAATTTATTCGTTCAAAGAGGGTAAAAGCAGTTATTGAGTATTGGATTTCATGAAAAGTTTTGCAAATAAATTTTTCATGCTTCTCGACGTAAAGCAATTTACAGCGTGAAAACCCAAACAATACATGGCTCGAGGAAATGGAAGCTCTTTTGTAATGGATTGATGGTGCTCTAATTTCATTATTAATAGGTTCTATTATTAAAATTAATGAAACTAGGAGTATTATTTCCATTTTTAGTCCGACGTTGAGAGGAAGCTTGGTACGTGTGCATGTATAAAAATTGATGACTGTTTATTAATTGAGTATTTGCTCCGAATTCAATGATACAACAACTTAATAAGGACTTGTTGACGATACAACAATTAGGGACTGTTTATATTGAACATGGCTACAACTTATCTTATATTAACTAATTATAACATAATTTCCTCACAGGGTTTCAATAAAATATGAAGAAGTTAGATATTAGATAAGAATAATGTTACTGGATAACTTATGCTTTATTTAAGCAAATATGGGAATATGTGTATCAAATTATGCATTATACGGTAGTATAAGCGCGTGCTCAAGGAGTTGGCGCCACAAAATTGCTCCATTCTTAGAAATTATATTTAGCAAAACATTATCCGACGGTAAGGTACCCCAAGACTGGAATATAGCCAACATGACACCAATATTTGAAAAAGCGATCAGAAATGGTCCAGAAAATTATCGACCAATATTGTTAACACCAATTTTATGCAAACACTGAAACAGCATACCAGCTAGTTAGGAAACACAAGGGAGAGAGGAAAATGAGAAGCACCGATATCAGGGATGTGAACGGGAATATATTTATGGACGAAAAAGCAAGTCGTCACGATATTCCTTGATTTCAAGAAAGTATTTGCCAAGGTTCCTCACAAAAAACTCATAAGTTACAACCATGTGCAGGAAATAAAAAATAGTGAATTGGATACGCGACTTTCTCAGTGATAAAACAAGTAGTTATTGATAATATTAGCTCTGATATGGTAGGAATCACATTTGGTTTCCCACAGCTCTATTATTCATTATTTATATAAATGACATATGTTTCCGAGTTAACAGTAAATTAAGATTACTTTCAGACAATATGGTCATCTGTCACGAAATAAGCGAAGAAACGGACTTAGAAGTTGTCTCTTCGGACCTTAACGACGTTCATTTGCGGTGCCATGAGTGGGAGCTAGAATTAAATCTTAGTAAATGCACCACTGTACACTTCTGGTGAAAGGAATCACACTATAGCCAAACTTTGTTGGTGGAGTAAATATTAAATCTACAGATAAGGTTAAATAACTTCAAATGACCTTAACTCATGCTATATCGTGGGGAACATACATACAAAACATATGCGGCAGGGAAATAAGTAACTAACGTATAATAGGAAGATCATCGAATTAAATGATAAAAGAGAGATGCTTCTTTGCTCTGGTTAGGCCACACCTTGAATACGTCGCGACCATTAAAGACCCTGGGCATCAAGATGAACCAAAAAATAAATAAAATACAAAGAAAAGCTGCGCACTTCGTGAAAAACTGCTACGAGAGGACATGCTGTGTTTCATTGTTTTTATAGGGATTCAGGTGGGAACCCCTAGAGACTCGGAAGCTACACAATAGGCTTAGTTTGCTTGAGAAATTCAGAACTGGTGCGTTTCAGAGCGACACAGAGAATATTGTCAAGAGGTCTCACTACATCCCTAGGTCTCACAGAAACGATAAAATAAAAGAGATATATTTCCGAACAGATAGGTACAAAAACTCATTCTTTTCGCGCGCAATAAGCGACCGCAATAAAAACTGAGCTACACTAAATACACTCCCATAATACACGTCAGCATTTCACCACCCAAAACCTTGTACCTTACATTCCTCCACGGCTAGTGTCCTAAGGCCCCGTGCCACACGCTGATACGGCGGATCGCTGGGTAGTATGTAGATGAAAATGTAGATAAATATTTTTGCCGGTATTACATATATGTGGATATAGATCAGCTTTCAATTCGATCATCAGCTACAGCCCCTCCTGGGCCCTCATGGGGTAGTGAAATATTATTATCTAGGATATTTCTCCGAGTTATATTCACAAATGTGTGCACACGTGCTGTAAAATTCCGATCTCATAAAAAAGTCCCACAGCTCAGAAGTAAAGATTGGGCTCGGATGAGCGGTCCCGAACATGTGCTTTCAACTCAAATAACTAAAATGGGTAAAAATTCACCCTATGGTCTTGAAGTCTTGCACGTTGGCATATGACACCACTGAGATGGATCCATAGTCAACCCTCAGTTGGTATTTGAAGGATGGTATACTGGAATTTCATTATCTTCTGGGACTTCATGCGATAATACTTAAAACGTGTATGGGGACGTTGACATTCACAATGGTCAAGTACAAATCGCCGTTACGACCCATTTCTATTTTTAATTAAAATTTGTATTGTAATACCATCAACCTCCACCTGGGTTTATGACCAAAACCTTCCGTTCCTAGAGGCAGAAGAATAATTTTTGGATCTCTGGGATGTACAAAATGCTCCACACGGATTCCATACGCCCTCAGGGGTGTTGAAAACACTACAAAAAAGGAGGCCGAGGCCACCAAATGTTCCCGCGGCCCGTAAGGGGGAACGCCATTTACATTTTTTTGTCACATGCCGCTGGACCTATTGACGTTAAACTTTCCGCAGAGGAGAGGAAATCCTAGATTTTCATTAATAGTTGGTAGACAATGTGGTTTTCGAGCCTCCCGAACGCACACTATGCCATTCGATAAATGGAAGACCTTTTGGTTTTCGATCACCACATACCTATTGAGATAATTACATGAAACTTTTCCATGTATTTTGACCTCTACTGCCTTCCATAGAGGCCTTGAAAAGCAACTTAGCACCTATACATCCCATGGTACTGCAGTTTGAGGTAAATTACAGCATACTTACCATGATGTTTTTCGCCTACCTTCGAGGGATATCAATATTACTAATTTTCTATTAGGACTCACAAATTTACCCGTTTTACCTAGAGGTAATGCTGTCGTCGTTGCAAAAAGAGATATTCAATGATTTTTATGGTTAAATTTACCAATATGATATCGATTTTTGTCTGATCCATCAATATAGCAATTTACCAAATGAAATTTGTATTGCCCTCTGACGCCGTAGCTACTGCTAACAAATCAATATAAATGTAATATGAATTCAATGCGCAAATTTTAAAGGCAAGGGTACATATTTAATTTCCGGTGACCAATTAAAAAGATAACATGTAGCTTAACATTTTGCTAATAGCAGGTTCTATCACAAGCAACCACAATCATTGCACTGCTTTCCTAGCAGACTCGGATATTTAAGACGGTAATTGACTAAAATCAACATTTATATATTACAACAAAAAAACTAACAATCCATGGACCAGCTTGCGTAATATTTAACGAAGGGAAAATATGGTGGCATTGATACATAGATGTCGTGGAAGCTTTCTCTTCGAATAGCTGGAGATGACTCGATCTCTCCGCTGAATGTAGAGTTTTGGCCTATGTGGTGTATCCAGAGAATCTGTGCTGTTGAAAACCCCCTTGCCTAAAGTACTACTATGTATAACTGGATCTCGTGGGTGAGGGAAAGGTTAGGCAACAGGCGTGGACGAATTTGCGGCAAAGAGCAGCGTCAATAGGTATCGCTGCAAGAGGGTGTCAATTTTGTCTTTTAAGCATTGTTGGTGTCGTTAGCGCTCATGCCCTATCTGCCTCGGGAAGGTTCCCGGTGATAATAATTCCACGTGGTTAATACAGTGCAGGGGGGTCAGGTGTCTGAAAAGGTAAAATAAGGTGAGACGGAATGCATTTAAAAACGCTAAAAGGGACACCATACTTTTCATATGTGGGTATGGAGGAGGCTAAAGAAAGTACTATAACCGGAAAAGGAAACGTACGAAGGAACCCATGGATACTTGAGGATATAGAAAAAGTCGCTCTACTAAATAATGAGTTGGCAAAGTAGAAGGATGGGTATTTCTATGAAGTGGAATAACTCTAATTATTGAGAACGATTTCGAAAGATTGCATATCTGAATCGAGAAGTAGATAGGGCATAGGCATTTTGGATAGTATAAAGATTGGTAGGAGTTATACTAAAATAAACAGATTTATCGTGTTAATAAGGAGTTAGACATCCTCGGTGTGGGCAATAAAATGGAGCAATGGTCCATAAACAACTTGATTAAAATATCAGATTGCCAAGTAAAAAAATGCGTTGACCGCCATCCCAGTAATATTTGGTGTAAAATATTCCTTCAAAATTTATAAACTTGTAGTGCTAGGCAAGAGTTCCCGTGTGTGATGGTTTTGGCGGTGCGGTAGCTATTTTGATAGTAGAATTAGCCCCGT
Organism: Ceriagrion tenellum; assembly: GCA_963169105.1. Taxonomy (NCBI): domain Eukaryota; kingdom Metazoa; phylum Arthropoda; class Insecta; order Odonata; family Coenagrionidae; genus Ceriagrion; species Ceriagrion tenellum. The sequence goes on along the minus strand of OY720642.1, from coordinate 24,552,949 downwards.
TATGACTGACAGCATGCTTATCCTAGTGACAGAAGGGTAAATTGACCGCATAACTTTTTAATTTACGAGGAATAAACAGCAACAGAAGGAACTCACTCTCCTGAGTTTTTGAGAAAATTTAGAATTAAGTCTCAGAGAAGATCTCCATAACGGAGAGATAAAGGGAGATATTTGAGAGGAAGGAAAAGGGAATGTACAGAGATAAATAACATTCGGGAAGCACTGCGTCGATATTGTCAAAAGAAAGTTGATCTCAGAGAAACAAGAGCTCACATCGTGCGCTACGGCTTATTATATTTAATATAAGTGTACAGGTGTGTCCGCATCATTCACCATCTATGGCACCCAAATTCTAATATTTTATCAAAATTAAATCTCTTACGTAACGGGAGATTCATCATCCTTTTCGGGAATGCTTCTTTTATGGAAAGAGATGGCATTAATATGTTCAGAACCACACAAATACCACATCGAATTTTTCATTCTACGTTTTCTACATAGAGTCAAGAAAAAAACTCCATTCAAATCATTATGATCCAGCCTCGATAGAATTTTATGCATCTCATATGACCCTATTTTAAAATAGAATATATGTTAAATAAATCTCACGTACTTCCTTCTCTCTTTATTCAAGCAAACCCACGTGTCTGAGACTCTCCATCATTTCCTGATTGCTTCTCTTATTAACCTCAAGAATAACCCATAGATAGCGAAGCCTAGGTCATCGTACATAAATGGATGTTTAGCGCAACATTTTCTTTACTATTACTGAAAATCGATTGAAATTCAAACATGGCGGGTGAATTTTTTTGAAAAAATTGCCATGAGAAAAATTCGGCCTGGACCCGGAATCGAACCACGGAACTTTGGTTTGCCGGACCAATGCGTGGACCACTACACTAGCTATCCAGTCTTCCTAATCCCCATGGCAATTTTGGTGGATACAAGACAACTAGATCTTAGGCCCTTGCGCTTTATCAAGGATGACAACGCAAGGGAGAAAAGGGACTTCAAAGAAACCACAACCAGGAGTCAGTATCCTTCATCTGCATTGGTCCGGCAAACCAAAGGTCCGTGGTTCGATTCCCGGTCCAGGCCGAATTTTTCTCATGGCAAATTCATCAAAAAAATTCACCCGCCATGTTTGAATTTCAAATGGCTAAGCACGGCATAAGTGCTGGTGAAGGAAGGAAGTTTGTTACTACCTACCACTACTATGTCTCTCAAATGAGTAGAAATAAAAACGCTCCATCGCTTGCGCTCCATCAAACCGCCATAAGGTACTCACCACATGCTTTTACCCGTATTAATTTTCTCCGATTAGGGAAGTATCAAATATGTATATGCAACAGCGGGAAATTAAATAAAAAAATATACGCTGTCACCACCGCTTTCATTGTTCCTTTTATAATTTGATTCTTCTAGCAACACACCAATATGAGTCGTCAGTCAAAAAATATGTATTCAATTGCCTTATACTTGATGAACAACACTAAGGTAAGTCCTATTGTAGATGGAAGACTTTCTTTCGACAGTGCGAAACCTAGAGGATTTTGGTTTTCGTCGCCGATACGAGTCTTGCACAGTGTATATGACAATCCATTAAATATGTGGTAAAATACCGGAAGAAATTATTGGTGACTAAGGAAGAAAGTAACAAATATTGAAAGAAACGTAATAAAAATGTACTTTTCCTCTTGCCCATTTTGCCTATAACATAAATTTACATACATCCGCTTTTCTTTATTAACATTCCAATGGCTCGAGGCACCAAGATTTAGACAACTAAATATTCATTTGGTTTTCATCACGAGGTATTCCTAATTATAAATACTATCGCTCGAAACATCCATTATTTAATTCATTTTTTCTCTCAAGGAAGTTTACTTGAAGTAGATAATTCATCATTTTATATTGGCCTTGGATTGGAGTGGAGCCATGAATATTAGGAAAATCATCATTCTCACGTAAAAAATGAAACAAAAAATTTGACGTCAAATAAGGTGTAAATATATACCTTCTTACATTTATTACATTTTCTTAACGTTTTTAGACGTTTGCGTAAAAAATCCCATCATGATAAATGAAATATTCCTCAAAAAATATCTTTAATTATATGTTCTGCATGATGCATGGATGATAAGTTCATTGTCAAAATTTTCCAAAACGTTGTCTTCTACACCGGATCATTAGTATTTATGACAATGGGGAATAAATTTGAGAGGTATTTTCGGATTAGCATACTCGCTTTGTAGTCTCAAAGGCTAACGTCAAGGTGGCAGTCGGTGGAACAACCACCTACGATGCGGACCAGGCTTTGGACATATTCCTCATAAAACATTTTGAAAGGTTGGAATTGCATAACAGAACAGTAAAAAATATATGGAGTGGAGTAAACATTACAGAACTCTCATCACGGAAATAATAAAAATGTAAAAATAATGCCAACAATTTAATGGCTATGGTTTCATATTACCAACACGGTAGTATATGAGTGCACATGACCAGATACGAGATCTCAGCAATCGTACTTTTTTCCTTATTTTCCACTCGTTTCTTAAATTTCTCCAAAATTTTATCCACTGTAGTTATGCGAGTCGTTCAATAAAAATGGCCGCCTGCTCAAATTGATTTTATTCTTCGTATAAATATTCTCCGCATTTAGCCTAATAAGATACATTATTTAAGGTCTGGATCATTAGCAAAAATAGTTTTGCGTTATTATCGGCGCTTATTATTGCGCTATCTCAGGCTGTCCATCATTAATAAAGGCCTAAGGACGTGAGGAGCTACACAAAACCTGAGTCACCGTCTGAACATCAGATTGTTGGTCACTCAAGACGAAAAAGAGCTACTGGTCTACCTTTTTTTTGATACTAATACCACTTATAATCTCACCGAGAATAAACTAATGTAATTCATATTACTTCCTACTAACCGTCTCTAGACCCCTTGCCAACTGACCAATTTAGCTTTTAATTCAGGCCTTATATTATCCTTTAATCTCTTTCACTTTCTATATCTTTAATCAGCAGAAAACTAATGAGGTATTGTATATAGTCAAGGATCTCGGTTTCTCAGAACCACTAAATCGTCCTTTTCATCTTTGTTACGATAACGGCAGATTAATTAATCACTATGGCTGAGGTTATTATATTTTGCTTCGATGTTTTTCTGGGAATAATGCTTCTCTGGGACGATGATGACCTCTGTCGATTACCTTAGGTCTCAGATTTGAATGCTGGTAGGATTTTGGGAATTCAGGACGAAGGAATGCTTACGTTATGAAGTCAGATTGATAATAAGTTACTTTCGAGTCTCTCAATAGCGTATTACTTGAGTCAAGCGATCTCAAGTTAGCCACCAGGTTTAGAAGTCTAACGCAAAAGAGGTTTCGATACAAAATCAGTCTTTACCATTAGGGCGTAGATTTTAGGACGATTTAGATGACGGTGGGATAAGACTTTAAAAATTATCAATCCAGTGTGAAACCTGAGCTCGTATTAAATAAAAGTATGGGTGCTCATTCAGGCTTTTAATTTTTATCGGCTAACATTAACGATTTCCGGTACAATTATTGGTAAATTTAACAAGTATGGCATCATGGAAAGACCCAGTAGTAAGTAACATAGAGAAAAATCCTCTGATTGTATATTGAAACATAAAAATAACAAGAATAAGATTTTTTCTTATCGGTGAATGATATAATTCTCTGTCATCTCGAACTAGAGTTATCAAACTAGATACCCCAAGAAATAAAAATAGAATTCTTATTAAAAAACGATTAGAACATAATTTCGATTTTCCCCAATTCACTTCCGTATGTGATGTAACTCTGCCGGTTAACGTCACCTACAGCGTAATGTCCACATCTTCTTAATTCTACCTCTCCACTTTCTTTACCATTTTGCTCATTTAATTTATAGCCCACGCACTTCTCTGCAGCTTCTCGGAGAGTAAAGAAGGGAGGAAGACGCGGCTTAAAGTTTTTTCATCATTTCCTCTCAAGGTTCGACCTTGTTCGACCCCATCCCAGCCTCCTCTCCTTTCTCCTCAACCAGCTCTCCATTTTTCACCGCATCTTTAATTTATACTCCCTGCCGCCCTCCTCCTGAAGCCCCCTCCCCTTTCTACTCCTAACGTCATCCTCCCTCCACCTCCATTCCTCTCGATTTCTCTTCCACCGAATTCCTTTCCCTGTTTTCCCCAGCCTTACCCCCTTCTTTCTCCACTACCACTAATCCTCCCCTTTCGTGACCTCCGCTCACTGCTCCGGGTTAATTTAACTCTTCCTATTCCTCCCCCAAGCGTCTCTTTGCCTCAGAATTCTTGCCTCGCATCGCAGGAAAAAAATACAATTGCGGAATGAGGTGTTCCATGATACTCCCCATTCCCCAGACCTTTCACGAACATATTATCCGAGGCAACGATTAGATGGGGTAGCATGTGTCCTAGCAAATTCCCCAACCTTCTTCTTTTACCTGCAGAATATTCATTTACGGTAAGAAAACATATTGCATTACATAGCAGCTTCTTAATGCCTTCATGAGATGTAATAAAAAACACGCATATCACGCAATTTAATTCAAAGGTCACATATCTTCCGTTGTTTTATTCCGAATTTGCCATTTTTAAGGAGACTTCCTTTCACCTCTGTCTAAAAAAAACTATACCCGCTCATTTACCACAATACTGACTAGAAATGTTGACATAAAAATCTCAACGTTCATGAGCATAAATAACCCTCCACAGCATCCCCTATTGGCTGAATCCGTGGTATCAAGCTCAGCAATAGCGATTATATGAATAGAATATTGCTGGAAATAACTATGTAGAAACTTTGAAGGTGAAAATTTACGATAATGTTGTTCATTTCTTACATTGTTATAATTAAACCCCACTGAACACCACGATCTGATGACTTATGTGTATCGCAACCTCAGCTTGAATCTTTTCATAATGATATCTAATAACACCGCTCCCATCTAAAAAGAGACATCTGGATAATTTATATTTTTGAACTGGCATCTTGTTTCAATTGAGGAAAGATCTCTCAAAGCACAACTTCACCACAATCCCTCACATAATCCTGTATCTTGAAAATGTTGTCCAAGTAATCTCAACTTCAGTGCGCAGTTCCCATACGCGTTGAATTTCGATATTCGAGCCTTCTATCAGCCCAAGAGCATCCAAATTGGTTTTACACTACATACGCGCTAATGTTGGCACGGAACGATTAGGCGAGTAAATTTCTGTGCGCAAACTCGATTACCCCACGAATATGATCGCGTGCTCGACACTCAATGTGTCTAGCGATTCAATGGAAAAGGTTGCCAACTGCACTTCGATTTGGAGAGTACACGGGCTTTGGCGTCCGGTTTCAATTTGCCGAAGCACCACCAACGCCGGAGCTGAGGACACAATACGCACTAAACGAGGAAGTAGAGGGGGCATGTCTCGCTGGCTCGGACGGCAAGTGAGGGCGAAAGACGGTAGGCGTTTGAGGCACGATTGGAATGCCACTCGTTGAAGTGGAGCCCGCTGGTTAAAGGAGGGACTGAGGAAGGAAGGAATGGCATGAGGAAATCGGGGTAATGGAATACGCAGAAGGGCCCAGCATCCGAGGAGCCAAGGGATCGTTCGGTTCAAGCCCTTGGGCCTGTTGGTCCTCAAGGATCTCCGACGTCAAGACAAAGACTGGCGTGAGGAGGGTTGCCTTGCCTCGAAGGCTAAACAGGATGACAAGGGGAAAATGGGCTTGACACAAGTTATGCGACAACGACGAAGAAACGCCATTAGGGGGAACAAGAATTTAAAATTCAGCCTCCATTGTCATCGCCTAAATTGAGAAGCGAAGTAGGATTGTTGACATCGGTGTAATTAACTTCTGCCGCTGGTATTCCATGAATCACTTGATTATGCTTATGATTGCTCTGTCCCATTTTCTTCCGGGGTCCTTGCATTTTTATACCACTTGGAGAAATTTCAGACCTTCACTACTCTTTGAAGAGTAATCTACTAGGACCTGCATGCTTCCCTCAGATTGACAGCCTAATTATTAGCGCTGAAATGCTCAAAAAACCTTCCGCGCTGTAGGGCAAAATTATTCGTCTGAACTTCGAGGCAAAAATTTCCCGAACAACTTTAAGTCGTCAATAATTCATTCAGCAAAGCAATTAAGAGTGATGTGATGGAAAGCCCAAAAATCAGAATATATGTCAACTCTTACAATCGCTAATTTATCATTTCAACAAGTTCTTGGCATTCACATTTAATAATTAATACAATACCATGAAGAATTCCGATTTGTTAAAATTTAATTTCCCAAGGATGAAAGGAAGAGCATACAGCCATACCTTCATGAGGGCGAGGATAAAATCAAGCCATAGAATTAGAGGTTTGGAATTGAAAAGGAAAATGCAGAGTTCAAACAATAGGCGAAGACGATTATTCATTCAACGGCTTTTCTGAGGCATATGGATTTCAAAACCGTAAATAAACTTCTAATTTCCACGATATGCGAGTATATTAAGGCATTAACAACAGTAAGGATAACATTACAGCAGACTTTTTTCTAACAACTCTAATAAACTTCATATATTTTTCTTCCTCCTTCAATTTTCTTTAAAATTAACTTTATCTCATGACTCTGGCAAAGTCAACTCCAATAATGACCCGCGAAGTTAAAATGAGTAACTGTCTCATTGTTAGTTCTGAGTTATTGTATGCAAATGTTTTCATTTTCGAGTGTTTGATTATTCATCTAGTCCATATTGAAAGTGATTGCAAGCTTTAGTTGATTCTCATAGAGTTAGTGTGGGAAATATGAAATAATGATAAATCATAAAGGAACAAAAGTAATTAGTTTCTCTGGGAGAATGGGTTGCAGTTACCATAATCTAGCCAAGAAAACTGACATTTTTACTGTAGATATGGTGAAAGCAGAATGTGAGTTCAGGTAAATCGCTACAGATATGGTTTTATTGTTTAGTTTTTGATATCCTCAAAATGAGTAATTTAGTCAGTAACTGCCTTTTGGCTTAGTAGGGCAGAATTAATGATACAAATGTACCAAACTGTTGTAGGCTTTCATTTTAACATAAGCACAAAATTCCAAGTAAAAAACATGTTTAAGTAAATTCGTTTTATGAGACATGAAATGGCATGGTTCTGCAGGGGAAAAAATTAGATAAAAAGCTATATTAGAATATCAGATCGGTGTGATGGGTATCGTTCCGTCCCGAGAGCCGGATTCTGACCGAGATTTTCTAGCGATCCCGACATGGCCGTGCGCTGCGACTCAAGTCCATTTCTCCGTCCGTTGGAATGCGACGTTAAACCGCGATTCCCTCGGAGACTTCCGTAAACAGTTGGCTAATGCTGGCGTCCGTTTCTCTCTCCGCCTTACCTCTATTCCCCGAATAACTAATGGTTAGCTAGCCTGTTCACCTGTCCTCGATGGCGCATATGACCTCAACTATCAATCACCTCCAAAAATAAAAATCAAGCTAGAAGAGATTTCGATAAGATTTTCGAAGACTTAAGAAAGAAAAGGCATCAATACTTTTAAATAAAGAATTCTTCCGGAGCATTTCTCGTGGGACGATGAATTTTATAACCTCTGTCCAAAGATTTGCCGTTTTATTTCTGTATCATCAGGGACAGGAATCAACCACTGACATGTTCATGGTCAGAACAGGCTGAGTATCATGTAAATGACTCAACCGCCTCTTATCAACTGTTTTACACGATACTCAGCCTACTCTGACGACTCACTCATGTAATTAGTTAACACCAAGCCCTGATGATACATAAATAAAATTAAGAAACGTTGGGAAAATGTGATTAAATTAATCAATCCTCCAGAAGAAGTGTGTAACAACATAAATGTGGTCAAACTCTACAAACATTAAATTAACCATCTTCTCATAAATATGATAATAATATGCCAATAATTTAGACAAATTGCTTTCTTTCACTACACCGTCATAGAACTTTAACTTTTTTCTGATATTTTACACCCGTTTATTGAAAATAATTCAGCATTTTTACCACTATACCAAATTCAGTATCCCAAATGCATCCTCATTAATTTACTCTATTTACCTCAAAATATGTGAATGATGTCAATAACGACATTTATTGGGGTAAAACCCGGCTAAACAGCCCTCTCTGCTCACCAATAGGAGGCTACAAATATCACACCACAGTGTGTACGAATCATATTTCTCAGAAAAGAATTTTTTATATTACGAAGGATTGTTTGCCTGTTCTTTCTAACCCAATGCAGTTCTCCCGAAGATGTGTGGTTAGTGGTGAATGAAAGGGATTCCCTTTAATTAATTCACCACCACCTAACCTAATGCGGAGTTTGCAAGGGAAAAAGAGGACTAGAAATTCTGTAGGAAATGATGAAATACTCTCCAAGGGCTAAATTTTTTTTCTTTATTTAGCCAACTATTAATTATTTTGCTAACTATTTAATTTTTGGCCTCACGATACTCTGTACCAGTAAATAGCTCGCACAGTTTTCTGTGAAATGGAGAATAGGCATAGCAAAAATCTTTGATTCAGGAAAGCGTGAAGATATTGAATTTATATTAAGTCATATTTTCGATACTGTGACGTTTGTCATGTGAGACAAAACTCAATAACTGAGGTTTGCTGAGCAATCGGTAACTGAGGGAAACAATATTATTTAAAAATAGATACGCCGCCTTATAACCAAGCGCACTGATAGGAATCTCAGCCTTTTTATTGGATTTATATGTCTGAAAATATAAAAATAATTTATATGATGTAGATAGGTGTCCGATAAGAAAGGACTTTGAAGCTATGCAGGAAATAAGGATGCAAGAGAAACAATTAATAGAAAAAATTTGCTTTAGATGACAATGAATCGTGAAAGTCAGTTTTGCTTGTCCCTATAAATATTTATTTTTCAAATACATCGGAATCCAAAATGCTTTCAATACTCGTTCCTATCGGACATTTTACAAAAGTAAGAAGGCAGCATATATGAGCGAGGAGCAGGAAATAATTTCATATTCGTAAAACTTATAACGCAAGTTCCAAATGGTACGACAGCATAAATTATTGTTTCTTCAATAAAAATTCTACTAAGTGGTTAACATTGAGGAGTTAGCCAACCATTGCCTCATAGACGTACCTTAGCACCGAAACATTGCTTAGCAGATGAACCTTAAGTCACTGAGATAAAATTATATCTTTTACCCAATTTTGACATTCAATACTTTTCCCTAAGGGCATCAAATACTTGTTAAACTCAACCAATTTGTTTCATTAACGATGCCGTAAAAGGATCTAAGGTAAAAAAATTCATTTCAGTCCCAAACCCCGATGAATGTTAAATTTGTAAAAAGAATTCGTATCTTTACCGTTTCTCAAGATGCTAAAAATGGATCTGAGGATTGTAAATCTAATCATTGTACCTACTTCCTCTGACCTCATCTGCAGGACAGAGGGGGGGAGGATGAATGATTTGGAATGAGGCCCCGCATACTGATACAAAGAGAAAAATCATCCCTTTGATGCGAAAGGCGCTGTCCCCTGTGGAGATGAAATATTACATTGAAATAAAAGAACATTAGAGGGAAAAGGGAGACATGCGCCTTCAGAGGAAGTCAAGGAGAAGAAATTAGATTCCATTGGTTTAATTTCGCGGCTGAAACTCCAAATGAACTCGAGCAGTAGCATTTCTCGAAATCTTGAAATTCCTTTAGCCACGTAGCTGCCTCTTCCGGTCTCCTTTTCTCGAACATGGATCATGCTTTTTATGGAACTTCCTTCCGCCTTTTGGGGATGTCAGAGATTGCAAAATATCACCGCATGCAACGCCAAAGGCCTCTAAATTATTTTATTCATGAGCAAAAAATCAGGAGGAGAAACATCCGGGTCATCGCGGTAGCCGAGCGTAATCCGAAATAATTGCATGCAAGAGCTGTTCAATTACACCCAAATCGTGTGATAGCAAAGAGATAGTTCCGCCACAAGTATTACAGTCAAATTTCTTTTTAATATGTTGCAACAAAAATGATAGTAAATATACCCAGATTCGTTTCTAGTTTTATTATTTTGCTTATGAAACTGACACACTTTTAAATATTTACCGTAGTAGTCGATGAACATTTTAAAATGCATGTTATTTTTTTGCAACAGAAACAAAAAATTTCAGTTAACTGAAAATTTAGTTCTATTCCTGTGACTTTTATGTGGTCAAAGTAATGGGAGATTAACCAGTCCTTAAAGTTCCTATGTATCGGAAAAATCGCTCATGACGGTAACAGTTAAATTAATAACAAATAAAGAATAAACATCCTAATAATGCAAGTGCAAATGTTAAAACTTCAGTGAATAATAGTATGGATGTAAATTCTTTCTAGACTTTAGGTTATTTACAAATATCCCTCATTCAACAGATGATGGAATTTACTATGGAATTTATTTATCTCCCATTTAATCCTGATAAAGTTAGTTTTAAGGGATAGTCAGAATTTGGGGTACCAAATTAAACATAAGCATTTAAAAGAGCAATATTTGCTCATATTTTGCCAGAAAATACATTTTTGAAGTAAGGTTTATTAAATTTTCGCAAGTATATTATGCGTCACTGAAATCGTCTTCTAAAAATATAAAGTGTTTCTTACTCTGCAATTGGAACCTCAAATTTGCCTTCTTAAGGCAATATAACTGGAATTACATTTCCAGTTCTCCGAATTGTCTTCCATCACAAACTTAAAGAGCGAAAAGTTTTTCCACAGCAAGAAATATGAGGAAAGCTTCCCTGAATTTTTTAAAGAAAATTCCCTTCGCATTGCTTTATTGTAATAAGGGATGGAATTTTTGGAGGTATTTCCCTTTTTACTGTCCAAGTATATTACCAACTTCCCCGCTTTGAAACAAAAAATAAATACAAATTGTAAAGAAACGAACCATGATAAACATGTACCCAAAACGAGGCAACCAATCATACCTAAAATTACATCTAAATTTCAAACAAGGCCTTTCAGAACACAAAAATCCGCTTTTGATTTTCCCTTCAACATATCTCTAAAGCAGTAACATAGAAAATATCATAAGAGCTCCACCTTTCATATTTAACGCTGCGGTGTTTTCACAGGGTATAAGTTTTTAGTATAAGCCGCTAAATATATCCACTGACTCTATGAACTTAGATCAATATCAAAGAACGGCTAAAGTGTATCTGAGGTTTCACAAGAGGTAGTGAACATTGCCAAAAACGGCAAATTCTGTACAGATTTGTCTTACGATATCATTCAAGAAGCATTCATTTTACATATTTAAACTCTGGACACCGTTAAAAACTAATTGACTTCGGAGCATTGCAATTGTATTCAAACGAAAGCCAAAAATTGCGAATGAATTAGAGAAACAGAATGGAGTACATTCCATTTGCAGTACATAACTTTGCTTATCTAATGGTGTGTCTCAGTTTGTTCCACATCATCCATTATATCAGTGATTCGTTAATTGCGTATCACTGAAGTAATGAAAAGTTATCATTAAGAAATTCATAAAATGAATTCCTCAGGAATAAAAAACTTAATATCCTATTACACATGAGTTCTCAATTTATGCGTACTCTAAAACGGTCGAATTTACATGAGCGTAATCGTCCCGTAACTATTTTGCAGCAATATTACATATGCAATTTTTTTAATGAACAGCGGTGATGACATAAATCTCAGAAACGAATAACGTGTTCCGCGGTAAAAAGCATATCAAGCAGGAATGCCGTTCATTTAATTTCCCCCTGGAACATATCGGGACTAATAACGATAATCAACCTTCATATCCCCTACTCCTTCACTCCGCAACCCAATCATCATCTGACCCATAAAAACAGAAAATAACAAAATGCAAAAAGCAGGGCCGAGGGAAAATGATCAGCGACCAGGAGGTTGTGCCCATCGTCCCAACCACTAGGATTTCGCCCGGAAAGCTTTGATTACCGGGGACGGCGCAGACTTCATCGCGTAAAGGATGGACATAAAATCCCTCTCACGAATGCTTTACCAGACCGCCCCGCAAATTAGCCGTGACGTCATTTGGGTTCCCTAACTCCCCCCCTCCAAACCGCGACACTCCTTCCACCTCCTCCCTCTCTCCTCGTCTCCCAATCTCTTTAAGGGCGAGAGAAATTTATTTACAAGTGGGTCAGTGACGCACGGTTACGGGGTCTCTTCCTTGCCTATCCCGCCTACTCTCTCTCTTCACGACAATCCTCCTTCAACGGTGGACCCGCGCCATGTATAAGAAACCCCTGCAGGTGTAGGCATCTGGGTGGGGAGGAGAGGAAGGATTCGACCATCCCCGGTCGAGACGGTGAGGATCTCCCGGTAGGAGATTTAGGGCAACCGGATATTGCTGGCCCATATCCACGTCTCCCACCTTCGCTCCCCCTCACTCAGACCCCTATCTCGTTAACCTTTATAACTCCCACTTGAAGAGCTGGCCGTCTCTACGCTGCCCCACCTCCGCATCCAAGGGGGAGAGAGTAAAGATGTACGATCTCTGTGCACCAACCGAGCGTTGCCAGCGACTCTGGTGAAGAGACGCGTACACATCCGACGTATTATCCGGAATTCGTTCCATTGCATCTTCTCCCAACCGGCTAAAAGCACTTACACACACGTCGTTTCATTTCGGCTATATTCATTCCATCCCGACATGAAATTCTCCATCGCCTGAAACGCAGTGCACTCTCTTTAAACAAAGTTCTCCTCCATTACTTTTTGCAACCGCTCAGCTGCGTCTTCGCAGGTCATTTTTTGTGGCTAACATTTTTGTAGATTCCAAAAGATTTGAAAAATTATAAGGAGCGATAAGAACCACCGTTGGTCTTTTTTCTAAGTACCGTTAAGGTTCAACCAAGTTCATTTTTTCTTTCGCATCTGTCGCGGAAGAAAATGTTACTCACTGCATCTCCAAAGATGATGATCCCCTCTGTCTCAAAAACCTCCATGGTTCCCAGGCCGAGATTTGAGCATGGGGAGTATTAAAACCGAAAAATGAATGAATGGGAGCTTAAAAAAGAAAACAAAAGTTAAAATGAAACAAAACTCTATTCATTAAAGAAAGGAAAGCTGCATTGATGACTGACATTTATAAACAAGGTGTTTTTGCCAAAACATTTCATACGCACAGACGAGGTTGACTCTGGATTATAAAGCCCCAAATATAAACATCCTTGTGGCCAAAAATACGTCATTTTCCGACCATCCGTCAGGAACCATCAGGAAAAATTAATACTTGCAAATGTTTTTATAGTTAGGCACATATCCCGTGTCACGTTATAAGAAGAAAAAGGAAAACCTAGCATTCAACCACTCCTCTTTTCTCATAGCCCAACAAATAATTTTAATGTTAATGTTTTAGCTCATATCCTTCAGTAAATTTAGGCCGCTTACTCTAGTTCTCAATCCATTAAAAATCGTTGAATGGCTTTATTTGGAGTTATGATTTTCAGATCAATGCGCATTAAATATAAATTCTAAGTTTTAGTAAATTTATATAAAGAGCGGCCAGTTGAAATTCGATATTTAAGAAATTTCTCTCCATATTACATGGTTAGCTCTTACGTTGTTCCGTATAAATGATGAAAGAATGTGTGAAACAGCTGCAAGTTATTTAGAATAAATGTAAGAATACGGCAATAACAATGAAATTTTTCGTCATAAATTACTCGCCAAACGTTATCTTTCCGTTTTTTTCAATTATCTGCTCAAATTTCTGATATGGGACAAAATAGATAATCACCTGTAGATAAAGCCTTTCTCAAAACTTTTCGTTTCCATTGCTGTATTCACATCAGGAAACTGATTCGTGTCCGACAGGGCACACTGCAATGTAAGCTTAATTAATGGAAATAAATTGAATAGGTCGTGCTAATAAATGCGTACGTATGAAGAAAAACCTTAGAACGCTGCACAACGGACTTTTAACGATTATCAACCTGGAGAATAAATCCATTCAAGCGATTTTCTAGTCTATTTATGACTTAAATATTTGAAGGAAAGGTTGTACACTATTTTTTGCGGAAAACTCTCATTTCTTAAACACGAATACTGCCCAGCAACGATGGCATTAAATAGATCTGCCATCCTATACAAGTTACGGCCTATGAATAGTTCACCCTGAAGGAAGAAAGAAAACCGTCTGCAATGGCAGAGAATAAAAGCAAAGCGTTGTTATCGGACTCCCGAAGCTCCACTTTCCAAAGTGGACTTGGTCAACCGATTAAAGTTGCAGTTTCTCGCTTGCCTCGAGAATCTTAGCGCGATAGAAGTACGCGTAAGTTAATTTCTTTTAATTCCTCGCGAAAAAATCATCGCCCGAGTTTTATCGAGGCGGGTTCCTTCTGAGAGCTGAAGAAGGACGTTGAATCCACTATCTTAGCCGGTCGGTTGGTCCAGTTCATAAACGCTCGGGCCGTAAAGAAGTAAGAGAGCAGGGAGGGAGATAAAAGGGCCAGTTCTCCCGAGTCTTCTTCCTCTGCTTCATTTTTTCCTCCTTTCTTTCTACCGAGGAAATAGCCTACGGGTCGAAGTAATGACTAAGGCCGTCAGTCAGGAGAAGAGAGTGAGCCGCTCAAATTATATGAGGCAGGTATTTGGTAAAGTTTCTGGCCAGGAAGAGCAGGCTAAGCAACACAGGAGATGGATAGATAGTGAGAGGAGAGTGTATTAGGAGAGAGCAGTTGTGAAAGGAGGAAATGTTGGGTTCGAGTTGGATTGCAGGGATCGGAGGGGGTAGAGAATGATGAAATGGGTTGCCTGGCAGGAAGGAGATTGCAGGAGCACACCCTTAATGAGTGCTGTGACCTTCTGCTCCCTTGGAAGACGCTCTATCGGCCAGATGAAGGGAGGAAAACAGGGTTAGGAACGGTGAGGGAAGATGAAATGGGAAGTAAGTGGGATGGATGCTAAAAGAGAGGATCAGCTCGAATGTCGGATAGATACGGGAGTGTAGGGGAGTTAAGAGGAGGGAAATATCCGAAGGTGGGGCAGCGGAGGAGGAAAAAGGGGTGAAGTGGGAAAAAAGCAGAGCCGAAGGAGTCAGCCAACGGTTTTGGGGGAATGCGAGATCGTGCTCTGAATCGCAAAGCGTCCTTTTAGTTGCCCGGGAGACGGTGGATGACTGTTGCAGGAAATGTCCTTGGGGTAGGTGGCAAGATGGTCCCAAAGCCTGGATCCCCCCATCTTTTCCTTTTTGCCTCCCCATCCCCTTAGCATCCCCAGCTCTCACACCATGACCCACCGCTCCTTATCGAGCCCTGGGAGAAGTCGAAGGGAGGGAAAGGAAATAGTAGGTAGTAATGGCATGAAAAAAGTACTATTGCTATTTTTCATGAGAAAATTGCGTGCCTGAAGAGATAATGGGAACTTTTAGGGGAAATACACGAGAAATCATCCTCATATTCGCCCAGCTTCAGCATTTGATTTCTCGCTTGTTCTCTTCGGGAAAAAATGTAATGGGTGGAAACCCTGGGAAAGCTTTGAATACCAAAGAAAATGTATCACAAGGAAGTTGCAAGGTAGGAATCGAAGGCACATTCCTCAATACTCAGTCTCTGAAAAAGATCAAGATTTTAAACAACGCTTGGAGTCGGGGAATCTTTCCATTTATATGCTGCTTGTGAATTGATGCTTGAACAAGTGTATACAATAATTTTATTTGCCTTGGATTTCATTTGAATATTTTCATTAAATCTACGGGAGTTTTCCGGAAGGGTTGCGTGACGGCTTAATTTTTTTACATTTATAATTTTATATGGAAAAATTGAAGTAGCAGAGCGCTGAGTTGTTGTAAGTAACTTATTTAAATCAAAGCTAACCTTGGTTTACACGAATTTGCATAAAATCCGTATCATTTTATAGAGGCTGAGTAGATTATATTGAACGGACCCTTTATGTCTTTTAAGTCACGAAGGCATCAACAATACTAAAGGTTCTTTTTTTGAAATACCACAGAAATTCGCCCAAAATTAACCTAAAGGCATAGCTGTTTTTCTCAGAGGACTGAGTTATGGGAAGTTTATTATTTCTCACACTTAATAAACCCATTCTACTTCACTTCCAACCAAATTTACAGCATAAATTTAGAATTCGTAAGAAAAATCGAGGACGCTATTATAATCGATGCATTAAATCAGTAGAATTCGGGGAATAATGCTGAGAAATTGCATCGACCAGGCAAAATATACATTCACAACTAAGGCAAAATTGACGTAATCTGTTGGGCAATAAGGCGTACTGGGTATTTTTAGGACATTTTGATTTCTTATTGCTGACCCCCTAAATTTTTGCTATTGGGTTAGAAAATAAAGTATGCAAAATATGATTTCAATTGCAGCAGGGAAGGCGTGATGCATCACAACACCTGAAGTGTTGAATTTTCGATACCTCGTGTCGTCCGACTATTCCTGACGATTACGGAAATTTCGGCGTTTGAAATTGCTTGTATACTATTTCAATCAATTTGTTATACTGCTCAGATGTCCAATTCAAATATTTTCATTTTCTACCCATTAGTTTCCGAGATGGCCCTGAAAGTGAGGGTTTGCCGCCAAAGTCGCCGGGCGCTCCCTCTCGCGTCTTCGCTGGAATCTACCAAGTCGGATTGGATTGAATATTTGGGGAGGCGACCGGTAGCTAAGGTCATTTGCGCCATAGAGGATAGGTAAGGGAGGATTCGGCGTCGGCATTAGCCTGCTCGGCATTAGCTGCCTGAAAGGCGCAAAGGGGACCACGGTTTAACGTCTCATCCGACAGACGGAGTACTGTACTTGAAGTGCCCTCCACAAGACACTCAAGTAGGGATGGGGTTTCCTCTAAAAAACATCGTCCTCTGTAGGGATTTGAACCCTGGGCGTCCGTATGGTTAGCCAGTACTCAAGCCTAAAAATATGAGAAGAACACGATAAATCGCCATTTACTGCAAAATTATGGTATTTATCTTCATTACGTTTTAAGTATTTCCTCAAAAGACTCGGTATTTAAATGACAATGATTTCATCAGACCTAGTTCAGTGGTCGGAACAAACTAGGGCTAAATTTGTGACGCAAATGACTGACGTCGATACCTCTGGAGAAAAAAATAATACCGCAGCTTCGGTAAATATGTATATAAAAAATAATATTAATACATTGCATGATGAGAGCCATGTCTGACTACTAATGTTAATATATAGACTATTTTGCTAAAAATCCTGAGGAATTTTGAGGTAATCAATTAAAACATTACCAGTAAATAAAATCAAACGGTATCAGTAGTTTTTAAGAAGTTCTTTAAATGTTTATAATAGATAAATCCTAAGAATACAACGCGATATGTAGGCAGCGGACTTAGTAGATTCCAGCAACGACGCGAGAGAGAGCACCCGACGACTTGGGACGTATGCCGCTCATTCTTGGCGCCATATCTCGGAAACTGTAGGGCAGAACTTTAAAATATTCGAGATGGAATATCTCAAATGTATAACGAGTCGTTTTTAATAGAGGAAAAGCAATTAAAAGCGCCAATTGCCCCGTAATCGTTAGAAATAGCCGGTAAACTCGAAGAAGTGTCAAAATTTCAAAACTTTATGCAATGTTGCAAGTCCAATAATATTTTGTATTCTTTATTTTCTAACCCAATAGCACAAATTTAGTGGTAGTCGGAAATAAAATTTGAAATTTAAAAAAATAAAAACCATCCTAGTGGGCCGAAGTAAGTTAACACGTGACAGGGTCATTTTGCTGTAATTTTTAGGCAGCTGCAGTTAAACAAACCGGGTTTGCTACAACTAGATAATTTATTTCTGACTTTCGGCTGAAATGAGGCTTTGACTACGTAGAAATGAGTTCAATATTATATTTCTTGCCCAAGGAAAATACTAGGATAAATTGTAAAAACCGAAAAAGGATAAAGTTTTGATATTTTGCCACTAATCTGCGCTGATAGTTTTTTAATCACTGTAAATTGAATCAAGTGTAATGAACTGGCAACGCGCCAGAAGTCCGTCTAAATATCATGAGTTCGATTACTACCAGGTCGTTACCATCCATCGCACTCGAGGTAATTTACAGTTACTTCGGAGCGAAAAAAACCTTAGTAGGTAGATCCTTAACACCTTACGTCTAAAAGAACTCCATTCCTCGAATCAAATCAGGAGATTGGATCCTTCAGACAGGGGACGGATAATGCAAGAAGATGAGGAGGGGGAAGAAAATAATCCAGGTTATCAAACGAACGAACACCTAATGTTGCTTCTGAAACGCAAAGCCACTCCTTCGGAGAACAATCCGCGGGCAACGGAAGATCTTTCTCTCTGAGGATCCTTTAAAACAATCGCTCCGAGGAAGCACTCCGCATTTGAACAAGGGCAAGCGACTACGAGAAGGAGCGATCGGTGAAAATCAATGCGCCCGCAAAAGCAACGTGCTAGGTTCTCTCTCCCTCTCACTTTCGCCAAGACATGAGGGACACAAAGGAACACTGCAGATATCCTTCGGGAATATAACATAAATTCTCAGGCTTCACTTGGAGGTACAACATTGCGATAGGTTGTAAATAAATTCGCTTTGTAATATTCCGTAATTTTATTATTCCGACCTAGGTTTCGACTCAAGTCATTATCAAGGTCTTGATTTCACTTTGTCAAGGTCTTGATAATGACTTAACTTGAGTCGACACCTAGATCGGAATAATAAAAATCATTGTGGAATATTACAAAGTGAACTTATTTACAAACCTTCGGGAGTAGATTGCTAAAGAGTAGAAAGTCACTGCAAGTGGTCACTAATGTTTTATTTTCAAATACAGAACCGGAACTGTAAACTTATTTATTCATAAAGCTGAACGATATAGTTTTGACTCCCTTTGTGCCACCATAATAATCAATACAGGTAAAAAAGCGAAGTTTCGATCATAAATTTTCAAGCAACTAATCATACGGAGAAGGTTTAGAAAGCACGACGCCGATTATTTTTAATAGCATATCACGATTTAGGTTGCGTTACTTCAAAATTCGTTCAGTTAATTAACGTCTAATTTGACTCTCCCAAATGATTTTATTTTGTAATGAGTCCATGTCAATTAAACATGTTTATTAATAATATTAATACTGCCACATGTCCCCTTAACTTTTTAAAAATAACCACTCAATTGCACAATCATTTATATCTATATTTACAGACTCAGCGTACGCTTAGGGCACATTCGGAGAAAAAATTTGTTTGATGGTTTGTATACTGGCCCCAGGTCACAACGTCATAAATATTTAGATGATGTTAACGCCAGAATTCTATCCAGTTCCAACATTTCTCAAATAGCGCCACCCTTTTAATCCGACCCAACAATCCTTAATCCGGCAAATTTACCTCAGTTATTTATCTCTTCGAATAGACTAACAACCTGGACATATTATGTAAAAATGGCCGAAAAGGACTAAAAGAAATACAGTCATTATCAATAATACCCATTAATGTTATTGAATAATTAACAGCAGGGGTAGGCGCTCGTGAGTCAGAAAAATGACCTCAGGCCTTTAAAAAATGAAAGTTGCTATTAAAGTATAATATTCCAAGGTATAATCTCACTCACCGTAAGTCATACCCTTCTTCATCCCGTTCATAAAACCTATCCTCCGTCTTCCCATTGCCGAATTGCCCAATATTCTTCCCTCCCTCATGGCCTGGCCTAGATTTCTACTTTGCCTCCTCCTTGTCTCATCCAGAAGTTTTCTTTCCTCACCAACCAAACGAAAAACTTCCACGCTACGTCAAAAAATCAACGTGGTCGGGTTTCCTACTCCGGAGGACAAGTTCGAGAGAAGTGAGAGGAGGGGCGAGATTTCCGCATGAACGTTCGCCAAACCGAAACGGGAGTAAGAATGGTTACAGCCACTTTATATGGCGGGGCTTAAGATGGAAGAGGGGCACTATGGGATGACTTGTGTAAGCGCCGTTTTGGTGGATGCCGACGAGTTGGGGGGGGGGGCGGAGTCAGGGCGGGGGGGAGATTGGGGAAATGCCGGGAGATGAGCGTCGTAAACCGCGCACTTTTACATTTTGCATGGCGTAATGCGACGATAGACCGCCGCCGCGACCTCGTGGGCATGATATTCGGTGGCGGAAGGGGGCGGGAAAGAGAGAGAGGGAGAGGGATGGACCTATTCACCCTCTAGATGCACGTGATGTGCTGCATGGTGGGAAAGGAGAGGCTTTAAAAGGCCACGCTGATGCAAGCCGGCTGACGCAGGCTTTTGTTGCAAACTTTGTCTACTCTAGCGGAGGGAACAACAGGTTTTGAGTGTACTCTTGGTTTAATGTATTGTCAGCGCGTTGGGTGATGGGTAGGTATCTTCCAGCGTTAATGATTGAGTGGACGTTAAAGCTTCAGCATCCATTACACAACAAAAGGCCGGGTCAAATGGAGGCGAGGGATTGGAGGGGATTGATCTAGCGAAGCCCCGACAATGGAAAAGGAATGTTGGTCTTGAATTTTATGGCGAAGAAAGGAGTTAACCTTCCTTAAAAACTTTCCATTAAACACGAGCAAGCCATTCTCGAGCGACAAGATACACTAGGAAGATATAGATATCGTCGTTAAAATATAATTTTCCTCGGGGAAGCTGTCGGAAAATAAAGATAGAATCTGAGGAAATAAAGCTCTAATCCGAGCTGACATACTGCCGGATAACAAAGGAAACCTATAAGGACTACTTTCCAAGTCATTTCCTAATCCCATAATATTGCCCAATATTCAACGCAATTTAGCATATGTGTATTTACAAGCACATCAATATAGGGAATCGTGGAAAAGATACAAACATAGCATGGTGAAACAGAGAAAATAATAGGAATACAAAAGTAGTAAATTAATATATGCAGAAAGCATGCGTATTAGCTTTCATATGCATCAAATTTGCATTTAACATGAGGACCATTCAATAAGAATATGACGGAATAAAGAATAAACCAAGATTAATTATTCAGACATTTGCCAAAATTATGGCTATAATTAACCTTGTACAACATTATATAATGATGGAGTTTGATGTACAATGTAAATTAAATCGAAATTAAGCGCATTTTTGCGATATTTAATCATAACTATTATTTTAAATCACGTATTCTCATCTAATTCCTTAAAGCGAGGCACTGCGAGCGACCAACACTTTTCTCAATGCCTTCATTATGAAAACCATTTATGGATGCTTCCCTAAATGCATTGATTGCGACGAGATAGCACAAAATATAAGTTTAGGGAACCTATTTCATGCACTTAGTGAAAAGTATTTCTACTGCGGCTAATCGTGGAATCTTAAAAAAACTTCAACGGCAGATAGTGCTTCGACTCTGTGGCAGAACAACTTCATGGACATATATATAAATTCAATAAGTTCTTCTAGAATATTCCAAAACGTATTTTAAAAATCAAATGAACCACAGACTTAAAATTATTTTCACAAATAGGCTATATCGTTTGTGTGTGAATGTGAATACTCTCTCTACAGCATGTTCATAAGTTGTGAATAAGACTAAAAATGTTATAAGCAATTATATAAATTCGGAAAGTTGAGTATTTTAAACAACTTTTATCCCTTGAATGAGTAGATTGTCATCACATAACGGTGACTTAAGGGGCCTACAAGGTGGAGAAAGCATTTAAAGCATAAAAATGCTGTACACCGAGCTTTGCATTTGCTATGAGCTCGTGAATAAAGAAAACACTTTTTTTAAGAAACATAATTCATTCTCTCTCAACACGCAGTTATCTTTATACTTTCACTTTTATTCTCTTTCTTATTTTTTATCTTTAATATTCATCGGCTTAAAGACTTAAAGCTTTCTTTGGCCACTTGCTTATGCCTGGAATATCATTATCTCTGGAATTTGCGGGATACTGTCATGGAGGAACGCTATAAAAGGTTATCCTAAAGCTTAAGAGACATTGGAGAAGGAACCTCCAAAAATGTGTTTATGCCCGGGGATCATAAGTACTCAAAAATTTCTTGGCATCATGCAAATCAATTTTTGGCCCACATGTAAGTCTTATAAGCCATATATAATAACACAAGAAACTTATTTCCAGCACTTCAACTATATCAAACTTTGGCAAAAATTGAAATCTACACACATCCTCCTCGGCAAGGTACGTCACCGATACATTTTTTAAAATGAATTGGCAATACGTAGGGAAATGTATATTAATTCCCGCGCAAATTTTCATTTGATATGTTGGTAAAGGATAACATGGTATAACATAACTGATATCCCCGTGATGTGAAGGTTAACTTCTGAGCATGGGAAGAGCCTGTTTTGGAGTGTAATTATTAAAATCTGGATTACACCGCCGTGATTTTCTTTTCAGTTTTCTATACAAGGCTGCGACGACATAATTTTAGCTGTTTTCTCGGAGATATTCTTTCTATTCTCGGATTTTCTCGGAGATATTTTTTCTAATTCTTTCAGGGAGAAAAGTTTACCCATAAAATTTTTTCTTGTAGGCGAATACGTAGTATGAGTGCGGCTATAGCCACATAATGAAAGAAAAGTCGTCTGAGAAACTGAAAAATTCGATCTACCCTTTGGTGCTGATCAAACGGAGAGTAGAGATCAATGTGATGAAGATTAAACGAGTAAAATGAATAAATAAATAAATAGGTGCGATGCTCTTTGAGTGAAAGACGGGAGAAGATTAGTGAACCCTTGAAAAGAGCGTGGGTTAAGGCTATTGGACAGATATTGAGACTGATGGTTTGAAGGAGATGACGGTCTCAGGAAAAGTGAACGGGGAAAATTACATAGGGGAACCTTGGAAACGATGAATATGGAAATAAATAAAGCATTAAATTCTAACAATAAAAATGAAAATGCCAGAAGATAATGAACAGCAAAAGGAGGGCATCATGTAGGGAAATATAAACGGTAAAATTAAATTTATCTATTTTCTTTTATATGCTTATTTTTTTATTATAAACTATTTTGAGCTTAATTTTCTTATGTATTTCTTGACTTCAAGAGTTGGTGAAGGTGCTTTGGGACTTTCTATACAGGTTTCAGTGATTGGTACTATCATTCATTTGTAATATAATTTGTACTTATAGCTATTCAGTATTGGATAAATGGTCGACATTACTAATTAGAAATGTAGATTTAGAATGGGATGGTCGATTTTCAAAATGATTGATTTTGATATTTATTTTGGGATGTAACAAAAAGTGATAGCGATTTTTACAACTGTACAGCTGACATCGACGTCACGAAGTTTTTACTGAACTACAGTTCAACATGATATAATAGTATTCTATATTTATCTTTATTATATAAGTTATAATGATGTACATTATAAATTTAGTCACGGTATGAGGTTTATCAAGAGTAGTAATGTACACTTGTGACCTTAACGCCCTGCAAACTGAAGCGCAGTGGCGCCTTGCGGTGGCTAGGAAGCACTTAAAAGCTAGAGCAAATATTCACTAAACCAACAATTCATGAATAGCGTTTTTATACTCATGAGGACTTAAAGGTATGTTATAATAGCAAATGCATTTCCAATGTTTTCAATGACGTACCCAAGTATTTACAGCATGTTATCATCGGTATAGCAGCGCAGAGATACTATTATAACGTAATTCATCATTAATGTTTGTGTGTAGAGATATATCGTGCAGTGTGATTCTTTACAGAAACAGCTGTAAGTGCTATGATTAGCGACTAAGAAAAAATATTGTCATAATGCTGAGAAAGCATACGAATGTATCCAGTGTGTATCACAGGAACCCAAATGTGAGCTAGCATAATATGGATAATTTACTAGATAAAACAGACTTTAAAAATGTCAAAATAAGCTAGTTAAAGATACAGGAATGAAGTTTATATTGAGTCAGTATAAACGCTAAATATCAGGAACTGGATAAGCGATACTATACTTATCGTGCATTTCCAAATACCTGAAGCCAAGACAAATACCTCAACGTTTATTTCTTCTGCCCAGGCAATTCTTAAACTCCATTATCCGCACACTGCACCGTTAATTCAAATGAATCAGAACCAACGTGGGTCAGTTGGAGTTTGGTCGTCTGAGTAATTGGCACCAAGGGCCAACGTTAACATCTCGGTTATGGAGGAGATGTTTCAGGGGAATCCAGATACCTACATCGGTATTTTGTGGTAAGCGCCTTCAAACTAAAATTTCGTCCATTTAATGGAGCGTAAATCCGTTGTGCACTTTGCTCCTATCGCTAACAACAGGCTTATGCCGGCGTCAGGCTCCAATCTTCCTCCTTTTCCTAGATAAACCTTTCCTTGCCAACCTATCCACCAGCCGTCCATGGCGCAGAAGGCCTCAGCTGAAGGCCACCTATACAAATAACCAAACCAAAACAGGGTCAACTGTGGGTTCGACGATAAAGTCTTTCCACCATTGAAACCATTGGAAAAGTATTTATCAAGTACGACGTGAAGGTTAATATGAATAAATGCCTATAGTTTAAAGGGATAAGGGAAAACGCAAATTTATATTACATCTTTGGTCTTAAGAATATGATTTTTTCATGCACAAGTAGATTAGCTTCGTCAGCTGTTGTTTTCACGATATGCTACGCATATTAGATGATTTACGACAGTCTTCAGGGCACTTCTTTTAATAGCCACCAATGGTGCGTCGAAGGAAAAGAATTTTTAAATCTCTAATTTGTTTACGTTCCAGAGGTGTAGTGCAGGGTCAAAATAATATATCATGCGTCGAACTGAAAAGTCGCCTGATAAGAATTTTTCAAGCATCCTAATTCTAAGTGTACCGTGTAGACTCCGACGGCCGTATTCATAGATTCCTTAGTTAGCTACTGTCGGATTAGTAGCGCACTTACTAGTCGCCAGCTAACAAAATCGTATTCATACACAGCTACTAAGCTCAGCAGCGCCAAGTTAGCCACTATTTTAGTGGCTGGTTCTAAAACACTCTCTCGCCGTGTTTAGAGGCGTTACTAAATATGGCGGTCTGTCACGGGTGGTTCACCTCAGGTGATACCCTGAAGCCATAACGGAGATTTTAGGCAAAAATACCTAAGATACTGGTGGAATTGCTTTTCTCAAGTCTGGAGGATGCGACGTGTAGTACTGTTGCTGGATCAAACTCAGCAGTTAATTTATATGATCTTAGCCAACGACACCTTGTTTCGGTATTCCGTTGTGCTTCACGAGTGTTTAATCAGCGAAAATGAAAGAGTTAGTGAGATAATTATTGTGGTTTCGGGCGTCGTAAGGTGGTAACCACCTCTTCTTTATCTAGTTTCAGTAGTTCTACGCCTCACAGCATTATAAATTGCATAAATCAGTGTTAGTGTAGTGACTGTTCTTCAGGGTACTAATTTCATTTTGAAATTCTTAGGGCCTTAGTTCTGTTCATTGGTGGTTTTTGAAGAATACTCTACATGCATACAGCCCATTTTAAAGAATGCGTCGGGGAGGAAGCCTCGTAAACAATTTTCAAGTGCATATTAGTTGTCGTAAATACTGCATCAAGTGAGGTGCTTTACAGTAATTAACTCGAGTATATTACTGTTGTGTTGTCGTAGAAATATGTCTTGCACTGACATAAACACGTTCAATTGTTATCTTATAGAATTTATGTGATTTCGTACAGTTAGTGATTATAATTGTGAGTCTGTTTATATCATACCGCTGATATGTTTACAATCACCCGTTAATTTATATTTCGTCTCTTTTTTTGTATTGGTAGCAGAACGTTGATATAGTTTTCACGGTGTAAAGAAATTTTCTTCCAGAGCTTCAGTAGTTTATCGCATCTTATTTTATGTCTAATCTTCCAATAGGATAAGTGAAATCAGTTTAGTTTTATTTAACTCTCAGAAATGATTCGCGAAGAGGCAAATAGGTATTCAGGTTAAATAATGACAATGTCCGCTGTACCGTGTGCATGTTCATTTTCCGTTTACAAAATGATGGTCAGTGTGTGAATGTGAGTATTGTTCCATTTTCTGTGTAAATGACAGTAATTATCCAATATCTAAATGCAAACATTTTTCCCTTTTGAGTGCTTTTATATTGACGGAACGGTGAATACCTCCAGAAAGTCCTGTGTTTGTTTGAATATACTAAGGCTGTTCAAAAAGTAATGATAATAGTGACCATGAGGAAAAATGCATTGCGAAGGGTAGCTATACTACATACCATCGTGTAGCTCATTCTTTTAGCCTACCTATAGCCATTTTAGAACACTAGTTTCAAGTTTCAAGTCGATCGGTGTAGTGAGTGGATGTATCTGACGATTCTGGTAACCTGTGAATGATATTCGACTACCATGTCCAGCACGGATAAAAAGTTAGAGCAATGTCGTAACGTGAAATTTTAGTGAAACTAGGGAAGAATCGAAAAGACGCGTTGAATTATAAACTACGGTATATTACCTATGGTGAAGACGTTATGAACCAGGTGATCTTCTACAAGTTGTATAAAGCGTTCGAGGAGTGTAGAGAGAGCATTGCCGATAAGCCGCGCGAGGGGCGCCCTTTAATGTCCTGCACCGATATTGCAAAGAATACAGCTGCCGCTATTGTCCGTGAAGAATCACGAATAACCTATAAGGAACTTTCCGCATGTCTAGACATTTCAAATAGCAGCGCATTTTCGATTTTGCACTATGCTTTGGCCACGCGACGCGTGTCTTGCAGAGCTTGCTCACACCGGAGCAACTTCATCGTGACAATGTGCGATGTGCCCACTTAATTCACACTGTAGTGGATTTCTTGAACGCTCGCGGCATCGCAACTGTATCCTGCCCACTGTACAGTCCAGATTTGGCCCCTTGTGACTTTTGGCTGTTCCCCGAGGCCAAGTTTTCGCTCTTGGCACGGAAATTCAAGACCAATCACGAGGTCATCAAAGCTGTGTAGGCGCGGTGCAAGGAGCTCGAGAAAGATGGCCTGGCGTTTGTGTTTGAAAAGTGGCAAGAATGGTTGCAGGGGTGTAATAGAACCGAGGACAGATACTTCGAAAAAGAAAGCGTAAATTTGGAAGACTGAATAAATATTTTTTCTGTAGAGCGTTTTTATTATAACTTTTTGAACAGCCCTCGTAGATGATAACAAAATTTGAAGCGATTGGATAGAGTAAGTTTAACTTTGATGTGGTGTAGTTGCAGTGAGCTGCAATGATTTTACGAAGGATCTGTGCAAGTTTGTGGTGTATTACTATGTGTGGAAAACAATAAAGTTTATGACAAGCATGTATTCTCGATTATTCAATACAATAACAATCATAGCGTATCACAATTTATAGAGGATCTGTCTTAATTATGCTGGCAATACTAAAAATTGGGGAAATTAGAGTATTTAACGATAGCGCCATTGATAGCGATAACAATATTGATGCATGACATACGAATTTACGTGCAATGAAGCCAGTGGCAGTGTTTCCAAGTGTTGCTTCATTGTTTTTAGGGCAGTCGCTACCTACAATTATGTACTCCGCTACGATAGTAGCGAACTAAGTTAGCAGCTCACTGGAAAGGATCTATGAATACCATTGAATTTTTTAGTATGCAACTAAGTGCACTTAGTGACCGACTAAGTTAGTCGTCTTGCTAGCGCCTTTAAGCTAAAATCTATGAATACGACCGCGAGTCTTTTACAGCTCTCAGCCAAGTCCTTCCATCGGCGGTTTCAACCTTATGTCTCGTGTTAATTTTCATAGAAATGTTCTGCTTTCCCATATATTAAACTTACTTCTCAATTTAAATCATTCGTTGCAAGTTCCCAATTGCATGCGGTGTATTCGATATGTGATCAAATAGGACAAATTGGACTTCCCAACTACTTTCTTGATAAATCCTACTTCAGGAATGCATAACTACAAATGCTTTGAGTGTCTTTTCCCCATCATGTTGCAGGAGCATCAGTTGCAGGAGTTTCTCAAGTATTCCACATCACCTGAATCCTTAAAATTCACCCCTCTCCCCATATAGGTCTTGTGTGATTACTTTCGAGGAGTATATATAGTAGTATATATAGTAAGTAGTATTTATTTCAGTACATTTATTTAGTTTAAGTTGAAGCTCTTATGCATGCAACAAGAAATAAACGTTGTAAAGGCCGATCAGTGAAATTCTATGTCAGTATTTGTGCCTATTTCTCGGTCTATACAAGGAGTCATACTGATATCAATGAAAGTTTGGACGGAAACTCGGGGCAAAAATCAGTGTAGTTTTAGTCAAAGGCTCCAAGGGGTCCAAAGTTGAACGTTCAATCCGACGGGCTAGTACATACTGCGCAATAATCACTCTCCCCATAGCTCTCAGGTAGGAATAGGTATCCCATCATAAAATGCATGCGGAAGTATTGATGAGAACTTTGGTTAAATATTTCTTGGTGAGAAGCCCAGATAACATTCGGGACGATAATCGACGCACTTTTGCTATCCCATCGGTAAAGCCCGCGTTAACTTACCTACCCTTAGATATAATTTTCAAAACATTAACTCTCAGTAAACATAAATCTGTTGCACTAAACATTGCAGTCCCTGAACTATCTTGCGGTTCACTAAAATCAGACAAAACACCGGGCAAAAGGGTATTCAAAAATCATAAACCTGCATTATCAGTAGTTCTTCAAGGGAGCTCTGAAAGAATTCGTCGACTCATTGTATCCAACCATTTTCTCGCAACTCCAAAAATTCCCCTGGTCCCAAAAAGAGTTTCACGCCGGTATACTGCACGTTAATATAAGGAGATGTGGGACCAGATGTGGGCGAAGATGAGATTTTTGGAGCCACCTCTGGCATGGCGCGAGGAAAAGAAAATAAAAGATCTTTCGATCATCGGATTGCAATCCGCTCTTCTCGAGGGATGTCCCCATCGTCTCCGCTATTCGCTCCGTCGACCGAAACGGGAGTCGGACCTCCAGAGAGAGGCCAACGGCGTCTCATGCACACGCCCACTTCCCCAGCCTCCCTTTCACACCTCCTCACACAAGAGGGAGTCTTCGGCGCTTCCCCCCCTCACTCGCCCACGCTCATCTCCAGCGAAACTTCTTCAAAGTTCCGAAAAAAAGAACACCTGAGAGAATCACAGTAAGCATTGCGATCGACATGGCGTTCTCTTCCGTCTTCCGGGAAGCGAGGGAATTCCTCGACAAGTTCACCTCTAGACGCTCAATCTTGCTGCCATACCATGCTATGCCCTTTTGATGGATTCTTACTTTAGTGGATACATTTAAAAAGCAGTACCTAGTGCTGTATCATTGTATCTGAATCCATCAGTAAAAATTCAGCAATGTACTTTCTTTTATACGTTGGTCGCGATCAAATAATTAGCTCTATATGATTCACTTATACAAATATTTAAATCATTGTTCACGGAAAACATTGACTATTGTTCCACATCCAAACCAGATATCTCTGACACACGCTAAAACCTCACTGATCATCAAAAATAACGCTCTAATATCCTTATAGAGACTCGATATGTGACTTTAAATACATAATTTATGGCAGTAACAATACTTATGTAGAAAGCGATATTTAGTCATTGATACTTCAATTTATTAATTACTGAAACATGACAACACGGAGAGAGCTCTTAATAAATCTAAATCGTGCAGTTACAAGCCAATTACCAGGCAAATAACTGAAAGGTAGCAATGGAGGAATCGCACTCTTAACTCTTTTTTATTTACATAGCTAATGAGACCTAATAATAATGACCGATATCTAGTGGTATAGGGAAATCAAAGAAAAAGAAAAGTCGCACTAAAGAGGTAAATAATCAAAGAACGATAATACAGTTCGGTAATTTATGCTACCAAAATGGTACAGCAACAGAAACTGTCAAATTGGTTCAGCAATCAACTTTTATCATGAAAGTATTTATACTATTTAATAGCTCTAACGATTTCACATTCGATGAAACTACAAATAAATATTGCCATATTGTTTGCGAGTCCAGTATCACGTTCAATCAATTATAGTATTTAAGCGTTGGCTGAGTGCAGACTTGAGTAAATGTTAATAGAATTGAGCGAATGAGTAAATGTTAATAGAATTTGTTTTGATAAATGTGTTAGTTTTGAGCCGCAGGGTGGACAATTTTTGAAGTTTCACATACAAAGTTGCAGGCGGCCGAGATCTAGCAACACCAGATTTATGCATAGCCAATTAGAAGTCGAGCATTTTTAGGTGTTAAAACGAGGAAATTCGACTTTTTACAAACTATTTATTTAAAATAAAGGCAATGAGCGTTTGAATACTTTGTATTAACTTTCGTTTGGCTTTAAAAAGAGCAAATGCAATATTCTAGAATTGGAATGAGAAATTCGCGTTTCTCTTCGTGTTTTGTTGCCAATTCATTTTAAATATTTTTTTGCGTGTTTGCAAGAGTTTAGGAAAGTTCTTTCTAGATTGTGAGTGCAGAGAAAGTTGAGCACTGGTCAGGTGAGATTTGATGCTCGCTTTTAAGGTTGTTGACAACGTTGAGAAGAGGGGATAGCAGGAATATCGGACGTTAGGTCGACTTGAAGCTGTATTTTTGAGACATGCTCCTGCATTGATTGATAGTGAGTGGATCAGAGTTGAGATCAGTAATGTTTAAACTGAAAGTAAGTTGTGTGTAAGTTGTTATATAAACACCATTTAACAGCCCGTGATTGCTGTTACGCGGGGTAGGAAGTTTGGAAAAGTAGAAACCGAAAGACTGAATTTGCGTTCTGGTGTTTAAATGAAGATGTAGCAAAAAATCTACTAGGAAAAGAATGATTGTGGCATAGCTCAAAACCACTCGCTGAATCAGGACTATGGAAGACGTAAGTTGGCCAACTATATCAATTAGGCATCTTGCAATCATATTATTCAAAACGAAGAAGTCATGAAAAGGGAAACGAAAGCGAACCTTTATTTGAGAGTAAAATACAGACGCGGGCTTAACTGCCAGATAACCTTAAGTTAGTTATTATCATGAACATCAAGAGGATGGGCTGTTTATAATGAAAACAATAACAAGGAATCGTTTAATTTTACCAAAACATTTCCCAAGTTTGACCCAAAATGTTAATAGGGCAAATATTTATTCCAATTTTTTTCTGCATTTTTCTATCTCACTTTTGTGCTTTAATTACTTCTAATTAAATTTTGAAAAAGAAATAATGACTGCGGGTGATAAAGATGAAATTAACATGTATTTGTCAAGGGAATGTTCTAATTTGTGTGGGGTCGAACCGGAGATTAATTCTAGTATAAAAATAGGCATTTTTACCAGCCCTGAGATGGCATTTTTACATTTCTTAGAATTTAATAGCTGTACAAAGTTTGACCCTGGAGTATTAGGCGAAATTTTGAAATCTATCATAAGACATGAATATAATAAGGTATAATTAAAGTAACTTAGGTCTGTATCGCACAACTCAGCATCTCAAAAAGTGATGAAAATATTAGCATAGAATTGGTGAAATGAACAATCATATGAGTATCTCAAGTGAAAGATCTCTGAAGGGAGAAGAGGAAAAATTGTTCGGTTTGGCAATGTATGATTTTCATAGCTTCTTCCTTTGCAGCCGTCGTATTGAAGTCAAGAGGTGCCTCCGCTTCGATGGCCGATCGTAAAAAGAATAAAATATCTACACACACACTTGTCCGAGAGGTCACTACGGTCTCTCCTTCCAGCTGCAGAGCTTGAGAAACTCTTTTCAAGTCCCTTTTGATATAAGTTTGAGCAACTATTTCGATACTTGAGATAAAAACCCCTTAATTCAATTACTCATTAAACCATTTACGGATAAAGCAGCAGAGTGGGAAAGAATCATTACTGCAGATAAAACCCAAAACAAAAGATAGTGCATGAAGTTCAAGTTCTTCATCTCCGACAAAGTTTTTCGTTAAAGTGTCACACTAAGTCTTCAGAAGACCAAATTCTCGACGGTAGTTAAATAAGAGAGTTTTAAACGTACCATTACCGTACATCTTACAATCAATTACCTACCTTAAGTGGAAAAGTAAGACAGAGTAGTATAAGTGTCTCTTACTTGCTGGTAGACAGCTAGCTGTTGTGGACCAGACATTTTTCTTATAGTAAAAGAAAACATTGTAGAGGCATTACTAATATAGTTCTTGGTAGATGTTTTTCTGAAAAATCCATTAATCACTGGCACAACAATTCTTTCCAGCATTTTAATCATGCTTAGCTTTAAACTCACTGCGATTGCAAATGCATTCCTTTATGAGACTTGCATAAGAAAATTATAAATTACTTCCTTTCAGAGGTTAGTCTTTGGAGGGGAATATCAATATTTAACATTTCTCTAATTTATAACTGGGCCTTAAGTTTCATTCTGTGCAGCTTTTGATTCAGAGAGACCTATGACAAAGTAATAATAAACGAGGTATTGTTTCAAACGTTTGGAGGATATCAGCATTATTTCAACCGGTATCAATATAGAGAGGAGATTTGTGCTATCTGTAATACAGCAACCTCACACCTAACGCATTAAGCACAACAGTTCAGCGAACACTGAATAGCATGGAATTATGACCTAGAAAAAATTCAATTTAATTTTCCTAGTAAATTATACAAAGGAGCAGTATATATACTAATCAGCGATGTACAAAAACGGAAGCATGTATTTTCACCTTTCTTTCCACATGGAGTAGAACGAGAAAAAATATATATCCTCAATGATTAAATAATTTTAATTATTAAATTACATTCCGAATCCATGGTACTAATTAAAATAAATTTTGTTAATAATTGCTAGAATTCTTTGTGAATATTTATTCCCCAAACAGCATTTGAATGCCTTTCATATGACAATTTTTTTACTATTTGTTTCTAGATTCCGACACACCAGTTTGGCACCTAAAACGATTTAGAATTTTCATGGCAACTCCTCCAAGTATCACTGTAATTCCTCACTCACGCATAACTGCATTTCAATTCAAAGAAAAAATGGCAAAAAAGTCATTTGAACATACTGATGTAATCAAGTGAGACCCGTGATCAAGACCGAGATGAAACGTCTTTGAGTCGGAGTAGGAAGTAGAAGGGTAGAAGGGGAGAGGGAAATTGTAATCCCGTACTCGTCCGTGCCAAAGTAAGACGACTAGTATACCACGATATACCGTGTCATCCTACGTACATAGTATTGTGTTCACATAGATCTCCTCATTAAATTATAGTGCGGTTTACTATGGTTAAAATTTTGGGAACCTTTGTTACTTGATGACTTAATGTTCAGCCCACCGTATTCAATTCTTTTGAGTCATTTTAATACATAAAATAATGTAAGTGTTAAAACCACATAGGATTTCCGAAAAATCCAATTATTTAGTCATTCAAGATGAGGGATTTATTCCGGTACCTCTGGATTGAAGGCCAATACAGTTAGTAATCTACTTCTTGGTCATTAAATAGTGCCCGAAGAGTAGTAAGTTTATTAAAGATATTTTGTATTAGGTAAAATTATTTTGTATTTTTCGTTTAAATCAATCTAACGACCTTTTTACGGACCATAACAGTTGGTATAATGCCTAGTAAGGTTTTAGAAACAAGGTTAGCAAATACAATATTTTTGTACAAAATAAATGATTATGATAATAATGAATGCAGGAAGTCGAGCCAATATTAAAAATATAAATTGTTTAAGAAAGATGAGCACTTAACCATTCTTTTAATGGTTTTAATTCAACAAGTCTCAATTTTACAGCAAAAAAAGTTCGCTTACACCTGAGAGTTCTCACTCCAAGGAATACACACGTTTCTTTTCCTTCTTCCGCCCTTCTTATCACTTTGTATCCCATTTCATCGGAAGATGGAGACGTTACCCCTTTTGTCACGGATTCAATTTCTTTCCTGCCCCACCCTCAAAAGTCCATTTTACCAGGCCCTATCGCGAGCAGGTTCGCGCCTGGTCGCCTCCTAAAGGGAGGCGATGAGGGGGTGGAGGGAAGACAGAAGGAAAAAGATCTCTGGACCCGTTTCATCACTTCGCACCCCAACAATCCCTTTACTGGACGCGGACGCCCCAGCCTCTGTCCTTTCAGCACGAGTCTCCCTTATCTCCAGGTCCTCACACAATGCTCCAACTCTTTTCGTGACGGAAAATTTTCCCCTCATCTTCCATATATATATCATATAAAAATTTTTTGTGAGCCAGCGGGTCTGATCCCTCATCCACCCCCTCCACCTCTGGGTTCCATCCGCCACGACATTCCTCTCCGCTCTCTCCTTGAGAAATGCAAGCGATGGGGGAAGGAATGGAGGAAATAAAGGATTTAAGGAGAAGGATGGGAGAGCTACGAGGATCCCCTTAGCTCCGTCTGTTTCCTGCAAGCGGCACAAATAGGAAAGTTGATAGGGAATGAGAGGTCTAAACGGAGGGGAGCATTTCTTGAAGTCTTGCTCGTTTGTTTTTTACCGTCCTACCTCGCCCATCTGGATGCGCTCGCACAACCCGTCTGCCTCCTTTTTCTCATGCTACAGCGCAGACCGCTGAAATGCTTCAAGCTTTCATCTCACGTGGCGTTCGCCTATTTGATCTCAAAGTCCCTCCACTATCCGCCTCTCCCCTCTCTTTATCTCTCTCACACGGGCAAATATGTGCCCTCCAGGCTCACGACGCCCGTTCCACATATTCCTTCATCGTTTATTTTTTCTATAAAAATACTCCTTTCATCCATCCACGACCGCCGTCCTATTCCATTATCCGACTAATGTGTTCCTTCCACGGCACTGTAGGTTCGAATCTACGCCTATTACCTCGGCAAAACGACTTTGGCAACATTCTTGCTCCAAGAGGCAAACACGACGTCATATGTTAAGACCCTTATCTTAGGTTGTACACGGAAGAGCTCGTAAAAATCCATAGATTCGCTGAACTAACTTCTAGTAAATTATACCAAGAAATTAATTACGCTTTTGTAAACCTGCATTAGTACAGATAAGTGACGTGGCTAGTATAGAAAAGATTCAAGACTTCGGAAACATCACTATTTCTGAAATCATTATTGCTTTTTCAATCCTAAGATTGACTGCAGCCCTTCACCCTTCCCTATCTAATGCTACTTTACCCTTACCTACTAGTATCTCTTCCTATGCACTTTTCTCTTCATTTGATCCATGAACTTATTCCTGGGTCTTCCCCTGGGGACTTTGCCCTCTATTTTGCTTTCAATTATGTTCTTCACAAACCAATTGTGTCTCAGGGTGTGTCCAAACTACCACGTTCTTCTTTTCTGTATGGTGTTCAACATGGTCCTTTTCTCTTCTACTCTTCTTTAGACTTCATCATTTCTGATTTTTCCCGTCCAATTTATCTTAAGTTTCCTCATCCAACACCAAGTTTCGAAGGATTCTAGTCTTTCCTGGTCAGCTTTCCCAATGGTCCATGCTTCTAATCTTGGGGCACCATCAGTGACAAAACGGCAATTAATTGAGTTTATTTTCCGGGGTAAGTGCTATA
This sequence comes from Ceriagrion tenellum, assembly GCA_963169105.1. NCBI lineage: Eukaryota > Metazoa > Arthropoda > Insecta > Odonata > Coenagrionidae > Ceriagrion > Ceriagrion tenellum. Next base: position 24,517,458 of record OY720642.1, on the reverse strand, counting down.
ACGAAGAGTTTCCGTTGAGTAACATATGTGAACTTGAACTTCGGTAAGAAAGATTACTGGATCGGAGGGGGAAAAAACCAATCAAACTCCATTTTATCTTTCACCAGAGAAAATCAAAATATAGACTGAATTTTTTGCCAAACTCGAATAACATTGACAAAACTATATAATTCCCTATCGTATTTTACTGATGTTTATCACCACAATTTTCAAATTTTACTGTGATTCCGTCGTGGGTAAAAGAGGATAACCTCCAGCTTTGTTCATAGCCAAGCCAATCCCCAGCCCCGGAGTGATTTAGTGGACGATATTAGCCATGGTAGAGATTCTCTCTTGCACCCTCTCGTGGTATACCACTCATGTATGATGCGGAAAACACTTAAAATCAATCTAGTGCATGACATCCATCATGCGAGACGTTAATCTACGCGGCACAATGGTGGCTCCTCCGAGAGCAGTCTCGCGGTGGCATCACATACCTCTCGCCATTCTGCAATTGCCAAGGCTCTCCTCACTCCACTATAATTGCGTTGGCAAGGGGCAACCTCTAAACTGATAGCCTTTGGGATTTAAATCTGCACAAAGTCAACTGAAATATGAACGCAAAATCCTTAATAAAAACACGATTTCAACTTAACGCCGTTTAAATTATTAATATAAAAACCAAAGTTCTTCCATCTGTCAGTCTGTCTGTACGCTAATTCTCTTCCAATAAGTAACATGTATTGAATTAATTTTATTCGTCTGCAGTCTTATTTCTTTTTCACTACAGAAAAGTAGAAATTATAGAAGCATGAAGTCATAACGAACGCTACGCAACAGGAAATATAGCAAAGATTCTTATTCCCTTACTTAAACTTTGTTTTCTTTTCAAATTCACAAAAATTTGGAAAAACCATTCGTAAACCTGCTCAAAATTTGCGCCATTGGGTGACAATATTGTTGAGACTGAGACTGAATATTTGTAAATAAAGGCCCAAAAGCAATGAGATGGATGGAGAGAACGCTTGCTATGCTGGTCAATGCTTGAAGCTGTGACGTGGTTGCCGTCGTTAGCCGGCATCCAGTGCTGAAAATTTCAACCGCTCGTATAGCGCGGTTTTTATCAATGCAACGGTGTATATTGCTGCACAGTCTACGTAGACAATCTGGAAGACCGTAATTGATTGGTCTTTGTATAGCTTAGAATTATTAGTAAGTCATAAATTCAGTGGTTGATTCAGTTGTTACACGTTGATTCAGTTGTTACAGTATACGTACGGGGATAAGATAAATAGAGAGTGAATTTGTGGAAATACTACGTAAAGGAATCGATAAATATATATTCCTCACAAATTCAAACGAGAGAGTAAGGAACCTCGACGGTATAACAACGAAGTAAGATGAGAGCTCAGAAGACAAAGGCAATTACCCAACCTATATAAAAATTCTATTAAGTCTTGTAACAAAACGATGGAACTTGCGGCGAGAGAAATTTACGTTGCCCAACTCTCAAAAACGAAGACAATCATGCGCACTAGTTTAGGAAATATCAAGAAAAAATTCAAGGTGAATTATTATATGAATACCCTAAGTCATTCCGGTCTTACGCGAGAGAACTCCAGGGCATATCTTCGACATTCGAAACTTTCTCGGATACTAACGGTAAAATAGTCACCAAAAGCATCGATAAAGCCAACTTATTAAACCACTACTTCGAAAGTGTATTCATTAAGGATAACACAATACACAATTTAGACATTCCGGACGATGACGAGCCGATGGCGAACATAAAAATTCAGCGTTATGGAATAATAAAAAAATTTCGTTCGATTAAAAGAAACAAGTCCCCAGGTCCAGAAGGAATACCTGCACGAGTGCTCAAGGAGTTAGCGCCACAGACTGCACCATTCTTAGAAATCATATTTAGCAAATCATTATCGGAAGGCAAGGTGCCCCAAGACTGGAAAATAGCCAATGTCACACCGATATTTAAAAAGGATATAGAAGTGACCCAGGAAATTTCCGGCCTATATAGTTAACATCAATTTTATGCAAGATCCTCGAACATATTCTCGTTAGTAATATTATGGCATTCCTGGATAATCGTAACTTCTTACATAGCAGTCAGCATGGCTTCCGTAAGGGCAGGTCCCGCAAAACACAGCTTGCGCTCTTCATTCATGATATCCTAAAATCAGGTGAATCGAATAAGCAAATCGACGCGATATTCCTTGATTTCAAGAAGGCATTTGACAAGGTTCCTAACAAAAAACTCATTTATAAATTGTATTGATGCGGAGTTAATGAAAAATAGTGAACTGTATAAAGAACTTACTCAGTGATCGAAAACAAAAAGTAGTTATTGACGGTTTTAGCTCTGATATGGTTGAAGTCAAATCCCGTCTTCCTCAAGGAAGCATGATTAGCCCTCTTTTATTCATCATTTATATTAATGACCTAAGTTCTCGAATTAGCAGCAAATTAAGATTATTTGCAGAAAATTAACCAAAAAAATAACAAAATGCATAGAAAAGTAGCGCACTTCGTTAAAAACTTCTACGAACGGACACATAGTGTCATACAATTTAGAGGGATTAAGTTGGGAGCCCTTAGAGACTCGGAGGCTACACGCTAGGCTTAGGCTGCTTGAGATATTCAGAACTGGTGTGTTTAAGAGCGACACAGAGAATTTTATCATGACGCCTCACTACATTTCTAGGTCTGACAGATGCGATAAAATAAGAGAGATACTCTGCCGAACAGATAGGTATAAAAACTCGTTCTTTCCGCGCACAATAAGCGACCACAATAAAAACTGAGCTCCTCAAAATACACTCCCATAGTACATGTCACTATTCTACCTCCAAAAATTTTACATCTTTGCACGGCTGGTGACCTACCACCCCCTTCCACAGGCCCATGCGGCAGCTCGCGGGGTTTTATGTAGATGTGATATTGGAACATTGAAAGGAGCACTAGGAAATTAAAAGGTTTCTTCATTTAGCAATATCTTTGTCTCAAAACGTTGGAAAACAGAAATATCATAAAAATATGGTTTGAGTTTATGTAATTAAAACACTGACTGTGACATTTATTTAGAGAGGAGATGTTCATACTCTCTAGAGGTCCATTGGGTTTCCCCAATTAAACTTACCTGAATCGAAAAATTCGGGGATGCAGAGTGAGGGGAAGTCGTGCAGGATGGGTGCGTACACTAGAATAACCAATACGCGTCCGGGATGGTATTCTCTTTTCAGATTCTAAATCCCGAGGTCAGCAGATAAGCCTCCCAGTGACCGACTTTAGCCAGATCACAAGATTCTTTTTACTTTGAGTAATGAGGGAAGTGGGTTGACAAGCAAGGATATAATAAATCCGTTTGAACAAGACCTAGCCATTTGTTTTGAACAGAGTGATACATTTCTTTTGTGAAATATCACCTACACTGTTCCTTTTTTGTGAACTGTTTGTTTCTCTATCAATTAGACGAAATGGTTGAAAGTGTGATTCCCGGTATCCGGTTTAATCATCGAACGTTTCGCTCAGAGAAATTTTGTCTGAAGCATACTTCAAAGGAAGAGAGATGCCTACTAACTAATATGACACCAAATAAGTTTTGTTTTAAGACTGTTTGAATGGGCTAACAGGGTATCTGACTCTTTTATGTGGTTCATTTTGTTGAATTTTTAAAACGGATTCTTTTTTTGCAGAGCAAAGTAATATGCATAAATATATTAGAGCTCATTAAAGGTACTTCAATAAATCAAATGAATTAACGTAACAAAATAAATCAAATGTAAAGGTAATTCAATAATTGAGGAAGTACTACTGATAATAGGAGAAGAAAGAAAACTGCTGAGGGGAATCAAAAAGAGGAAGACAGCCTGGATGGTACATATATTATACCAAAATTGTCTATTTAAAAGAATCATTGAAGGAAAAGTAGAAGGAGAGCGAGAAAGGGGAAGAAGAAGAATGGGGATGCTCGATGACATAAAAAATGGCCGAAGTTACAAGCAAATGAGACAAGATGCTCGGGACCGACTACGATAGAGAACATCCAGTTGAACCCTGTCAGAAGATAGATTCCACTAAGAAGAAGATGAAGAAAGGTCTTAAGAGTCATAATTAAATATCTAATTGAAATAAAAAATATTCATAACTTGGTTGGGCATTTTAGGTTTTTAATCTGAATAATTTTGTAACTATGGGTAACCGTTAAAAAATGAAGGTGTTGTATCTTAATTACGTGAAAGTGATGAAATCTTTGTCAGCACAGATTTTAATGAGCGCTTACGGGATTACGAACTAGTTGTATGATATTTTCCATCGAAATCAAACTTAAAATCAGCTGCGCATACAGAGGAGCAAGAACATGGGGAACCACAAAGGCATATCTATTGGTTTCTGTAATATTGTGTTGGAATAGAGCATCCTTTTAAGGAAATAAAAATTCCTAAACTAAATACTCCTAAAAATCATTCGAAATAGAAAATTAAATTGATACGGGAGTATAAGGAGATAAGAGGATAAGGAATAATAACTTATACATGCGAAAAATCGGTGGGAGGGAGAAGAAATGAGGGAGGAGAAAGCTGAAAATGATAGATGAGGTAACAAGAGGGAGAGACTAAGACACTAAGGAACACTCCAAGTACAGAAGTGGAAGGACACAGCCTACTATTCGGAAAAGAGCATCCGTTTAAGGATTTGATCAATTTTTTATTTCAATTAGATATTTAATTATTACTCTTAAGACCTTTCTCCTTCTTCTTCATAGTGGAAAATATCTTCTGACAGGTTTCAACTGGATGCTCTCTATCGCGTGGTCATGATGATATGCAATAAAGACCACTCGGAATTTCATATTTTATACATAATTTTATGATTGACTACACTGAACTTAATCTTAGGAAATACAGAAACTATGTCTCAAAGAATAGGTTACTAAATATGGTCATGAAATGCTTGCTTTCACAAAGATTTTCATAAAAAAAACTAATCCAAATACATTTGCTATTAAAATGAACATGATACTTCTTCATTGTGATTAAAAGACTGTATTACAGCCCTAATAAATAAATCTACTTATTATAAGCCTGCAATAATTGAATTAGCCACATCAATACGAACATTCACTCCTGAACACTCAACAAATGTCTGAGTGGGAGAATGACAAAAATATAAGAATTGACAAAATACAAGGACCCAATACAAACATACACACATTTTTCTTCATTTTAAGTACTTTAATATGCAAATGCTGCAAAATCCTTTGAAATAAATAAATATTTCAGAAAAATTTCCTCGATTGCGAAAGAAAACGGTTAGAAAAAGGTTCCGATTTTGTTACAAAGTATGGTGTTGATCCCAGAAAGTAAAATAAACTTTCTTGCGATAACAGCTTTTCCGAAGACGTGAAATAACGACAGACTATGATTTATGAAGGAGGGTTATTCATAACTACTGCCTTAATTATAAATACGTACGCATGGAAATATTGGAGGGAATGTTAGCTCTCGCCAGCTCATGTTTAATTTACAAAGACTTCGGAATAGTTGACATTTAATACACATGTGCATCACAACATTTCCCATAATTTCTTTCAATTATTACTGAAAGGAAATGCTTCGCTTCATCCCCACGAAATTTGTATTAATTTTAAATAATTGATTGAGTCGATGCACTAGAAGCATCAAGTTTTAGGCAGAAAACGAATTTGTGATATCACATAGTCTGAAGTCAATTTTAGTAGAGACCCGAAACAAGCATACATTTGAATAAATTTTAGAGAATCGGTTTAACATTCGATTTTTTTAATAGAATAATAAATTAAATAGAGAGAGAGTAGAGATCGAAACATTCTGTTGAAACAGCGATTTTATAACATTTAATTTTTATCTCTTTTACCGACATAAACCTGCAGTGAATGGCCAAACGAGAGAACGTTTTTCCTATATGACAGGTGAGTACAACATGATATCATAATCAGAGAAAATTCCATTTCTCTCAAACGTAATAATGATAACGCACAAATATATAAGAATGACTGATACACAATTTATAAACTTCTTCTAATTGGATATCCAAATTCAGCCGCCCGAAGACTTTTCGACTGAATTGAAAACTTTAACAATGTAAAATCATCTCTCTACCGTATTTATTACCATTTTTGCTTATTAAGCATTGAACCCACATTTTGCCTCTTTCAAATATTTCTCGTCTGTCCATTCTATTCATCAATCGTTCTATCATGCTCCACCATCTATAAGGATTATCAGAGTCGTATTTAAACCCACATTTTCACATTCTGGGTGAAATTCATAGAAGAAAATAATGAGAAGTGAATTGTCGTCTTCGATACTGGGAAATTTCGCACGAATTAAATAGCTGTACATCTTTTCACCTTTTCACCTTTTCCTCAAGCAAGTATTCTGGCCGTCATAAGACTATTTCTCATCGCTCCAAAAATCTCACGGCGTCATGAATACCCTTGAGAGGAGCAAAAGACGAGCCCTAACCTAGCTTTATAAGAGAAAGCTCATTTATTTGGCAATAGAACTGTTTAAATATTTTTAGGACTGAATAATGCAAAGCAAGACACGCAGACTGTTAGACTAGTTATTTCTTATAAGAGAAGTAAACAGCTTAATACTATTTGTGGGACAAACTCTGACGGTGCAATAAAAATACAAGAATGATCTAAAGAAGAGGAGTGTAAGCCATAAAAATTAGCTATTACAGAAAAAGATAGTGCTCAATTGTGTAGTGAGAGTAAAAATATATTTTGATAAGTAAATTAAGGGAAATTAAAAAAGAGAAGGGAAAAGCAAAATCATGAGAAAACTACGAATTAGAAGAGAAACGCTAGTTGGCCACATTATGAGACAAAAAATTAGATTAACAAAGGAGGGAAAATAAACGAAAATAAGTATCAAGAAAGGCTATTTTGACGAATCGACAAGGTGAAATATGGCAATTAAACATTAAATAATTTATGAGGAATTATAACTGTTAACAGAGAGAAGAAAAAAATAGACAGCTGAAAACATACCTATCCACGCATTGATAACTTCTGATGATTGACGGTAAATATATCAAATATCACAGTCCATCTTCTCAGCTAAATGTACTTGGTGAGTATATGATGGAAAATAATATAGGCCCTATTTTCGCGTCGCACAATTGGGGTTTTAACGACTTCCAAACTTTCATCCATCCAAAATAAGAAAAATCCCAAGAAGCCTATTGCAATGACAGCAATAAATTTCTAATACTTCGCAAAATTTTCAAAATCAAAGACCAAAAAAGAAAACGAAGAATTTTAAAATCCAAACTATAAACCTTAAAGGGAAAAGGAGAAATATTACAAACCAATTTAGCATCCAAACTTGAAACATCTTAAAAGTTAAGGACAAGTGAAGAATATTCCTTCAGCAAGAACAGAAAGCACAGTCAGCGAGGATTTTTGCAATCAGGTAATTAAAGGTACACCATTAAAGAAACTTAAAAACAATGTAAAGAAATGCTAAAATTTAAAAACTAGTCATTTTACGTTGATTATAAACGTATTTACGATCAAGAGTATGGACTGCCGGTACTGAAGAACCAGAACTAAGAATGGATAGGTAAATAACACTTAATCCACCAACCGAAAATTGGATTACGCATTGTATAACACTATAATCTATGGTTTAATAGTTCATCACTAGGCGTATGCTTTATGTAAGAGTATAAGGATGATCATGGCGGACACAACAATAGAGAATGTTGGAAGAATTAATGTGATTTTAATTCCGTAACGGTTATTTTTCTCATAAGAATCTGGAAGAACTATAATTTCTTATTTGTCAGCAACACATTCTTAACCGAGTACTTCTCGGATACAAATGGATGATGAGCTTCGAGAAAATAACATATGACCCAATATCAAATAGCCAATTATGCCGGTAGTTGAGTCAAAAATTGAGCAGCTATCGATGAGAATGGAAAATAAGAGACTACTTAAATACCGCCATGGTGTGTTAATAAGAAATGTACATCATCATAAAGAAATTAGTGTACAGGAAGGAGTATCAAGTCATCACTATGAGAGAGACTAAGGGGTAGATAGAGTAATAATTTTTTATCAATTATTATTTCGTACTATTAAAATGGAAATATTGTACTTAATACTATAGTATAACGGTAAATGGCATTGATGCAATTTGATCAAAATTGTCGAATTGGTGGCAATATATTTCAGAAAACTAACTCGATAGAATTTCTTTTCTATTACTTTTACACCCAATTGCATCGGTCAATATTACGGAATAATGAGGTTACAACATGTTAATAACTCTAAAATAAATGCACCCGATTCTTTGGCAAGGTATAAGATTTTTTTCGGAAATTTAATTAACGCAATAAGTTATTACAATTACTTACATCCAACGCTTTGCGTGAGAAGAAAAGTCTTTCATCAAACGTACGTAAGGACCTGCAGCACAGAACAAGTCATCAAACCAACCTGTTATTCAATGCTATTCTACGTGACAATTTCTAATGAGCAGCGAAAGTTCTATTACCTTGTTCTGCATTTAACAAAGAAAAACGAAGTTTCCGCTGGAAGCTCACCAGTGGAATAAATACATACAATTTAACGTAATAAGATTACAGACTATTTTCTGATGAATGATGGAAATGCTCAGTTTTAGCCGACACTCTCACATCTAGGTATTACATCGCCTGTGTCCACTATTAATCTCATTATGATATTTAATGAATAACAAAACATTTTTTCTGCCCATCTTGCACCAACGCCTAAAGTTTTTTCATGCCGTCATAATTTCAGCCTTATTTTTTTTTATAAACCCCATTAATCCGCGAGATTTTTTCATTAATCTTAACCCATCTTAAGCGAGAACGAAGAGGGAGGAGTTTATAATCTTTCATTTGATAACTAGGTCTCTTTTCCACCACTTCATCCTTATTCCTCTCCATCCTTTAAAACTTTTCCAGTGGCCACACACTTATTAGCGCTGAGAAAAACTCCAACTCACCCTTAACTCATTTCCTCCAGAGCCGCAGAATATACCAGAATATCCCACCCTTTAGCAACTCAAGAGGGAATAACTAAGTAAAAGGAAGAAAATGAAAGAAAAAAGGAAGAGAGAGCTAAAACGAGCGGAAATAAGCTCGGGCATTAATAAAATATATGCCATCATCTTAGCGGGAGCAAAAATGGTAGCCCAAGCATAAACCTGAAATTTTGGCCCGTACGCAGCTAAATTATTTCGAAATGGTACGTCTATTTCGTACAAAACTAAAACGCACTTCTCATACTATGCTACTCCTCAGTGTTCATTGTGTTCACTATTTAATGAAGTAATGCTTTCATGCCCTTGGGTGTTTCTTTGTGGTACACACATGTATTATCAGAATTTGTCGGCTTCTTCCTACAATGCATCACTTTTGTATACAACCGCTTTGGTGGAACGGAACCGCAGCAGCCTTATTAACAATTTCACGAAAAAATTAGTGTAATAAATTTCCCATCGTAAAAATTTCAATCACTTCGTCTTGGTGACAAAATGTTGGGTGAAAAAACAATAACAAGAGTGAAATCCAACGATTCATTACATCACCTACGTTCTCTGCACCAAATTATATAAACGTCTTTTTCTAAATTATTTTCTTCTTGATCCACATTCGTGGCATTTTTCTTTGAACAAAAAACTGTAACTACGTATTAAGCAACCTACATTAATTCCTGCAATGATGTTTCCATTCACTAAAAAGACTGAATTTGGACATCACAGCTTATTTAATATTGAAAAATCAGTATATCGGTGTTGTTGCACCTTTAATAGTTCTTCACTAGCAGACAAAAGCAAAAGATTATGTGCATTACACTGAGAAAGTCTTCCTCAAAGTGATTTATTTTAAATGTATACAGACCCAAGAAAGCAGTTGCGTAGTTAGCACTTGGAAAACATTTATTCGATACTGGCACCTCACGCTTTCATTTCAAGAAATATTAATGGATGCTACGTGCTTTCTCACGCAGCAATGTTTTGAAATTGATTTTGAACTCGCTACATTTGCCATTTCCCACCGAGGCGTTTTTGAATGCCACTTGAAGAGGGATGATCGATATGCATCATTTTGGAGACATCCAACCTGACTAATCACTTCTCTTTTGCCGATTCCAAGTCCTTCCATTCCAACCGTTCCTCCATACATTTCATGTCTGCCTCCCCCTCAACCTCCTCACCTACTGACACATCCTTTTGCGGCTTAATTTCAAATTACTCAAATGACTTACTTGTTTGCTGCTCCTTTTAGAACCCCACGCAGAAGTCATTTGCTTGAAGTGCTGTCTTTCCATTGAGCATCATTATAAAAGGGTTGCCCTTTTCATTTTTCCCTAATCGCTTCCCGATTCTCAAAGGTTTGCTTCGGTGTAATTAATCAACTCGCCTAATTTCTTCCGCTCACAGCACACGCGATCCTGGACTGCCGATTCCTTGAATTTCTACTCCAAATTGTTTTCTTTGAAGCGCTCAACCCTGATTTCTTGATTTTTATCCGCCAAATGGACATTTAAAGAGTAACTTTGAAGGAAAATATATTTTTTACACTTTTATGAAGCCTAGATTAAAAAACAAAAATTTGAAAATGTGTAAGTAATGATGGGGCAGAATTTCTTCCCTAATTACTATACCACTAAGAACTAATTCATTATCAAGATATCTTCAAAATTTAGAAATACCGTATTTACTTCATTGCTCTAACGACCTCGATAAATGTCTGAAACCTGTTTTGAGCAATAATTTGTGGAAAAAGTCGCAGCGTGTATCAGGAATAAGGATATATTTAAAATTCGCAAAATATTCTTTAATAATCTTCCCATTTCTAAAGGCTGAATGAACATTGGAATTGTATTTAACCATGGGTTAAATTGAAAAAGATATTATTCGTTCATAATTTTATCTACACACGTGAATTTTCCTTAATTAAATTCTATGGTAGGTAGTAGCGATTCGCCTATATTTAGAGAAAATTACTCGAAACTTATACAAACTCAAAAGTACAGCAGATAGCGCAAGGCTTTTGTGATTTAGAATCTGGCTCACTATTTCTAATGCTTCATGGTTTTACGCCTCATTTATATCATTTTCTGGATGATAACAATTAACATTGATTACATTTCAATTGATTGTATCAAGCATGGAATTTAGTTGCAAATAGAAAGTATTTACAGTCAAGTCTTAGTCAGCACAGTCAGCATAACTCCAGCTTCCGCAGGAGCCAATCTGCTGACAACTTCAAATTTTAAAGCAGATTTTCCTTGAAAACTTACAAAGAGTGTGATTCCCGATTTTTCTCACTTTTCGAAAAAGTCCGGCGAATCTCCTTGAGCCAATTTTCCGAATTATTGCACACTTTCTCTCCGCCCAATTTAAGGTGCTTTCACCAAAAGCTTTTCGCTTTTACGTCCACCTCCAACCGCCGCCACAACCCCGCCTATCTGCCTACCCATCTCTTTTCGGGACGGACCGATACCCTGGAAATCTTATCCTAGACCCAAAACATCCAATTTTTTCCTTTCCCTTGACGATGTGATTCTTCCACCTTTTATCGCACGGCTCGGTCCAGCCGCTCGCCATCCTCTTCCCCCTATTCACCCTCATCCGCATCACAATCTCCAGCTCTGGCCTCTTCTCTTCTCCATCTCCGTTCCCTCCCATCCGGCCAGCCCCCTCGTTCTCCCTCTGACTGCAATTCCTCGAACCCTTTCCATTCTCATGTTTTCATTCAAAATCGCGCTATCGCCTTTCTTTTCATCCCTAATTCATCTCACCTCATTCGTTTTCTCTTTTATAACTAATCTTGCTAGCATATTCCACCAAGTAGCCGAAGTACCTCCTTATTCTACTTTATGTTCACATATGTGTGTACACTAAAATGCGAGTACCGACGGACAATGATATTGAAACACAAAAAGACTGGGGGGAAAACATGACAAATACAACAAATACGCGAATTTTAATTTTAAGGGCGTTTTTAAGTAGCAACGATGTTTATTACAAACAGTAAGTAGAACAATCTGAACCTTCTCCGCGCATGAGGAAGCCAAATTTAAGTCTTGAAAGACCATTTCCTAAAAAAACCCTAGATAGTTACTTTCCTCTGATCTCATGTTTTGTTTCCTTAGCGTCCAAATAGACAATTTCATGTAAATATTTAACTGAAAATTTAAATATTGCTGAGGAGTATTTTCGAATCTTCTGATGGTGATATGAAATGTGACATCCAGTAATTTTGACAGATGCAGATTGGATCGCAACTTACATTTGGAGCTATGGTAAGGCAAAACTATTACCATGATTTTAAAATTGTCATTTGAGGCAGAAACACAACAAAATTACTGCAACTATCACGTGCAAAAGTGATGAGAGATTAAGATCCCATCATTTATATTGTCACTGTTTGTCGGTGTTTTAAGGAAAACTACAAAATGTACAGGATAAAATGCTTACCACTGCTCTAGAACCATAACCAAGAAGTATAAAATATTTTCTTTGGGGGAAAACTAAAAAATATATATATGCTATCACCTGCAGAAATTGCGCATATTATAAGTATTACCATGTCTACGACAAGTCACAAGAGACAATGCAATGATTATACAGTGTGATAATGATGTACTTCAGGAAAGGGCACAACATTACTTACATCTATAAAATTGTTGAGGATTCTAGTGCCTGCAGTAGAAAAAAAGGTGATATGACACAAATAAATACTGGATATACTTAAAAGTACACCAAAATATGGCACTAATATTATTTGCAGTAAAAAAACTTGCGATCTTTGCCATCAATAATTCAAATGGAGGAGTTTTTTGGTGCTCTATTTAGCGTTCCGTTGCTGTTCCTCTTTTATATTAACTGACTGATAGATATTAGATGCACAATCGGGAATGTATAAACGTTTATGCAAACTCATGAATAATGTCAGAAAAGTGGAAAGCACATAAAATGTAGAGAAATCAATGTTCATGATTAATTAACTTCTGGCCTGGAAATCAAATTATAAATGGTATAAAAAATATACAAACTATTATAAATTAGGTATAACCAAATATACACCTTTTTCCATGGTAAATAAAAGACGACTTCTGTGAAAGAGGGAATAAAGGAAGAAATGGTAGCCCACAGAGAGAAAATGTTTATTCTTAAGCACACAAAACTAATTATTTCCTCAGCTCTCTCAACTCAAAAGCATTCTAGTAACAACGGAAACGGAACAAGACCTCGGCCCCTGAGCATTTTCGGTTTTCCTAATGAAAACTCCCCCATCACCTTTTCTCCTCCTAACCACTGAATCCTTTGGCCCTTTATCTCTTTATACATCTACACAAATACTAACCTAAGAGGCAGGAAATGAAAACGAAGAGTAGAAAGAGTAGATGGAAAAAAAACTCAAGACGCCAATCTTTTTCCTTCTTCCTACACTCTCATTCGCCCTTCTTTTGCCGACCTTCTGCGCCCCCTATAAAATAAAATAATGATCATCAACGCGAGGTGCGTATGTCTGACTCTCACAATGCCGATTTGAAGAAAGGAAGCTGTCAGTTCCCCTACTATCCACGCCCGCGAGACCCCAATCGATGGTTGAAGAGAAGCATCTCCTGAAACCTGAAAAAGAACCATCAAGGGAGCGTAATTTTATTCCTTTACGTAAGAGGGGGGTGGTAGTGATTGTACCATCTTCTCAATTTGGAATAACAGTAACAATATTCCGGGATGGAAAGAGGTGAACACACAAAAGCTAAGATAAATTTGCGGTGGAACTCCGATGGACAGACTGCTTCTCGTTTCACAAGAAAAACTGTAACAAAATAAGCTGGCTACACAAAACCCTTCACAGAACCAATTCCCTCTACGCATTCACACTTTTACTCATTGTTGTTGAAAGCGGGAGTCATTGCAGGCCGAAAATCTTTTCATACGACAAAAGCATTCACTTGCCAAAATCCTGGGTCCTCAAAACTCCATTAATTACATCCACTCAGGGAAGCATTCACAGAGACTAAATTCTTAAATTTATAAATATGTGATTAGAATTCAACCCTCACCATTTAGAAAATTATTTTATCTTTCAAGATATCATTAATATGTTTAATTTACTTTGCATTATTCTAAGATCATCAGTGTTGTCAATCTCGCATTCAACCCCAAATGTTAACAGCTCGAAATGAAATTAAAGATATAGGGACGTAGCAGAAATTAGGATTTCATCATGCACAGCTGAAATGGTATAAAGAATTTATGATCACACGTTATTATAATAATTTAGGCTGGAGCTAAATTATGACGCATACGAAAAACGTAGTCACCAATATCTATATCTAGTGCGTTTCAATAGAACTCCTTAACTTATACCTTGAATGCGTCCTTGGCGTTCTAATCAAACCATTTACTATCTTCAGGGTAGCACCATTTCTCGAATTTTCACGAGAATAAATTAAGACTTCCTACTAAAAGTGAATGCCTACCGTAGATGATTCATTTAAGGCATATATCGATTTCATATCAAAGCATCTAGCAAATTAAAAGCCTTAAGAACATTAAGAAGAATCATACATAAAAAGTACACCAGGAGAACCCTGATTCAGTCAATGACGGTGCAATATCTACAAAGTACAATCACTGCTCAGCAAGGAAAATTAAAAATTGTACGTCAATGTATGCATTCAACGAGTCACGACAAGACAAGAAAATGTATCCGTACGCATAAAAATTAAAATATTGTTGAGTCCACGACAAATTTGAGTACTATACGACAACGGTTTCAACAAACAGCGGATTTATTCAGGTTTAAGCTAATGATGACACAAAGAGTTTGAACCTAACGAGATAATTATCTCTTACTTAATATAAATAACCCACGTACTTATTTCTAATTGAATTACTATAAATGTTCGCTAGCTTACCTAACGAATTCAGATTTAACTTTTAAAAGTCACTACCCTGTCTTTCTCCCGTGTTTATTTCAAAGAAACTGCATTCCGATGGAAATTTCCCTGTTTCGGTCTACCCTGTTCATTTCCAAACGCTGCCACGCACCCGTTTCCCAGCATCCCTCATGACTCTTCACTCCATCTCTCACTGACGATCGTACATCTCTTGGGCATCGCGGGTATTCTTTCGCCGTCCGGCCATTCCGCATACGACGACCGCGAAGCTCTCTAGCAATAAATTTACGAATCGTGGTCATTGTCGTACGCTGAATCTTTCAAATGGTCCGTGAGATAACGGTCCCTCGCTAAAGTCCGTTATCTACCACCTGAGGGAGATAAGGGACTGAAGTCATGATAAATGGCTGTTCTCGGTTGCTTTCATCAAAAATATTAGGGAGCGCATTCCCATGAATATTTGAGAGATTGTCGATAGGGTGAAACACTACTTCAATAGATGCATAGCCACTCGGAGCGAGAAAGATTGATCGTCGACTCAAGAAATGTTAACGGACATATGGTGACAGAAAAGAACTATTCAGTCATGAAATGTGTCGCTCCACGCATAGTAAAGGTCTGAAAGGAAGTATCCAGAAAACTAAGGAGCCATATACTTGTGTACGCTATAAATACTATGATCTGTACTATGCCCATTTTATTAAAATTTTAGAGAAGAAAAAGAGGCTTTTCTAGAACATGAAAAAAATTATAACTGCCCAAATTGTCTCCGGAGCTCTTATTCTTCCCAATAATAAGACTTCAACAGTTGAAAAGCTATTTCCATAATTTTCTTTTTGTTTCCGATGATTTCATTGCAGCAGATTTGGCACATTATTATATTTTTATTTACTTTGTTCAATTTTAGAAAGGATCGGAAGGGTCTCATAATTTTATTTCCAATGAAATAATTTGCCGCTGACGTTTCGACTGGTTTTTCGGGCATGCAAACTCATTATCAACTCAATTTGTAATCACTGATTATTTGTTCATTTTCTTTTGGCGCATGTTACTTTACCCTTTCTCCACTTTTAACAAAAAGATATTTGTTACAACGGACTTAAACCAATGGTTTTTTCTCTCTATATGAGCTTGAGTTCCACTGCCAAATACTTCTCACGCATTGCGGAGTTTTTCATGGACCCTGACATTAGGTCACACTTTTTACATCCTCATGAAAAGTTTGTAATTAGCTTTACTTTCGATGTTGTACCTCCATCCCAAGATTGCATGATCAAACTCGTGAAAAGCATCGACTCTTGGTCACCATTCCAGCCCACCAGTGCCGCATTAAAAAACTGGCTCTTCATTAAAATACTCTCATTTTAGCGCAGTTTTTCCCTGAAAGGTTCAACCCCTTCTACTACCTAACTATTATAGTCTTGAAAGATTTTAAGCTATCCGGGACTAGGTACGGAATTACACTTTTACGGAGTCACCCACAATGCACAATTGTGTGAAATTCCACAGAGAAAAAATCAAGTGTTTTTACCATGAGAACACATTTTACATGGATATTATTATTCTTATGACTTCGTTCAACTCTACGATCAGATTGAGTTCATACAGCACATTTATCGATTAAATTCGAAGAAGGACAAAAAAATTTTTCACTTTTCACTCGACATGCTAATCTTCAATTACAGGAAAAATCGTCGCCGAAAGAACTAATGGAAAACATCTGGGCATCCTGATTGTTAGGCAACCGCCACGTTTATATGTAAAGTCATTGCCTATATATCAGGATATATACAAAAATGTGAGACGACACACTCCATTACAGGCCAATTGAACACAACACAATAGCTTGAGGAGAACATGTAATGAGTTACCATCACATTGGATTGCGTTGGAAAATGATAAATGACAAGAATTAACTCATATGTTTTATATAATATTGTTCAACTACATGTCATACAGAATTTAAACTTTTTTGAATAAATTTTCTAGCGAAATTAACAGAATTTATGGAACTAAGTAGCATACATATCTCTCTAAGCATATGGTGAAAAAATGTTTCAATAGCGTATTTCCCTGGAGGTAAAATATCTATTAAGTTACCTGGCAATAGTTTTCGAAGGAAATCGGAAATTCGGAATGAACTCTGAGTAGTCCTACCGTGTCATATCACCTTAATAGAAGAAGTATAACACAAACCTTAAAAAAAACAGAATTTGAAATTTGAATTTTCAATGTAATAACTCAAGCTAAAAAGAGTTTTAATTCAAGAAAACAAAACGGCAAATGAGATTTACATTAAAGAGATGTATATGAAGACATCTCGAAGTCCTAACACTTATTTTAACAATACACTACAGTTCTTTATGCTGCTTATAAAGACAAAACAATGCGAGAGACAAATTGGATGTAAACATCATGTCTGGACTATTTAAAGATGGCAGCAGAGGCATTTATCTCAACAAAATACTTCTCTTATTTCCATGTTCATGTATTCGTGGACTTAAGCTGTTCCTATGATATGAATATGGTGACATTTTGATTGAAAAACTACTCTCACATATTTCTAGTCACAGGCTTTGTGCCCTACACGCCTCTGAAAATGATTCGAACCCATACGTAGTCGAAACTAATATACCTCCGATAATAACTCCTATAAGAAACTAATATATCACCGTGTTTCAAGAGTGAATTTTAAACATCTGCCTTAAACGGTTCTATTTATGATCCCTGGTTCAGCAATCGGCAATGGATATATTTACGTGAGACACTCATGAAACTTAATGATCAGCTGGTCACGTTCCACTCTAACGTATCGATCGTTTTTAAGAAATGGAATACAATGAGATATTTTAATATGATAATTAAGCCTAATAATATTTTCCACATTTGTAAATACATAAATTTAAAATATATAGCATTGGGAATAATGATGCATATAAGTTTGGCTAGATAACTAAATAAATATAATTAATAATTAAATTCACACCATTAAACTTATATTCTTAAAAGTATAAAAATAGGTAAATAATTTATAAAGGTTCAAAGTATAAGCCGGATATTGAATGGTATTTATTTCACCCAAAGATGTGTACACGTGTGAATCATCAGTAGCAAATCCCTTCTTTACTTTGCGTTCATTCATTCGCACGCCTTGGCCGGAGTTAAACGAGATCCAACTTCTTATGTTGTAAGGTTAGAATCGGCGGCGCAGCAATTTCGAATCATGGTACTCCCCCTCAAATACCCCGCTGGTTTTCCACTTCAACAGCCCGTGTTCCAAATCTTGTGACGTCACATCTCGGCGACCGCAAATTACTCCAACTGGATTCAGGCAGGGGGAGGCGCCGTCCGTCCCTCATGCGTCTCGCAGACATCTCCGCAAAACGTCTTCCCGGACAGTTTTCTCAGAAATTTATACGAATATGAGCCTCGCAGAATATCTACGGCAACTAAAATACGGCTTTTCAAAGTAAGCAACCGAAACTTGATGTGTCCTTTATATTTACGTAAAAAATTGGCAAGTGTCATAAAAATAAATGTACATGATGTTATTCAGCTTCATTTTCAAAACTTTTTTATCAAAAATGTAGCAAACTGTTCATGAACTGATGAAGATTCAGTTATTAAGATATTTCAGCTAATTTGCGAATTGCCATTTTGCGAATCATTTTACGGGAAAGTGGTCGAGTTGAATCTTATTCTTGAGAAAGCTTCTTTCATAGGAAAAGAATTCTTAGGTATATGTATATATGTGTATGTTTGAGTACCTGTTTGAGTAATCGATTAATGTTCGATTCCCGGTCCAGTCGAATTTTTTCTACTTGGAATCGGTCATCATTATATCTTCACACCACCATTGTGTTCGTTGATTTTATGTGTTCCTATCCACTTTCTTTCTACCTTTCTGTATAAACATTTATATGTGTGTATATATATATATATATATATATATATACATATATATATATATATATATATATATATATATATATATATATATATATATATATATATATAATTTTTTTCATGTTCAAGGAAACACTACGGCTATTGTAAACTATCCAAAATGTTGTTAAAGTTTCCATTGAATGAGCGAACAGAGTATCCGATCACTCAAAAAAGTACATATTGGCACCTGCTGACAAGCCTACGGCTTAGCAGGACCACAAAATTATAATTCAAAATTACTTTTAACATTCATGCCTTCATTAAGTGTATTTTCCCCTGTTTCAAGTTTCTTTTTTTTCCTTCTTTTGTATAAATTTCTTATTCTTAGTTCTTGTCTGTTAGTTTAAGGTATACTTTTTTTCATGTAATGAACTACTGTAAAAAATGAAAAGTAAAAGAGCAAACTTATTATCACCACTTGAAATATTTTATAACGGTAATACAATAATAATAAGAAAAATTGATTGTTTCAATTCACTTAAAATCTAAGCAGGGAAGTATTCCATTGCTTTCGCGACTCGGGACACTCGTAATTTCATACCAGGCCACATCTCATCAGACTGAAAGATCGCAGGATTGATGATATGCGTCGTGAAAGGCAGCTCAGTACACAAAAGAAAGCTTCCCGCTGATTTTTCTCTCATTCTCGCCACGAATAACTGGCACATAAATCAACCGCGCAGAAGAGAATGCCTCCTGCGACGACGGAAATAAAAATCTGGATGGAAATCATGCAATTGTTCGACGTCGACGACAAAGGTTTATCGCGTTAGCGTCCGTCGTCTCTTTCATTCTCCCGCACGCTGGTGACATCTACCGGGTCATCTCTTAGCAGGCGCACTTCTTTCAAATATTCCTTTCATCCTTCCGATCCCTCATCCACAACGAAGTCCCTTCCCGCTAAAAATTACTTTGGTACCGAATAAGATAACGACGATGGCGAGAAAAAATATTTATTTAAATATGGCCCCTCTCTTGCTCCACCGATCTTCAGTAAATTTTCTATAACGCCTTTCGTTCTTCCTTTTTCTCCTTTATTGTCACAATTAGGAACAGAACACAATTAGGACAGCTTCCGATAGGAAAAATGTTTTTGGTGAGGATATGTATAAATTTAATAATAATAGTAACTGTGAAAATCATCCCAAGGAACACTCACATAATCCTGAAATATGGAAAAATGTATTACAGGGACAGGAAAAATTAGAATTAACAAAAATCTATATACACGTGGAATGTGAAAAAACATAACATCAAGTGAGGATCAATAAGTCAACCCTGAAGGAAGCATAATGGGACACATAACTCAAATAAATGCTCACTATATCCAATATCATGATAATAATTCTCATATAACCTTAACACAACTACATTTCGCCAGTTTCTCAGTATCACCTCAACGAGTCAGTTTCTCAAAACCCATGGCTTAAGGCAAATTATCTTTCGCCCAAGCCAGCCAACATCCTACTACTCTCCAGTAGCCAAATCCGTCGCCTACCATGGTTCCTAAACGCACACACACCCATAAACAAGGTGCTTGCGTTGATAGAAGTCCTTTCGCAACACACAATGTGAATAGTGTGTACATCTTCCGAGGTTGAGAGAAGAAAGAAACTTGAATAAAGGGAATCGGAGGGTGAGTTGTGGATGGGAGAACGAGAGGAAAAAACGGAACAGAAATCTCCGAACGTCTCCTTTCTTCGGTATTCAGAGGACGACGTCCTCCTGCTCCACTCAAAATAAAAAAAACGACACGCGTCGGAAAGAAATGACGTACATTGAGCGGGGAGGATGAGAAGAATTGTGCGATAGTGGGTGGGGCGGTTGTATGCTTGTGTGTGCGTGGGGTCGGGGAGTCTCCCACTGCTCTCGCCTTTATGCGAGTTGAGCGAGCGGGCATGTGTATGTATCTCGCGGATTTTGGTTGAGTGAGGAGAGGGACAGGGGATGTTTTACGCCCTGGTATGGGGGAGGGGAATCATGGGTGCGGTTTAGGAGAATAGAGGGAGAGGTGTCAACATCCCCAGCTGTCAAAGGAGAAAATTTTCTCGTTCATCTGTCTTACTCCCACACTTTCTCCCACTTCCTCACTTCTTTTCTTATCCCTTCCTTCTGAAGGTGTTCCTCCGTCAGATCAACACAAAGTATGAAAAACTTTTCTCCTCGTCCTTCAAAGTGTATTCCGTTATAAACATGAGTAGATACGTTGTCTGTATATGAACAAGGGATTCAACACATTCATACATGCGAAAAAGTATACGCATTTACAGTCTACGCGTCGCTGTTTCATCAAAATACGCTGTTTTTATGGTAATACTAAAGACACATATAACATACTTGTCATATTGGTTAGCGTCCTTCAACAGAGGTAAACGCTTGTAGAGATGAATTACGGAGATATGGACGTTAAACATCTCAATTAGAATTTCATGAAGAAGAGATGATAAGAAAATAACGAATGAATGATACGGATATGAGTTAAATCAATGACGTGAATTTGTGTCAATGAATCAGGAAATGTTATTCCCGGTAGGCTTTCGACTTTAGGATTTTATCTTCTTTTGAAAAAGTTTTATATGCAGGATTAATACTCTGGTTACTTTACAATGGTCAGTAATATCTTAGTTCAATTTTCTTCAGTAGTCATCATTTATTTGATGAATCCGCTCTATCTAGCCATTCTATTCTCCTGGAAAGTAACTACTATATTCCACCTTTATTTTTTTTTGGCATCCCTAATGTTCATTTATTTCATAATGCTCGCTATTTCTTGAAATGGTTTATTACTATTGCTACTTTTTTCCAATATAGTTTTAGGGGCATATTTTCTCAAAGTTGGTCCAATATACAATTCACTTAAATTATGCAAGCATTTTTATCTGGCAACTTTTCTTCTCAACTCTTCATAGAAATACCCCTCGGTGATTTCTTTCTTTCATTTAATCCTCACCATCCAGGAGCAATACCATATTTCTACTGCTTCCAAATCTGGTAAATATGTGAATATAGAATAGAACGATAATATAACGTAGGTCCTGCTTCCAAGAGGACACGCTATGCATGGTACCCCGTCCCATGCATGAATGCCTCACGTCTATTCTTTCAGCCACCGTGGATCGACTCTTAAACCCACGTATTCCGGCCAAACCCTTCGCCATTTTAATATCTCCTTTCTCGCGCCTCCCTGGAGAAAACACTTTCCTATGCTCTTCCTTTTCGATATCAGTCACTCAACTTGTCCCCCCCCTCCCCCGCATGGCCTTGCTTACCATAGCCCACTCACTCCTCCCCCCCAAATCTATCCCCCTGGCAACCCTTCTTCCATCATCCATTCCTTTCCAACCTTTCATCCTTTCTGTCCTTTGCCTTCCAAATTCCTCTATTCTCCATGAAGAACTTCGGAAAGAGCGACATCATTTCTCTCCTCTCCTTTTTCTTTGGGCCATCTCAGGCCTGATTCGAGATTTTTTGGTCCTCGGATGCCAGCATGCGCCATATCCCAAGTATCATTTATTTTTTCACCTCATCAATTACCCATTGCCTTGTCTCTCAAGTGTCGCATCTTTTAACACAAATTTTAGAAGTCGTTTCTTTTTTTCTCCGTCTCATCCATGAATCATAATTTCCTAAATCATAATCCCCTAATATTTATGTGCTAATTTTGGCTGATGATTACTAATCATACATCACTCGAGTTCTCGAGTCATCTTTTGTTCAATGCCAAAGTTTGTCATTCTTAATTACCATAATTAATTTGGTAACGTTCATCATGTGCTTCACAATGCACTAATGAATCTTATATTCTAGCACTCATCTGGAAATAAATTCTATTCAGATGATATTCATGGAATCAAATGGTTATAATATAATAATTACCTTATAATTTATTTACATACACTTATACTTGTAGGAAATATGTCGCAACTTTACATAAATGTGTAATTATTCTATTTAAACCTATTTTCAAACAGTCCTGTAATAATACTACTTATCCTTTTCTTGTAAGTCCTATCGTCGAGAACTACATAAGCTGATGCATTTCACTGGCTGAACGTGTGAAGTGATTGATTTTTTCTGGTACTTTGTGCGAAAATAATTGTTCATAAATATGCTACTTTACTCGAAACATGATGTTTCGGTCCCTCATTATGGTCGCAAACTGCGTGGAAATGCTTCAAAGGATCAGAGAAATTCCCGAATTAGAAAAATATGCATACACATTACATAGAACTCTCTCATGGTTATCAATTCTTTTTTACTATGAAAATGGTTGTCAATATGTGTGTCATCAAAATGTGTGCATTTATAGATCCTGTTAAATTTATTAATGCAAATATTAAATCAAGATTAACTCTTCTCGAGCTTGAATTCATTTCACCAATACTCTCTTAGTATAAAAATCAATGAATTTAGCCTCAATTGTAATGTAAAGAGCCTATTTTTCCTAAAAAAATAAAATATTACCCCGTAGTCTTCGTGTGACTTCGTGAATTTTTTTATAACATAGTAAATTATAAGACTGACTTAATTATTCCCGATAAATGATTTAATAAAACAATAAATTTTATATGGAATTTCCAAGTCTATCTTATCATTTACAACATGGAAGCCACTCATAAAACTTCTTCCGAGAGATATTACCTTTCACTGGTCTTTTTCATTTGATTTTCCACATATGCACGGTTAATTATTTTGAATTTGAGGAGGTTCTGACGAACGAGTCATTTCAATTATGTTATTTTGAATAGTACTAATTTACTGTTGCGGTATTTATTTTCATTAATTAGTTACGGTTAATTATAGCTTAAAGACAGTAAAATACTTAGTAAATCTTAATTAACCTTCTTTCATGATGAAAGAAAAGTCATTGAGGTTGTGGAACAACAGCATGGAATGAATTAGTTATCTGAAATCCTCAACAGAGCATTTTTTTCTGAAGTATCGAGTTCAATCCTACATGCCTACTCAAATTAAAACTGCACATCTGTTAAAACATTTAAAATAAAATACCATGATTACTTACTTTCCCGGGTATAACATAATTTACTTTCTTTTTTGTCAAATTTGTTTTCATGTTATTATAGTTTCTTTAATAATAAGTATAATTTTGTAATTTGTAAAGTATGGAACACGTAAGTTTTTGTGCTGTGATAAATATCATCAATTTTTTGTAATAATCAATTCGCCTGTAAACGCCTGTATTCGCCATAAATTTTTGTTCTTACAGATTTTTTTCCTGAACAATAAATGCTTTTCTTTATTTCTTTCAATCATAAAAAAGAAGTTTTCGCAGTTTAGGGATAAGATTATTTACTCCATGATTCTCACTGCTGCCACAATTTACAAAAATCCCATATTGTTCTATTCATAAAAAGAAAAATAGTATTTCTCAAATAGTCATAATGAAATGTTTGCATTAGATTTTTAAAAATTTTGCTCCCAATATTTTATCATAGGAAATACATTCTGCAGCGAAAGCTTTCCCCGACAATCTTCTCCGGCTTTCTTCCCTTCACTCACCTCGTACGATACGGCGACGTAAAGTAGCCTTCCGAGCCTCCTATTTCATCTTAACACCCAAAGTCCAATCCTCCCCACCCTCCTGACCCGACGGAATTCCTCGGCAAGCGCTCCGATGTTGGCAAACAATGTGCGATATCGCGAGGAGGCGCCGCGAGGGATCGCGCAATATCATTCCAAGACTCATATTTCTCCCCGTGAGAAAGAAAAAGAAGAGAAAGAAGTTCGCGGGAGGGAGAGGATTTTATACAGGAAGTTAGGGGAGGAAATGAGAGGACCAGATGAGAGGTGGTGAGAGAAAGGATGATACGGTGGACGTGGGGATAAGACGAGACACGTGATGGAATGGAGGAGACGAGGAAAAATAACCACAACCCTCGAAATAATGTTTGGAAAGGTGATGAGCAAAGGAGGGCGTGGCAGACGGAGGGGAAAGGAAGTGGGAGGGGGGCGTTAAAGGGCGAAAGTGTGTGAGAGATGAAAGATGATAACCAACCATCTATCTCTCCAAAACTCTCCCCACACCAAATTTCCCCTTCACTCCCCTTCGCCGACATCCACCCCTTCCACGCCTGTCTTATCAGCATCCTAGGATCTCGTTCCTCACCCCAAAAATTCCCCCACGCCCATCTCCCAGAGGAGTATGTGACGTCACGCTCGGGACCAAGGGTTGAAAACCTCACGTCCATCTCACCCCGCCAGGGCCAGTAATTTCGTCTTGGGCGGAAATATTTCTCACGTTCTATCCCCTGATCCCTTTAACCCCAGCCTCCTCCTCCCCATCCCTCGTCCTTCAGTCTCATTCCTCGAACATCCTTTGGACACCCTTCCATACATGGCCTTTAACCCAGCCGCAGTCTAAAGCCGCCTCCCTGTCAGTCAACTCTAAAGGGTCCCTCGATTCTTCCGCCTTGCAGCCGCTATCCTTTTCGCAATGCGTGCCGGAGAACCGTTGGAATCGTTCACTTTGATCCAAACTAACTATTTTATTCATAAAATTGCTAACTTGACCTGACATTTAAACATTTGAGAATTTATTTCCTCAAGGATTCATTTATTACCGTGAAAACCAAAATAGTTATCCCTAAAAGCTACCACCAACTTGATCAGGTTGCTTGTCGAGCGACTCACCGGGAAAAGATAGCGTCTACGTATTTCCTTTAATTCTTTTCCTAGGACAAAATTCAAAAACGCAAAATTCAAGCAATTCATTCTTTCTTTGCATTAGAGCCAAAGCAGATTTTCTGTTTTCCAGAATATACATTTTGATCTGAAAAAGAAGAAAATCAAATTGCTTGCAAAGTTAGCCATTTTATTTTAGATCCAAGTGCGACACCTGAAACGTCTTATGAGTCAAGGGGTTATTAGTGACAGTAAGCGTTACGAAGCGGTCACGTTGATTGGTGGATAGGCGAATGACCTAGTTTGGGACGTGGATAACTTCAATATGCATCTCACGACAACTCGAATCTTTCATCGCTATTTAATTGAATACATCTAAGTCAATATATTGGAGTAGGGGAATTATGCCATTATTCTTTAAATTCCATCAGAATCGGAAATAAAAGAAACTAGGGAAAGATACCATCCTCCTTCACTCATACATGCCTCTGGCGCTTCAGCATGTTCTGACCCCGCCGCACCCTTCCCAGCACCCAAACTGCACACCCTGTCCTCCTCCACTCCCCCGCTCCCTTCCACTGTTAATACCGCTCCTTGCCGTCCGCTTCCGTGACCCACCCACCTCCTCCGCCCATATCCGCCTCTGGCCTCGGCGGGCGTGTCTGCGGCTAATGCTTCGTGGTTCTCCAACGGCCCCTAGTTCCCTTGATTAAGCACCGACCTCTAGAGCTCTTCTCGTACCTATCCGGAGATGGACAGGACTCCACCTTCTCTTTGGAGTGGCCACCCCTTCGGAGCGTCAATGATTAAAGCGAGCTCACCGTTGGGAGATGGCTGTTCGCGAGACGTATGCAGTGCTTTAAGATGCTAACCCGGAAGAAGTGAGACTTTGTCTAATTTGCTCCAAGCATTCTAAAAGGTATCTAGATCGAAAATTGTAATGCAAAGTCTAATTAGTGCAACGCTGGCGCAGTACAGATATTTGATGAGAATTATTATTAAAAGGACGATTATATTAGAGAATTAGGCAATGTTCACCGAAAAAAATAATAAAATAATGTCACCAAGTATTAAGTAACAGCCAAAAATACATATCGATCGCTGTTTATAACACAAACAGACAGCAGTAATGCAAATTATTGATCTAATCCGCTAACAATACCCACGGAAAATTTATGTGATGTATGATATGTAGAATGAAAAAGTCGTAACAGTTCTGAATGAGTTGTGATATATGAGATGAATAGTTAAGTGTCATGTGTAAGCCTTTTTAAATGTGTTTTCATGACAAAGACAAATAAATTAGAACAATACCATAATGAGCAGTTGATGTCTTATGCTTTGCTTCTAGAATAGAATGGGATGTAAAGTAAGGGCTTCAATCCGTCCAGCAAACGGATTTAAGCCGAAACAAGTAGTTTTAGAAACATAAAAAGTTAAATTTTTATATTTTTCCACTGGAAACCTTTAGACTTACTAGTTTTACTAATTACTTCGTTTTAAACTATATACAACCTGAAAACCGATTCAAATTCAATACCTTTGTCATAGATGGAAGCTACATACACACGATGATTCTTGGTACATACTTAACAATGATACTCAAACGATATCGAACTGTCTACCAAATTTATTTCAAATTCTTACAACACGTGTTTTGACAGAGTCGAAACACGTGTTGTAAGAGTTTGAAATAAATTTGGTAGACAGTACGATATCGTTTGAGTATCATTGTTCAATATGCTGTTCTGCAACATCTCGCCGGAGAAAGTGGAGTTTATCCGGTACATACTTGATGTTTCTATGCTTGAAAAACTTAATCGCAAAAGAAAATTATTAAAACACGCAGGAGAAATCTTATTGCAACAGAAAGTGTCAAAATAAAGATCGGATCAGTTTCTCAGGATATACACCGGCGCGTCACCCCAGCAAAAACTCAATCTAGCCAGATACACCCATCTAGATGAGCAACGTACATTCAACATTTTATTCCGAGCCCCTTATTTCCTCCCCATACGCTGTCGTGTTGATTAAGGGAACGGAAGCGAGAACAAGGCCCCGAATGGAAAGAAGAAACTTCTCCTGGTGATATAAGGAAGGAGATAGGTTTCCACCTCTTTTTGAAACATTTCGCTCCTGTCCACTCAGGTCAGATGCGAAGTCGAGGACGCTGATGTGAACTGATGGAGGAGCAGAGGCGGAAGAAGACGGGAAAGGGGATGAATGGCAAGAGGCTGATGGCGGGGGGTGCCGATGTGTTTCGCGTGATGCGGTACGGGTGAAGAATGGTGGAGATGTTCGGACCGGAGATGGGACGGCAGGGTGAGCTGGCGGGGGCGGCTGAGTTGATCCCGGAAAGAGGTTGGTCGGCGGAGAGAGGGTGGAGAAGGAGATGGATGGATGTATCAAAGCGATGATGTAGGGAAGGGGTGGGTGCTCTGTTCCATGACACCGAGATGAGTGAGCAGGGAATTGGGCTCGGATACACATACAAGATGGGAAAAATGAGAATATAATAGGGAGAGCGTGGATGGTAAGGCTGAATACAAATTAGCACTACAAACATGCAATAATGGACAATAAACACCTTTAAATATCGTGCAATAATGCTCCCTTATTTGCCGTTTCAAGGCAGTACTCTAGCGTTACAATTTTAATGGTCTAATCTATCAAGGCATGAAAAACAACCCACTTTGCCACAGCCTCAATACAACATGATTATCTCTTAAAGTCACGTAAAACAAAAAGTATAATGCTTCTTTGGAAAATTTTTACTTCACAAATTGTAATTTCTGCCCTTATCCAGACATTATTAAAAACTGCATACCAATATATACTCGACCTCGAGCCTTAACACAACTATAAAAAATAACTGCTATTTATAGCAGAAGGATAGTGAAAAACACATTCCTAAATTAGAATTATTGTGTATAGTGAGTTTTATCTCCAAAGCAACAATGTCCTACATGATCACAGAATCATTTTCATAATGCATGACATTTATCATTTAATATATTTTAGTAGTTATTAAATTCAAAATTTTCAAATTGCTTTTATTACAAATGCATCGCTTTATGCAAGTAGCGTTAACGAGATACTTATTATAAGTAAGTTATTTATTACAAGGAAGTTGAAGATAATTCAACTTTACTGTTTTTTGTCCATTTCCATGTATTGTCAGTCAACCTTAGAAATTACAATTTATTACATTAGAAAAACAATAAACAGCACAATACTCCACAAAAAACTCATACCAAAAATGATAACCAGAGATTCAGCTGACAAAAGAAAACGAAATCGATAAATAATACTCTGGCAAATTAAATCTATCAATAAAAAGCGATGCATTAAAAGGATGCAACCATATTTACTTGTATACGTATTTCTTTAATTAGTTATTAAGGAAAGTCTTCTTCCAGTAATTTTAAGCTGATTAAATAAATAAATTTGACCATAAATCGAGAGTAGCTTAAGAAAATTAATTAATCTGGACAAGTCAAATTTCAGATGTTTTCAATTTAATTTTACTAGACTCCTAAAATACTGTCCATGTCATTTCCCGAGAATTGCTGAAAATATATGTGATCTAATAAAAAATTCAAATTTTTTCGTGTGATTATTTTCAAAACTTATTAAAAATTTATATAGATTCCGGCTAATCGTAAATTCCTTCGGTAATGGAATTTCTAAAACGCAATTGTGGCTGATACATTCAGTTGGAAGCTGAAATAGATACATTCAGTTGAAGTACAATGAACAGAGGAGAAAGGAATCACTTTATGAGAGCTCACTCTTTCTCTCTCTCTCCTCTCTCTTTATGAGTGAGAGACAGAGAAAAATAAAAGAACGACACGGAAGAAGATAAAATGACGGTATACACACACACACTATTGTGGTATACTTCTTGCACGGCAAATTTTGAGATGAGAGTGCAACTGACGGGGAATGAACGAGAGCGGAGACATTGACCCCAGAAGCGGACATTGGGATAAGACAGCGTGGATGAAGAGAGAGGAAAAAAAGGAGGCCTCGAATGCAAGGTGACAGGGAAACGTAATAACGCGGGCCATAAGAGGGAAGTGGAAGGAAGGAAAAAGGGATTGAAAGGAAGAGGAGGCAACCCCCTTGGGGACAAGCGGGGGAGATTGACACTGGGAACGTCTTTCGCTGGATAAAAGCTTTTGACAGGTGGACAGGAATCCGGTGGGTTTTTGAGATTTCATTAAGTGCTTCAAACCCGTCTTTCCCATCACATTTCAACATTTCCGTTCGCCTAGGAAGTGCCGACGCCTCTGGGGACAGTATTTTTCCTGTTCAAGGAAGTATCATTCTTGGAAACGAAGGCCGTTTTCTCATCTCTATGTGGGTGGCATACCATTCAAATAAACTCAAAAAAGTGTGCAAAGTGTAATTATTAATGGAATGAGTTACTCTAAACTTCAAATCAAGTATAAAATAATGCAACTGTGACATTGGTAATGGCTGATTTCTACAGAATATATTCTTCTATATACGAGTTTTGAAACATTACCACTTAAAGATCCTAATATACCAATAAAATTCTAATAAGCAGGGTAGCATATCTCTCGGAACTATAAATAAATTATAACTCTATCACCATTTTACACTAAGTGGTACAGCAAGTTAGTCATAAATGAGTCAATTTGGTGATAGCTATTCTAACCTCTTAAAAAAGGCAAAATATATAAAAATATTATTGCAGTTATTAATTTGCGAAGAAAATTTTACGATCACTCTAAAGAATATAATTTACAGAAATAACTTTACATATATGAAATAAGATATAATATAAAAAACACCAAGGACTACATCAAAATTCATCCCTAATTGAAAATATTTTTTTATTTCCAATCATCATCTGGCATTAAAACCGGAGACGGCCAGTTGCGCTCCGTATTCAGTCACATTATCAAATGAGTACCATGGAGCAAAATTCAGTGCAAATACAAAGACTTCTTATGCCTCAAATTATCTTGATACCGCGACACAATCGCAGATGGTCACACTGTTCGAAACTCACAAACTAAGTTCAGGGTTGATAATATATCCACCATGTTTGAGATTGGAATGAAATGGCAAACGGCAAAATGCCACAAAAGTTATCACCCAATTGAGTGTGTGTATCTAGATGATATAACTGTAGGCTCAGGCAGCATTGTTATAAAATGTCACAAAGTTAAGATAAAATATCTTTTATGTTGATACTGATTTCAACGAAGTTGACTACCTTACTGGCAGTTGCATGTAAATAGAGTATTGGCATTTTATAGCTCCAAAAGAAAGGCGGATATATTGTAGTTAAATGTTTCCACAGAATTCTGCTTGTCTCCACTCTAACATTCCCTTTTTCTTTTGTGTTCCTCAGCACAAGGTCCTACCGCCAGCAGGAGTACGATGCTCGAGGGTTTGGACGACGGGCAGGGTCCCCGATCGGCGGCCGCCATGCAATCCGGCTAGACCAATGGCATTCCCCCCCTTCCGCCACCGCCCCCTCCCCGCCCTGCTCCCCCTCCTCCTCCTCCTGTACGCCGCCCCCGACCGCTCGCCCAGCGCCTGGGCCAAGGCGCTCTCGGGGGCAGCGCCAGGGGCGACCGACGAAGAAGCGTATTTGGGGGCGGCGGCGGCTCAAGTCGGCGGCAGGACGCCGGGCGAGGCCCCAACGGGGGCTTCCTCCTTCGCCACGCCCGGGCCGGTGAACAATCACAAAGGCCCCATCGCCGGGGACGTCGCTGAAGAAGCCGGTGAGTTTCTGGTTTCTCAAATCCATAGACATCTCCTCGTTTCGATTTTCAAGCGGAATCTAATTTCCAGTGCGACGAGGAAGTCTC
Source organism: Ceriagrion tenellum (assembly GCA_963169105.1). Classification (NCBI taxonomy): domain Eukaryota; kingdom Metazoa; phylum Arthropoda; class Insecta; order Odonata; family Coenagrionidae; genus Ceriagrion; species Ceriagrion tenellum. The sequence continues at coordinate 24,486,075 of OY720642.1, read as the reverse complement.
TCCAACACTTATTTTCAAATTATGATTCTGAACCTCCACGAGTGCACTGGTTTTGTTTCTGTGAGTGTATTTTGGTTCACTTTGATCCCTTTTGAATGGCTATGAGCGAAAAGCCGAAGTGTATGGGTTTAATTCCGCTTCCATTTGAAGGGTTTCTCTTTCAGGAATTCCGTCAATTTGATACAGTCTCTTCTTCAAATGAATACTACTATAACATTGTGTTGCAGCAATTTGCAAATCCTATGGTGTTTCACTCTCTTTAACGCATGTTTAAGCTATTGCAATGGCCACTCTATAAATTAAAATTGAGATTTGATCCTCTCAGAATTACGACGGATCTGCGTTTAGGGCATGCCTGCGAGAATTTTCTGGTGAAAATGCAGTTTTACGATAATCTTGGGTGAAATCTTAGCTATATTAATTCTTACCTTATATTTAAAGCCTCATAATAATTTTCTGTCCACAATATCTTCTAGTAGTACCTCTCGCATTAACACTTGATCTTAACCCGTGGCTTATTGTCGGTCATGGATACAAGTGAGACTAGATCACCTCAGAATTATATGGTAAAACTAACAAAGTAAAATCAAACAATTTCAAAAATTCCTTCTTCTTCAATTTCCATATTCTGTTCGGATATGTACACAATCGGAAAATCGAGTGTATAACATAAACCTAACTAAAAAAATAACCAAAGTTCTTTTCTCTTTTTTTCCCGTGTTTGAATAGTGCTCCCATCCATGCACCACGATATTTAACCACCATATTACGTACTTTTCACAGTTACATGCAGTACTTTATCATGAAAAGTTTTTATAAAGTGATGCTCAATATAGCTCAAGGCATCTCTTCCATAAGAAATAAGTCAATTCATATTTAATGTCTCCCTATTCAATCACGGAGAGCAATTCGCGTTATGCCTTGCCTTCACCATAGTCAGCTAGTTCCATGATGCGTAACTGATATTAAAATTAACTTTTTCTTTTATTATAGTTTCTGTATGACGTTAGATAAAATATGTATCAATACCAAGAAGAAAAGTACCAAATAAAAAAAACGTTGAAGCATATCACCTCTGATTTCAGAAATAGCTATAAAAATGGTGTCAGTGATTTCAAGGAGATATCATTACAATATTTGTAAGCAGAGGCAAAGAAAGAAGTATACAACCCTGCTTTCCCCAATGATACACTGTCATAGTAATATGTCGTCTGGAACAGCTATTTGGGGAATGTTTTAGTTAATTTTTGGTTGGGTTTAGGTGTCTTCTGGTTTCTTTACTTGTGCACCGTAGTTTAAAATTGCCTCTACCCACAATGGAACAAACAGGTTTAGTGACTGCAACGTAATTATCACCGGTAGATTTTAAAGGACAACCCAATGTTTTAGCTATGGCTTCATCAAAAATGTATGTAGAAAAATTACGTTGAATTTTGAATTAAAACCGTGAGTTTTACTCGCAGCTGGTACCTGAAATGGGTTTTTAAAGCCGTTCGAGTAAGTGCAGTAGTTCTCTTGGTTCTGATTATTACTAGTTCCATTGCTGTAATCCATAGTTCATGTCACGACTGAGAGCAAGATTTTTAGGTAAACAATTTCTAACTTTGATTCTTTTTGGTGTAAATGGACTCAAATTCTTGAAGTCAAGCTAGAGAACGAATTTAAATGATATTCCTATCTCTCGAAGGATGTTATCTCGGAAAGGTGTAGCATGTAAAGAAATAGCATCACTATTTTTCCCTCCATCTTTTAACCATCCCTCGCTCAGTCTTTCGTCGACGGAGAAAACGGACTACGAGTGACTGAGGGTCATATTCCATATCGCCCAACCTCTACTCCACTTCGGGGACCATTTTACCTCTGTACCCCTATTCCCAAAAGGCAAGGAGAAGTAGGAGTGGAAACGTGTTTTCCCTCAAACCCACTAGTCCCTCCCAACTCCCACCTTTCCCCTGCCAGCACCATGGTTTCCCACCCCTTCTCACGCTATCCCCCAACAGTATCAATTCCTCCACCACCCACTGCTGGAATCCGCTACGGATGCCCGGCTCCAAAATCGGCTTTTCGCGATGCGGTTAACGGACATTGAAGGGTTTAAAGAGGGTAAGATTGACAGCTTCCCTTACTCCAACCCATTTTTCTACCATCACTCCTCTACAACCTTCTCCTAATTGTCCTAGGAGCTGCCTTCTTGCCCACCACTTGCTCGCGTATAAGCCCACACCACGCTGATCATCCACCATGGGCCTTCATTAATCCATTTGCCTCCCAGACAACCTCCCCCATATACCATGCTTTCGCCGACAATGCCACGCCATGGGCCTTCCCGTCCTCTCCTCTCTGACCTCTTACAACTTCGGCGACGATCTTGTAACATATACCAAAACACCACTTTCTTCTGTCGAAATTCATACTTTTTTGATAATTTATTCCACCACCTTTTCATCTTTGAGTATATCTTTGATACCTGGATAGCATTATCATGTATCAAAAAAAACATTAAAGGTAAAGGGAGTGCAGTCCATGAATTAGGTGCAATTAGAAACGAAAGTAACTGCTTTAAAATTAGTTGGAAACTAGCAAGGTGTGTAAAAAAGTAAGCGGTAGTGCCATGAATTCAGAGTTTTGTAAAACAATTGAAATAAATATTAAGTGCAGTTTGGTTGTAAACTACAAACAACGTAGAAGATGCAATGCACCCGGGAGGAGGAAATACATGTAAGTTTTGGACGATTAAACAAGAAGAACTCTAAAACTACCTGCCATGAATATTTAGGAATTTACTTCAATCAGATTGAGTGGGTCCTAATTATTTCACATAGTTCTTAAATTATAATTTCCATATTCTCTCATCAACAATCAAATCCATACATCTCGGAAACCCTCCCTCCGAAACCCTGCAAAATTCTCCTCCGGACCTTAAATCCCTCTAAAGGGACACTCATGGGTCGGAAAATTTTTTGCTACTTTTTTATAATTCAAAATCTAGAACCTCTCCCAATTCTGCCATTATTTTTCCACCTTGGATTCAATCGATAACCAGTTGCAGAATTTAGTGCCAAGATGTATGTCCTGGACCATTTGTATTCCTTCCATCATTTTCAGCAATGAACTTGTCATCAACCTGTTATTTCCGACATTGAGTCATTATGTTGATTAATCTATTTTATTACTTTTTTTATTCAACGTAAAAATGATAAACCAAGTCGTTCAAACATGCTCAAAATCAAGAATTAAAACTATTCAGCATTGGCTAACGCAATATGATAATAGCAAGGTGGACTCACTTAGTGACATGAAATATCAGTGAATTAGAAAATTATTAGGGAGCTAACATATCGCATTTACTATTCACCCACCCAAAATTTTTTAATGCTCTAATCTCTGCGATTACGGTCAATCACTTCTTTTTCAACATTCAGGAATTTTCATTGACGACCTTGTTCAGAGATTGAATTTCACGATTTTTACGCCTCTTCAACCGGTATCATGACATCTTGACATCTTTTTTAATCGAACTCTTAGCTATAAAACGGCATTTCTCAACATCATGGTTAGAAGATTTAACACTGCAATTCCTCAAGGTACTGTCGACACACCACACAACGACAAACCATATGGAATTGCAGCGTTAATTCTCCTACCACTGATATCAAGGAATTCCACCAAGTAAGATCCAAAACTATCATCGGCATTTCTCAATTTTGAGCCAACCTGAAAGTTTTCCAGACAATTACTAATTACATTATATTCATTAAATTGAAGTCGTTTGTAAACTTTGTGTTATGGATTTTCAATATATGCCTTTTCCATTTTATAAAAAATTCCTTTACAGCTTCATGATATTTGGCAAATGAATGTTAATGAAACATACAAGCCGATGTAAATGCAAATTTTGTCTTAATAGAGACATAAAAATCAAATGATTCGAGGAGCAATCTACCTTTTGAGCTAAATTGAGATATCTATAAAGTATATTCAAAAGGATCTTAAAAGCTACACTCATTATTCAACTACTGTCACTTCCACCACGTGTTACTGCTTCTCTGCCTCACCGCTTCTTTATTTGGGTCTTTTTCATCATCTGAGGCTAAAATTCCCCCCAAGAATTCGTGCTGGAAGTATCTGATCCCTGCTCATCCATTGATAATAATATTCTTCTAAAACTAGTTTTATTTTGGGGAATTGGAAAGTTTTATCGCACCCGACACCCGACAATATTATTGTTTTACTTTCTGTCCCCATCTTATATCTTGGTTCCGCATGGTAAATCCTTCTTTTGAACAAATATTGAAATATTTCCTTCATCTTATTTTTATTAGAATCAGCAAGTACATGACACCCATTACTACCAGTTTTCCAAAATCACATAAAAACTTTGTGAAATCCTCTGATTCAACAGAAGGAGAATCTTTCAAAAACTCAGGAACACGGGTTTATAAATAACAATTGATAAAAACACGCACACGTGTCAAAAAATTCTCTATTTTTATAGATAACCAATTAAAATTGTAATCGTATGCAAAAAAAATATTTTTACTTAAAGGCGAAGGCAACAATTGTGAAAAAAGTAAACAGGAACCAAATTTTACTCCCTAAATATCCAAATCAATTCGCTTAATAAAAAATTAAGTGATTTTCACATCCGTTCTTCCATTAATTAAATTCTATCATTTAAGTTCGCAGAACAATACTCGTTACTTTATCGTAAAAATGGTAGTAATTGGCCTACAAGTTTGACTGGGACACCACCCAGAAACTTAGAAATACACTGTAAAAATATTTATACTCGTAAATATTTATTATATATTTGTTAGCCCATTATTAGTAAGTATCAGCGTCAAAATACTCCCGGATAATAACAGATCTGTTTAAAAATACATAATTGCGACCAATTTATAATTTATAAATCTTTTAATTCAGAGGTACTTTCAATTATTTGCTTTTAAACACTTACATATTTTATTATATATGTGATATGATATGATAGAACCATTTTTATAGCAAGGAATCTGGATGGATATGAATTAGCATAATTTTAGAAGTCTAATGATTAATTACCTAATATTTGTTTCATGATTAAATTTCTGTACGAATTACACTCCTAATAGCACAATACACCTAATAGCCTAATACACCCCAAGACATCCCAATTGCCTTAAGTAAAACGTTTCAAAGGTACGAAATTCTGCAGCAGAACGGAAGATATGCAGAATGTAGAATGAATATAGAATGGCAGAATGGTCTACGCGCACTAATATGGGGATAAGTGAGAATGGCGAACCAGAATCTTACTCCGAACGCATGACACATGCTGCAGACCGTCCAAACCACATGGTTTTTCCCCCCGTGAACTTCCTTTGTGGTGCAAGCAAGTACGGGTAAGCCAGATCACTCAATGCTCCTCGCTTGGTGTAGGCGGACTGGGCCTAGTTCGAGTGGAGATGAAATTATATTCCTTTCGCCACAAAGCCGGACAAGCAATGCTGACACTACTATTTGAACTGTTTTGGAAACTATTTGCTACAACCACAAACATTACCCCACCGCGAGATTTCGCAATCAAAACCCCACCTTGTTCCACGACGAAATTAGAAAGACCTGGGATGTGATGTCGCTGCACGTTGACGGAGTCTCTTTCCCTGATCCCTGGCCCCCAACTTTTACGTTGGTGAAGGGAAAAAGTGATAGTGGCTGATAAATAGTGAGATTCCCTTCCCGGCTCCAAAGCTATAAGTATATTAGGAATTTATACACCTTAAATTTTCGTGGGATTATCACTTTGAGGGTGAAGATTACGGACGCTAAATTTCCAATCACCGTTCTCTTTAGCGAGGATATCCATACAGCGTGGTGGTTAGCACATGAAGGACAGGCTGTGTCTTCATGCACGAAGTTGGCTTGACAAATCCAGCCACTTCTGCAAAAACGAAGGCATTGGCGGACAAACGGAAGAGGATGGTAGACGACGGCGATTGGTCAATATTTTGGACTCTTGTCGGCATTACCAGATAGTGTCCAATCTATGATTCCGAGATTGGTACGGAGGCTTCCGCGGTGATTTATTGAGTTCAGTTTATTCGGGTCTTTCCCGCGTTGCTTCATTTTAACGGACAACAGTTTCGCTAACGGTACAGCTAGCGTCGTCAGGTCCTGAATGAGCTGCAGAGATTCATGTTACTTTATGTACATAACGCCTGAGCTAGTCAGGCGCACGTTGATTGGCCGGCTGGTCCTTTGAATCCAATTGTTGTAAAAGACGTTTGAACGTAGATGAGAGAGGATAACCGTCTTCCCTGTTGAAATTTTCTTGGTGTTTGGCTATTTCAATCGCCTCTCGTATTAGCCGAGGGGAATATTTTTATTCTCTGGCGATGATCTTACATTTTTTAAAGTTTATGACGTGGCCGGGTTCTGACCAAGCGTGCTCTGCCACCGCGGAATGGTGAAAATTTTTCTTTTTGGTCGCCCTTCGGCGTTCCTCCATTCAACATTTTATGGATCTTTATGTATGGCCGATGTATGATTTCCCGCAGCTACACGTAACCTCGTACACTCCTTCGTAAACGTTAGACGGGTGTCGATCTTTTTCGGTTCGAAGGAGGTCAGTGGTCTTCTTATCGCTTTTAAACCTCGCCAAGACGTCGTGCTGGGCGAGAACTCTTGCGATTCTCTGTGAAGTCCCGGCAACGTATGGTAAGAGAGCGTATGCCTTTACCTTCTCCTGTATTTCGGCTTCCCCAATTCTCTTCACGGGCACATTACGTTTTGTCTTCCTTTTATGCGATTCTATTCACCAGTTGTCGGCTATAGCTATTCATTTTGAGCGTATTCAGGAGTTGCTGTTTTTCTCTGGCGAGCGAGTCTGCATCCCAGATGGCATATGCTCTGTGAAATAAGGTTAGGATGACTGGAGCTTTTTGGCCAGGATGATGGTGAGATTTGGCATGCAGGTAACGGTCAGTATGCGTTTTGTTCCTATATACTGAGTGCTCCGAGTTTCACTTCCAGTTGGTTACACTAACATTGTATTCAGTATTATCACGTTATCACTGCAACAACGCCAAACTTCAGTTGTTATGCCGTCATGCCGTAATGCCGTAATATATTTTACATTTTTTTCCCACTAATGTTTAACCCTCATATGGATTTACGAATTTAGTTACGTCGTTGGATTTACGGCGCCGCAGCGGCGCTGCGTTATATTTTCTCTTTATCCTTCAAACATGGCCTTTCTTGTCATGTTTTCTTATTGATAATACTAGTGACTTCTATTTTGTTTATTTTTAACCATTTTTTGCAAGATTTGACCAATTATTACAGAAGTTATAGCTAAAAATCTTTGACACTGCATTCTTTTCCGTTTGTTGTCGTAATACTCTCTCTTTTTGGTCCCTTAGACGGTTATTTTCGAATGAAGGTTTTAATTTCATGTGTAATGGTTGTTTTAAATAATTTTTCTCATATGCAATGCTGGATAAACTCCGCTTTATCATGTGCACATTGTTTTATTTTTTTATGTAACCAAATACTAAAAATGAGGACCGAATAAAAGTCGGATGGGTACATGTAACATAATTTTGCTTCACTACGTCCACCCACATGTTATATGTTTGTAGTGTGCGCAGAAGCCTGAGTTCTTAAACGTTAATAATTGAAAATGGGTAGGTGAAGTGAGAAGAGACGAGTGATACCGTCATGATTTTTAAGGGCTATATTTTGACGATCAAGGCAAATGTAACCGACATTCTGGGAGCTTATATCCTGCAATTTCTAAAAAAAAGAAAGGATGAAAGTCATATGGGTTGTGATATGTGAGGAACGTGGGACAATCAGCGACGCGTCAAAGATTTCAGCGCCGCATTGGAGGGGGGCTAGAAGAGCCGGTATTTTAGGCCTACAGTGGAGCCCATTACCTCACTGAGGATGTCTCCATAGAATTGAAAGGTAAAAGTGATGCGGGGGAGTGCGACAGATGAGGTTTTGCTTCGGGATTGGTGGGAAAGGCCAAAATAATTATTTCTAAGAAGTTTGGATTGCAGGTGGTAAGGAAGAAGGAGCAGGAAATGGAGAAAAACATGGAATACGATGGCGTCTATTTTCTTCAGTCCGGCGCTGCGTGAGGGACAGATGGAAAAGGAGCTAGTGTTCTGGGGTGACCAAAATACCCTCATGCTGGGAGGAAACCCCTCACCTTTTCTTTCCGTAGCATTACACTGACCCAAACATTGAGACCATCCGTACTTTCCCACTAAGCCTCCTTATTTGTCATCCTCCGCCTACTTTCTTCCCCCCAAAAAACTGATTGAACTTCTGCTAACCTCCAACGACCCACCCGAGCTAGACCTTCTCGGAATGAAGGGAGGGCCACCCCGGGGCGCTTTGCGATAAGGCGCGGATTCCCTGTCCCTCACGCAGCGATGGAAGGGTGAAGAATGAGCAGCCTATTGTGTCTAATTGCCTCCTTGAACTCTCAACCTACCTGCACAATACGGATTTTCTACGCTTACCTGGCCTAACGATTCCGGTATTCCCTGATCCTTGACAGTCAACTCACCACCATGTATCTCCACCCCTTCACCTCAAAACAACCTCCATGGAATTACCTACCTTTCTCCTCCTCACTCACCTATTTATGTTAATAAACGTTGGACATCTAAAACCTCTGTGCATTTGAGTACACAAAGAAACGAGAAATATATTTACAAATTTTCACTGTGTGGTAAATCGTCTATGTATTTTTTCATCGTGAAAATATTTTTACCATGTAAGTTCTGTCAATGTCAATCCATAGGGAAAACAGTAACGTCCTCGGAAATACTATTATTGCCAGCAATTTTGTGAAGACTATCGCAGCCGCAAGGTAATATTTTCGAATGAGAGGTACGAGACATAACACCAACCGTGTGATGTGTTCTTCACGGTGGTCAGTCTAACATCTGAATAGTCGTCCCGAGTCTCAGCTACTCATTCACCGTGAAATTTCCACACGATGATAAAGAGGCGTTATTGCATGAATTGTGAAAATATATTGTGGTTAAATTTTCTTGAGATTGCTGTTTGGTATAATTCTATACATAGTAACCCTGGGATATCCCCAAAGGTGCCCATCACCACAGCAGGTACGCGGACGCGGCGGAGGGACGCGGAGAGGAGAAGGTATCCAAACAAAATAATCCTGAAGGCCATGGAAAAAACACCCTTTGGCTAGCCATAAGTTTCAAAGACTTATACTTGCAAATAGATGAAGTTTTGTCAATAAACACTATAAACAGGCGAAAATTATGATAATTAGATAAAAAACAAAGCAAAATTGGCAGAGTAAAATTTTCCCATTGTTAAACAATTTAAATTTGTTTATAAAGTTTAAACATTTTCATATTATGATTATATATAGAAGATACCATTTCATACGAAACATAATAATTTTTAAATTAGTGTTGAGAGTGCAGTCCCCGACATTGCGACGAGGAAACGCTCGGCGCCGCAGCGGCGCCGTAAATCCAACGACGTAACTTTTTTCATTAGAGGCCAATAAAATGAAAACTATGCACATTATACATACGAAAATATATTTTTGGCCTAAGAAAGCAGAAAAAATAGACTACTGAAAGTTTCAGTGAGATCCATGGGAATGGAAAATTTTAAAATCATTTTTAAAACCACGAGCGCCGCTAAGGCGCAGAGAATCCATATGAGGGTTAATATGTGCCCTTCAGCTGACTGTCATCATCCTGACAAAAGGCTCGAACCTTGGACCCTAGTCCCGGCTGACAAAAAAATTGCATACGCCTACGTATTTTCATTCAGCTAAAATAGATGGGTGAATATAGTGCATTAAAGTTTTAGGTTCATAACAGAACGATAGTGAGGAGTCTTCCGGGGGAAATATTACTGAAAAGATTTAAAGTATATACAGGACTGCAGCCATTTGTTGGTAAGAAGAAAGAGAACCAACATTCTAACTCTGCCATCAATAGCCAGCTGTATCTACAAGCAATTTACATTATTCTCGAAAGAAGAAACGGAAAGGGTGAATTATATCGGGACCTTTCAGCAAACCTTGCGATACAGACCCAAAAAATTGTCGTAGCTTCTGAGGAGACACACAGTGGATATATTTCGGAATTACTGGAAAATAAATGGAATACTCTGCCACCTAAAGGGAAAACTTTGGACCATGGCTCCCTACTGCAGGAACGGAGTGGCCACGAATAACAACAGCCAAATATTTATAACTTAGTTCGAACCTGAGATATCTTCTTCTTCTTCTTAGCTTTAATCCCAATTATGAGGGGTCAGCTTTTTGGACTTTCAACCTCCAGCGTGATCTATTCAAAGTCATGTCCTGTTTGGCACCAATCTCCAACATATCCTTCTTCACACACACCATCCATGATTTCCTTGGCCTTCCTCTGCTCTTCCTTCCCTCCACCTTTAGGTTAATTACTCTTTTTCACAGATATTCACCGTCTCGTCTAACAACATGGTCATACCACCTCAATCTGCACTCTTTCACCTTTTCTGTTATAGGTGCAATTTACAAAATCCCTCTAATGTGGTCATTCCTAATGCTGTCAGCTCTGGTAACCCCACTCATCCATCTCAGCATGCGCAGTGCACTTGCATGTAATACTCTCTCATGTGTACTCTTAGTAGCCCAACACTCCGCTCCATAGAGTAACACCGGTCTAATGATGGTCTTGTATATCTGACCCTTCAGCCTAGATGGCATCCTTCTGTCACAAGTCACACCTGTCACTGACCTCCATTTGTACCAGGCTGCAGATACCCTGTCCTTAATTTCTAGGTTAAGGCCTCCATTCTCTTTTATTACAGCACCCAGGTATCTGAAAAAATCCTTCATAGCCACAGGTTTTCCCGAGATGCTAACTGAGCCGGCTTGCTTTTTGACATCAAACTCACATACCATACACTCCGTCCCACTCCGTAACTTCACTCTGAGCCCAAACTTGTGCAATTTCTGAACCCAGGCATCCAGTCTTGCTTGTGAATCCACCCTTGATTCTGAAATAAGTACGATGTCATCTGTAAATAATATACACCATGGTGCTTTAACCTGTATATCAGCTGTTATGGCATCAATGATCAGATTGAATAGGTATGGGCTCAGTGCCGATCCCTGGTGTAAACAAACTTGTACCTGAACGGACCCTGTCTTCCCTACCACTGAATTTACTCTTGCACTAATTCCATCATACATATCCTTTATTATTTGGATGTAACTGACAGGGATATTCTTTTAATGCAGGGCCCACCACAGGACCTCACGTGGTATTCTGTCATAGGCCTTTTATAGGTCGATAAATATCAGATGCAGGTCCTTATTCGCTCTTCTATACTTTTCCACAAGCGTTTTAACCCCAAAGATAGCATCCGTGGTTGATTTATTCATAAATCCAAACTGGTTGTCAGGGATAGAAGACTCCCCTCTTATTCTCATCTCTATGATCTTCTACCACAATTCCATTGTATGTCTCGTTAGCTTTATACCCCTATAATTACCACAGTCCTGTACATCACCCTTATTCAAAAATATTGGTAGTTCGCACCTGACATATAAGGAGAGGAAATTGATTAGCCGCATACCAATAAAGACAAGAATAATGGAAGAAAGGCGAAATTATTGGCCGTGGAACTAAGGGGGGACAAGGTTGTAGTTTCAGCCCCTTTGGCGTCTCTCTCGTAACGCCATGCTCGTACCACTGAATAATCGATCCCTACCCCTCAAAAAATAAGTTGAAATAACAAACAAAAAATTTCAAGAAGGCAAAAAAAAACTACCTGTAAATTGCTCCCTTCAATAAAAATTACACTATCAAATATAAGAATCAATGTAAATAGCCAATGTTTTAATATACTTGTGCACGCACTTCCTCATCGTATGTTAAGGCACAAAGAAGCGCAATTGATGAAAGTATTTCATACACCATGTACTCAGCTTCAGTCTCCTAATTCAAACATGCTACTAGTGTTCTCTTGGGATAAAATTATATGCCAAAAAATGAAAAGGTCTTAGCAAAGCCTGATTCAGCGAATTGGAATAATATAACTCGTCCGCAATGAACCTGTGAATTTTGCTTACTTGAAAGAAAAAATTGTATACGCTTGAGTGAAATACCTCCTTTCATTCAGCTAGTGACCTCAGACTTACGAAGCAAACTTCAAGAATTTGGATGGTCTCGCAAGCTCTCTCGTGCTTTTCCCAAGAAAAACCGATACCTTAAACTTCTTCCCTTAGTTTCTACTCTCCTCTTCTCCTCCACTCTGGTTTTTTATTTTTTGATCCCCGGCTCAACGTCAAGTTTAATTTCCATTTCCTGCTATGACTGCAAAATGTCTGCCGCAGGGAAAGGATGATTGAAAGATTTCTCCCAGTCGCTAGAAAAATGAAATTCTACGAAACGATACAGCAATGCAGAGCGGACAATGGAAAACTTATCCATTAATAGTATGCAAAAAAGATTCAAGTTTATCTTTGGTTCAGTTTTACACCAGGGTATATGTCTCATTTTCTACATATTGATCATGATATGAAAAGTAGCCTTTATTTCTTTCACTTTAAATTTCAATGCCATGTACTTTTAGGAGAGTCATATATTTCCAATTAAACTGCTAAAATATGACTTATGAATTACTAACAAGAAAAGATGAAATTCTAATAGTTTTGAGACATAAACACATGTAGGATTTAGTAAAGAATCAAGACAAATTTATTAATTTTAGAGATGACTGAACGGAAACAATTTTCAGACTTACCTGAACAATTTAAAAAACACGCATGTTTATTCTCAAAATTTCGGGATTTAAAAGGTTGTTGCGTAAAAAATTTTCACCAGCTTTATCAAGAACATAGCTACAAGACGATTATATTTAGAAACAATTGTCACTCACTCTGAAAAATCATCTGTGAATAAGAGTTACGGAATTATTTTATGGAGCAGCATTCATCTCTTAGCACCGAAACTGCGATATTTTCGGTATGCGTGAATTATCTATAGTCAACAAAGTATATGAATAGATATGGGAGTGGAAACCTGTCTTCAGGAGGTAATTGAAAGAGAATAGTTATATAATGAAAATACTGAGAGTCATGAAAATAAAATGACAAACAAGTGTAGGAATCATTTTGAAAATAAAACACCTCGGATTAAAGGCCCACTCACTTTTCACACCAAGTATCCTTTATCCTATGAATTTTTCTAAACTCCTACGCCAAAACACTTGGTATGCAAAATGAAAACCGTTATGAAAGAAATATTTTACTCGGTGGTAAGTTATTGGAAAAACTGCCGCAGCCTTCAGAATTCAAAAGGCCCTCGATATGGCGGAGAAGCATGCGTTATGTAGGCGCCTGCGAAGGAAGGGAGAACTTAGGGGGGAGGATGTGGGAGGGCATAGGGATGAGGAAAGCTCGGAGATTTGGGAAGGGATGGGATAAAAAAGGAATGCAAAATTTAGAGGGAGCAAAGCGAAGACACGGAGAGTCCGCAAGCGAGAGAGAGTAAAGAAGAAGCGAGAGAGGAATAGGAAAAAGATGAAGAGATGCAGAGAGGAAGAGGTGGAATCGCGGTGGTGGATTGAAGTGGGCGTACAACAGGCCTTTGGGTAGGGCTTAAGATGAGCGGAGTTGGAAAGAAAAGTATGCTCTATTGCGGTGGGGAAGAGGGCGAGCGGGTGAGATGCCTTCCGATTGTGGGGTGGGATTGTAGCGAGCGGCAGAGTTGAGGTTAGAAGCCCCGCGCGCGAGTAAGGGTTGGGAGATGGGGATGAAACGGACGGGTGGGGGGCGAACCAATAGAGTTTGGAAGCTTCCACCATCAATATTCGAGTCATATCCAGCTCTCTTTCTCCCGCGTTAGGAGCGGATAGCAGGGAGCTACGTACAGGCAGCAGTTGAGTGGGACAAGGGAGGGAAGGGATCAACGCCCGGGGGAACGTGGGCAGACGTCTCGACTGTGGCATCAGGGAGTGGAAACCGATTCACACTGAATGCGAAAACATAAATTAAAGACATAACTTCCGACGATAAAATTTTGTGAGCACGTAAACAATAGTGGGCGTGCGCTATCAATGAATTTCTTATTGTGCAAGAGATGTTTGATCCCTGATTGACTATTGTGTTTCGCTTACGTTGATACATTATGAATTAATTCTATAGTTTCTTTAGCATTTGTAGCATACCCATAGTGTAGTGCATGTTAATGAAAGTTATCTCTACACAAAAATATATATTGCTGATAAATCAACCCCTGCCAAATACCCTTGAGGTGGCTTGCAGGGTAATATGTAGATGTAGAGACTCGATCGCTGTGACGTCTGATGAATCAGAGTAGTGGCTTCTGCATCCCTCGCCTCATGAAATATCCTAATGAAATCATCCACAAATATTAGAAATACCGTGAAAAAGGGAAATCAGGTGATTTTTGGTGCGATCGATACGGACCGTTAAAAAAATCCTACCGTGCAGATAACAACGCTACTTAATTCAATGTAAGATAATGATTGAGCTTCCTAAAATACCCAAAAGAGCACAACTAAGAAGATGACATTATGGTAATCTCGTGAGTTGTGCTGGCAAATTTCAACTATGGAGCAGAGCAAAAATCAAAGTTCACAAACTTTATGGGTAACTATCGTGGAAATAGGCAACTGTCGTTTCAATAATCATCAAAGTATTGAAACGGTGGTGAGGTAGCTATCATACAATCCCGATGCACTATACAGCGTCTATTTGGAAAGGTTTATGGAAGTAAGGCGATAATTTGGTCGCAGCCACGCTTAATGAAGCGAAGCTGCAAATGACGATGCTAATATTAGATACATATCCCTAACGCCCTGCATCCGTCCAAAATAAAGCCGTCTATTCAAGTTCCTATCGACACTCATCTCACTTGAAAGGGCTAGTCAAGTAACGTAAAGAAACCATCGCAGGATGCTGAATATTAGCGGAATAATTATTATATGGTTAAGATATTCATTAATTGTTGTCAAAGAAGTCATAATTTTTCATTGAATGTGAACGAAGAGTTTAAAGTATATTTTAACCAGCTTTCAACATTTTTAAATAAGGAAGGAGTAGTTTATAGCGCAGAGAATATAAAAAAATGAATCATGGCACAAATAACTGAGCACGTCTACTATACTCATCTACTTCTATCTATATTATCTATCTATACTATCTATTACCCAAAACTTCCCACCCCTACCATTCAAAATGTTTTGGTCAGGTAATAACATAGCACGCCCAATGGAAGGAAAGTTTTTGTTGTTTATCATAATTTATTTAGACTACTTTTCCAATCACGATGAAGAGTAATTATCAAAGTAGACGACTCAGAAAACACGATTGAGGAAGCACACGTGCCACCAGTATGTTTTGAAGATAATTTGAGCATTTAATGTAACTTACGGCTATACTAACTACCTCTTTAAACTAAATAAGAAGTAATCTTTCAACTTTCTTCCCTGAGGTCTAAGTTTAGACCTCTTCCCTTTCTTCCCGAAGGAATTTCAAATATTTAGTCGGGAGCCCAAGAATGGGTTAGATTCTGCAGTTTGTCTCGTTTGGCAACAATCTTTAAAATTCTGATGCATCATATACTAACATACAGTCATTCGCAAGGTATAAACACGAGAAACCACTCCAATTTGAAATAGCTTGTGTTTACAGGAACCTTTCTCGTTCTCGTTGTGTAATGTGCATATGCCAACCAAGCCGCTTCAATTGTTTCAGCTTAATATACCAACACAAACGCAATAAATCAATAACTTGAGCGAAAATCGAGATTCATATTATGCATGCAGTAATATCGCAATATCATGGATCTCTCTGACTGACTTGCGTCCTCAGGTCCGCTATAAGTCGACGTTCTAAAGTTACGCTCTTACGTTCAAAGAGATTGAGCGTTTCGAGGAAGCATAAGTGGGAGATGAGGGGAAAAGGATGTGAGAAGCATACAGCGACGTGCAGGGGATGTGTGAGAAAGCAAGACCTAAAAGTGAGGATTTTGTGTGCGTGAGGATAAGGTAAGGAGTTTAGGACGAAGGCGGGAACTCCTTGAGCGGGCGGGCGGGCGTGAGGGGCGAGACAGTTTGAACGCTGCAGAGGTGTGTGCGGAGCAGGGTTTAACGGATCTAAGGAATAGGAGGGGATGGGATATCCCCAACGTTCCGTGGGGAAGTAAAGGGATGCCAGGGAATTGTGGATGAGGAGGTGTTGGGTGGGACTTCCACCCAACGTGGCAAGGAAGTATAAAGTGTGTGTCTAAAGGGGAAGTGTGGGAAGGGATGCTGGAGAGCGGCATCGTGGATACGGCTAACAGACTCGGGAAAAGTGGCTTAAGAATAAATTTCGGCTTTCTTTCGTTTGCCAGAGATATGGCTTCATGTCCCGATAACACGGATACAAATCACGGATAATTAAATACAACACTCGGAAAAATTCCAGGTGTTTTATTTTACCCATTCGACTTTGAATGCTATAGCGTGACATCTGTAAAAAATTATGCATGCCGAAGTTTCCTTGACAACGAGGCAATAGACAATAACATCGCTTGGTTCGATAAAAACAAGTGTGGAACGATGTTACGCGTTAATCTTTTCTCCATGTGTCACATTATAAATAGATTTCCATGAAGTATCGAATGAATCAATCAAGTTTCCACACGGGTGCCATAAGGAAAGCACATTAAGTGCACTACTAAGTCCGTTGGAAGAGACGCTAGCCTTCAAACCGCAAGGAATCTTTTTGAATGTACGTTAATGCTGAGGGAGGATTTTCTCCATTCCCCCTTCTTGCTTGCTTTCTGCTAGGGAAAAAAACCATGTACAGAAATCTATTAGTCGGATGAGACTTAGTACTGTGGAGCTTCTGGTGAAGGATAATACTTATATATGACAGGTATTTCACACATCGACCAAACCTCATGCAATGTTTTCTTACTCTCCTACCATTCAATCGTAAATAAAGCAAAGTACTTCAGCTCCTGTTCGCTTATCAATAACCCACACAACTAGAAAACATTGATCACTTAAGGAGCTGTTTTCTTCTCTATCTATGTTTTCACGCTGAAATGGCAATGTTAGCTCGTGCTCCTACAACGCTATCACTAATCCACTATCGCCACGATCACATGCCGTCAGCCGACGAATTTCGTCGTGATGCAATCAGTCACTGTCTCCAATGATTTCCTCCGTAACCCGCAGTCTCCACCACTCCAGCAAGATCCCTCTTCTACTCTCTTTCCCACATTTGAAACACTTTTTTCCTCCAGACACGATGCCATCCACCTCCTTTTTCGCCCGCCTAACTTGGGAACCATCGGAGCGTGGACAACTTGCTGCAAGTAAACAAAACGGAATGATATGTACTTTGGGGATGATCGCGCTTAAGAGAGATTCTAGCGTGTTTGCTCTTCACCGCTCTCGTAATCTTATGAGAAGGAAATCCCCGAGATTTTTCTTACGTGTTTGAGAACGCCTCTCCGGCGCAAACGATCTCTCCTCTCCTGAGAAAATGACGCTCTTCTGAAGAAAGTCTTGAAATCAAGGTGAAGTTCAAGCAATTTATATCAAGTTTTCCGTCTCCATCGGAAGTGTACAGAATTCCAAGCGTTACTCAGTGGTACATCATTGAATTTCCAAAGCTAAATGAAGCTCAGTCAATATTAAAATATGAGAAAGTGCAAAGAGCAACATAAGTTGTAAACTTACCTCCGTTCTTAATTCATACTTCTCACCTAACTTTAACATAAATACGACGGTGGGTCTCTCCATACGCGCTGACTTAGTTTTTGAGTATCGCGTTTCCTTTGCATAATATGGTCGGCGAATTTCAGAAGCACTCATTGACTTAAGGCCATAACTTGATTTTAGAGATACATGTATACTTTCCATTCCTCGAGTATTTCATTTAGCGGTACACGAGCTCCAGCAAACTACTGGATAGATCGATATGAAAACTCCTAACAATTCATTCAAATACTAATCATCAATGCAATCTTTCAGCGCGTAACAGGAATTATAAATGTGACAAATTTACTCACTTCTAATAGTCAAACGACATATTTGGCGAAAAATAGCGCTATTATTAAGTTATCTAGGGCGATTAGCTATAGAAACAGTCCAAAACATATTTTAAAACTTTTGAGTCAAGAGCGTAGCGGTAGTAAGAATTAAAGCGACTACTTCAAGTAACTAATTTTTTGAGCAAAGGCAGAGCGGGATTTTACAAAAGTTTTGGCACATATTTTAAGAAAATTTTATTTATCATCATTTCCAAATTTCATTCAAACTATTTATTTCTTATTTCTAAGCTCCACTTCTAAGATTACAACTCCAAATTGTTCAATTATAAAACATTTAGTATGCACGCTTTCTATAAATTTTAACAACAGAAGATTGATATTTCGTTATATTGAAGGTTTTTACCATCTTCTTCCTGGCAATTTCGAATAATCCGCGTAGTTCCAAGGATCATTTGCTTTTCATCGTAGAGAGATAATTTGAAGCAATAAACTAGGATGCTAAGTGAACATATCAATGACAGATTTTAAAAGACAAAAAAATTGATTTCGAGAACTAGTCCACAGTTTCAGGAATATAAGGAGTAAATGTGGTGAGGTAAATTTGTAATTAGTACGGGGATTCTTTAATCTCGACCATAGGTTAATACTCAGATACTTTTACATGAAGGGCAGAGATTGACAGTCAAAAGCAGCTGATTGGAGAGTTTTTTTTGATGTCGATTGCCCCATCATGTCACCCTGAAAAGGTGAAGTCTTTCATTACCGCTAAATTTGCCTATGATCAAGATATTCTTCGAGAAGCAATGCAGGGAAGCCATACGTGACGCAAAATTTTTTCTTGAAATTTGAAATATGCATTAACTACTGAGCACAAACCAGAAAAAAGCCGAAAGGATTAATCCCGGTAATATATTTGGCCTAAAAGTGTACCGTAAAGTGTAGTAAAAGTTTTACGTGTAAAGTACGTAAAATGTTGTGTCGCGAAACTAGAAGCATGAAATAGTATACTATATTTTGGTAACTACTTGATTGCTACCAGAACAAAAAGCAAGAACTATTTGATTTGGGACCGATAAAACGACATGTATTTCGTTAAAGGCACTTGAAAAACATAATTTTCAATATTTTCTAACTATAAATGTATCTAACTATTCAACCGTTAGCTATAAAGCATCGAACAACACCAAAAATAGGAAAAGAATTAAATACCAATGGGTATGGCGTAGAATTGCAACTTATATGTTATTATAACAAATATTACGTTTGATATCTTAATAATCTAACTCTGGAAGCCCTCAAGATTCAATTTAGTAATAAAGAAGTAATCTATTGTATTATAAGGCACGAAAAACCGGTATAAAAAATAAAGAGAATGCTCCACTGCAATGTTTAGGCTCCAATCACATCTATCCAATCCATAGATTACGTTTCATTACTGGTAATGGAGGAAATAATTAGCACTCTTAGATTAAAACGCAAGATGAAGGTGCAGAATCTGTTTATATGACCAAGGAGAAAATAAAGAGGCTAGACATAAGTAACAATTCAATGCAAACCTTTGTAAAAGCCCACAAGTCATTCGCCTAGAAATTCAACCCGAATTCGATAAACACGGAATTAAGCTGCTCGATTCTTTGTAGAAGCACTAATCTTGGGAAAATTTCACGCACAAATGCTCTTTTAAAAGATATATTCAAATATTATTTTGATCCTTAAAACCACAAAATTGACAACTTGCAGAGATTCACAAACCATCAACCTTGATTTATATTAGAGAGGGAAAATAAGTAGCGTCGAATATGAATGATGCGATAGAAAAATTAATATCCTACCCCGTGGGTATTTCCTATATTTTATCTATGTTGTTGTATACACTGATGTTGTGAAGGAAACCGTAAAATTTTTAATCCTACGACGGTCCAAATTTTTCCGAAAGCCTTTGCTTAAGTGTTGCAGGACTCTGGTATCCTATCACCTACGTTGTAAATGTCAATGGGATTTCCCTATCGCACTAATGACAATTTCGTGTTAATGAAGCGAAATTTAAAAACGCGGGACTCGTTGAATTAGTTTTAAATTAAACCGGGGCAAAACTAAGGTAACGAGGATAATAGTAGGATTCACCAAATACAACTGGTTTGGAAAATTTGATTTGAGCTGACTGGTGGACTCGTTCATTTAAAAAATAATGAATAAGCTTTGAATCACCCCATAGGTGAAACGGAGCACTCTAACAGCTACTGGTATATTTAGGTAAAATTGCTACTGAGCCATTTACTGGCAAAATAATGAAATTTGGCAAAATAAGTAGATTTTCCGAGATGCAGGGAGTTAAATTACGTCATGATGCAATTTGTATTTGCCAGGGTTGTAACTAGGAATGGACAAAAAGGCGATGAAAAACTAAGTGAAATAGCTATATTATGCCTACGCTTTAACAAAAAATTAGAAACTATTTATAACAATAAGCTTCACTCCCATCCCATCATTACAGCGGGTCCGTGAAGAATCAGAATTTTTCGACATTTGTCATAACTCTTATATCAAACTTATCAATTAGTCCCTTTAACCGAAATTGAAATATTTAGCTAATCCATGTAGCTAAACTTAAAATATATTTTGCTATTCGAGTGCAAAAAGAATAGGAATTCCACAAAGTAATGTCGTTCTATTTTTTAGGTTGATTTGGCTGCCAAATAGAGAGCCTTTAGTTTGAAATGAAATCTTAATGAATGAATCTTAATTTAGCTGACTTAATGGCTATGTACCCAAAAATGTCACTGAATAACTTATTTCTCGTCTATACCAATTAATTCAATTGATGACACTTGCGAATAACATGGACCACTTACTGAAGTGACGCCTTACAAAAATAAATACATGAGATACACATGTCAAAATAAAATACGGGTAGTCTATAACGTAAGTCGTACAGGAGCATCACCAGGTGCTCAAAAAACCGATCGAGAATTCGTACACTAGAAAATATTGCGAGTGGTGGGTCGCGATAATGCAGGGACGGAATTCAGGTTATGGTAACGTCTCCCGGTGGCAAAATGCTTCTAAAGCGGAGGTGAATCAAGTCTTGAGGCTGAGACTAGATGGCACGAGAACGGAAGAAAAGTCGATAAAACCTGCACATAACATTATATGAGGTGGACGTCGATTCAGCGGGTGACATCGAGGCCAACTGCGGGGCATAAGGGGTTATGGCAGACGCTTGAGAATGGCTCGTAGGAGGGAGAGAAAGGGAGTTGAGGGCTTCCCGTGGACACAAGAGGGATGTAGATTTTAAATGAGGCTCAGAAGTGCAGTGGAGATCGCAAAAGGATGAAAGTGTCAATGGGATATCTGTGGACGCTCATGTATTTTCTCTCCACAGGCCTCGGTGGCGATATGAATGCCGTTGTGAAGGAAACACCCGCCCCGACTCGATGAGCCTATCTCCTCCGAAACGACATTAGAGATATAATCTCTTGTATGACCTTCCAAGTATTGAGGTTAGAATGCAGACGGAGTAGAAGAGATTTTCATCGAAACGCTGTGTGAACTACCTTTGCGATAAAATAACCAACGCTTGTGACGCACTTCTTATCAGAAATGGGGGACAGATAAAATTTGGCCTCACATTTTTGAAAGCAAGACTTAATAATAGTGACAGGTGTAAAACAAGAAGTTATAAAATTAAAAAGTTTAGTCCATCAAAAGTCGATAATATACACACTATATTATATACGGCTCCAGTTTAAAGCATCAAAATTCCCCGATATTTATATCTCTTTTCACCAATATATTTCCAACATTTGATAGGAATACATAATAACTTCTGTTTTAATTGGGTTAGATACTTCAAAATAATTAATTTTATTAAGAAAACATTTTATCCAAGTAGCGAAACTTCTATAAATCATTTGTTTTCGCTGAATGAACGCATCTGGCTTACCGTAATTTCATTTAGAGAATTATATCAGTTGATTAATTCAAAAATCCGTGATGACCAAGTATATACCATAGATATAACTTTATTTCTTCTCCGCTGTTTTTATAAGTATCTGATCGTTTTCACTTCCCCATTCCTTTGCATTCTAATCACGCCTTCCCTAACTTCAAGGTGATTTTTGCTAATTCCCTCTAATTTAATTGTTTCCAGCTAGAGTCAACAATACAATACTTAAACAAGAATTTTGCCTGTAACAATACTTAAATAACTATCAATAAAATTAGGGCATGTGTTATGCAGACGAGTTTGTCTGGAATACAAAAAGTATAACAATGAATTGTTTATATAATCCCATTTACTTTTACTCAGACATATTGCTAATCTTTATGTTATACAGCTAAAAAGATTACTTATTATTCTCATCGTGGATTTTGTTAAACTTTTCTCAAGTAAAGATGAGAATAAATCGGGAATCAGGCAAGATATTCGCTATCATTACGGCAAAAAATGCGTGAAGTAAAGATACGATGTCTGACATTAAAATCCGAGCTGGGGAAGTAGTAAGAAATGAGTGAAATGAATAGACAAGGTTTCAAATTAGACGAGGACAATGAAAACATGATAAAGTAAAAGTCCAGGGAACTTCGACAGTTAGCAAATAGAGCTACTTCAGACATATTTTACAAATACACAAAGAGTGTCAATAACAAACTAGTGCACTGAAAGTGTTGAGGATTTTTAGTATTTTGTATGGTTACAATAGGAGAGACTAAAGGTGAAAAGAATTAGCAAGAAGCTATTAAAATTTAATTTTAATGAAAGAAAGAGAACTCTCCCAGCAACAAATATTTTTAACATTATAAGCCGGACGGATCTCATTTTTATTAATTGATATAAAGTTAACTATAATTTAGTAAGACTGTTTTAGCTTAGATAATGATGCTATACAGCGATTCATAAAAAAGGTTAGGGCTTCACGGTAATATAATCAATCAATTTTTCTACCTTTCGCGTGATCGCCTTATGGCTCTGCTGAAAATATATATACGCTACCACGCTTGAAATTTATAAGTCGCTGCAGCACTTTTATGAACCAGCTGCGAAATCAGTTTGAAAATTAATAATCCTGAAAGACGTTGTTCACTGTTTATCGCTAAGTGTTACCCATAAGTTGAGACATACCTCGTCGATCCCGACTGATACCTGTTTAAAGCAAATACACCGCAAGGAAAAGATACGTCGGAATATTTCCGCAAAGAATGCTTACAGAAAAATACATGTCTAAATATCGTCCTCTAAAATATCATTTTCTTTCAAAGCGGTTGATGTAATATTAGACGCAAGAACTACCGTACTTTTTTGCCTGCTTTTTTCCTTGCTTTTTGAAGTGATAGCAATCTTAGGAAACATCTTGCAATTAAGATGTACTAGCTCATTAAAGGATACTGCAAGAGCATCTGATCTGTGGGACAATTTTTCTGCATTCGATATGCAGCCGAATCCTTAATGAACTTTACTTCGCAAATATTTTTTCCTCAGAAATCACATTGTAGATATACGCCTTTAATTATCTGCTACACACCGTATTCTTGAATAAGACGTCTAATAATTAAAATATATGCTCCCTTTAAACTGAAGTTCAATAATCTTCAAAGAATAATTTTCACAACCAACGTTCTCTTTGCTAATTATGAAACAAATGAAAAAGGCCGGAAAAAAATACAATCATCATTCTGTAGTCGCCAGAAAATGACCCAATTTTGGTGAAGAAAAAAGGCCGAAAATAAACAATGATTAAATATTCTCGCAATACGCAATTTTAGATCTAAAGTAAATTGCGGGAGATAGGCATGCACAATTTATTTATTTCTTTTACATTGACCTTCAAGAAAGGTTTAAACAAAAAATGTTATACACTCCATGAAATAATTGAAATGAAATGAAATATTAACTTTGAAATGGCTTTTAATTTCGATTTGCAACAATTTAGTATTTGAGCAATTTTTATCCTATCAAAGGGAAACAGTAAGCTAGACGCTCTCTCCATTGACCGTTGTCACAAATACGCAGTAAATGTGGTCTTTAATTAGCATAAAAGTCATTCTAGAAGTAGTCAAACAGGTATGAATTTACATTAATCTTAATAGAAAATGAATCAGCTCAAACCATCAAAAGAACTGAAACCAAGTACGGAACAGCTTAACCAACTTTTAACGATCCTGCGGTATTACATGTATGAACTTTGCGCAAAAAGTGGCGAAAATACTAATAACATTCCGAAATCATTGAGGCCATGATTTTATTCTGCAATCTGGCGTTGTGAACCATGAAAACTGCTAGAGTTATAACAAGTAATGGAACTGTCCTGATGGTGATTGCAAGATCCTTCTAACCCGCACATTTTCTGATAGATGGTAGGAGTAAACAGGGTCATATAGTTAATGAAAATGGAAAGAAATTAAGAAAGCGTATTGATACAAACGTTTTGGAACCTATGGATTTCCATAATTGCAAATAAAAACTTGTACGATTTCTGCACTTTTATTTTCGTCACCTTCGTATGAGGAGATCATGGTTTCAGCATATTATACCATCATCAGCGAACATTACTCCATACATCTCAGCCTTTCATAATTTGCAAAGCAATGTGGTGAAGAGAAGGGAAAGGGGGAGATTTTTTAATGAGGATAGCAAGTGACGGTTGGAACAGAGAAGAGAGGGGAGAAAGGGGAAGGCTTTGGGAACAGTTGAGAATTGGTGAGGGGGGATGGCGCCGGGAATTGGGTGAAGGGTACAGTCCTTATGTCACAGGCTGGGAAGTTTGAGGTTTAGGAGAGGTGAATGGACAACGACAATTGTGTGAAATTCACTGCGGAAAAATCATTCACCTGTACCGGGAATCGAACCCAGATCCATCGATTTCGCGCTGAGTGCTCAAACCAATTTTGTTACCTAGGAGTCCTCTTCCACCGTGAATCTCATGGGAGCTTTATGGAGGAATTTGTCCTGATTAGAAAACTTGGTGCAAAATCGAGGGATCTGGGTTCGATTCCCAGTCCAGGCGAATGATTATTCCACTGTGAATTTCACACAATAGTATGATCATTAGCGAATGACTCCGTTGCAGTTACTGCGCGGCTAGTTTCGTGGTTCTTTGGACAACAACAATATCCTTACATAGTTGAGATTCACTGTTATAAAGGGGTAGCAAGGGCAGAGGTAGGCATTATGGAAGCTTATAAAAATAAAAGTGTGGAAATTGTGTTTATTTTCAATTACAGAGAGAAATAATTATTCATTTTGCCAAGCTATGCTCTCGTCCTTAGGGCAGCAAATGAGAGCTATAGAGCTAAATGAGGAAAATGAAATTCATATGCATTTATTAAAGGTAACATCCTAAGGAGACAAATAAGGCAGCAATTGGTAATGGAGGGAAAAATTCCAGACAGGTGCTCCGCCGCACAGTTTTACGATGAAACATGCAATCGTCATCTGAAATTACTGTATCCCTTAGGCAAAATTTTCTCATCCATATGCTAAATGTATCAATTCGTGAGTACCTATTTTCCATTGCATACAGAAATCGGTTGGCAAATTGCACTTGGCCTATACCGCAGAATGAAAACTGTTTTACTGACCAGAAATGACTTCTGAAGTGTAACCGAGTGTATGGGACGAAATAATGAACGGCCTTGGGGAATGGTACAGAATCATAGAAGCCGACCGCATGATTAATTGGATGGAATTGAAATTGCGCTTCGATCATTCCCTCTCGCCCGGCGACCGACCGCCATCACCAGCGCCTCTCTCTTGCAGCTTTAAAAACAAAAGCAAATCGCCGGGCGATGCAATCGCCAATCCAACCGGAGAGCAATTCGCTTCTGCTGCGCGGACGACGCCAACTTCTCCCCTTATTTTCGTCCGGGCGTCAAAGCCATGGAACGCATTTACTTACGACTCACCAAAACACATACATACATGCACACATACCTACATCTGCATGTGCGAGGAGGAACCACTTCATATGTATATGGGAATAAAAAAACGACCTCTGAAAGGACTTGAACAGAACGGACAATCAAATTGGCACGAGGAAAACTGGGAAAGGTCCCATAAGAGCCATGACGAGAGAGGACCAAAGTAGGGGAAGGTTTTTGGTATGGGCAGTTTGGAGAGGAGAAATAGGCTGAAACAAAGGAATAAGTAGGCAGTAAGGAGGGTGGAGAGGATGAAAAGGTGTGCGAAGGATGGCAAAGGATGTCCTGTTTCCAATACCAGCGTAACGACCGGCGCAAAGCACCAGCTCAGACGAACAGAGCTGAGGGAATGCACGCCCATACGTGACTACCGTCCACTACCTAACCCTGTCAACTTGGTAAGCGCAGATATGTACATAGTTCTCATCAGCGTCCATCAATCAACAGTTTGGATTTCTCATTCTCCCTACTCCTGCCTCCAATGAGCTAACCGATTAAACCCGGACAAATTCTTTATTTTAACGTCACTCATTATGTGTTACATCGCTGTTCTTCCTTCATTATTGCAGCCATCTATTTACCCTTCTTTTATTTTGTTTGACAGTCTGTTTACTTCGTGAATACAGCCAATAAATATTTCTCCTACTCTTTAGAGGAAGTTGAAGATAAAACTGACGTAAAACAAGAAATGATTATGTTAACAAAAGTGTATAAGAAGATAGGACCATATGGCTCACCATAAAGAAAGGAAAAGCCAGATGGATTGGACACACCCTGAGACACAATGCCTTTGTGAAGAACATGATTAAAGGTAAAATAGAGGTCAAAGTTCCCAGATGAATACCCAGGATTCATTTCATGGCCCAAATAAAGGGGAAAGCAAATAGGAAGAGATACCAGGAGGTAAGATAACTAGCATATGATAGGCAAGGGTGAAGGGGTGCAGTCAACCAATTTGAGGATATACCTAACGACCAATGATGATGAATATTTAGAACTTTTATTTGAATATTCACTACAACTCTTCTTGGGACTTCTAGATTGGTTATTCTATCTATTCATTAGATCTTAAAACTGCTTCTAGTCTCCTTCGTTCATCTGCCGTCAGATTTCACATTCCAATTTCCAATTGGGCAAATGTACACTTTTATTCTATTAAATTAATTTATATGGAACAGAAATTAATGAAATAATAAGTTACACGGTTAATGGCACTCATTAGACTTTAATAGCATTCCGAAAATTTGGAAACTAGTCACGGATGAGGGAATCTAATACATTTTGAAAACTGCCTCTTTCCTTTAAATGTTCGCTCCGACTCCTGTAGAGAGCGGCAAAGTTTCGATGGTCACTAGAATTTTCGGGAATGTATGTGGCTGATCACATTAGCACGTGCAAAGGGAGTAGAAATGGAGAATTATCATTGTAACTCTCCGCTACCATCCCCAGCATTTACAGCAAACTATAGAAAAGCATATATCCATTTTAAAAAAATGGAATACCCACATTCCTAAGACGTTTTTACATACTGGGTTATATGTTTTATTAAGCAAACGATATTAAACATTATACACTAAATCACGTATCAGACAAGCATTCTCCGTTTACTTACCTTAGTTAGAGTAACGTACATCCCTTTTAGGATTAGTATTAAGGTTCCCGCGGCGTTTCAGCATTTGGAGATAAGCTTTCGGGTTTCCTGCCACGTGATGTCTTTTGGTGACAACATGGCTGAAGAAACTGTTGTCACCAAAAGATATCAAACTAGTGCTCCCGAAGGTTTTCAACATGTTAAAGATACTAGCCAAAGACGAGTTATAAATAAATCAAAACATGAGCGATAGGGGTATAGGTGTTCGAAATTAAATGACATATACCTAATCACGTACAACTACATGAGAGATAAGTTTAATATCCGTTCGCATACATCCTAAGGTGTACGGATATGTGTTTCTACAGGACCATTCGCCTAGGATAGACATCACTGATGATGATAGTGAAAGCGGGTCATTGGAGAGAGAGGGTTGAGAATGGGAGGGTATAGGGAAATAAAGGAGCAAGAATTGGGAATGGGAGGAGCAGAAGAGAGCAAATGGCTGAACGTTAGGTGGGGAAAGGACCCCGCCTCCGACCCTGCCGGGGTTTTCCGAAGACGAAGAGTGGAAAGAAGAGGAGCAAGAGTAGTAAGGGTGAAAGGCAAGGGGGGGATGGGGGTTTGTAGTGAAAGGAGGGATATGGGAATAGGAAGGAGTTTAGGGAAACCCCCAGAAATGTTTAAGGGAGGGGTTTCAGATGGGAAGGGGAGTGGGTGAAGGGGGTGGGTACACGGGAGGAGGAGACGAGGGGACAAGAAGACGAATCACTCCGGCCCCGCGTCTGCCAGTCCCACATCAGAGATAGATGTGCCCCTTTCGCAAAGTTTTTGGCTCACCCCGCACGTAAAGCCGGGAGAGGGATATATATGTGGAGGAGGGATGGCGAAGGGATTCGCCGGAGGGGAAGGGATGGGCCGATGGGGTGCAGAGAGGGGGCAGGAGAAATGGAGGGGGTCGAGGGGGAGGTGAGCTTTCGCCGTGGAAATACGTTATATTTGGAGCAGAAGGAATGAATGGCCTGTGCAACGATTTTTTCAACCTCGAGGCTATTGATCCTTCCTGCTCACAGAAACTAACAGCCACCCACTCCCTCGGCGTACGTACATCTGTACCAGTATTTTCGCCCGAGGAGTCCCTGGTTTAAGTGTTTTCTGGCGGAGGCTGTATAATGAGCTCAGCATTGTGCATTTTAAAGCGTTTCTCCATCCATGAGTGCACTCCACAGACGAGGAATCTATTTCAAGTCGAGGTGCTTCCGTCCCGGATGGCGGTGGTGGAAATTTGCGCTAGACAAAAACACGAGTTAAAATCTGCACAAGTTTCCATAGAATAGAGGTAAAATTCCTCTGAGGGCATAGATTGTACTTTCAAGGAAGTCGAGGCTTCTCTTCGAGCCTAAGAGCAGCAAAATCTGGAAATTTAACTACTGAAGAACTTACGTCCTTCCAGTTTCCAGATATTCTCTAAAGAGATCACACCGCCAGCTGACTGGGGTCTCTCTGGAATTCGTTTTCCCCACTGAATTCCTCCTAAATTTATCACCACGAAAGATTTTCGTAGTGAAATTTTCATTTGTGAAATTGGAATAACTGACACTATGGCTCAAACACGATAAAGTTTAAACGCGGAGTCAAAGCCATGATACTAAATTGTAACATAAAGTCTACTTTAAAAATCGGATAAGGGATCATTAACATTATAGTGATTGATGAATGACAGCAGAACAAAACCCTGGAAATTCGTGGGAGATTTAGACATACTATTCTTTGAGTATTATGTTTGAAGTAGTTATTTATAAATAGTGGAGGATGCGATAAATTATCAGTTTCTCTATAATTTATCAGAGATGATCCTGTTTCCAAAAGAATAGAACCAAAAGTAACAGAACCATCACAGATGAAAAAGTACGCTTGTCCTTAATGGTATCGTTTTCTACTAGGTAGTGTGCGACTCCTACGAATTTAATATTTGGCACTAGAGTTAAATTTAATCTAGCAGTGAAAAAAGCAGATAATGAATCACCATTTCAGTTATCTGGATTTATACAGCTTGTCACTAACGCATACACTTTATAATGTTTATTCTGTGCCATACTACATATAAATTCACATAATGAGCTATTCATGTGCTTAAATGTAAATAATGCAAACGTTTAAGAATATCATGTACTAACTTATACATATGAATATATTTTAATACTGCTAATTTTCATGCTGTCACAAGTAACTTAAATGGTAAAATTTTATCTCCCATGCTACACCATACGGAAGTTCTTTTGACAGATTCTAACTAGACTTAGGTTTTCAGGAGTAACGAGGCAATACCATTTTCTAGGCTATTAGCTTTTAAATGAATGCAGGCATGGAAATCCTTGATTTAGCAATATAGTTTATCTTCCGGGAGAAGAAATCGTGTGAGGGCAGGAGCGTGTCCAAAAATAGGACAAGGCTGGAATACAGATTTTCCTTGGAGTAGTCGAACGCTCAAAAACAAGTGAAGTGGGATGATCAGCCTTGGCATTCCTCGACTCACCCCAGGCTCCCCAGGGAAGAAATGCGAAAAAAATGCCCAGTGGCCGAATTTGAATGAGACCTTGAGCAACGAAACGTGCAGCGGAATTTTGAAGTAGATTGCCGAAGCCTTCTCTTTCTCCCCCGATCGATCTCGTCTATTTTAGCACATGGGTTGCAACAACGAACATGGAACTAGCCTAGAAAGTCAAAATTTTATTCCGCCCGTATGCAATGGAAAGAAGTTAAGTGCCAACGATTATACAAAATGACAGCTGAAAGAACAGGACTAAATTAAGCAAATCAAGGAAAAACGAAAAGTATACTGGTGGCCACGTTAGTTTAGCGCCGATCTGGCAATCAATAAATCACGTGTTAGAGTCGATCTTCTTGCTGCGTTTGGGTTTCAAATTGGGTCTGAGGGGTAAGGCGCCAAATTAGACGCTGGCGTATAAAGCTTAAGGGCGTTTTTTCCTGACTGCATGAATCCAATTAAAAAATGTGTTTAAAACTTTCCTCTTGTGTTGCTAGAAAAAAATGCTCCCATTAATGACAAACTAATCTTAAGTATAAAAAAATGAACTAAGGCATAATATATGCAGTTTGTTGGCGAATATATTTTAACCTCTAACGTAAGGATTGAAATTCCCACCGCGGGTAGTCCGGACGACTTAATTTTGAATATTCATTTTTAACTGAATAAGTTTCAATAAAAAATATAGCTTACATTTTTCTGTACGCACGGTTAGATGTGTCCTCTTTCTGGTGTACAATTGAAGATAAATTTGAAAATTAATGAAAATTCCGCCAAAATCAGCATCTATTGCAGCGTTATTACTATTGAATAACTCATTTTGACTGGTCACTGTAGTAATTTGATTTTAAAAAATATCACATCGCGGTGCCTATACTTTATTTACATTCAATTATCTGGTGATTTGATTAACTTTGTCTCATGAACAGTTTTTTGAAAAAATATTAATACCTTTAGATAGAAACATATTACATTTTCCTTTTATTCCGTTCTCACACAATGTCCATGTTTTTCCCGTTCTCACGCCATATCATTCTAACTTATTTTTCGAAATAAAAAATGGCCGGTCAAGGTAGCCTTAGTTTATCATGTCAAACAAAGAGCATGCTCTTCTATATATAACATATAACTGGAGTATGAGTGTAATAACACTCAAGCCATTTAACAGTGGGACCAATGGGAGGAATTGGAGGAAGTTTTACACTCTAGGCTGCTCTCATCTTCATACACTTGATACATTTTTGCTGGTATTGACGCATGATAAAATTCAAAGCGTTCTCATACTCTGCATGAATTAATATTATGAGAAGAACATTGGACGATTCCTCTCCTCAGTTTTACAGTGCTGACAAAAGAGACCGTTTTTTCAGGCAATCCCGCAAGTCAACACCTCCTTATTAACTGCCCTGGGGAAAAAGAGAGCTGAGTTTTACGACCGTTTTATGCATGAATGCACCGGAACACCCCTCATGCGAGCACTGAAGACATCCTCGAGTTTTTTTTCGGACGGAGTGACCTTGAAAAAGAAAAACGAGATCGAGGAATGGAGAGGAGAAAGAGGAGAGAAAAAAATGAGCCAAAGCGTAGCCATCGCGACGGCCCAGAACGACCGCGTTCCAAAAATCCTTCTATCCGCGCCTCCCTCTCCCCACCTAATGCCCTCTCGTTCCATCTCTTTCTCTCCCTTCCTCTTTCCATCCCCCTTGCGTCTTCTTCCCTTGCCTTCTCTTCCTCTATCCCTCTTCCGCTTCCTCTCTTACTACTGCAGTTAGCGCTACACATTTCAACTCTTCTGGTTTTTTCATCCTCTCCCCAGCGACGCTTCAAGGCCTTACAGCCGCACCCACGTCTACGTTGAAATATGAAGTCTTCACCATTCGTTACTCCACTTATCCAGCTACGGAGAGAGGTAATGTTATTTATTCCAGCTAGAGTAATCCTTACATCAGTTGGGATCAACCTTTTAATTCTTTACCCTTGAGGGAGGACCTGTTTTAAGGCTATCATCAAACGCTTGTTGGTCTTGCAGTATACTAATACTCGTACGTCAGGTGTAAAAATGATTCTTTTTAAGTTATTTCAAAATATCAGTATGTACATTGAGGACAAATATCTGTCTTTGAGAGTAAAAGTCTGATTTGTATAATCAATTATTTAAGTTTGAGGAAGCATTCCTACTTCTGTATTCTGTTTTGTACACGAGAGGTGTGAGTCTAACTTAAGAGCTTTTTCCATCTCATAGCAACAATTACTGTTTTTTATTCTTTTTTGAGTAATATTTTCCAAAACCCGACATTTTTGACACCATTTTTCTTCTCAATGCACAATTATAAACATTGTATTTTCACAGAGTAAAACAAAATATTTTCTGAACTTTCTTTGGTAAAAGCCAAATATTGCACATCCACTGTTTTATGTATTGTATGCACATGTATTCAATAAACTCTAAAATAGGGAGACAAATTGTTCTCTTTCGCTCCTTAATATGGAAAATAACCTTAAGTTAGGCTTTTGCAACGGTTAATAAGTTTTATGTGGCCATAAAACCTTAACTATTACATTGACCAAAAACGTTTCCGTTTTAAAAACCCAATAGCATTTTATACATCAAGACTATCATGTCATTGTCGGAAAAAAACTACTGAGTCGTCAAATTTGAACCAGGAACTCTGGTTACGCTCCACCAAATACCCACCCCAGTCGAGTAGGCCCTAACTTAGCAAGACTTAAAAATTCGCGATTTATTTAATGTCACTAAATTCGTATTATTTCCCTCTAACTTCTGCCTCAACTTGTCTCAAGTTGTCAAGGTTACCCACTAAAAATAATATTTTACGTTACAACACTAATTCTGTTTCTTCTTATCAAAGGTTTTCCTGACTTATTAATGCCAGTTATCCATACACCCCTTCTCCAGATCTTGTTCCTTCATCTGAGAAATGAACCCGTTCATTCACCTCACCCTCTAGTCTCCACTCACGTATTCTCCAAACTTCTTGCCTCGTGACATTCCCTTTCCACATGCCTCTGCGATGGCTCAAAGGACAGTATGTAGACGTAAAAAGACCTACAACCCAACTCTTCAAGTTTTTCATCTCCTCCTTTGCTCCATTTCAATACGTTGAGACTTTGACCCCATCCCAGATGAAAGTCAAAATATTGGACCTATTTGCTATTTGGCTGTTAATACCTCTATCCTCCTTTACTATGTCCCAACATTTAGGCAATTTCAAAGTGAGAATAGCATTTCAAGATTCAAAATAATTAGCAATTAACAAATGACAAAGATGAAATAACACTGCAAAGCTATAATTTGGCACAACTTTCTTACCCAGGAGAGACTTATTTTATCCCCTACTTCCCTCAATTTGCTCTTATTTCTATTCATCTTCTGCTCCGTTTCCTCCATTCTGTACTTCGCTTCCCCGTTAAGACCTTCACGGTTTTACAACTTTTTATTCTCTATTTACACTCGAACCTTAAAGATAGTTATCAAACGAGTCAACACTATTAGGATACTCTCTCACAAACTTTTGTTTAAAACAGGTGGTGAAAGGAGAATTAAGTGGTAACGAAGGCGAAGGTGAGTAAGGAAGTCAACGACTTACGCATTATATGTGGGTCAGTCAATCTAGAAAACAATCACACAGAAAGTACTCTTCGCATTCATCAGTTTTTACAGAACAATCCAAGTCCAATAATTATTCTCGGCGTACTTGCCATTTGCTTCTGCGATGGCTGAAATATTAGTTACCGATACTCTTCATACCCGAATACATCCCTCTTACTTCCAATAACTTCTACCTCTCAATCGATAACTTAACATTTTCGACAGTTAAATATATTCTACAGCTTCAGACTCAATTCTCCTCCACTCTCTTACTAAAACGGCTGAGGCGTGAGAGAAGAAGCAAGCCATTTACCGGGCACTAAGGGCACTTATTCCTACTATTATAATCAAACTATTTCATCCCCCTTTCCACTCATCTTTTCATATGTTCCATCGCTCCATCCTACCATCCCTCCATCACCTTTCGTACCCCAGTACAACCCTTCTCCTCCTTCTGCTTCTTTATTCTCTCCTACCGTAGTTCTCCTCCGCATCCAAGGCTTTCGGCTGCTTTCAAGTTGACGGAAAAGGAACAAGATTTCATTCTTGGGTATTCCGTTAGTTTACCCCACCGCATTTTTTTTTACTTTCACTCCACACCCTATAAGTTATTGTTTTTAACTCGAGATCATTTTTTATACTTAAAGACCATGCTTCTGCTATCAGAATCAAGTGTCAAATTTCGTAGAATTGAGGCATGAAGCATTCAAATATCCAAGCCACACCCCTTCCACTTCCCGTTCGCCCATCTCATTCGTATTCCTGCGCTGTCTCCCTTTTCGCAACCTCTTTTCTTCGGCCACATGTCCTTCCTCCTGGTTTTTCATCTCCTCCTTTTCGCCTCTTTCGATGTCACATCAGTTTGACCGTTTCCTTTCCAAAGCTGTAAGAAGGATGCATTACTCCGCATTTACATTATACGCATGCAAGCCGCTTTGAAGTTATATGTGGCTGGGCGTATTAGAACGCGAGCCACGAAAACGGGAAGGGGCGTGAAAAATTATTTGATCCAGAGCAAATGCCAAGACGAAGTGGCTTTTCGAATTCCTACTCTCTCAATTTAAATTGTATTCACAAATGATTGACGGGAAGGAATTTAATAATTATACGTTTGACGGCGTTTTTCTTGTAATTTTTTTTCTTTTCATTTTTAAGTAGGAGATGAGGTTAAATCTTTTTCATTTTTTTTTCTTTTTTAGAGGCTTTCCGGTCTAAAAAAATTATTGGGACATATTTGTGACAAGGTTAGCCAGCTACAGTCTCCTTACCCGAAGTCCAAAGCTATTATATTTATCTCTCAACCAATATTTAATAATTTTCTCTTACAAAAATATTCCACTCTCCTAAACCATATTCTCGTCTTTGAATTAATAGAGCTGGATCATGAAGTATCATCTTCACATACCGCGCATTTTCCTTCCGACTCTATTTCGACACATTTCATTTGTCTCCCTCTTCCACTTCTTTTACGATTTTCTCGCCTCTTCGGCCTTTCACGCCAAGATCCAACTCTTCTGGTTTTTCATCTCATACTCCTCTCCAACACAATGTTCCACGCATTTTGACCGCTCCCAAGTTGACGATAAAAAGGGAATCCCAGGCCTTAGCATCTCAGCCAAACCCATCCAATCCCCGCTACCAGATATCAGACTAATATCTCGCACATCTAGGCCGTTTCCTCACCCTTTTGCTAAATACTGTACTGAAAAAATGACGCAGAACCATAAACCACCATCTCGTTAACAATTATACATTATCGCATCTCATCTTGTAACCACCTCACATGTCTTATGTCTCTAATATCATTTAGCATTTTCTACATTTCCCACCATCAATTAGCCCTTCAAGTATTCAACGTTCTCGACCTTATTCGATTCTGCCTTCACAACTGCCCAGCTGACGCAAAATGCCAAATAAATATTCTTGGTCACTCCGCTATTCCGACTGCGTACCATTTACCAGCTACTACTTCCATGTCTAACCCAAATCCTACAATTATTCGCTTGTGGTAAGCTGTGTTACACTAATAGACAAGCGGTTTCCAGCCTATGGTACGCGTATTCTCAATGAGTACCCGCTTGGTGGCCTAAAAATATATGATAAAATAATAATTATGCCTTATACACCAATAAAGACGTACAATTGGAAAAAAGAGTAAATCAACCAAGAATGTTACGTATAAATTTTAATTTGAGTATTTGTGTGGCCTTAATTGTTCAACCGCATTTTAAGGTGATAGAAGAGTTTTTATACGTCTTGTAAATCATTCCGGAAGAAATACGAAGAATTTTACACAGTGTGCCATTTTATACCTTTATTTTTTATCAATATTGAATTTGTACTTCCTCACCGAGCCCTAATCATTTTTGGCAACATTTGGATCAAAGTAAAGAAGATGGCAAAGCTAAACACGCATAAATCGGCGCTTGTATATAAGTCTTCAGCGAGAGACGGATGCAATATTTTAGTAGGAACCTTTTAAATTTTCTTCACATTAGTAATAAAAACTGACTCAAAAGTATATTTTGTAGCATTTATAAAAATTATGACGCCTCAGAGGGGCAATAATAGTTTACTGACCACATATTTAAATGGATCTACAAACAATTCAAAGCTATGATGTTGAGATAATCAGCGTTTTACTCAAGCCAAATCGTGAAAACAGCAATTCTCGTGAAATTAGCAACAAAGGCAGAGAATGACCATAAATTTTACTAATAAATGAAATTATAAACGCTTTAACTTCCATTTTGATAACCATAAGATATTTATGCAGAGATTACTTCACCGCGCCTCAGTGGAACACTGCGAATTAAGTTACCGAGGTACACGCAAAGTCATAAAAGTTGGGAACCGTTGTTCTAAAGTACGTCTACTTCCGTTCTCGAGTTGAATATGCTCTGAATCTATAGAGTGGAACTATGATCCCTTTTCTCATAACTAAGGCTAAGTTACCTCTACTATTCCTCAGACCATCTCATCCGTCTTCCTCTTTGCCTTTTATTAAATTTCCTCGCTTCTCCTGTCAATAACGCCCGCATTCTACCCCTCCAGATTTTTTCCGCCTTCTACTTTGCTAACCTTTGGTGCTTCGAGACTTTAAAACCACACCCAAGCGGAGACTAAATCTGCAACGCCTTTACTTTTCTCGTAACTCCGCGCATCTCACCTAAACCTCCGTAACTCAAACGTATTATTCGACTTTAAATAATATTTCTCACTTCTGGACTACATTTTCCTCTGAATCGGTTCTAAGCAAAAACTGAAGCTTTCTAAGACAGAAATATGATCTGCTAGCATTACACCAAATAAATATTTTTCTGTTTTCCCTTCGACCACTTTTTTTCGTTTTCCCTTCCGTCTCTTTTTAGCATCTCCCTTCGTTTACGTTAACATCCAACCCTTTTGTATTTTTCATATTTTCTCCTCCGCTCTCCGTAAAGTTTCCGAGTCTTTTGAAACCCCCTCGTCGACGCTGAATAATGCACCTTCACTCTTCATCTAAACATTCATGCTCACCAGCCATCCGCCAAAATTACGCATGGCAGAGGGTGTCATGCCACCTGCCATAATAATGGGAAGAAATAGGGATACTGAATCCGGTCATAGTGTAAGACGAAAGGTGAGGCGTGTTTTCATGTACTAGTGTTTCTGCCTTTTTTAGAGAAGCCATTATTCATATGTAGGAAGTATTTAGCCATCTATCAGGCAATTAAATCTATTTGACTGAGTTTTTAGTTATTGGCAGGGGAAAGAATTGTACATGACTATCCACTCCGCCTAGTACTTCTCTAATTTTGTTGCTACCTGTATCTCTGGAAACATTGTTGATCATATATTTGGTACCATGCTAAATGAACAACAACTCTTTCACACATGGCCTGAATCTGCTGTTTTTTCTGCCAAGAATGATCTTCTTTCTACATTAAATTATGCTTCACACTTTTAAATGCTTCAATGTGACACCTCTAGGAGTGAAAAGTGTACTGATTTATGGACATAAACAAATTGCCCAGGGCCGATTTCAGCCTCTCTCTAACTCTCCCTCTCAGCCGTATTTTCCGTAGTCCACCTCATCATATTTTCCCTTCTCTTGGCATCGATCTTATCCTTTCATCATCTTCTTTGTTTCATTTTGATATTCCAAGGTTTATGATTGCTTACGTGTTGACGGTAAAAGTGGAAGCGTTCATTTTGTCACGTCATACCTCCCACCACTCAAATTTGTCGATCAAGACGATGTCGTTTTCCACGGAGAATAAATCCCCACACTTCTTCACGACGCTACCAGCCTATATCAGCAACAACTATACAGGCTTTACAGTCCGATACATGAACCATCGCCTCGGTTTTCTAGGAGTATTCCTACCACTTTAAAATCATCTGAATCATGTTTCTCACTCTTCTTACGCCTTCTAATTCCAAAATTCCGGTACCTGTCACAGAGGGTAATTTTTTTACTTCAAATAATAAAGTAACTTCCAAACAAGTGGCCTTATCTCAGTATCAACTCACAGGTTTTATAGGGCTTAACATAAAGAATTCGCTCAATACACGAGGCATATTTCCTCTGCTCTCCCACCATCCATCTCATCCGTCTTCCTTCCCGTCTCATCTTACGCTTCCTCTGTCCTTCTGCCTTCCAACCCGTCTCCTTTTTTCATCTCCGTCGTCTTCGCTCCCTTCCGATGTTTCAAGGCGCTCGGCCACTCCCTCGATGACTCTGAA